>CM074737.1:112717845-113917845 GCA_037367245.1 Phrynocephalus guinanensis | reverse complement strand
CCCAGGGACCGCCATCAGTGCTGAAAGGAAAAAACAAAACAAAACAAAGCCTTGCACTACAGCTGTAGTGCGGGGCCTGAACCCGGAAGTGGGGGGGGGGAATAAAAAAATAAAAAATAAAAATACATTTTAAAAAGGGGGGAGCGCCGATCAGGCACCACAGGCTGCATGGTCGGCACTGGGGGGGGGGGAAAGCACCCCGCTCTACAGCTGTAGCGCAGGGCCTGAACCCGGAAGTAAAATAAGCCCGATTGGGAGGGCTGATAGTGACAGCCACTCTTGAGCCACAGGTGCAGCAAGCCCTCCGACCACCTGCATTCATCCCGGGGCTGTTATCTACATGGCCAATCGGGAGGTCTGATAAGAGAGAGTCTGTGCTTAGGCGGCCAGTGCAGCGCAGCGAGACTGCTGCCCACCTGCCTTCTTCCCATGGCCAATTATCTACAGGGCCGATAAGGAGGCCCTCCCCCTCCCAAGTCCAGTGACTAGGACAAGCCCTGCTAGTGTGAGGGGTTGAGCACCAGCAAGGGTGAGGTGAGAGGGCGAGCTCTAGCAGGGCTCGTCCTAGTCACTGGACTTGGGAGGGGGAGGGGGCGGCGAAGCCGCACTGCACTGGCTGCCTAAGCGCGGCCTCAATCTTATTGGCCTCCCAATTGGCCCTGTACATAATGGGCCGCGGGAGGAAGGCAGGTGGGCGGTGGTCTCGCCATGCTGCGCTGGCCGCCTAAGCAGGCCTCGATCTTATCAGCCTCCCAATCGGCCCTGTAGATAACGGGCCGCGGGAGGAAGGCAGGTGGTCAGAGGGCTTGTACTGAAGGGCTCACCCTAAGCACGGTGCCGCTGCTCAAGCACGGTGGGCGCTTGAAAAAAAAGAGGTGCTGGCCAAAAGCCAGCTCCTCTCAGCTGACATGCTATTTAGTTATACAGTACTGTATATATATTGGCAGGTGCAACAGATAACGCCTAAGGAGATTTCTTAGTGTAGGGTAATTCATATCTGTTCAACAGGAATTCAGCCAATGTGTATTTCCTAACTTCGTAGAACACAAGAAGTCAGTTGCAAGGAAAGGAGGTGTTGTTCCCTACAACATTTTTATTCTCTGAATGATTTACCAGGTATTTTTCCTCTAAATCTCCTAAATATTCCTTTTGTTTGGGAGTAGATTCCACTTAAGTCATTTTAGTGCCTTTATTGCACAGACATGTTTCAGTTCATCACGAATCGGAACCCCACCTCATGTAAAAGCCCTGTTTTCTAATATATATATATGAAAGCCTGATTCAGAATTCTTCTCTCTTGCATCTAGTATTCTTTATGGAAAAATGTTTCCTGGAGAATATTCAGCCAATGCAGTTGTCTGATGTCTTGGGTCCTCTGAGAGGTGTTGTCCAGAAAAAAAAATGACTTCTCAGTGTTCTGGCTCTGAAATAGTACAGTGGTCCCCCGCCATTTCACGGTTCATATACTGCGGTCCCGGGACCGCAGTATATGAAAGGCAAGAGCCCCTGGGGTAAGCTGCTTGGGCCTGTTTGGGGCCTACTGCACTTAACCCAGGCCTGACAGGCTGCCCCAAATGGGCCTCCAACGGGCTTCGTGGGCCGGTCAAAGGCCTCAGAAGTGGTTTCCGACAAACCAGAAGTGACTTCCGAAAAACTGGAAGTGACCTCTGGATTGCAAGAAATCACTTCAGGGGCCCAGGAAGCCTGTTGGAGGCCCATTCAGGGCAGTGCCATGCCCCCCAGTCCTGACCTGACTCAGCATCCCGGGATCGCGGATTTTCAATTATCGCGGGTCGGGTCGGGTCCCTAACCCCCGCAATAGGTGGGGGATTACTGTACAGCACAGAAACAAGCTTTAGAGTTAATTGGGACCTAGATTAAGATACGAGGCTGAAGACATTCTTATGCCCAAGGAAGTAACAGACATCTTTATAGCGGTAGCAGAGCACAGGTTCTCCAGGGATACCTCCCTAAGTCTCTTCTTGGTGAGCTGTTGTGAGGACACGGTAGCCAAATGTCCCTCCCATTTTGCCTCCTTAAACTGAGAGAAAGAGGCACAGCCAGCCCGGCTTGCTCAGGAAATAGCACAGTGACACCAGCCCACCTAGGACACAACAATCTTGTAAGACTTCTGAAGTTAAGGAGAATCTGTCCCAGTTAATATTTGTATGGGAGATCATATACTGGGCATTCCACCGATCCCCAGGTAGGAACTAGGAAAGGCTACTTCTGGAACCACTAGCTTGAGTAAGAATAGGGTAGATATGCTAATAATAGAACTCGGTATAAGGCAAATTACTCTGCTTCTATGTTCAAGGGCATAGTATCTGGGGGGTTTTCTTGCTGCTTACTTTTGTCCATGTTTACATTGCACTGTGGCAGGGGTATTCCGGGCTTGTATGTTATGGCTCTGCATGACTTTAAAGTACACTTTATAAAGAGGTCTGGAAAAAAGTGGCTTTTTGGCCTTTTCCCCCCAACCTCCAGAACAGATTATTCAGTTTCCCATTCATTCCTATGAGAAAATGAATTTTTTCTACTATGAAATGACGTGAACAAATTAAATTCATCTTAAAGAGGTACCACTGTATATCCTGTATTCTGGGATGGTTGAGAACAGTTTCCACCCCTCCTGTATGGTATATGACAATATTTCAAGTGTTTGAAAGAATGCTATCCTATCTCCTCTCTGTCTTTTGTTTCTCAGGGTTAAACATTCTCGGTTCTTTCTTCAGCCTTTCCTCATAGGGCTTGATTTCGAGTCCCCAGATCATCCTTGTTGTGTTCCTCTGAACTTGTTCCAGTTTGTCTGCATCCTACGTCAAACCTGGTATCCAAAACTGTGATGTGTAGCCTGCATACTGTAATTAAACTGTGTAGCCTGCATACTGTAATTAAATTGTAAACCGTCCAGAGACTACTTGAAGTGGTATGGGGCAGTATATAAGCAGAACCCTTTGATGGACACACAGTATTCAATCAGCACTTAAGGGATTCCCTCTCCTTATAATAGGTTATCAGTAACACGTACTTTTGCCCGCAGAAGGCACATGCAGTTTTAATAAGATTATCCAACAATGAAAAAAGAAAAGTAACAGGGGAGGCCATGCTTCTTCTGTACTCTTTGGGAAGATATAGAAATGGAGTGCAATTCTTTAAGCATGGATTTCAGTTGTTTGAGTGTACAGGATGATCAATCGTAGGCAAGAAGCAAAGTCAATGGCTTCCAGGTTCTGAAAGGCTGCTATTCTGACATGGGCGGAAATTATGTCAGATGAAAATCACATTTCTGAGATTAATGACTAAATGGCAGAATACTGTGTGCTGGGGGAGCAATTTATTTCCCGTATAAAGAATAATACAGATGTGTAACTGAGAACCAGGCAGAATCGCAGGGGAGGAGTGTGTTGCTGGAGGAGCAATATAACACTTCATAATTTCATTTTTGACTAAAGGCTCGTTCTTCATTTGTTTGTTGCCGTTTGGTTATTGTGGATCACATAACCTCCGAAAGAAAAGTAGATAGGCCAATGTGTGCATAACCACAACATGAATTGATTCAGATTTTGGTTGCAACATTGGTAACAATGTTAGCAAAAACACCCATATTTTCAAATATTCTATATTATACAGGCTGGTAGGATGTTTTAGACAGGCGCCTTATGGCACATTGATGAAACTGCTGTACTGCAGCTAAAACTGTGCTCATGACCTGGGGTTCAATCTCTGGTAGCAGGCTCAAGGTTCACTCAGTCTTCCATCGTTCCAAGGTCAGTAAAATGAGTACCCAGCTTGCTGGGGGGGCAGTGTATAGCCTGCATAATTGAATTGTAAACCGCCAAGACAGTGCTTGGAGCGCTATGGGCTGTTATATAAGCAGAACACTCTGTAATATAATCAAATACATATTTAAACCTAAATAAGTTCTTATGGTTGATATTTGAAAGGCAGAGATTAGAATATTTAAATGAGGCTTTTGATTAAATTAATTACAGCATTAATCAATTAAATACATAACATTAGTAACTAAAGTTCAATGACAACAAAAGTTTATCTGAGCTAAATGATGCAGAGCAGAAATGGTACAAGAGGAATACTAGAGGTATGTGAATACATCCAGAGAGTCAGAAAGAAATTAAACCATTAAGACTAAAACTATTGGATCTGACTTTTTCCTTAATCTTTTAACCAGCATCTGAACTATTTCACTGAGACGCATATTAAATCCTGCTTCCTGCTGTGACCTATTTTGAATAGTCAGACATTTCTTGTTGTTTATTAAACGTGTTCTGTTATTATGTACCTGGCTTTTGAAGGAAGCATCAAGGCTATGAACAGAAAATAAAGTGGGTGTTTATTCAAATTAATTATTGTGTTCTGCACATGTATAGCTGTTCTGTTATTTAAGTTCCCACTTTGTAAACTGCCCAGAGTGACCTTTGGTCAGATGGTTGATGTCTAAATATAAAAGGGGTAGGGGTAGCCAGCCATTTTAGTCTGTTGCATCAAAAACAACAAAAGGTTTTATGGCTCCTTGAAGGCTCCCAAGTTTTATTTATCATACTCTTTTATGAACATCCCAGATTTGTAACTGAAAATACTCTACCAAGGATGATCAGTGTACAATTTACAAAGCAGAATGGCATTGTACCTTTAAAATTACCTTCTTACTCTTAATTTTTGTCATCCTTTAATCTTCTTTATTATCCTGTAGATTCCCTGTGCTTTTTATGTGAACCTCCCAGAGTTCCCTAAGGGAAATTGGTGCGGTATACAAATATAAAAATAAATAAAATAAACAAATAACTAAAAGAGGAAGATTTTTTATTAATATCCTATGAACAATACTTTATTTTGCTTCAGTTCTGTAGCTGTCGTATTTCAATGTTTACTAGGAATTTCCCCAAGAAATGAATTCCCTGGGGAATTGTTGGGACTATAGTTTCCATAAGACAGCAACATGTGTCTCACAGAGAATCTCTGGCATTCTTTGCAAATGGTAGTTCCCAAGATTCCCTGGAGGAAACTAAAGCGATATAAAACCTTTGTGTGTCTGCCTCTAAACATGTGTGTCACAGTCTACTGAAGATTCTCCTGAAAAAAACATGTTAGCCCTTAAAGTTCCCCCAGAATTTCACTGCAATTTTCATTATGTGGTTTGACAAAGGAAAATGCCCCTTGCCTAACAGTAGGATCAATTGACGTTTATGCCCTAGATAGAAAACCTGCTAGAACAGAATTCTCCTACTAAATATTCTTGTTTCTAGCCGCAACAAAAAGTGTTGGAGTTTTATTTGTAACCTTGCATGCTGTCTTTGATTTTAGTGACAGGGAGGGACTTTTCTGAGCTGGGTTTCTATTCAGCACTAACCAATTGTTTTTTTCTAGCCTTTTAATTCAAAGACATCATTGCCTGTCTGCTGAGTCCTTCTCTTTGCTGGCTTGGTGGCAGTAGTTGCTGTTCAGTTTAGTATATGTTTAGTAAAGAAAGCAGCATGCACAAACTTGTAATTTCAAGAAATTGTAAGTAATTTTTTTAAATTCTTCCTCTTACATATGTCTTGGCTGCTATCTCTCCTGGGGAAGATCCTGATCTTCGGAAGGTCCGGCTTTTCCTCTTCCTCCCATCATGTGACTGAAGATGTGGGATAGCAGTTCCCATGTACAAAGGTTATTTTTTAAAGCACAGTTCATCCCCATGGCCAGCAGGTGGCACTAGGATTAAAAAAGGACCAGCTGACTAGTGCTAAGGGTGGGGGAAGTTTTAAAAAAACTGCCTGATGGCCCGCTGCCTGGTGCTAGGAGGGTGGGGGGAAATTAAAAAAAAAGGTGCCAGACCAGCCACAGGACCAGCTGATTGCTGCTAGGGGTGTGGGGAAGTGAAAAGAACAAAAACAAAACAGTGTCCGATGAGCCCCAGGAACAGCTGGTCAGAACTTGTGGCTAGGATGATCAGAATGTCTTGGTGTAAAATTTATTTTTTGCTTGTGTCTCTTGCAGCTGGGGCATGTGACTCTCTTACTTGGAAAAGGCTAATTTAATACAAAAGTGATTAGATTAACAAGATGATGGCATCAAGGTCTGCCTCTCATTTTCTTCTTTGTACAGAGTCAGTGTTTACAACTGGAAAAGGGAAATGTTACAGAATTAAATTAATGTTAACATTAAATTACAGCACAATTGTCCATAACAGCAGGTTGCCAATGGTAGGTCCCATATTGCATTCACATACTGTACATGTTGAATATTCCCTTTTTCTAATCTAGACCCTGTCCATTGCATTTCAGATAAAAATACGGTAAGATCAAGATGATATCTTGGCCTCTGTTCCTAGCATTTATTTTGGCTGTCATTCATAAACCACTTGCTCAGGGACAGCCCCCCCGCCCCATGAAACTGTGCTTACGAAGGCTTTGAAAAGGCATTAGATTGAGATGGTCTACACAAGATATGTTCAAACCATGTTTTTGAAACCACATATGCCAGATCTGTCAAGGAATCTGCATTTGAAGACAAACCTAATTATTTCCTATTTCACACCTGCTACTTTGGCTACTTCAAAGATCTTTGGGGAGTCTCCGTAACATCCAAAAGCAATGCCAAGAAAACCAGGCAGATGAAGAAATGTCACACCAAATGCTCATTTATACAGTCAAGATCCACACACTGCCATTTCAGGGTTGCTTTTCTGTGAAAGCAGAATCTTTTTTCACAGGGAAGAGGTCCAGGGCAGATTGCAGCACCAGTTCCAGATTTGTGGGCAGCCCAGTCCTCCTTCCTGACCATCATGGAAGAACACTTAAAAATGGAAGAACACTTAAAAGTAAGTCAATTAAATGTGTTATTCTTATGTCTTGCTCTGCAGTGTGCCACAGGTTCATATTCTTGTTGCTACGGCACACTTTTCTTTCTGTTCTATTTGTGCCCAAACTACACTGTCTCCTGGGAAGGGAGAGAACCTCTACTGGCGGGTTACAATATATGCAACTCACCCTGGAGAAACTGTTGGAGGCAGTTGTTAATTTACTACTGACTTGTTCAGTTCATTGGTGGGTCTGAGTGAAGTAAAGAAAGGAGCATACAAAGGCCTATAATTTCAAGCAACTGTAAAGTCAAGAAACGTGTTTTATTGAAACGTGAGTTACTGAGATTTTAAGTGCCAGTTAATGAAAAAAAAGGGGTAGACACTGGAGAACATGTAGCTATTCTCTTCTGTGAGTCTCTATACTTCTACTGCACATCAAAATGGAATCTTGCCATACATTCAAAAGCCTGCAACTGTTTTCAGATCTGGGTTGAGGTGTGAGGCATCCCATGGCAAAATGTCCTGTGTGAAACCCTTTCCGACATCATCCTTCTCCACGTGGATGAATCCAAATGGACCTGGCTGAAGGTAGTAGTGAAGAACAACAACACTCTACTGCCTCCCCCCCGGGCAGTGGGGGGGGGTTTATTCCATCAGGGGTTCTCCTGGTCATGGCGCGGCCCGCCCTGACAGAGTTCGGACAGCAGGGCGGCCGTCGGTGTTTACTCCCCCCTCCCCTGGCTTGTCCAGGGGTCGCCATCTGGGGGGGGGGTCTGAGTCGAAGTTCCAGGATGCTCGGGTGGGGGGTCGGCCACCGGTGCTCTCCCCTCTCCCCTCCCTTGAGGGTTGGTTGGGTGGCGGGTCCAGCTTTGTCATCTTGTTTGGTGTCATCTTATTCCTATTTACTTGAGTTTTACTCCTCTCCCGTTTGCTTATCCGCCGGCCGGTCAATGTCTGTATCTGTTTGTCATTATTATTTTTATTTTTTTTTTATTATTGTCACTTTTATTATTGGGTTTGTCCTCGGTGGGTGGGGATATAGCACTGTTCTACGGGTTATTTTATTGTATTATACTGAGCTGTATTTTTTTTTGGATTGTATTATTGTTGCTGTACTGTTTTGTATTGTTACACATTTTGGGCTTGTATTGTTACACATTTTGGGCCTTTGGCTCTAGTCCTATACCATCTTATGGAGCCTGCGGGTTGTCCAATCAGGGTGGTGTTGGGCCGCGGGAAGTACGCTTGGGGCTAGCGGGCCGGTCGGATAAGAAGATCTTGGGACAGGCATCTCCGGCCTGTCCCGCGCTCTGACCCGCCGGCTCACTGCCACATGACAGGGATCCACTCTGTCTGTACCCCCAGCCTGTCCTGTTTGCTGATTAATGCCAGGTCGGTTCATAATAAGATCCCTGTCATCCACAACCTGATCGTGGATGAGCGAGCCGACCTGGCATTTCTCACAGAGACCTGGGTGGCCGAGGGGGGAGGGGCTTCCCTCTCGTTGCTTCGGCCCCAGGGCTACTGTGTGCAGCATCTGGGCAGGCCGGGGTGGGGGTGGGGGGTGGGGTGGCCATTGTGTACAGGGACTCTTTTCATGTCAGCAGATCCGCGATGTTGGTGAGCCCAGGGTTAGAATGTCTTCACCTTGTGGTGGGACAGAGGGACAGGTTTGGGATTGTGCTTGTGTACCGAGCTCCCCGCGACCCTGCACTCTCCCTTCCAGAGCTCTCCGAGTTCATCTCAGCGGCGCTGATGAGATCCCCCCACCTTTTGGTGTTGGGGGATTTCAATGTGCATGCCGAGGTTGGACTGTCGGGAGCAGCTCTGGAGTTCATGGAGTCCATGGCCTCCATGAACCTGGCCCAATTTGTCAGCAGTCCCACTCACAAGGGAGGACATTCCCTGGACCTGGTTTTTGCCTCCACATCGACGGGTTTTGATCTGGGGGTCAGGAACCTGCTGGTCCATCCCGTGTCATGGTCAGATCATCATCTGCTGACTTTCTCCCTGTCAATCGGCACCCCTCCCCGCAGGGGGCAGGGCCCTTCCATCTGGGCCCGCCCCCGGGGGCTCCTGGACCCTGTGCGGTTTTCGGAGGCCCTGGGGGTTTTACCAGATGGTCTGGATGACGATCCGGTCGACTCCCTGGTCAAAAGGTGGTTTGAGGAGGTGGCCGGGGCAGCCGACCGGATCACCCCCAAGCGCCTGATCCGGTGCCGAGCCCGCTCCTCTCCTTGGTTTACCGAGGAGTTGCAGGCAATGAAGCAGGAACGGAGAAGGCTAGAGAGCAGATGGCGGAATGCTCGGACGGCTATGAATTGGGC
Source organism: Phrynocephalus guinanensis (assembly GCA_037367245.1). NCBI lineage: Eukaryota > Metazoa > Chordata > Lepidosauria > Squamata > Agamidae > Phrynocephalus > Phrynocephalus guinanensis. Next base: position 113,908,713 of record CM074737.1, on the reverse strand, counting down.
TGCTGTTAAGGCATTGACCAGTCGCTACTCCAGAGCGATAAGGGCAGCTAGGAGATCATTTGTTGCCCTGAGAATTGGTGAGGCCTCGAATAGCCACGCGGAGTTGTTCTGGGTGGTTCGAGACCTCACCAATCCTGGTCTGCCAGGGCCTCCTCCTAGTGATTTCACTTGTGAGTCGTTCGCAGCCTATTTTAAAACCAAGATAGAGGCCATCCGTTCAGAGCTGGACGCCGGTTGTCCTGATCCAGTCCCCGGCGTGGCCGATACTGGGCCGCCGTTTGTTGAGTTTGGGTCTGTTACACATGAGGATGCCTCCAGGGCCCTGGGACATTGCAGGCCTGCGGCTTCTCCATTTGACCCTTGCCCGTCCTGGTTGATTAAGATCACAGGGGGAAAATGCCAAAATGGGCTTCGCTAATTGCCTCAGCCTCCTTCAGGGACGGGATTTTTCCCAGTCTGCTGAAGGAGACGGTGGTGAAGCCCATTATTAAAAGACCTGGCTTGGCTGTGGACGATATGTCCAACTATTGTCCCATAGCCAATGTTCCCTTCTTGGGCAAGGTAGTCGAGTGAGTCGCCGCCCTGCGTCTCCAGTCGTTCCTGGAGGAGAACCATGTCCTGGATCCTTTCCAGTCTGGGTTCAGGCCGCGTCATGGGACGGAGACGGCCCTGGTCGCTCTGCATGATGATCTGTTGAGGAGGGCCGACAGGGGTTGCTCTACCCTGCTGGTCCTCCTCGACCTGTCAGCTGCTTTTGATACCGTCGACCACGGTATCCTGCTGGGGCGGCTCTCGGAGGCGGGGATCGGGGGCTCGGCCTTTGGCTGGCTCCGTTCCTTCCTTGAGGGTCGTACCCAGCGAGTGAGCTTGGGGGGGGTGAGTTGTTGGCTCCCTGGACACTCTCTTGTGGGGTGCCTCAGGGGTCGTCCCTCTCCCCAATGCTCTTTAACATCTATATGAAGCCGCTGGCTGAGATCATCCGGAGTTTTGGAGTCTGCTGTCATCAGTACGCTGATGACACGCAGCTCTATCTCTCCCTTTCCACCTGTGCAGTGGAGGCCGTCCAGACCCTTGACCGCTGCCTGGCTGCAGTTTTGGACTGGACCAGGACCCACAGACTCCGGCTCAACCCTGGAAAGACCGAGGTTATGTTCTTCGGGGGCGGCCCTGATGGGTACTGTGGCCCTCTTCCCAGTCTGGATGGGTCCGCCCTCCAGCTGGTGCAAAGAGTGAGGAATCTGGGTGTTGTCCTGGATCCGGGTCTGACCCTGGATCTCCAGGTGTTAGCCGTGACCAGGTCGGCCTTTTGTCATCTAAGGTTAATCGGCCAGATTCGCCCGTACCTTGACGAGAGCTCCCTGAGGACAGTGGTACAGGCATTGGTCATGTCGAGGCTGGATTATTGCAACACTCTCTACATGGGGCTCCCCTTGAGCCCTGTTCGGAGACTGCAGCAGGTCCAGAATGCGGCAGCCAGGCTGGTGGTTGGTGCGCGTTGTTTTGACCGCATCACTCCCATCCTGGCCCGCCTCCACTGGTTGCCCGTTGCCTCCTGAATAAGGTTCAAGGTGTTGGTTTTGGCTTACAAAACCCTCCATAGCTTGGCCCCTGTCTATCTGGCAGAGCGGCTTCACCGACAATTAGATCGGGCCCGACCCACCCGGTCATCATTGGCCCTCTCGCTTCAGACGGTCCCCCCGAGAGAGGCCCGCAAAACGAGTACTCGCGGGCGGGCTTTCTCGATGGTGGTGCCGCCTTTATGGAATAACCTACCCAGCGAGTTGAGGCAGGCTCCATCGTTGGCATCCTTTAGGAAAGGTCTGAAGACCCTCCTTTTTAGGGATGCCTTCAAAATGACTAGAGGCTTTCCCCCCCTTTCCCCCCCTCTTCTTGACCCTTATGCTGTAAGTTTGTCCCTGCCGCTGCCACAGTCTTTGCTTTTTTGTCGTCTTGTGATTTTATGTGAACCTCCCTGAGTTCCCGCTCGGGAAGTAGGAGCGGTATATAAGTGTGAAAAATAAATAAATAAATAATAGTCTGATCACTGCTAAGCCCTGCTGGCTAAGTCCTCTATATTGAGCATGGAGGAGAGTGTTGAGCAGTTCATTTGTTTATGGCCAATAAAGATGAGTGAAAACTAAAGAGCCAGCAGCAGCAGCAGCAGCAGCAGCAGCTGGCACCACTCTTTCTCAGAACGTACCACATTAGACTTCATGGACAAAGAGAGGGAACAAATATCCCAATATTTGTGGGAGCAGGTTAAAAACTGTAGATATACTTTAGCTGTACTACTTACTGCTACCACCGTTGAAATCTCTGAACTGTTTTTCATAGGATTTTCCTCCCCCTCGCAAGTATTTCATGTTATAAAGTTGACATTTTTAGTAATGCAAACAAAATCCATCACTAAATAAACTAACATAATAACGCGCCGAAGGAGGGAGAGTGGACATTTTTCTAACCATGAAAACCTGCAAGGGAGGCAAGTGCCCTTCTGAATTTCCACAGGAGGGAGAAGTCATTAGCAAGCCTGTGAAAGACAGCAAGCAGATTATTGTGAAAAAGATATTTATGTAGTTACTTCAGTTCTGCTTTATTTGAAGTTTCGGGTTGGCTGGTGTTTACACAGTGCGTTTGGCTGGAGCTGTTGAATGGTCACTGCCAAAAAGGAGAAACGGCCAGGACCTGGTCCAGACACTTTGAAAACCAAAAGAGAATGTTGGTGGCGGATATGAAAACAGAGGAGAAATTAAGGACAGAGTGAGTTAGTTTTAACTTCTTTTAGGGAAAATGCCTGAAGATAATCATTCTCCCATATGAATTCGTCCGTCATTCTGGATCATACCCGCTGGGCAATATCCCTGTATTATGGAGTTAGACAAATGACTGCCTGAAAAAGTGACTTTTCTGGAGTGCAACCAGAAGTGTGGCATCCTCTTCCCTACAGCTGTTCATCTGATACTTTTTTTTACTATGTTTTAAACATCAGGCACAAGCCCGTTTCATGTACAAGGAGCCTCGTGGGGCAGTAATGTAGTAAAGACCGATGACCTGAGTTTAATTCTGAGTGGCGCAGTGGTTAAATGCCTGTACTGCAGCTGTAACTGTGCTCACAACCTGGGGTTCAATCCCAGGTAGACGGCTCATGGTTGACTCAGCCTTCCATCCATTTGAGGTCAGTAAGAGGAGTACAGTACCCAGCTTGCTGCGGGAGGGGGCAATGTGTAGCCTTCACAATTAAATTGCAAACTGCCAGAGAATATTTTAAGCACAATAGGTAGCACACATTGCATTTTTGCTTTGCTACTTACTTGTTTATTTGCAACATGTAAACAAGCCCATCTGTTGTCATTTTCTGTTGGAGTTTTATTGCAGCTTGAATGCAGCCTGTAATTTTCTGCAACAGGGCTGTTCAACTTTAAACAGGCCAAGGTCTACTTTTTCCAGCCCAAAGTGTCTACACTAAATCCTCTACTTATGATTTTTATCTCTTCCGAGCACGTGCTCATAACTAAAAACTTTTGTAAGTAGAGCAGCGGTTTCCCAGAGGAATGCATTGAATTATTAATTCCAGAATTATTAATCTGTTCTGGAGGGAACAGATTTCAATGCTCCATGGCCCTTGAACTGCCCCCACTCGGCTGACACAATGGGGTGCAAACCCAGAACTGTGCTGTGGCACTGGTGGTCCTTGGGTTGGGGGAGGGAGGGGTCGAGAACTTATCCCCTCACTTTTTTATTGATGGCTGGCGGGCTACTTTTGTACCCTTCATGAGCTACCGGTAGCCCACGGTCTACCTGTTGGACAGGCCTGTTCTACAAGAACTTTTCTGGGCTGAGGTGATGGTCTGTCTCTCTGCACTAACCAATGATTCCAGCCTTTGAATTCAAAGAAAGCCCTATCTCTCTGTTGACTCTTCCTTTCCAGCTTGGTTGGTAGCAATTGTTGTTTACTGTTGATTTGTTTAGTTGGTTGTTATGTATGTGCTCCATAAAGAAAAAAGTGTTCTGCTTATATACCGCCCCATACCACTACAAGTAGTCTCTGGGCGGTTTACAATTTTTGATTACAGTGTGCAGGCTACACATTGCCCCCCCAGCGAGCTGGGTACTCATTTTACCGACCTCGGAAGGATGGAAGGCTGAGTGAACCTTGAGCCTGCTACCGGGGATTGAACCCAGGTCGTGAGCACAGTTTTACCTGCAGTACACAAATCTGTGACTGTAAGTAACGTGCTTTTAAAAATTCTTTCTCTTGCAGATGTCTCAGAGTAAGTTACTGAGACTTTAAGTGCCAGGGAATGAGAAAGGGGTGGACTCATGGGAGCTTGTAGCTATTCTCCTCAGTGGGTCTCTGTACTTTAACACAGCAAAGAAATTTTTACCAAAACTGCAACACTTTCTCCATGTTGACAGCAATGGAGAGACTGTGCAAGCAGCGATGTGCTTGTTGTCTATCTGTATGCCATGTGAGCAACAGCCCTTGGAAATGCCCAGTCTTGGTTGTATAAAGAACCGTCACCCATGAATGACTTCTATTCTGCTGACACATCAGACCCCATACAGAAAAAAAAAACCTGAGGATTTATTCAATGACAATGTTAAGTGGTGTAGGGTTACTGTGTTTTGCCCCCAGCCCTATCACAGGCTATTGACAAGCACTGCTTCTAATTTTTCTCTTTCACTGCCATCAAATAGTTTTTCTAGCAAATTAATGCTTTCAGACTCGTTTTAAATTGAATAAAGATAAAAAGGTTATTTATTACAAAGTAGAATCGAACTTATGAAGTTAAAGTGTTTAGGTACAAACACATACATACATACATACATACATACATACATACATACATACATACATACATACATACATACACCTTTATTGGCATTAAAACAAAGAATATGGAACACAACCAAAACAGTGATGGTAAACCATTGTCAAATAAAACAATAGGTAAAAAGCCAAAAAGGGGATACACTCTCATTTCTTATTAATAACAGCTACTAGAAAATCTGCAACTTGTAGGGTGACCCATTCGGAATTGTCACGAAGTAAAAGCTTGTGTATTTCTCTGGAGGGCCAGAGAACATAGACATAATTGGGTCTAAAAACTCTTTGCGTAACCTAGTATGGGCAGGGCAATGGCACAGTATATGAGGGACTGTGTCTGGTTCAAGTTGGCAAAAGTTACAAAGCCTCTGGGACGGTGGTATACCCAAGTATCTTCCTGAGAGTACTGAGGAGGGGAAAATATTGAGTCTGGCCAACATGAAAGCACGTCTCTTATTTGGATTAATTAGCTTGCGGAAATAACAGAGATCATGGCCAAAGACCGGGGATAGGTTAAAGAAATGTGGAGAGCAGGTCCAATTTAGATTAGAGGAAAGTAATTCAGTTTCATCTTCAAATAATTTTGCCTTAATGGTCAAGTAAGCTCTTTTAAAGTCAAAGTTGGCAAAATAGTCAAGAGTAAAGCCTAAGTTGTGGAGTTTGTTTACAAAGAGGGAATCCCAGGTGGAAGTAAAGGGATCCTTTAAAAGATCGAAAAGTAAGGAACCGGGGGAGGAATTATAATGGAGGGCTAACCAGCATTTGATGGCCCGAGACCATGCCAAAGTGGAAGGCAAGTGAATGCCCAACTCAAGGATCATGGTTGAAAGTTTGATTGTGTTGGGAACACCTAGCATTTGCCTTTAAAAGGGGGCAATTACTAGGTCTACTTTTGTGGAAGCCGCCTTGATCCAAATTGGAACTCCGTACAGAAGCTGACTCAAGGTCTTTGTCTGAAGAACCTTGAGGGCCGCAGGTACATAGTGGTTGCCACTATGGTAATGAAAACGGGATACTGCATTCAAATGGAGTTTTGGTTGAAGATATTGCCAAGTCTCTATGGAAATTCCATTCTAATCAGTGGTGGAAATTTATACCTAAATATTTGAATGTTTTAACTTGTTCGACTGGTCTGCTGTCAATGCTCCAGGATAGCGGTTTCCATAGATGAGAAAAAATATTTTGGTTTTTTCGGAGTTGATTATTAGATCATTAGATATACAATAAGAATGAAAAGCAGATAGGAGATGCCGTAGCCCGATTTTGGAGATGGAGGTACAAACAAAAGGAATAATATAGCTCAACACCCTAAAAACAATTATTGACAAAATTGTTCACATGCACACCCTGTTGTTAAGTTTACAGACACTTGACACTTAGTTTTCTTCACAGAAGTTCTAAAATCCTATCTCTTTTCTGTCTAGTCTTTAACTGTCACTCAGTCAGACCCTATTTGTCCTTTTCTCATTAAGAGTAGGTCCCTATCTGATCTTCTCTCAGACAGTGTCAGTCCCTATCTGACTAAATCAGTGCTGGGCAGAGCCTTAAATCCCCTCAGGCTCCTCCCCCAAACTCTCTGATTGGTCCACAAACCACCAATAAACATAGACACGTCTAATACATTATTCAACACGAAGTGGTTCTTATCAGAAGGCTATATACAAGTCTACATTTATATTTAGCCTTACATGGAAGTAAATATTGTTGTGTTCAGGAAGATTTAATTCAGTGGCATTAGATAGGTTCTTTACAAAATAATTAAGTGTTACTGTAACACATTGATTGCTCCTAGTTCTGGGAATCCTTGGTTAAAAAGAAAATAAAAGAAGTTGTTTTTGTAACACCTTTTGTTTACTTAATCATAAGAAAATGGAAGAAATCCATAGATCAATTTGGTAAAATGGAATTACAATTTGAAAGCCACATGTAAATATGTGATTAACCAATGGAGCACTTAATCACAGAAATCAATACTTTGTTCATCTGAAACAAAAACATGTGTTTGGCCAATTATTTAATGGTTGTATCACCTTTTTATACTAGGGAAATGTTGGGACTTCCTATTCCATTATTTATAGTGATAATTATAAGAACAGTTCCCTTCTAAAGATGGTCATGAAACTGAAAAATAGTGTTTCATTTTGTTTCATTTTGTTACTCATTGTGTTTCATTTCATTTTGCTACTAACAAATTTTTAATAGAATTTTCATAACAAAAAGAAATGAGCAACAAAACAATTCAGAAGCTGCCACTACCCAGTTGGGGTTTTTTGACAGGTTGGGCTGTGGGGCTGCCCTCCCTCTTCACAGCTCGACCTGTCAAAAAAAAAAAAGCCAACCCAAGGGAGACTCAATTGTTTTGTTTCAACAATACAAAATGGTGTTTCATTTCATTTCGTAATGAAACACTGTCTGCCGTTTTGTTACTGTATGAAATGTTTTATAACCTTACGATATGACAAATCAGTGTGTTGTTTTTCATTTTGTGCTCATCTCTATTCCCTTCCTTTCTAATGGGGAAATATATATTATAAATAAAATAAAATAAAACATCAACATCCCAACAGTAGGGAGACAAAAGAGGAAATTGAATGGTAGAAGAAGAGGTAGACAGGGAAGTGAAATTTATTTAATTTACATAAACTTAGATGTACTTGCTCAGTGTTTTTTAAAACAGCCCATTAACCTGTTCATAGCAAAATCCTGGCAAATATATCCTTTCATTTCATCAAAAATATTTCTTTCTCAAACCTTCGGCACTCACACAAATTGACTCTCTTTTGGAGTGTGTTTAGGCCTTGGAAGCAACACATCACAAATAGCATTTGGGTTTTAAAACAAATGTTCACGGGTGTATGCAATGTTTCCCCCCCCCCTTTTCTGCAGTTAATCCACTGCAGATTTAGCATGTTTCTCTGTTTAGAAATGTATCCTTTCAATGTAGGCTTGTTAAAACTACATGACACAACTCCTTTTTACTGTTGGCTCCAATGGAAACAGCACACCGGTGCAAACGTGTGCTGCTCCTATATATCTTTGTGTCTATCTATCCATCCATCCATATCCAAAAGGTAAGTAAGAATGGGTAGGGAAAACAACATTTGGAGTTGTGTTGTATTTATTTATGTCTGTAATTAATTGTTCATTTGCTTGGAACGTGTTTATTGTGCGCTTCGGAATTCTCAACAAAGCTTTCATTCAAAGAATTTAAAGCGATTCTGAGAACAACTTTCTGGCAGCGTACCCCTAACTCAAAGATATACTGATGAGGTTTGGGAATCTGCAGTCCCCAAAAATAAACAAATTAATACAATTAAAAAAAACATCTCAGAGGATACTGATGGTAAATGTTTGTCCTGCAAGCTGTGGATCTTATTTCCAGCTGTGCTTGACTCTGCGAGGAAAATATTGCCCATTGCTAGCCAAAACTCTGTGTCTTATTCAATCTTGTTTTTCCCTAAGAACATATGAATTTCCTCACTGGGTTGCTTCAGAAAGATCATCCCATCCAGCTTTTTTCTTTCCACAAATAGCCAGCCAGCCAGCTAACCAGTTTCCTTTCTTTACAATGGTTTGGATAGTCTTGGCAGCCATGTTTACAGTAGAGGCACGAGATGATGTTTTCATAATGTTTCCCCTACGCTTCAAACATTATTTTTCCAGCCATGATGATAAGCGCTGATGCTCAGCCTCCTAGTGTTTCTTTGACTGGCAAAGAACAAAGCAGACAGAGACGCATAATATCATATCGCTGTTTTGATATACCAAGAAGGAAAAAGGTTGTTAAGTGCTCGAACATCTACAAAGACTGAAGCTTGGGAGGGGGGCATAAAATAATACTGTGCATTATCACAACTTTCTTGGCCCCCTCCTCCAAAAAAGGATTTCTGTAGTAATCTGTACATTTCAAGTTTCCCACAGTGATATACATTAAGTTTTTAAAACAACACAAACATTTGCCTTGGCCAGCTGCCTAGGACAAAGAACGAAAATTATCAGCACAGCTAAACGACTTTAAAAGACAAGGTATTCTCCCCAAGGAGAAGGCAAGATTGTAAAAACGATCCATGCAGGCGTGATCCTATTCACAGGAGGCCAGCAAAAACAAACTGGTTCAGCCAGCTATCTCTTTTAAAGCTAAGCGATTTCTTTCGTCGCCTGTCCATCATCTCAATAGGATGCTCAGTACGTTTGCCGGATTTGGACCCACTTTAAGCATGATCAAATATTTATTTATTTTTTTGTCTTGCTGAGCTCACTCTGCAACAACGTGATGTTAAGGTGTGCCCAGGCTTTTAAAAGGGAACCATTCTCTGTATACATAGTGCATCATGGAGCAGACATATTATGCAGTGCACTGCTAGAGCCAGGCTTCTAGCCTGATCTTATCCACACTTGCTTGGAAAGAATTCCCAGTGACTTCAGTCTGGCTAATTCCCATATAAATGCACACAGGACTGCAGCCACGTAGTACAGTTCTGTGCGCTACATTCAATTCTGTGCAGTTTTAATCACAAGCAGAAGTATATTTACATGACACAGTTTTAGCACCGTGATATTCCTGGTATACCTTCTGGCTAGATGCCCTAAGCACATCTGATCTCGCCTGATTTCGGAAGCTAAACAGAGTCAGCCCTGTTTAGTACTTGGATGGGAGACCACCAGGGAATACCAGGTGCTGTAGGCGCCTGGAGTAGGAACTGGCAAACCACTCCAATATTCCTGTCAAGAAAACTCCATGGACATGGAGTCATGAAGAGTCAGCCACAACTGTAATGACACAACACACACACACACATCCCTTGAACAAGTATTGCTTCATTCTAGAGATGGGCATGAACCATGCTTTGGTAGTTCGTCTCGCTTTTGTGCAGGGGCTGCATAGGTGTTTCACAGCTGCCCCAGGCTTCCTCCAGGTGATTGCCCACTCGTTAGCAGCAGCGCATTTCCAACCTCTGATCTGAGTGGATGGTAGCCTGAGGAGGCAGAAGAGAGAAGTGTGTGGTGCCCACAGAAAACTTGTACGGGCACTGTGTTGAACCATATGGGACCGCTGGAGCATGGTTCGTGACCATCTCTATTCTAATGTGGTGGGATTGGTAGTTTGGTGAAGTACTTAGATTTCCCTGATAGGGAGGTCTAGTGCATTCTGTTGAACGGAATGACAATATCCAAAGGACTTCACCAGATGACTAATCCCAGGGTTTCATAATATAAAACCATGGCAGAAAAAGTGAAGTCAAATAGCCAAACTGCTATGATTATGCAGAGTTCGATGCACTCCAAGTCTAATAATCTTCAGTCATTCTTAGGCTCAAAGAAATGTGCATAGGAGTGCAGATTTGTTTTTACTTTTGTTTGTTCACAACCCAACTTTCCTCCAGAATTTACACATAAAGAAGCTTAGCAAGATTTCCTCATTTTCATATGACTGCAAAATGTTCTTGTTAAAGGCATGGCAGTTTCTAAAAGAGAGAGGTTCTTGTTTCTGGTGTGTGTGTGTGTGTGTGTGTGTGTGTGTGTGTGTGTGTGTGTGTGTGTGTGTGTGTGTGTGTGTGTGTGTGTGTGTGTTACTAAAATTGTAACTGCAGTCAGCTTCTAGGCCAGAGATCGCGAACCTTTTAGAGACCAAGTGCTCAAACTGCGATTCAAAACCCACTAATTTTTCCCAAAGTGTCAATGCAGCAATTTAACCCGAATACAGGCGGCTGTGAAGAGGCAATGTGGGTGCCCACAGAAAGGGCTCCAAGTGCCACCTTTGTCACCCATGCCATAGATTCACCAACACTGTTCTAGATAGACCATTCATCTTCCTCTGGAATGTTAGGAGGTAGCTATTCACCTGTTCCAATCTTGAGCTGCTTATTGTTGTGAGGTTGGGCCTGAATTATGCTTATTATCTTCCCATTATAGGGGTGTGGTGGCTCAGTGGACTAAGGCACCGAAACTGTAGACTGCAAAGTCGGCAGCTTGGCGGTTTGAATCCCGGGAGCCACGCAGCAGAGCGAGCTCCCGCTGATAACCCCAGCTCCTGCCAACCTAGCAGTTCACAATCATGTAAATGCAAGTAGATAAATAGGTATCACCATAAAAAGCAGGAAGGTAAAACAGTGTTTCCTTGCAGCCATGCCGGCCACATGGCCATGGACTTGCACAGCACTGGCTCTTTCGGCTTGAATATGAAGATGAGCACCGCCCCTAGAGTCGGACACGACTAGCATGCATATGCGGGGGGGAACCTTTACCTTTTTTATCTTCCCATCAACCACTTCAGCTGCTGTTATCTTAGCATGCCTAGGAACTACATGGTTCTGGACTATTCGGCTTCAGATGGTAGCTATTTTTATATTTTATTTATTGTTATCCGTAGGCCACCTTTCTCCTGATGCGGGCACTCAAGGCACGACAATGCAAAAACAAGTTGAGATAAGAAATGCAATACATTATACAATTTAAAGGGAATTAAATTATAGCAACAATCAAAAACACATTAAGTGATTTGGAAAAAAAATAAAAGTTTACAAAACAAACTTGCTTAGCTAAAAAAAAAAAACCAGCATGCAGGACTCAGTTATTAAAAGTCTGTCTGAAAGTATAAGCCTTCAGGTGCCAGTGGAAGGATAAAAGGAAGGGGCCTCAACCTAATCTCCCAATGGAGACCATTCCATGATATGGGTAGAGGATGGTCAAAATCGTATCAGCAGATGTCAGGGTGAGTGTAAATCATGGCAGCAAGTTAAGAAGTCTTTGTTGTTATGAGCTGTGTCCCATTACTTAGTTCACAATGGCAAATGCCTGCACTGACAATGGTAGTGGCTAAATTTTGTGCAGCAGCCATGGCTTGCCATAAAATGTTGTCCACCATTGATCCCTAGAGTGTGCTGATTTTGAGCCTTTTATAGTTTGTGATTTAATTTTTTTTAATTAGAAATTTTAAAATTTAATTTTTAATTTTTTAAAAATTTAAAATTATTATATATAGGAATTTTAAACCTTGGTATTAATGTTTATATCTTTAAATTAATCCTTTGTAGCTCATATGATTCTTAATTTTAATCTGGGCTTCTTTGCTGGTGTGTATTATTTCTATTATTTGTATTATTGTATTATTGTTAGAGGTGGGCACAAAAGAGAAAATCCATGGTTCGGGTTCTTCCATTTCAGGCCCACCCTTGGTTCGGTTTGGTTTGGGTTCATACGAATAAAATTTGTACGAACCTGAACTGAGCCAAACCAATTCAGGTCTGACTTACCAGGCAGTGGTGGTGGCAGCAGCAGCAGAATCTTTTTGAGGCGCTGGCTTGGGGCCATTGCCTTGTTTTGTTTTGTTTTTTGTTTTTATTTGTTTTTGAGCACCAACCGCGTGGTCCCAGGGGCCAGGTTGGTACTCATTTAATTTTTTTATTTATTACTTTGTTTTAGCGTGCTGACTGCGCGCGCTCCTGGGGCCGGGTCGGTGCTTCTTCTTTAAAAAAATGTTTGTTTTGTTTTTTTTTAAAGCGCTGACCCCATGGCTCCTGGGGCCACGTCGGTGCTTTTCTTCTTCTTCTTGGTTTTAGAGCACCGACCACGCAGCCCCTGGGGCCAGGTCGGCACTTTTATTTATTTATTTATTTATTTATTTATTTATTTATTTATTTATTTATTTATTTATTTGTCTGTCTGTCTGTTTGTTTGTTTTAAAAGTCCCATGCCGGGGGCTTTTTGAGGTACTGGCTTGTAGCCGGCACCTCAGGTTTTTTTGTGTTGTTCTTTTTTTTGAACACCAGGGGTTGGGTTGACACTCATTTTTATTTGTTTGTTTGTTTGTTTTAGAGCACTGACCACGCACTTCTGGGACCGGGTCAGTGGTCCTTTTGTTTTGTTTTGTTTTGTTTTAAAGTGCCGACCACACGGTTCCTGGGGCTGGGTCAGCGCTTTTTTATTTCTTATTTATTTCTTGATTTTAGAGTGCCAACCACACAGCCCCTGGGGCCGGGTCGGCGCTCCTTTATTTTATTTTATATTTAATTTTATTTTATTGGGTTTAAAAGTCCCCGGTTGGGGGCTTTTTAAGGTGCTGGCTTGGGGCCAGTGCCTCTACAGGCTTACATTCCCCCGCCGAGTTCCAGGACCAGGAGGAATGTGGCAAGAACAAGGTGGGGGGGTAACGAAAAATGAAGTGAATGAAACGGAAATTTCCGTTTCATTTCGTTTTGTTTTTCTTTGATGGGTTGGTTCATTATTCGGTTCATTAGCTGATGGAATGAATAGCAAATAACAAAATGAATTAAATGTCCATTTCATGCCCATCTCTAATTATCGTTATTCCCAATTTAGACTGCTGCTGTAACATTTTGGTCAAAGACCATAAATAAAGATTGATTGATGGATTGATTGAGTTGTCGTGACAATTCATGGTTGACATATATGCCAATTTGACATGTCCCAACAGGCATAACTAATTGGATTCTGTCCAATGTGTCCACCTCCATCCTTTCTGAGAATGCTCAGTCATACTGTTCTTCCCACCTGCAGTCTACAGTTGTAATTGCCCATGTGTACTTCTACCACAGGATGAACACTTGCCTCTAAGTACTTCAGACTTTCTCACTTTTAAGGGCAAAAAGAAGCAGAAATGACCTGCATTTAAAAAAAAATCCAGCAGGCATATAAACCATATTTGCCCTCTAAGTGATTTCCTTGCAAGCATTTAATTTTTTTTAAAAAAGTATCTCTAGAAAGGTGCTCTTTTATTCAGAGCACCATTTATTTATGTGCAATAAAGGTGTTGTAAAAAACATGTCTTTGATGGCCAGAAGCCTATCAGTTGAGAAAGGAATTGTTCACACATTACTCTTCTTTTTCTTTTTAGCACAAGCTGTGGAAAGACAGTGGGGGAGGGGGGAGGTGTAGGCCGGAGAAAACCGTAAAGCTTCAGGCCATGGTTGCGCTAAATTCCTTGGCAGCTTCCAAAAGGCGCCTGGGAAACGCAGCAAAAGCTTCCAGTATCAGAGAGTGACTGATATACAGCATGTGTGTCACTCAGAGAGTTGTTTGAAAGTGAAACGCAGGCTGGCTATAAAAATGGGTTTACTAGACAGTAAATAACTTCCCAACTAGGCAATGGGAGTATACTCAAAAACATTCCCTTTTTTCTTTTTCTTCCTTCTCCTGTTGCCAAGAAAACCTTCCTTCAGCAGCAGCTGAAGAGCAACAAATCAAGGAGTGGAACTAGTGTCATGAACCCAAGGTTGAACTCAAGTGCCAATTCTACAGGCAAAAGCAATGGCCATGCCTTTTAATGAGAAAGAGATTCAGGACACGGGTCTAGGATTCTGTTGTCACAGGAATGCATTGGGTGGAGAATGATTCATCTCCCAGACATGCTTCTGTCATGCACTTACAAAAGACACAGTGGGGGACTAGGAAATCTGGGAGCGCATGTGCTCCTTGTGACAGTGCCCATTGCCAGTTCCCCGCAAAGAGGATCTGAAAACAGAGGTAGCTCAAGCCACTCTCCAATATGTAATAATAATAATAATAATAATAATAATAATAATAATAATAATAATAATAATAATAATAATAATAATAATAATAACACCAGGAGATGGTAGAGTCACTGAGAAACAACTTGAAAAAATTACCCGATATCAGGATCTCAAAATTGAACTTCAGAGACTCTGGCATAAACCAGTACGGGTGGTCCCAGTGGTAATTGGCACACTGGGTGCGGTGCCCAAAGACCTAAGCAAGTATCTAGAAGAAATTGGAGTGGACAAAGTCACCATCAGTCAGATGCAGAAAGCCACCTTACTGGGATCTGCTCGCATAATTCACCGATACATCACTGAGTCCTAAACGCTTGGGAAGCGTTCGACTAGTGATTGGTAATATAAAATCCAGCGTAGATAGCTGTGCGGCTAAATAATAATAATAATAATAATAATAATAATAATAATAATAATAATAATAATAATAATAATAATAATAATAATAATAATAATAATAATGGTCCCAGTGGTAAGTGGCATGCTGGGTGCAGTGCCCAAAGAGTTAAGCAAGTATTTAGAAGAAATTGGAGTTGACAAAGTCACCATCAGTCAGTTGCAGAAAGCAAACTTACTGGGATCTGCTCACATAATTCGCCGATACATCACTGAGTCCTAAACGCTTGGGAAGCGTTCAACTAGTGATTAGTAATATAAAATCCAGCGTAGATAGCTATGTGGTTAAATTAATAATAATAATAATAATAATAATAATAATAATAATAATAATAATAATAATAATAATAATAATAATAATAATAATAATAATAATAATAATAGAACTTCATTGAACTTCAGAGACTCTGGCATAAACCGGTACAGGTGGTCCCAGTGGTAATCGGCACACTGGGTGCGGTGCCTAATGAGCTAAGCAAGTATTTAGAAGAAATAGCAGTTGACAAAGTCACCATCAGTCAGATGCAGAAAGCCGCCTTACTGGAATCTGCTCGCATAATTTGCCAATACATCACTGAATCCTAAACGCTTGGGAAGCGTTCGACTAGTGATTGGTAATACAAAATCCAGCGTAGATAGCTGTGTGGTTAATTAGATATTCTAGATAGGAAAACAAGAAAACGTATGACCATTCACTATGCATTACATCCACGCAGTGATGTTGACAGGCTGTATTTACCTAGAAAATTAGGTGGTAGAGGTCTTCTGCAAGTGAAGCAGACAGTTGAAGAAGAGAAGCATGCATTGGCAGATTATGTAAAAAATAGTATAGAGCCAGCATTATTGGAGGTTAAGAACAGAGAGGTGTTTAAAGTAAATCAAACAAAGGGTCCATACAGGAACACAATGCAAATACGAGCTGATAGCTGGCATAATAAAGCGCTGCATGGGCAGTTCCTCGAAAAAGTCAAAGGAAAAGTAGATGAGGAAAAGACCTGGTTATGGCTCACCAATGGAACACTGAAAAAAGAGACAGAGGCCCTGATTTTTGCAGCTCAAGAACAAGCTATCAGAACAAATGCAGTTAAGGCTAGAATAGAAAAATCACCTGAGTCCCCCACATGTAGACTCTGCAAAGAGGCAGATGAAACTATCGACCATATATTGAATTGTTGCAAGAAAATTGCTCAGACTGATTACAAACAGCGTCATAATGTAGTTGCTCAAATGGTCCACTGGAATTTGTGTCAGAACTATCATCTTCCCATAGCAAAGAACTGGTGGGACCATAAGCCTGAAAAAGTGACTGAAAATGAGCATGCAAAATTACTTTGGGACTTCCGAATACAGACAGACAGGGTTTTGGAGCATAATACCCCAGATATTGTGATTGTGGAGAAGAAAAAAGTGTGGATCATTGATGTTGCTATACCAGGAGATAGTAGAGTCACTGAGAAACAACTTGAAAAAATTACCCGATATAAGGATCTCAAAATTGAACTTCAGAGACTCTGGCATAAACCGGTACAGGTGGTCCCAGTGGTAATTGGCACGCTGGGTGCGGTGCCCAAAGAGCTAAGCAAGTATTTAGAAGAAATTGGAGTTGACAAAGTCACCATCAGTCAGCTGCAGAAAGCCACCTTACTGGGATCTGCTCGCATAATTCGCCGATACATCACTGAGTCCTAAACGCTTGGAAAGCGTTCGACTAGTGATTGGTAATATAAAATCCAGCGTAGATAGCTATGTGGTTAAATAATAATAATAATAATAATAATAATAATAATAATAATAATAATAATAATAATAATAATACATTGGTATTAGAAGCTGAAATCATTTTAGTGCACTATGATCAAGGGAAACCGTTGCATCTGAAAAACCATGTGCATGTTGTGTCGTTAACAGTCGTGAACGATTCTTCGTGACCCCATGTCCATGGAGCTTTCGTGGCAGGAATACTGGAGTGTTTTTAATTAATTAATTATTATTAATTCGATTTATATTCCTCCTATCTGGCAGAAAGCCAACCCATATGTAGCATCCAAGCTGTAACATATGGGTTGGTGCTGGAGGTATCGTTTTCATCTGTGCTAGCTGTGCCAGCTGGCGTATATTTAAAGCAGCACATGAAGACTGAGATAATGCACAAATACAGTATAATGATTTTTGGATACTATTTAATGTTTACTTTTGCTCATTGTTTTAAAGACTTCAAAGTTAATGGAAATTTATCGTCACACTGGCTGCTTTGACTGCCCAGTTTAGCACTGGCACCTAAAATAAAAATATAATAATACAATAACAAAGTATTATACGAGCACAATCATTCCAGTTTCCTTTATTGGGTACCCTGGAGCACATTCGTATTGCAGTGCGATACAATAAAATATTATTTATGTTAGTGAGAGTTTGATGAGAAAGAGCCTGCTTTGCCCTCTCCACTCCCTTAAATTCTAGTCTCCCCCTCTCGCCTTTAAAATATTAAATAACTTCACCAACAAGGCTGTTCCCCATGACGAAGGAACCAATCATTATAATTCCTTTTACCTTTTTAATATATTTTACTTATTTTATGTACAGTATTTATGAGTCTTCCTATGGCAAAAAGTTACCAAAGTGACTGAGGATGCAAAAGAAAACATGGTTTAAAATTATATATATAACTAATGGTAAAACGAGCCAAGATTATCCAAAAGGTAATGAAATTAAAAATGGACTAAGTAAATTTGACAGATCTGGTGGCTGTGTTTTTGATGCATTCAGGCCTCTGCAAACCTGAGTCTTTTTAAAACTCTGGGGAGAAAAAAAAAGAATTTTGTTTGCGTTGAACAGGCAACATATAAGGCAGCACATAAGCCACTCTGGAGAGGGCAGTCTATAGCTATGAGGAGCCATTATTGAAAATGCCCTTTCCTAGAAGACACCTGTTATGCAACTGGGCATTTAGGAATTCTTCAGAGAAGCACCTATGAAGAAATCCTATGCTTTCTACAGATGAAGAAATACCGTTAATTAAGAAGATTTTGGACTGTGCAGAAATAGACAGACTTACTTTGAAGATTAAAGAGAAGGAAGATTTTGAATATTTTCAAATGTGGAATCTGTTCTATCAATGGAAGAGAAGTAGAGATTAAGGCCCTTTGTTGTTGTTCAGTCGTTCAGTCATGTCCGACTCTTCGTGACCCCATGGACCAGAGCTCGCCAGGCCTTCCTATCTTCCACTGCCTCCCGGAGTTTGGTCAGATCCATATTGGTTGCATCGATGACACCGTCCAGCCATCTCATTCTCTGCCGTCCTCTTTTCTTTTTGCCTTCAATCTTCTCCAACATCAGGGACTTTTCCAAGGAGTCCTCTCTCCTCATGAGGTGGCCAAAGTACTGGAGCCTCAGCTTCAAAATCTGCCCTAATTTGTATTAATAAATGAATGAATATAAGCAGAACCCACGTTATAATGGGTTCTGTGTACAATGATGTACACAGATTGATTTTATTAATAGAAAACTAATTTAAAAATTCCACATAAAGAACATCTTATGCTTTCAATAGGTACAGCTGGTAAGAGGCAAGCCTTTGGTCCGCATATGGTGGCAGAAAAACCCTCTGCTCACATTACAAAGGAGCTGGATAAGGAAGAGAATATGTGTCTGCAGACCATCATGGGAACAGGAAATAGGCAACTAGACAAGTAACATTAATAAGACAGGCCTGGGTCATACGTAACATGGAATACTACTTGGGTCTTTGCCCCAGGGCATCAAAATCTAAACGGCACTGATATCAACATCAATATCTCCTGGGCCTATCCAATTGCAAACAGGGGTTTTAAGTTTGCAATTTCTTTTGGGGTCACCACATTCTCTTCTTCCTCTTTCTTTAAAGAGGCTTGTTCTATGCATCAGGGAGAAAAAAAGCTGATTTCCTCATGTGCCCAAATGGCTCTTTATAACTCCGGGCAGGTGTTCCTCCAACAACACTGCAATGGAATTCAGCTCATGGCTGCTGAACAGCAAAAGCTAAGGAAAATTACTCTTGTTAAGGAAAAGGTACAGCTTTTTTATGGACTAGATTTGCAACAAAGCCTCTGGAATAGTGTAATCATTTGGAAATATTACTTTTCCAAGTTCTGGATGTTTAGATTTCCTGTTCTTAATCTATTGCTTCAAAATAACCATGGTGGAACGCTTTTAAAATAAAATAAAATGTGCACCTATTACGTGTCACTTGCAGATCATAAAGACATAACTTGATATAAATGCATTGCTTTACTTCCTGGGTAGGTGTAGAGATAAAGGGGGGGAAAGTGAGGGAAAGTTTTTCTTGGCTATAAAGATAAGAGTGGAAATTTGAGGGTTTCCCCTTTCTTGTATTCCCTACCCCACATTCCACGTGCTTCTACTAATTATCAACTTAACCACGTTGTAATCTTTGGACAAAAAAAATTGAGTCTTCCTATGGCAAAAAGTTACAAAAGTGACTGGGGACAAAAGGAAAACATGGTTGAAAAGATTAAAATATAATGCTCTTTTTTCTCATCATTTCGTCCAGGCTGCTTTTTGGGGAATGCATTTAATAGAGACATGAGCACTTATATTTTTGGAACCGGCTTGAATCTGTGGCAGTGACAGTGAATGGGTTCTTCTTTTCATTGCATTCAAGGGTGCCCATATGGGGTATGGGACAAGAGCCTCATGTATCAGGCATCTTCCAAAACCTTTGCACTTATCATTACAGCTCACTTGTAGTTGAAAAACTTAAGTTGGTGGGAACAAAAGGTGCATATCTTACCCAAGATTTTCCCCTAGTGTTCAAATCGTCAGGGGTTACTGTAATCTCTGAAGAGGTGGTGCAGACTTTTTAGTTCAGATTTTTGCCTTGAAAAATGAAGATGCTCTTTCCAGATTGTGGCTCTTCCAGGCAGGTCAGAGTTTGGGCACATTACTTTTGTGCTACAATGCCCAGAAGCCTGAGTCAACCCTAGCTGGCCATTTGCTTCTGGGAACTGTAGAGTTTTTCCCCTTTCAAAATAAGGTTTCCATGCTCTTGAGATGGAACAGCTGTTCTCCTGAATACACTCTGTCTCACACTATCTGGAGGTTGAGTCATGGCAACCGGACTTGTTTTCTTCTGGGATCGAAACATTTATTTCACTATGCATCCAAGTACCTTCTTCAGCCTGAGAAAAGTAGGTGGGAGGCTTCCAATTTATAGTTCGCCTTGGTTTCACTTCAACCTGGTCTGAACAGGCTTGTTAATTGGACAATGGCCTGGTGTATGTGAAAGTCACACCTATGCCAAATAGGTACACCTATTAGACCAGGCATGTCCAAACTTCGATCCTCCAGATGTTTTGGACCACAACTCCCACAACCCTTTGCCATTGGAAATACAGGCTTGGAATTCTGGGAGTTGTGGTCCAAAACATCAGGAGGGCCGAAGTTTGGACATGCCTGTATTAGACAGAGAAGATAGGTAGTTCAAGAGAGGAGTCAAGGAAGCCATTCATACGTGTATAGAAAATCAACAGGGGTGAGGGATTTAGGCACAATCTGTCTCCCATTCAGCATGCTATATCCCCAGAAAAATCAGAACCACTTCATACCTCCACCAGGAAGGCCACTGCTAACAGCCTATACATAGTGGGTGTTGGGAAGGGTTGCATAGTTGTGTCTTTCACACACCCAAGGGTAGAAAAAGGGTGGACCTTTTGTTTCATCTGGTACAGCCCCTGCCTACTTTGGAGTCTTTTTGGCTTGTCAATCAATCAATTTTATTTTACAGTCAAAGGCCCAATACATTTTGGCTTGTCTTTTAAAAAGACAGGAAGGATACAACTCCTCACCCATATAATCTGCTCTTTATATAAAAGGATCACAACCCAGGATCCTGACAGAAGGGAAGATTAAATTTCAGAGGAATTAATGCAATTTCAAGCTCATTTTTTATTTTAGAGAGGATTTATTTTATTATTTTTCAAGGTACCTTTTTGAAAATGTAGTTAATAGTCTAGTTCTGAGCCTTTCCAATTTCTTAGACTATGGCCAAAGGAGGCTATAAATTAATTCATTCTATAAAACGCAGGAAGGTAAATCCTCAGCAGTGTGGCAAGAAAATTAGCCACTTAACTCCCCTTTTCATTAATGGGAACTGAATATTTATTTACTCCACAGCATATAAATCATGGCCTTGTAACTTCTACAGTTGCCTAACTATAATGTTTCCATTGTTCCCTTGGCTCCCGGTTATTCACCCCAAGTATTTATTGACGTGTTGGCTTCAAAGAAGTGTAGTGACCTTCCCAAGACTTTGCTCCTTTCCTGTCGTCAGAAAAGCTATAAAAATCCATTCTGATAGTGATGTCGTAGGGAGCTTTCCACCTCAGACACTGCTGTCAAGTCAGCCTTACACATACACACATCATGGGTTATGAATGATTATGAAGATTCTGCTAATTCAGAAATGGGCTCTCTGAATGTAGATCAGTGTTGGTAAGGTTGTGGCCCTCCTGAGGTCTTTTATTTTGATGCAAAATACGTTGCAAAAAACACTCTTGGAATAAATCTGGGTGTTCTGCATGCATGGTATGTGCTGGGTATCCCTCCTGTTGATAAACATATTTATGGACCTACTTATTTGGCTTATCTCCTTGTTCTTCCAGAATTGGTAGCTCAATGTGAACAAAATTAAAAACAGTTTCTTAGAAAAACATGAAATGTTAGCATGTTAAAGATGAGCAGATATGTTACAATGAAAATTTTTGTGGAAAATTAGCTTAGAAATGCTCAATGTGTGGGGGAAATTGAACTGTAATTTGCAAAACTTCAGAGCCAAATAAATCTGTTAATCTTTGAGGTGGCACATTTGCTTTTTTCTTTATTGTATATGTCGAGTCACATCCTTATTTGCAGTGTAAATAAGTGGCATCTCATTATATTGGGGATTGAATTTAGGGCCTTTTCACACGACCCCTAAACTCCACGGCAAATGGCTCCCAGCTCCGGAGCTTAAAATTGTTTTGCCACCAGCTCCGGAGTTTACAGAAAATTAAGTGCGACCATGCCCACCTAAGCGCGTCCCAGCACACTTTTCAGGTACCTGCTCTCTAAGGGTGAAAATCCCTGATGCGGATATAAAGGAGTGAGTGCTGGGATCCCCTCACTTCTGTTTGTTGTTGTTGTTGCCCCTCGCCCCTTAAGAGACAGGAATCAGGACGATGACGGGGCTCGGGGCGTCTTGACCGGCAGATGGAGGTGAGCCTGCATTTTTTCCTCTCTTTTCTTCTCCCTCCCCTCACGCAGACAGGAGCAAGGATGTGCGGAGGGGGTGGGAACACAGGAAGAGCAACGAACCCCAAAGATCTCTGGTCCGAATTTAAGTGGCCAGCGGATCTTAGGGGTCGTGTGAAAAGGCTCTTAATGACCTTTCAGGCATCCCTTATATATTGATTTTGGCCATGGCCCTTTTATGTGCGCTTCTCAGAGTCCAAGGCCCCCTGGCAAGTAGGGAAATCCCGGAGCTGTGTGCAAACAGGGATGTAATCCAAAACAGATGACTGTGGCCCCCTTCAAATGTGCCAGGGTCCCTCAGGGGGTCTTATGGTCATTGTTGAGAACGGTTGACGTATAGTATGTCTGTGGAGATTGTCTGTCATCCAGGTGAAGTTATCTGGGAGTTGAGCCATAGCTACTGGACTTCTTTTCTTGTGGGATCGAAATGCTTTGCTTCCCATCCAAGTAGCTTGTCAGACTGAAGTTACTTCGATGAGTAGCACACAGAAGCCTTGCTTCTCATACTATCACACTTGAATACTCCGTCCAAAAATCGGAATCCCAGCATGACAGAAACAAAAGGCTCACTTATTTTGAGAATAAAATGTATGTATCTTCAAACATTGTAATATTCTCTGTTTCTCTCCTCTTCCTTCACTTTGGCCATGGTCTCACAAAAGTTTTCTGCGCATCTTAATTTGATACATAGGTTTTTTTCAGGCATTCATGTGGTGTTTGATGCACAGTTAGTGTCCTGTCGACAGGGTAGTATTTTACAGCTCAGTGCCCATCTCTACTTGCTTACTGCGCATCTTTTCTCTTTTTCCTGGGTCTGTGAAGATTCTCAGTCATCCAGGTGAGTTTATCTGGAAGTTGAATCATGGCTATTGGACTTCTTTTTTGAGAGAAAAAAAGAAGTCCAGTAGCCATGACTCAACTTCCAGATTTTTCCTGGGCCGATTTCCTAAAACGGACCCACAGGAAGTGGCAGGAAAAGCAGTACGAAGCTAATAACTGTGTATTTTTTGGGGTCACACATCGCTAGAGTAGCAAAGAACTGTGCATCTTTAAGGGAAGTTTTTTTAAACCAACCCCCAGCAGTGGTTTAAAATACTTCGGTGAAAGTGCGCTTCTGGGGGCGTGGTCGGTCGGGGCACCAAATTACTTCCCTTTGCGGTTAGGATGCAATCTTTTACTGCGCAGTTCACTGCAGGAAAAAAATGCACAGAAAATGCTGGTGAGACTGCGGTCTTTGTTACTTTTGAGAATTTTTTTTAAAAACCCACCTAGACTGCTCCTGTTTCCCAGAATGAATCACTGCCTTATAACCCAATGCTTCTGCCTGCAAGAAAGATTGTGGAATCTGCTCTGTAAAGTTCGATTTGAAAATTGCAGTAAGTAAAAGCTGTCAGGGCAAATGCCTGTGGACAAATTTTCTGAAGAACTGACAGTATACAATGGATGGCTGGAAATGTCCCAAACATTCACCTGAGCTGGCTGACCTCAGAGGCACCTTTGATGGTGAGAGAGGCTTTCTCATTGCCTGAAGGTTGGCCCCACGTCTGTTGTCCTGCAGTCAGCAAACAGTGACAACTTTTATTCAAGAAGCTTTTCTATTTACTGGTAGCCTAAAGGTTTCACCTGGTCTAGTTTTGTAATTCCTTATTACTGTGCTTTTAATTGCTTTTAATTGTGTTTTAATTGCTTTTAAAAACAATTATGTTTTAAAATGATAATACATCTAATTGTATTATTTTATGTTCTCCTATTCTGTTCTCCAAGCCTGAATTGTAGGTGGGAAGATCTACATTCATCTGAACCATCCAAGAGTTCCTCTGTGTCCTAATATGTACTGAAAGATTAGCAATAGGTGGCCGAGACAGTGTTCAAATTAGTCTTTCAGACATGCATAGGACAAAGGTGTGTGCCTTACTCCATCTGATAAGTAAATACATTAGAGAGAGTGGACTGCTTTCCCCCCTGCCTTTTTAGATTTAAGCGCAGCCTTTGACCTTATAAATAGACAGTACCCGTGGAGAAGAAAGTTCAGCACAAATATTGGCTTGAAGCTTTTTATCCTAGTGAAACTCTTGATTCAGAAACTGATTTCAAGGTTCAGACAGACAGACCTGACCCCACCTTGTAAATGTGTTTGCTAAGGTGGTTCGGGACCGTTTTCTTTTCAACTTCTTTATAAATTATATGGCTGCATTTTGCATAAACTAAGTTATGATGTGCCCCAAATTTCAAACAGATTTATATGTATACATTGCTCTGTATGGATGATTGATCTTACTAAGTGTCAACCTATCCCAACGGCCCTGAGAAGATTACTAAGACAATTTAGTTCTTACTGCTGAGAAAATGATTTAGTCATCAACAACACTACATTCAAAGTTATAGCCTTTGGCACAAGGAGAAAGTCACATGAATTCAAAAGTGACAGAAAGGTAAAATCTTATTGCTGTCTTGGTATAACTATTTATGCTATTGCTATCTTAGCATAACATTCATAACTTCAATATTCCAGGCTTTACAAATAAAGAAGAGCGAATGTAAATCAGTTGCACATATAAAATCCCCTGCATTCTACTTGCCCAAGTCAATACACCCAGTTTTAAGAAATTTTAAAGCAAAGATGATTCCACTGCTAATTATTAGTGGAGAAGCTTGGGCTTTTGATGAACTAAACAAAACTGAAAGAGTTCAAAATCACTTGAAAAAGCCTTGTGGTGTAGTGGCTAAACTGCTGTGTGTGTGTGTGTTGTGTCGTTACAGTCGTGACCGACTCTTCGTGACCCCATGACCATGGAGTTTTGTTGGCAGGAATACTGGAGTGGTTTGCCAGTTCCTACTCCAGGCGTCTACAGCACCTGGTATTCCCTGGTGGTCTCCCATCCAAGTACTAACCAGGGCCGACCCTGTTTAGCTTCCAAAATCGGGCGAGATTGGATGTGCTTAGGGCATCTAGGCAGCTCTGTACTGCAGCCCAAACTGTTCTCACAACCTGGGGAATACCCAGCTCATTTGTGGGGGTGGGATGGGGAGTGCAATGTATTATCTGCATAATTAAATTGTAAACAGCCCCAAGATTGCCTTGAGCACTATGGTGCAGCATATAAGCAGTACACATTTGCTTTTTGCTTTGTTTTTACACATTGTTACAACAGGCATGTCCAAAGTCAGGCCCGGGGGCCAAATGTGACCCATTTTTAAATTTCGAGTGGCCTGCAGCCTCTTCTCCACACCTGCTCAGTCTGTTACGCATCCCCTCCAGCTAGCCCCTCCCCATAACAGATGGAGACGTCAGCTTGCAGATGTATGGTTTGCCTGCCTTCCCTGCCTCTGTCTATCCTCCCAGTCACATGCCCACTCTACCCACCCCTGGCTCCGTTGCTGCAGCATCCTCCCCACCACCTTGCAAGTCTTAGAGGCTTGTCCAAAGTCCAGCCTGGGAGCCAAATGCAGCTGGATGGTCGGCACCCACACATTTTCACTTCACCAAATCTGGCCCTTCTTGCAAAAAGTTTGGACACCTCTGAGTTACAATATCTACACAAAAGTGACTTCAGTTTTAATAAGTGTTAGGATGACCCTTTTTTGATGCTCAGCAATCCAGATGAAGGGAGAACGGCTCAGTAAGATTTGCCTGAAGGGACAGATTTATTTATTTATTTATTTATTTTTATATTTATATACCACCAGATTTTCCCAGACAGGAACTCAGAGGGGCTTTAGCCCAAGAACTGTTTTCAATATTTTCCCAACATAGTCCCAAACTTTGGATTCTTTGTAAAAATTTTGAATTCATGGGAGGAAGTTGGATAAAGAGATTCAGAACATAAACTGATATGATTACTCTTCCAGCCTAAAGAACGGAATGGCTATTAACACCAGCACCAATATTTCAAATATATTCATACCCCATAGCAATGGGATATCAGAAAGTTCTTACTAGTTTGTTCTTTCAGTTTAATAAGCATTAGAGATGGGCACGACTTAGCGGTATTCTCGTTTCCGTTTCCGTTACTCGTATCCGTTACTCTACGGAAACGGAAACGGGAATTACTCCACCAGAATTTGAGCTCGAACCAATGAACGAACAATTTGGTCTGATTTGTCGTGCTCGTTACTTGCATCGCGGCAATCGCGCAATGCCAAGCGGCACAGAAAAAAAGTTTTTAAAAGTAAAAAAAAACCGATTCCCGCCCCTAAAAGTAGGCGAAAACTGTCTGAGGGCACCTACCAGGCCAGAAGGGTGTTTTATTTGGGGGGAGGTTTCCCCGCCCCCCTCTCCTTGGCTATTGCTACTGCTGCGCTGCTGGTACCAGGCTGGGAGGGCACATCCATTTGCCATGCAGTGCGGGGGATCCAAAATGGCGACCGCAATATTTTTTTTGAAATCGTTGCCCAAAACCCCACCAAAGCACCACAGAAACATGCGAAAATTAGCTATTTTAAATGCTTGAATTTTTACAGTAGCAGCAGTGGGTTTTTCTTGCAAAAAAAAAAGTCTCCGTTGATTTATTTTATTTTATTTTATTTTATTTTTTTACACCTGCACATTCGCAATGATGGGCTCGCCCATGGGAGTGGACCATGCAAAGTTTTGGAGCCATTCCACCAATCGCATGGCCAGGTTTTGCTGACTGTACCAGGCTGGGAGGGCGCATCCATTTGCCATGCGGTGGGGGGGATCCAAAATGGCGACCACAATATTATTTTTTTGAAATCGTTGCCCAAAACCCCACCAAAGCACCACAGAAACATGCGAAAATTAGCTATTTTAAATGCTTGAATTTTTACAGTAGCAGCAGTGGGTTTTTCTTGCAAAAAAAGTCTCCGTTGATTTTATTTTATTTTATTTTATTTTATTTTATTTTATTTTATTTTTTTACACCTGCACATTTGCAATGATGGGCTTGCCCATGGGAGTAGACCATGCAAATTTTCCACCAATCGCATGGCCACTTGGCCAAGTTGACCACAGAGACTTCTGGGATGTGCCAATCGGGCATAAACAGCCCACTAATCGTAGCCCAAACCCGAACCCTAAGCCTAACCCATACGCCAGTACACTGTCCTTCTAAGTGGGTCAGAGAGGCACCCAGAGGTGCACCCCAATACTCACCCTAACCTCACCCGTAACTAGCCTAACCCTAGCCCTTGCGCTAACCCGTCTTAACCCTAAGCCAGATCTACTTGTTGCACTACATGCAAGTACGTGAGACACAGCGGGTGCAAAGAGTCTGCCAGCCCGTCACTTGTGGCTCTGGCTGACTCCTGCAGCTCCCTCCAGGAGCCCGCTACCCCCTCCCCAAACCAGTACTAACGACAATGAAAAAATGAAAAAACAAACCGACTAATTTTTGCGAAATTTTGCGAAAAACGGAAACGAGCCGAAACGGACTGCCTCCGACACACGACAACTCGAAAACGTCATTTTCCCTAGTTGTGCCATCTCTAATAAGCATGTTTCTCAGAATCAATTTCTTGAATTCTTGCATCTGGGAAAGTAGATTTTGGTTCATGAAACTTTACAGTATGAATGGAGTCAACAGTGTAATGGAGGAGATTTTATAGCACCCTAGGCCAGTGGTGGTGAATCTTCGGCACTCCAGATGTTTTGGACTACAACTCCCAGAATTCCAAGCCTAGATTGCCAATGAGAAAGGACTGTGGGACTTATGGTCCAAAACATCTGGAGTCTGAAGGTTCGCCACCACTGCCGTAGGCCAAGGTCCCTTATCTAACCGTGGATGTGCACTTGTGGAAGATTTGATGTGTAATATTCTCCAATGACGGCTGCATACTGACATCAGAGATTGTCATCTAGAGCTGCTCTCAAAGAAACCAGAACTTTGGGATGTGTATGAGAATCTGGCTTTTCTAGCACTCCCCAAGTGGCGTTCTGCCAGATGGGTGGTATATAATCAAATAAATAATAGTAATAAATAACAATTTTCTGCTTTAGTGTGCAAACTGACACATGAGCAGAAGTTTGCTTGACTTGTAATACAAACTGCCAGATGAAGGAGGAAGTTTTTTTGGAGTTCATTTTGTAAACCGTTCTGGAGGCTTGAAGGCACAAGAGTAATGGCCATTGTCTGATAGATTCTATTAAGGTCATCAGTCAAAGAAATGTAGATCTGTCATGCAAAGAAAACAACACTAATTTTTGTCATATAAATATATATCTTGTACTTAATTTTTGTGATCTGATTGTTTAACACGTGGGACTATTGGTTTACTGTTAATGAAACTTACAAACTCAGTTTCACAGAATGAATCTCTTTTTATTTGCATTTATATAACAGACAACACTTGCAACTATAACAACCACAAATTGCTGCAAATTGTGCACCCAAGACTTTGGCAACAGTACCAGTATAGACATTGCTTGCAGAATTTGCAAACTTCAGTGTCCCCTTGATTTCCATGTCAGACAAAAATCAAGATACCTTCTTCAACTAGGTTGGGTGTTCATAACACAGGAGAGTCTTTAAAGGTAAAATATCACATCAACTGTATGCAGTTCATGAATTTGTGGTGTGGGTTCATCCCTCAATCACAAACATAGGGCGCTTTTACACGACCCCTAAGATCCGCTGGTCCCTTAAATTCGGACCAGAGATCTTAGGGGCTTGTCGCTCTTCCTGTGTTCCCACCCTGGCTGCTGGCTGCGTGAGGGGAGGGAGAAAAAAAGGAAGGAAGAAAGACCGTGGCTCACCTCCCGTTCTGCCCCTCGCTCTTGCGGGCTCTTGCCCCTGCAACATTCCAGTAGCTCTTAAGTAACTCTTAAGTAGCTCTTAAAGGGGCGGGAGCCAGAAAGCAGCAAACAGAAGTGAGGAGAGCCCCGCATTCACTATTTTTTTGCACCACATCAAAGATTTTTCACCTCCAAAGAGAAGGTACAAGAAAAGTGCGCTGGGTCACGCTAAAGTGGGCGGGGTCACACTTAATTGCCTGTAAACTCCAGAGCTGGTGGGGAAACATTTTTAAGCTCCGGAGCTGGGAGCCATTTGCAGCGGAGTTTAGGGGTCGTGTATAAACGCCCATAGTAAAATTATACCTAAATTAACTTGACAAGGAATTCAGCAATCCAAGAGGCAACAGTAGCCCTGGCTTGTTCAGCTCTCCTACTCTTTTTAATTCAAATCTCTTATTCCCAACCCTGTTATCTGTTTATAGTATTAGTACTATCTGTTTAGGCTGAACCAATATTTCATAGGAGTTGCAATTGCAACTTTCTTTTCCGTAACACTTCAAAGTTTTAATCATATTGTACATGGGTGGTTGCATTCTATGCAGACTGGTGTGATACAAGGTATTGATTTACTGAGATGTATCTACATTTGATTGCATAGATAATTCAGTTCATTAAAGGCTAAGTGTTGTTTAAGTTAAAGCAAAGCTTGGAGAACATTACTTTAATTACTTTTCCCAGAAGTTTCCCAGCATGGGACCAGTAGTTGAAAAAAAGTAGCATTTTAAAGCTACGGCCTAGATTGACACCGTTGGTATATATTCTTCCCGTGTGTGGTTGTCTAGGAGCAGAGGGCATTTGCACTGAGGGACTGAACAAAGCTGATTCTTTTTTCAGCATGACAGGAATATGATGTGATCTTATTTTTCCAATTAAATATAGTATTGTGGGACTGAGATAATCACTTTAGTTTAGTGAGGTGTGCGTGTAGATCTTTAGGTCTTCCAAGAGTATTAAAAATTCTGCTTATAGTGGTGAACTCTGTGTGAGAAAGCTCAGTCTGCATTTGCCTCAGAAATTCATCCAAAGACTCCACCTTGCTCCTTCAGTTCTGTCATTTTATGGTATATTTCATACGTTCCATGCCACAGACTACACAGTGTCCCCATATTTTGTTCGGTTTGAACCATATTGTAGTTTTTTAAAAAATTTATTTTATTGCTAGTGCATCAAAATCATGGCTCTTTATCATAGCTAACCTTATTAGTAATGGCACCTGTCAGGTTCCCACTGAGGCTGGAATGAGTGCAGTCTCCTGGATTGTTTTCATAGCTCTGAAAACGCAGACAGGATTCACCAGGAGGTCGTTCCACAATATTCCACCATTTGTTTGCAAATCCATTTCCTTTTGTGAACAAAGAGGCCCTTTTCAGTAATGTCTAGACCCATAAACTGAATAATTTTTTTTTTAAAAAACTACAGTTCCCAGAATCCACTAGGCAACATGGCTACAAGGAGATTCTGTGACTTATTTTCTGGGGGGAAAAGAAAGAAAAGGAAAAGAAAAAAGAAAAGAAAAGAAAGAGTAAGAGTTCCATGGTCTGGTCTGGATTGCCATAGCATCCGCGGCCGGATCTTCCAGCGGGCAGGGCCATTTTACCCTCTTGCGTGAATGTGTGAGAGGGCGGATGCGAGCTTGCATCCTGAAGGGAGGAGGGCCCTATAAAAGGGGGCTCCACCCTCCCCCAGCATTCTTCCAAGTCTGGCGTTTCGCACCCACCCAGTGCAATTTGAAGTACTAGTGTGAGTCTAACTGATAGATAGGAATTTTTGACCCGCTCTCAAAATTGGCCGATGAGAACAGGGATTTTTTGCCTATCCTACACTGGTACTGGGCATTAGTTTAAGGTTACCTATTTGTTTGGTCACACTGGTGGCAGAAGCGGAGAAAAGGCAGCCGGTGAGTATGGAATTGAACAGCTGGCCTCGCGTATCCAGCCCCCACGACACTGAGGATCGTGAGATTACAGTGTCGGGGGACGATGCACGGGGATGCCTCCTGGGCCTGGAGAAACCCGTTGGGAACCCTCAGGACCCGGGGAGTGGTACACGCATCTACCTGTCCAGTGAGTGCTATTGGCCGACTGCACCACCTGGGGGTAGTAACTCACCCTAAGCTGCCCGGTTGGAGGGGTCCCTGGAGACCCTGGGTTCCAACCCATGCTATGTGCAATGCCAGGCCCCTCTTGATGTTGTTTGTTGACTGTATGTTATAGATTTAATAAAGTGTGGCCCAGTTAAACCCATACCATGCCTTGTCTCGTCATTTCGTGTGGGAGGGCAATGAAATTTAGGATATATCAGTATACATACAAAGCACATAAATAACATAATGATAATCAGAATGTGAGTAGGTGTGCTTGGGTGTCCCATAACTTTGCAAATGTAATTGTATTAATTTGTTTTGTTTTGTTTATATTGCATTATTTCTATACTACCCATCTCCTGCTCCTGGAATCCAAAGCAGCTCACAACTACTGTAGTTAAAAACAACTATGATTAGGAGCATTGTAAATTGTAACTTTAAAAAACAATTAAACATACTGCAATATTTTAAAATGTCTAATAAAATGAATTTAAAAGAAAAGAGAGAGATGGAGAAATAAGAGAGATAAATGAGAAGCAAAAACAGGCAGTATCTAGCAGTAAAACTTGCCTGTGTTTATATCTGTTAAGATTCTCAGTCATCCAGGTGAGGTTATCCAAAAGCTGAGTCATGGCAACTGGGCTTCTTTTCTTGTAAGAGTGAAACATTTTGCTACTCATCCAAGTAGCTTCTTCAGTCTGAGGAAGTTGATGTGAGGCTTCCAATTTATAGCTCACCTTGGTTTCATACCACCTTAGTCTGAATAGGCTTGTTAGGTGGACAGTGGCTGGGGTGTCTGAAAGTCACACCTATGCAACTCTTCCCAACACCCATTAAGTATGGGTCATTAATTGTGTTTTCCATCTTAAGAACTTAAGCCAATGGTCAACAGTGAGCACAGCTGCTCTATTTAGAATAGCTTTAGATAGAAACCAGTTCAGGCTACCAATCGCCAATGTTCTAGGAGCATATGGTAGTTGAATAAGAAGTTGATTGAGTTTAGTTGTTCAAAGCCTGCCTTAAAGGAAAGGTTTTGCTTTCCACTTGAAAGACCTTTCACAAGTTGGTCCCACTCACATCCTCTTCACATGTGAGTAGCAAGAGAAGGGTCTCTCCTTCATATCCTGTCTTGGTACTGCCATGCATCTGCTAAAATCCATGACTGAGCAGGGTGATCTACCACCAGTCCCTGGAATCTCTGAACCCTGCTATTAATCTTCTTTAGTCTGACTGCCAGTTCACCTACCTTTTTTGAAGTAAGGGTGAAATTACACATGTAGCAAAAATTGTATTTCCTATTGCTATCCTTTTTTCTCCAGACATGGACTTCCTTCAAATCTCAGTGCCTGAGAAATGAGAAGACTTGCCAGTGAAGTCCATGTTTACTTTGCAATGACCCCTTAAAAGGAAGAAACAGTAACAACTTGAGAGGGGCACGAATCAGAAAAACTGTGTTTTGTGTTGATTAATGGTTCATCAAGGGTGACGAATTACAAATTATGAATTTATGAATTTGTTCTGATGAGTTGATAAATCACTTTGTAACACATTTTTACATTAAAACCATAAAACCTTACTCCCAAGTAGAGATGTGAAGGCCCGGGGGAATGGAAAAAACTTGTTTTTTTCTGTGTGTTTTTTCCTGAAGCCTTTTGGTTTTTTTTTTTTAAAGAAAAACTGTTATGGAATGTTTTATTTTAACACGATGAATAAAATATTTTAACATAGGGTGTTCTAATATTTTCCACATCATTTCTAAAAATATGCATAGTATCAGATTATTCTGACTTCTGTGCACTGAGGACAAGCAAGTCATCCAATGCAAGAGCAATATGTATTTATCCCTTTAGGAGGTGCTGCTATTGTCACAAGAAAAAGGAGGTGCTGCTATTGTCACAAGAAAAAGCAAAAAATAATAATAATGTTTTTGCATGTGGGTGGGTATCTTTGGTTCTCTTCTTCCCTCTTCACTAGGCCTCAAAGCACTGAAAGAAAATACACAACAAGAAAAATGATTCTGATTAAATTTCATGCCAATTCATTGAAACTTAGTCCCACTTCCTTCTATACATCCCCCCCCGTTCAATTCTTTTGACGAGAATGAGATTTTTCTTTTCTTTTTATTTAATACTGTGGAAAGGAAATATGAATGGTTAATTCTGGATTTTTAAACATTGTTTTGTAGAGTTTTTTTTGTCCCATATAAACTAGTAAACAGTTCAGGAGATTGTTACTACATTTGTTACTTACAATTACAAATAAATATTTTATTTAAAA
The DNA here is from genome assembly GCA_037367245.1 of Phrynocephalus guinanensis. Lineage (NCBI taxonomy): Eukaryota > Metazoa > Chordata > Lepidosauria > Squamata > Agamidae > Phrynocephalus > Phrynocephalus guinanensis. Next base: position 113,875,558 of record CM074737.1, on the reverse strand, counting down.
AGTAAATTCTGTTTGTAATAATTGTATGGATATACTATATTTTAATATTCTAGTTGTCATAATTTTATGCCAAGTAAAATTGTCCATAGTCATATTTTGTGTTCCTGTGTGTGTGTGTGTGTGTGTGTGTTGTGTCGTTACAGTCGTGACCGACTCTTCGTGACTCCATGTCCATGGAGTTTTCTTGGCAGGAGTACTGGAGCGGCTTGCCAGTTCCTATTCCAGGCGCCTACAGCACCTGGTGTTCCCTGGTGGTCGCCCATCCAAGTACTAACCAGGGCCAACCCTGCTTAAAGTAACAGATGACTTTCAAGCTGTAAAGAGGGGTGAGGAGTGCTAATGTAGCATTGTTTTCAATTTTTCCAAACATTTCCATTTTTTTTTCTAAAAAAGGGGGAAAGATGGGTTTTTCCCAAGCTTTGAAATTTCCGGAAATTTTACATCTCCACCCCCAAGGTACCTAAAGATACCAACATTGCAGGAAAGCTTCTTCTAAATTTCCTTTTAAATCCTGCCACGTTTGGTGAAGATTGGCTTTCAGACATCTGTGTAATACACTCACAAAGCCCTCCTCCGGGAAAGTGACCTTTAGGAACTGATTTGGAGAAACCCAGTCTTCACCAAACTTGGAGGGATTACAGAGGAGAGGAAGTGTCTCTGGAATCTAGGTACTTCTGGGGCTATTTTATAGCCCAATGAATCAACAAATCCAACGTCACTAAAATGTGTTGATTCATATTCATTAGGGGGCATAGATTTCTATGAATTTGAATCAACAAATTAGCAAATTTTTAACAAATTTTGCATTTTTTTTTAAAAAATGTGCCCACCTCTATCAATGACTTCTGCTTATTATGTCTTCTTATTCAAGGTGAGGGTAAAAACTGAGCCCAGGCGCACAGGGTAAGGAAATGGAGAGCAGTAGAGAAGACTCCTTCCTAATGGCAGTTTGCCAAGTTTCTCTCCTACTAAACCTGAAGCTGATACTGGTTCATACCTTCAGACTTCTAAGGCTGGGCATTTGTTGTGGATGTTGTACCTGATCCCTCAGAAACAATGCTCAGTGTGGGATAGTTAACACAGTGGTGATGGACTTGGACTCAGGAGAGTTGGGTGTGCATCTCTGCTAGACCATGAAAATTCGTTGGGAGAGTGGAACTGATCAAAAACACTCCTTAATATCTCCCTTCCCTTGAAAGCTGTTCCTGACTTGATGGCACATAATAACTGGCTTTCCGTAACTTGACCCCATTGTTGCATGTCCTGCACTCAGAGGTGACTTAAAACAGACCCTGCCCCTCCTCATTAGGAAGAATTTCATGACAGTTAGAGCTGTTCAGCAGTGGAATATGCTGCCATGGAGGGTGGTGGAGTCTTCTTCTTTTGGGGTTTTTTAAGCAGAGTCTGGATGGACATCTGTTGGGAGTACTTTGATGGGGGTTCCTCCATGGCAGGGGGTTGGACTGGAAGGCCAATGAGGTCTCTTCCAACTCTATGGTTCTGTGATCTCCTCCATAGGACAGCCTTTCAACTCTGTGAAAAGTGCAGTGCTGTCATATCTGAAGAAGGGGCTTCAGACAGTTTCTAGTTAGAGATGGGCACAAACTAAAAAATGGCGACTTATTTCGGTTCGGTTCGTTTTCCGATCTGGTTCGGGTTGTTAATTATGAAACTAATTTTTAGAAAAAAGTTCATTTCATAATTCATTTTGGTTAAGGTTCGTCTTTTTCTGGTTTTATTATTATTATTATTATTATTATTATTATTATTATTATTATTATTATTATTATTATTATTATTATTATTATTATTAGTAGTAGTAGTAGTAGTAGTAGTAGTAGTAGTAGTAGTAGTAGTAGTAGTATTTTAATCCTGCCAGTCCAGATTATTTTTTATTTTATTTTATTTTTATTTTATTTTTATTTTTTACTGCCGACCACGTGGCCCACCTACCAGATGTGGCATGGGCTGGTCGACTTCCCCCCCTACTTTTGCCAGCCCGCGAGGTGGTTCAGTGACCCGTGGGCCAGGTCTTGTGCTTGCAGGTCGGTACCGGGGCCTGTGCACCAGATTGGATTTTTATTTTATTTTATTGTATTTGTATTGTATTTGCTTCAACTGCTGACCACGTGGCTGCCATCTCTAGTTCTCGTAAGAAAATAAGGTTGGCCTGCATGTGTGTCATGGCTCAGCTTTCAAATGAAATACTGCATCCAGTCTTTCAGAAATCATGATGTATGTGATTTCTTGTACAAGAAAGTACAAGTAAGAATACAACAGCAATCATAAATTAGAATAATAGAATATTGAAGTTGGAAAGGGCCCATAAGGCCACCAAGTCCAACTCCTCACTCAATGCAGGAATACAAACCCAAGGATATCTGCCAGGCAGTTGTTCAAATTTTCTTGAACACCCCCAGTGTTGGAGCACTCACCAACTCTCAAGGTAATTGGCTCGACTGGTCTAGCAGTTAGGAGGTTTTTCAAGATACAGTATTCAGCCGAAAGCTGGGTTATCTTAACCTGGGCCCATTGTTGCATGTCCTGCAATCTGAGATTGCTGAGAACAGAACCTGCCACTCCGCTCTTATGACTGTCTTTGAAGTATTTTGAACAGTGCTATCATATCACCCCTTAGTCTTCTTTTCTCTAGGCTAAACATGCCCAGTTATTTCAGACTTTCCTCATAGGGCATGGTTTCCAGCTCCATGATCAGCATTGTTGCCCTCCTTTGAACTTATTCCAATTTGTCAGCATCTTTCTTTAAGTGTGGTGTCCAGAACTGGACACAGTACCCAAGGTGAGGCCTAACCAGTGCTGAATAGAGGGGGACAAGCACCTCAGATGATTTGGAAACTATACTTCTCTTAATGCAGCCTAAAATAGTATTTGCCCTTTTTTGTGGCCACATCGCACTGTTGGCTCATATTCAGCTTATGATCTTCCAGAATTCCAAGATCCTTCTCACATGTGGTATAGCTGAGCCAGGTATCCCCCATCTTGTACCTGTGTGTTTGGTTTCTTCTTCCTAGGTACAGTACTTTGCATTTATCCCTGTTAAATTTCATTCTTTTGGTTTCAGCCCAGTGCTCCAGCCTATCAAGATCATTTACAATTTTGTTTCTGTCTTCCAGGGGATTAGCTATTCGATCATGATGTACAACACTATTGACCTATTATTTATTTATTTTTATGCTAGGAAGGGATGTGGATTGAATATGGGAGGGAAGGCAACTTCATTTCTTCTTTTTTGGGGGGGGAAAGAGATTTGTCTTGTGTTAACATTGCAATCATCCACGGATTGCATATTTTCCTCTTCTTGCCAGAAGCAATGATTATTACATCTCTTGTAAAATCTCAGTCATATCACAACAAGTTCCTTGTGTCATGTGCTTGATAGCATGGACAAGCTTTTTCAGGATCAAGCAGGCCTCTTATCATTTTGTACCCCATGTGACTGAAACAGAATAATTAAATCCCAAGAAGAAGGAAAATTAAAAGCCCTGCAGAATCATAACTAATTAGAGAGATTTACGTTGAGAAAAATATGTCTGCACCAACTTGGACAGGAAATTACAAAATGCAGTTGAGGGGGTGGGACAGAGATAATTAAGTTGGAACCCATCATTATGCTAGGTTTCTCCCCCAATTTTTGATGGTACCAGATCAAAGTGATTTCCATTCTAAATATGTGTTTTGAATATTTTATTGCTGCATCAGGATTTGTCAGATCTACAAAATGATTGTGTATAATAGCTGCAATGGATAATTGCAAACTTTGTTATGAACAGGCATAGCCACAGGTGCAATTATAGGCTCAAAAAAGAATGTGAACAGCACCTCTATTTTATCAGCCTATTTTTTCAAGATGCTGGGAGCAACTTTCATATCAGGGTGTCACCCTCTTGACACAATACTCAGTGGCTCACAGACCAGACAAAGAAGCTTATGGATCGACCGACCGACCGACCGACCGACTGACCTACCTACCTACCTACCTACCTACCTACCTACCTACCTACCTACTACCTACCTACATACATACATACATACATACATACATACATACATACATACATACATACATACAGGGATGAGCACAAAATGAAAAATGAAATGCTGATTCATCGGTTCATTATGTAACAAAACAAAATGAAACGAAGAAGCAGTATTTTGTTACAGCCGAAGTGAAACTGTGTTTTTCCCCATGAAAACAAACCATTTCATTTGTCTGTAAAAGCTCCCTTACCTGCTTGGCTGTGTCCCCCCTCCTCCTCCACTGCTGCTGCCTCAGTGGCCCCGGCAGGCCGGCCTAGGCCCACAGCCAGAGCCGCCGCCGCTGGAAGCCCAGAAGGAGGAGGTGGTGAGTACACTTATGAATCATTTTGTTACTGTTTCATTTCATGTGAATTATTTTTTAAATAAATTGTATGAAAAGAAACAAAACTAAATGCGGGGGGGGGGGAATGAAATGGAACAAAAAGAAACACTGTTTTTCCGTTTTATGCCCATCCCTAATCCATCCTTCCATCCATCCATCCATCCATCCATCCATCCATATGTTCCCTCTATAAGATGCCCACATGTAGAAGACCACCCCCCACTTTTCTAACCCCAAATTACAGGTTCAAAACTGCACAGTTTTCTCCTCTGCTTACTCCCTTGTTTAAGATGACCCTCAATTTTATTCTTATTTGTTTTATGTATTTATTTTTGCATTTTTATACCGCTCCCATTTCCCGAAGGGAACTCTGGGCGGTTCTAACAAATTTATAAAAAATATAGTCTTATACACAGAAAAATACTGTAGATACATATTCTATCCAGCAAGAATGCATAAAGGGGCAGCCACAAATATTCCAGTTCCCTCAACTGAAGAGTTGTCATCTCCACTGTTTCTTCTCTCTTTTTTTTAAGTCTTCAGATTAGCACTAGAATGTGCTATTGCTAAGACACATTTAGGAGAACTATTTTTTAAAGACTGAGATGTGGAAATTTCCAATTAGCTCCTTTTTAACACTTTAAGGCAACTTCAACAGTTAGTGAGTTAGTGTCCTTCTGAGTCCTGTAGACTATCATCCTGATGGCTACAGCAATGAGTGTGGGGGAAACTCCATTTGATCAGCTGCAAAGACACAGCAGAACAAACTATATTTTCCTTCACGGTGTAGTCATACCCTACAGTTTGTTTCATTCCCATCAGTGTACGTGCTCTAATAGGCATCTCTTACACACCCTATTAAGAGATTATGTAAAACCTATCTCAAAACAGTGAAATGAAAAACTAATGATTTGTCAGTGTTTGACAGCCTCTTTCCACAGAATTGGCAGAAATTTTTACTGAAGGCTTGTCTTGCGTACACATACTTGAAAGTAACCGCTGGCAATTGTCTACAAAGCTGAGAGGTTGATTCCAAGCTCTGCAGGGGGAAAAAAATCTCCCTACGGCCCCCTGGATTTAAAAAGAGCCTAAGCCATTCTATAGCATATAATTATGCTTCATCCTTGCGGTCTTATCTTACAATACATTTAATTGCTCTTGAAACTTGGCAACATTCTCCCATCCATTTAAAAGAAATTAAACACTTTGGGGGTTTGTTTTCAAAGCATTTCTGATATGACAGTTCTTTGGCTCTTCCCTTTGTCTCTTTCTATTCACTCATGTTTTCCCCTTCCCTCCCTAGAAAATGCATGCAATCAGAAGGAATTAAAAGGAGTGAGAATTTACTTCCAGTATGGCATCTAGCAGTAATTCCCTTTGGTGAGTGTAGCAGGTCCAAATTAATATCTAACCTGGAACTCACTCTCTCTCTCTCTCTCTCTCTCTCTCTCTCTCTCTCTCTCTCTCTCTCTCTCTCTCTCTCTCTCTCTCTCTCTCTCTCTCTCTCTCTCTCTCTCTCTGTGTGTGTGTATGTGTGTGTGTGTGTGTGTGTGTGTGTTGTGTCATTACAGTCGGGGCCGACTCTTCGTGACTCCATGTTCATGGAGTTTTCTTGGCAGGAATACTGGAGTGGTTTGGCGTTTCCTACTCCAGGCACCTACAGCACCTGGTATTCTCTGGTGGTCTCACATCCACGTACTAACCAGGGCTGACCCTGCTTAACTTCCGAAATCAGGCGAGATCAGATGTGCTTAGAGGATCTAGGCAGCTGGAACACTCTCGACATCTAGATTTAAGACCTCAGATTGCTTTCTGATACACATGGGCACGACTTGGCGAAATTCTCATTTCCGTTTCCGTTACTCGTTTCCGTTACGCAACGGAAACAGTAACGACAATTACTCCCCCAGAACTCGAACTCGAACTGACAAAAGAAAAATTGGGTCTGATTTGTCGTTGTCGTTCCTGGCATCGCAGCGATCGCGCGATGCCAAGCGGCACAGAAAAAAAGTTTTAGAAATAACCCCCCCCCCGATTCCCGGCCAAAAAAGCAGGCGAAAATATGCCTGCCTGAGGGCACCTACCAGAGGGGTGGTTTCTGGGGGGGGGGTCCCCACTCCAGCCTTCCCCCCCTCCTGTCCTGGGCTGCTGGTACCGGGCTGGGAGGGGGCATCCTTGGTGTCTCCATTTGCCATGCGGTGCAGGGGGATCCAGAATGGCGACCGCAATATTTTTTTTGAAATTGTGGTCCAAAAACCCACCAAAGCACCACAGAAACATGCGAAAATTAGCTATTTTAAATGCTTGAATTTTTACAGTAGCAACAGTGGGTTTTTCTTGCAACAAAACGTCTCCATTGATTTTATTTTATTTTATTTTTTTTTATTTTTTTTACACCTGCACACGCGCAATTGGCCATGGGATGGGACCATGCAAATTTTTGGAGCCATGGCCAGGTTTTGCTGAGAGCACCACTGGGAGGGGGCATCCTCGGCGTCTCCATTTGCCATGCGGTGCGGGGGGATCCAAAATGCGACCGCAATATTTTTTTTGAAATCGTGGTCCAAAAACCCACCAAAGCACCACAGAAACATGCGAAAATTAGCTATTTTAAATGCTTGAATTTTTACAGTAGCAACAGTGGGTTTTTCTTGCAACAAAACGTCTCCATTGATTTTATTTTATTTTATTTTATTTTTATTTTTTTACACCTGCACACGCGCAATGATGGGCTGGCCATGGGATGGGACCATGCAAATTTTTGGAGCCATTCCACCAATCGCATGGCCAGGTTTTGCTGAGACTTCTGGATGTGCCAGAGAGGGCATAAAAAGCCCACCAACCCTAACCCTAACCCTAACCCATACGCCAGTACACTGTCCTTCTTAGTGGGTCAGAGGCACCCAGAAGTGCAGCCCACTAACTCACCCTAACTTTACCCATAATAACCCTAAGCCTAGCCCTTGCCCTAACCCCATGCTCTGGGAAGTCAAGTCACACTAAATCGTGGCGGTAACGACAAACAACACGACGAAACGACATTTTTTTGAAAATTTTTGTGAAAAACGGAAACGACCCGAAACGGACCCGTCCCGAAAAACGACAACTCGGAAAAAAAATTTTTCTGGTCGTGCCCATCTCTACATTCTGATTTAAAAGATCTTGCCTCTGGGGTTTGCAATGAGTACATTAGAAGTAAAGATGTTACCTATAATGTGTTGTTTGGGTAGGGTGAGAAGGATGTCTCCCTTTGGCAGCTATCATTCTTATTTTTTTCCTGCGTAATAAACAATCAGTCTTCTTATTTCATTAGATGGATTTCCTGACTCCCCTCAGAAGAAGTAAAAAAAAAAGCTATGAATCAATGCAAGGAGGTACTCATTGTTCAGCCATGCTGACCACATGGCAACAGACTTGCACAGCACTATCTCTTTGGCTTAGAAATGTAGATGAGTGCTGTCCCTAGAGAGTCGGAGATGACTAGCGTGCATATGCAAGGGGAACCTTTACCTTTCACCTTTTACTCTTTAAATATGCTTTTGTAGCAATCACATCATGATCAGGGATTTTTGCAAAGATATTTGACAGTGAATTACTTGTTAAAAATCAACTTTTTGTGTTGTGCTTATTTTCTTATCATGGTCCAGCGTTAGCTGTGGTTCTGGTCAACGCACCTGCATGACCAGATGACTATACAGAACAGGCGGAAGCAGATGGGTATGAGCTGGTGGCAGGCGCTGGTCTTTTCATGTGTCCAATACATCGTGCAGACTAGTAGGTTTTTTTATGCTGCAGACAAAGGGCTTCCATTTTGCTTCCATTTTCTATTTGCCAGGAATAAGCCTTAGTATTCAGAATGGATTTCAGGACTAAACTCTGATTGATGTTAAAGCTAGCAAAAGGATTTGTTACTCCAAATTTTGGGGTACTTAACCAGAGACTTAAATAAATTTAAGGAAGAGGCAGCCACAAAAGGGATGTAATTTCCACAATGTTTTGTTTCCAGACAAAGCTGTTTAGTTGAGAAACATCCAAAAATGTGTGCTTAAAAGCTTCTTAGTTTGCCTCCTGTTCACATATCATACATACTTAGGACTGCTCTTGATATGTTTGAATAGTCATCTTGCCTAGAATGTGGCAACCTGGCTTTTAGTAAGGTCTGTCTAGGAGAAGCTATACTAGTTGATTCAATTTACAATGATAGTTGGTAATGTATGGCATAAATTATTTTATTTTTCCCCAACATTTTGTACTCCTGTTTTCAAGGGATTGTGTAGAAATTACTCTAAGCGAACAAGTAAACGAACAAGTCTGCTCAATTGGCCTAATTTATCTTGCTCATAGAATTTGGCTTTATATTAATAATAATAAGACGAACCTTCACACCTCAGGGCTAGAAGGAAGCCTATGGATCGTCGAATTCAGTCCCTCTCAAGGAGACACATTAAAACTGAATTTCCAATCTCTAGTTCTACAGCCAGAGACCTAAGCCTGTTAACTATTCCGGGTACTATTCTCAGTACTGAACTGAGCACAGAGAGAACTCCTAGCCCCCCTGAGCTCCTTGCTCTCTGAATATGCTGACCACAGACACTGGCAAAACATCAGGAAGAAAAACTTCCAGAACAATGCCAAACAGCCCGAGAAATCCACAACAGCCATATTCTCGGTACATCACTTAGGTTTAGGGTGAAGATTTTCTTGTAAAGCTTATAGGAAACACAGGTATGACTATTATTTTGTAGAGCTGTGAAAATGGGACAGCTAAGAAGAAGAAGAAGAAGAAGAAGAAGAAGAAGAAGAAGAAGAAGAAGAAGAAGAAGAAATAGCTGTTTCAGAGCAGTTTATAATCTGAGCTTGAGTTCATTTTATGAATTGCAATAACTTCCAGAAACCTAAGCTCCTTGGTGGAAGTATCTCTAGCTTATTTGCTTTTCAGCTTTCAGAGTCTCTCCTTTTCCATGCTGTTATAACAAATGCTTGGTTTGTCATGCTGTAGATTGAGTTCTTATCCCCAGAAGTAAGATGCACAGCACTCAGGGAGGCTAGTATCTTAGTAAACATGTATAGAATTGCTGTCAGCCCAGCTATGTAAAATCATTCCACCCCTCAATCTATGAAGATGGCATGCCATTTTAGTAGAGGAATTATGTGTGCTCATCTCAACATTTGGTAAAACTAGAGATCATGGGCTGAGTCAGCAGGATTAGATGGAAGGGGGGAAAGCCTGGAGTTCATTGAGATAATGCTATTAGTTTACTCTCTCTCTCTCTCTGTGTGTGTGTGTGTGTGTGTGTGTGTGTGTGTGTGTGTGTGTGTAAAGCATTTAAAAGGGTTATTTTTCAACTGTGGGGTACACTTAATCCATCTGGAAGCCTTGTACATTGTGTACATTGTGGTGATAGGTCTTGTTGCTGCCACAGAAAAGTCTTTGCTGGCTAAGAGGGGAGAATTCTTTTACAGCAAATATTTGGTCGGATAAGTAGCAGACTGGATGCTTTCATTACAACATCCAAACCAAAACTGTCAGTGTCCAGCTGTAGTTCCTCCAGCTGCCAATCCTCTCCCCCTTCTCTGTGCCTATGCAATAAACACACCACATTACCTGTTCGGTTATCCTTTGTAACTCTTGTTGCTACGAGATTTGAGATCAATGTTCTTAGGACAGGCCTGCCCAAACTGTGGCCCTCCTGATGTTTTGGACCACAGCTCCCAGAATTCTAAGCTTAGATTGCCAATGGCAAAGGACTGTGGGAGTTGCAGTCCAAAACATCTGGAGGGCCGAAGTATGGGCAGGCCTGTCTTAGGAGCTTGGAGGCCACATCTGGGGCCACATCTCTGCACAGCCAGCCATGGCAGCTTCAGTGGGAGATCCTTCTTTCAACCTTGGTTTCTTAGAAGGCACTGTAGAGGTGTCAACAAGCAACTGGTTTCACTGAAATGGGGACAAGAGAATGCAGCACCAGGAACTCCTTTCAGGACAGAGTTCAGTTCACTTCCCATTACATTCCAAAGGCCTGTCTTCTTCCCCCACATTCCCATCACTAGTTGAGTCTCTTCCCCCACTCTCTTTTCAGTAGATCAGGTTCTGATGCCCACCCCCCTCACTGTCCACAACAGGGAGGGTTTATATGCCCACACCAAGGGCAGCTATGGCCATCTCCCTTCTGACTAGTGGATTGTTGTCCCTTGGCTGGGCATTTTTTATTTTTATTTGTTTTTTTGCTCTTTCCTTTTCCCTGGCAGTGTTGTGGCTGGTTTAGAGGTTTAGGCTTCCTGCTGCTGAAGTCTCCGCTCCTGGTGCTCCCTTTCCCCCAATAACTGGGCTTGGAAAGAAGTTTAAGACTCCTGGGGTAGTCTCAATTATACAATGAACATAGCCCAAGGCTCCTCTTTGTGTTCATTCTCCCAGTCATTTAGGGAATCTGGTTTTTCTGGAGGTTCTCGATCTATGTCTTCTTCAACCTCCTCCACTATCATGTCTGAAGAGCATTCTCTCGTTGGCTCTGCTTGTTCTCAGTCTCCCTTTCCTGGTTTACCCTTCCCACCTACAAATCTTGAATCATCATCATCATCATCATCATCATCATCATCATCATCATCATCATCATCATCATCATCATCATCATCATCATCAAACTGCAGAGCTGGAAGGGACCATATCAATTAGAGATGGGCACTAATCAGAAACAATGTGTTTCATTTTGATTCGTAAGGACACAAATTAAAAACTGAATTGCAAAGTTTGATGATTATTAGATTTCAGAGCTATGCACCCACAAAATGGGGCCCCATATTTGCCATCACGTCAATTACAATTCTGGTAGCTCCTATAGTCTGGTCCCCTAGACCCTGCTCAGGTTCAGTTTTTTGTAGCTGTCTGTACTTAGTTCTACTCCAAGGAGACCCTCACTCCTAATCAGTTTCTTACCCATGCTTACAGTGCCCCCATCATCATTCATCATCATCACCTTCATGTTGAAAGGTAAAACATTTAATTATAAAATCCCTAAAATGAAATAAAGTGAAATATAATCACCACTCGTCAACATCTACAATTATTTAAAGCAATCAAAATACATTAAACAATATAATAAACCAGCTTTAAAAGCTCTGTCTTCCCACCCTTGCAAAAAGCAATCAGAATGGAAACTGATCACACAATTCTTAGGGGACTACATTCCATATAGTGGGAGCGATGCAGAAGAAAGCCCTTTCCAATGTGATTATCAACTGGGCCTCTGCAACTATTCATATTCTCCAGAGGAGCTCTCCTGAACATCTGGACAAGTTCATGAGGTGAGTTGACCGTTAGGTAGCCAAGTCCCAAGTACAGGATTAGAAGATTAAAACCAACATTCTAAATTGGACCTGGCTAGAAATGTACATGCAGTACATTGCAGTAATCAAGGACCAATTGTAACTAAGGCCCATGGTCACATGAGGGAAATGTTCTCTCATTATCCCCCAGGGACCTGCCCCACTTCTTTTCAGAACTGAAGCCATTTTCATGTATTTTCATATATTTACATTTTCATGTATTTTCATATATTCATGTATTCATTTTCATATATTGGTAAAACAATGTCAAAGAGCAGTTTGACCCATTGCTGCAGTACTGGCATTTAGACAATGCTGCTTTTTGCCATGCCAATCATTGATGGTGTGGCAGATTAAGCTGGAAGGCAGAGGAGATGGTGAGGGAAGGAGATAGACCCACGTGATTTTCCAGGAGCAGCCAGCAAAACAGAGGACAAATTTCCGAATGGAAACTCCAATACATTGATGCATATATAAATATAGAAAACTATATTATATCTATCTATATACAGTGGAACCTCGACTTACAAATTTAATCCGTTCCAAATGCATGCTCGTAAGTCGAACTACTCTTAGGTCGGGGTACCTATCTAATAAGTTAAAAATAAAAAAATGTAAGTCGAGCAAACCATATCTAAAATTTGTAAGGCGGCAGTTAAAATGCCAACAGTTTTCTGCTCTTAAGTCAAGCTGCTCTTAAGTCTGGGTGCCACTGTATTTATTTTTAAATTAACTATAGAAATCAAGGGGCTTAGTTGTTCCTTGAACCAAGAGAGAAAACAATCCAGTACCATGCCATCACTGGTCATAACAAATCACATAGGAGGAAATAAATTTTTGTCACTAAAAGTTTCTGGAACGTTTGCACAAGTATAGATACCATGTGACCATGAAACAGTGTAATAGAATTATGGGAAGTATCAGGAGAACTATAAAACGTTTCCCTCATGTGACCAGGCCTACAACATGGATGGATGTTGCCAAGTCAGTCAGGTTGGTTCAGTGTAGCTCTATCACACTGAGCTCTCAGGCACTCACTGCTTTGCTATGTGACAGGCCCTTAAGGCAAAATCACATGCTGATGGAAATGCCATTGTTCCCCCTGTAAGCTCACCCTTCTTTCCCAAGACTGGCTGAGAAGGGGGACTTGCAAATGAAGCCTGTGTTTATCTCCCAATGACCAATCATGAAACAAAAACAAACTAATTTGCAACATGGAGACTGAGGCAGGCTCACCCTACTAGAGATGGGCACGACTAAAAAAAAAATGGTGTTTCGTTTGTCGTTTGTCATTTAGGGGTCCGTTTCGGTTCGTTTTCATTTTTCTTAATTTTTTTGCAAAAAAATTCATTTTCGTTTTGTTACGTAACGAAAATGAAAAATTGCTGTTTCGTTAGCATTCATTACAGTTCAATGTATTTGCCACAATGAAAACGAAACCCACGACAAAATTTCTGTTGTTTCGGTTCATTTCGTTTCATTTTGGAGACAAAATTCATTTTTCGTTTCATTACGTAATGAAACGAAAAAATAAAAAAAATAAAAAATTGCTCGTTTCGTGCCCATCTCTACACCCTAGAGAAACATCATTTAATATGATTTATTTACTTTCTTCCTGACGTATATCTTTCCTTCTCACCTTTTTGACTCCTCTTGGAAGAAGATGGAAGAGACATCTTGCATTTGTTCTAGGGAAGCAAGAGAGCATTCACGGCTCCTTGTATCGTCTGCATTAGTAGAACTGGGATTCCCATTAAGTTTCCTATCTCATTGGCCAGAATCCTTTTGGTACAGTATTTATGTAAGGTTTGAAATTTCTCCTATGCTAATTGGAACTAATTGACAAGGTGCACATTTCAGCTGTGTGCCTTGTCATGCACCCAACTGTACAGCCAAGATTTCTTGGCTCTGGGAGATCCAGGTACTAGTTTTCACAAACACTGTTCCGCATCTTGGGAAAGGGTATTTGTTTCTTTTGGATTGAAGCAAAAAAGTTGAGGAGCTGTGTAGCCATCACAAAAACCAAATACAAAAGTGGACATACCTTTAGGTTACTAGAAAATTCACTAAAACGTTGCTAATATTTTGAGCGCAAAACCTGCTTCCTCAGAGCAGTACCAATAGGTTATAACATGGCAAAAGTTGGATTTGCCACGAGATATTTCTTAGATGTAATGTCCTTGGCATGATGGGGGAAAAAGCCAGTCAGTTTCTTAGTTGAGGCTTAGAGCTTGGATTTCTTAGGCTGCATCCAAAATGGAGGGAGGTGTTTCTATTGCCCCAGTCCTTCCAAACACACTGCCACTCCTAATCTGCAAGGCCATGCTGGCAAGGAAGCATGAGAAGTACAATTCCGAACCTCTGCGTATGGGCAATCATTCAGGCTGTTGGTTGTCAGAGGCTGGTTATTAATGTGCCAAAGGACCATGTTGGGCAAGTACAGTATGTATGCACAGCTGCCCACCTGAGATTGTCACATCTAAAGCCACTCTTAGCCTTGCTGTGTAGTTTTATTTTGTTTTTGTTTTTTTACTGCCTGTGATTTACAATAACGGGCAAGATGGGGAGAGCTAAGAATCTTGGTTGAAATTTTGATTTATTTTTTTTACAGAGTAATATATAGCCAATTCTAAAATTCTGCATCTTACTATTTAGGCTAAAATGTAAACAGACCCTGCTGGAGACCCGAATATCCCTATGTAAATATCTGATACTCACTTATTTTCCTCTCATTCCCTCCTCCCTCAGGAATCTCTCAGACTTTTCCTGTAGAATAAAAATCAGATCATAAAAATAAAAAATAAAAACTCTTTGGGAAATATAATGGCATAGCTTATAGTGGAATACAGTGGAGCAGAGCTTTCACTTCTCCCTTGAGCTGTTCAAATATTTTGCTCCTTGTAATGCTTATACATTTAGTCTTCATTATCTGCAGGCAGTTGGTTATATAAGAGAATAGATCCTTTGGGATATATTGTGGAAGATTGTCCAAGTATCTTTGACAAACAACCAAAAAACCACCCAGATTTGGCTGCATTCATGGTTTAGTGTTACAACAACAACAACAAGACAGAACAAGTCCTAAATATTCTCATCTTCCTCTCATGTTCCACTGTGGAATGTTCTTCGTCCAGTCCTTTCTTACACTGAAAGCTACCATGGTTCTAATACAATATGAAAACTTATTAAAGACAATACAATCCAACAGTCTAATTTGAACTGTTATTTTTCAAAGTATGCCATAATTCACACAGCAGAATGATTCCATAAGAGGATCACCATATTCTACCAACCCCTATGTTCATACCTGTCAAGTTTTTTCCCAGCACCGGCCAGGCGGGGAGCGTGGGTTGGCTGCAGGGTTTTCAGCTGCCCCACGTAGCTGCTGGCGAGCAGCGGAGGCACAGCGAGCGAGCGAGCGAGAGATTGTGCCTGGGCCGCAGGGAAGTTAGCCAGGGGTGTGCGACCAATGCATGCCCCTGCTCAAGAGCGCACTCAGTCCTCCCTTGCAAGGGCGCACACAAATCTCACTTGTTCCTTCTCTTTCTTTCCTCACTTCCTCCTTGAGATTGGGCTTGTGGATCATGTTTTCCCCACTCCTCCTCTCCACTCCCAAGCTGTCGGCCTCCCCAGGTTGTCCAATTGCTGCCCAGTCTTGGTACATTTCCAGGGACATTTCTGGGAAATTAATCATCCCGGAAAATGGCGGGAAAGAGGGTTGTTTTCCGGGAGTTTCCCAACCAATATGGGGCACTTGACAGGTCTGTCTCTGTTACTCTTTTCCCTTACTGTCAACTAATGCATGTATGAATCACTTCATCTTAGGTCACATATAGTTTTCAACTATTAGCATTGTAAACATTTGGCTCATGTCCAGCTCCAGATCTTTCAGTTCAGTAATTCACAGCACTAATTTTAATTCATGACAAAAGGACCTTCAGGGATTGTTTGGAGCTCACTATTGTTTCATTACATTGCCCACACTGAAATCACAATGCCTTGCTTTTGCTTCATGGTTGGGGGACTAGAATTTATGGGCATTTTAGACCTATCTCTATGGTTTTCTGGTGTGTTTCCAGTTTCTACTGACATAACCCTCCATTGCTGATCTGGTTGCCACCTGATGCAAAAGGCTGCTCTTTTCCTGAACTCAGACTCTTGATGAATTGCATCTCTTTCTATTTCACACACACACACACACACACACATACACACACACACACACACACACACACACACACACACACACACACACACACACACACACACACACACAAAGAAGCACTCTTGCCTCTTAAAAAACATTAAATAAAGTACATTGGTGGTACATATGTCATGCTATATAGATGCAGTACTGTTTCGGTATGTCACTTTATTGCACAAAAATGGAAAACAAAAGTTGCCACAGACTGCTGAATAGACATGGGCACGACTCGGCAAAATTGTCATTTCCGTTTTTGGTTATCGTTTCCATTACGTAACGGAAACGGTAACGATAATTAAGCCGTCAGAACTCGAACTCGAACCGAAAAAAGAAAAATTTGGTCGGGTTTTTCGTTTCCGTTTGTGGCATCGCGGCGATCGCGCAATGCGAAGCACAGAAAAAGTTTTTTAAAGTTTTTTTTTAAAAAAAACCGACTCCCGGCCAAAAAACAGGTGAAAATATGCCTGCCTGAGGCTTTGCCACCTACCAGAGGGGTGGTTTCTGGGGGGTCCCCCGGCCTCCCCCCCTCTTCTCCTGTCCTGGGCTGCTTGCACCAGGCTTGGGGGGGTCATCCTCATCGTCTCGCCATGCCATGCGGTGGGGGGGATCCAAAATGGCGACCACAATTTTTCTTTTGAAATCGTGGTCAAAAAACACACCAAATCACCACAGAAACATGTGAAATTTATTTATTTTAAATGCCTGAATTTTAATAGTAGCAGCAGTGGGTTTTTTATAGCAATAAAACGTCGTATTGATTTTATTTTATTTTATTTTATTTTATTTTATTTTATTTTAGACCTGCCCATTTGGGCTGGGCATGGGATGGGACCATGCAAATTGTTTGAACCATTCCACCAATAGCATTGCCAGGTTTTTGACTGACACTTCTGGATGTCTCGGAGGGCATAAAAAGCTGAGGCACCTTCCAGAAATCGCAGTCGGGTGTATGGATGTGGTTGAGGGAGGAGGGCTGGTTGCTGGTGCTGGTGTGATCCGATCGAGATTGAGGAGGGAGGCTGGAGGCTTTAGGATTTAAGTTAGGCAGGCAGGGAGGGAATTGAATTTAGAAAATAATTTCTTTGATTCCCTGCAGCTTTGTCTGCTGAAGGGAATAGCAGTTTATTCTTTATTTCTTATCTGGCAGTTTGTGAGGATTTTTTTCTGATATTGGATAAAGGGGGAAGTTCGACTGGGAGTGGGAGGTGTGGATTTATTTTAAATATATATTATATACTACCATTTAATTTCTATTTTCCCAACTTCAATTTGCTTGCACACACACACATTTGGGGTGCAAGCCAAGAACAGAACCTCTATCCTAAGTGATATCCTAACTGCCCACTCGCCCGTCCGCCCGTGCCGCCGCCCGCCCACTCGCCCGCCCACGGCCACCGACCACCCATGGCCTCCCGCCACCACCGCCCGCCCGCACCTCCCCCTGCCCCCCGGCCCCCTGCCCCGCCCGCCGCCTAAGGGCGCAAAAACACCTAGCGCGGCCCTGATTGCCGGACGCCCCTATGCTCTGGGATGGGAAGTCAAATTGTGCTAAATCGCGGTGGAAATGACAAACAACAAATGACAAACGAAACAACAAATTTTTGAAAAATTTCGCAACAAACGGAAACGACCCGAAATGGACCCATTCCGACAAACAAAAACTCGAAACGTCATTTTTTCTGGTCGTGCCCATGTCTACTGCTGAATGATGGCTGTGTGGGGAAAGCAGGGAAGGGGGTGGGAAGAAGAGTGTCATTAGTTGAAAGGGTGACAGATTGGAATGACCCCAAGACCCGTCAGTATTCTACATTCAAAATGCAAACTTGTTCCTATTGCAAGCACATTCTTCAAGATACCCTTGAAAATAACCATCATGTCCTGTACTAGCAGTGTGGTTTTATACTTCTACCCCATAAATCAAGCCAAGAGAGCTCAGTAAGAGATACTTCTGCTTCAATATATGTAGTGTAGGCTTGAAAAGCGGTGTTTACAAGCTATCAGGGAAATCCTCCACCTTATGCGATGCTTTGAGTTATATTTCTTTTGCATCATCATTCCTTCTTACAGTTTCACAGTGTGCTAATGCAGAAGCTGTCAGTACCTTAGATAACTACTGGGAAACAATTTTACTTTTTTGTTACCCTCTCTATCTCTGCACCCCCACCCCCTTGTTGTAGCACTGAGCACACTCCCAAACAAACCGTTCACATTTGCTAAGGAAAGAATGATGCCTTCCATTGTCTGCACTCTCCTTCCATCAGATAGCTGGCTGAGGGAGTATACCTTTCACTTCAAGAATAAGTAGGAAAGATCGAGAAAATGTGGGCCTTATTATCTATGCTTCACAGGATTCCACACATTGTATTAATTCTGTCAGTGTCATCTGTGATACGGATTTAGAAGCCTGCTCAGCAGGGAGTTGTGCCAAAGATTAATCTATATAAGTATTGTAAGAAATGAAATTGCTTGTGGCTGAAGAGTGGATAGGAGAAATAGTGAATACGTTGCCAAATGAAGGACCAGTACCAAAGATTTTGAATGTATAGCAAAAAGAAAAAAACCTTAATGTACCTTCTTTTATGTCATCCTCTTTGTCACATATCACTTATTCCCTGCTCCTCTGTGATATACTATGTGTATATAAGCCTGTGTCCTAACAATTATATTCTATAAGTTATCTTAGTAAATTGTAGCGCAAAGCTCCAACTGAAATGAATCTGAGAACCTTTAAGGGGCCATAGCACTTTTGTTGTTGTTTTATTTTGCTATATATGTTGAAACAAACTCAGTCTATTGGCAACCATTTGGAATAAATTCTTCCAGGAGACCAGTTGTCTTCTGGGATGAGTTGGTGGGATATGCATGAGTCAGCCTAGAGCACTCATTCTCTCTCATGTTTGTCTAATATTAAAGCAAAGCAATGCAAAGTGTTCTACTTCTATATCGCCCCATGGTACTTAAAGCACCCTCTGGGTGGTTTACAATTTATTTGTGCTGGCTACACATTGTCCCTCACCCAGAAAACTGGGCACTCATATTACTGAGCTCAGAAGGATGGAAGACTGAGAGAACCTTGAGCCTTCTACCTGGGATTGAACCCCAGGTCATCAGCACAGTTACAGCTGCAGTACAGCAGTTTAACCACTGTGTCACAAGGGTCAGTGGCCTCAATGTTGTGGAAGAGTACCAAAATAAAGCACCCATTGACCTACGTACCTATCAGAAAGTGTGAAAATGGCAAACAAGGTTACTAAAGGAAAGAAGCCAACTCTCTCTTTCACTCTCCCCCCTCCAAAAAAGAGTGCTAATTTAACAAAAGAACAAAATCAAGGTGTGGGGAGTTTGAAAGAGATTCAAAGTTAAGATAATATAAACCACCGAAAAGTTACAACACAAGTCTCAAACATTTCACTCACATGGCGTGCTGTTTACATCATCTTAGAAAAATACACGACATGATAAATGCAATCTCCATATGGCTTTCATGCCCACACCAGAAAGTTCAGTCTTCTATGTAATTTCACTTTCAGACATGGTCGTTTTTCTTTGTCCTCCCCAGTTGTGTAAAGAAAGTGCAATCAATTTTTCATATTAAGAAAATAAGCTGATGAGTGATTGCTTTTGGCATTTCCTATCCATGACCCCATGTGTTGCTGATGGGAGAATAAAAGACAAGCAAAGTTCTTCCACAGAAACCGTGGTGGTGCAAATGCCAAAGATGAGACAAACGATGAGAGAGATCCTCCAAGAGGAGCACAGGGAATAGTTAATCCATGTAAATTATACTTTCTCGCCCAAGGAATGCTGGACTGCAGGATACGGTCCTAAATGGATTCCATTATTCTCTCCCCAGCCCTAACCTCAACTGCATTCCTTCCAACGCATCACAAAAGCTCTTTTCCCTGGAGCTGAATTTTGCAAAAGATTGAGGAGGGACCCTTTGGACCCTATGACCCAAAACTTTTATAGGAACACATAACTCCCTTCTTACAACAGCGACATTGGGTTCCTATCCATTTCGGGGAAGAATGCAGAATGCTGTTTATCGTGTATAAAGTCCCATATGACTTAGGTCCAGGCTATCTAAAAGATACATTTAAAAAAAAAAGATTTGCCAGGAATGTGGTCTCAGAAATCCTGAAAGAATGTTTATCACAGTACCCGGGGCTGAGATGAACACAACTGGACGGTGCTTTTGTAGTGAAGAAATACTTTGAATGTGCCTTCTGAAATTCTATGCTACTTTCCTGGAAATATATGGCAAACTATTTCTGTTACACACTATTACTTTCTATTAAGTAATAGTGTGTATTACACACACTCCCCCCCCACACTCCTCAAGGGAAACCTTTCTTTTGTTTCTGGATTCCAATTTTATAAAAGTGGGTGGGTCCAGCCATTTTCTTTAAGATAAGCAAGAATGGTCCTTACGGTTTATATGAGCTGTTTTAAATCTAGGGACAGTTAAAGTGAAACAATTTTACTTTTAGAATGTATAATTCAAAAGCCCTTTGCCCAAACGTCTCCACATTTGGCACAGAGCTAGAGTGGATTATCTGCTACACCTGTGCTGAAATTGGTACTGATGTAGCTTTGTGGCACAGTGGTTAAGTGTCTGTACTGCAGCTAAAACTGTGCTCATGACCTGGAGTTCAATCCCAGTTAGCAGGCTCATGGCTGACTCAGCTTTCCATCCTTCCAAGGTCGGTAAAATGAGTACCCTGGGGGGCAATGTGTAGCCTGCATACTGTAATTAAACTGTAAACCGCTCAGAGACTACTTGAAATGGTATGGGGCGGTATATAAGTAGAACACTTGGTCTTTATAATTTTTGTTAAGGCTGCCCCAGTTTTAAAAATGACTTTTAGAATGCAGGTTTGCGCTGCTGCTAAATAACATCACTGCACTCTCATATAGTGATAATCTCACCCCTAGTCTAGGGATAATAGAGCTTATATTACATGTCCCTCTTGAGATAAAGGTGGGATATAAATTAATAGATAAATAATTCAGCAAATAATGATACTAGTGAAAAGGTGGGAAAAGAGACAGGAATTTGGGTGACTGGGGGAAAGGAACAGGCAGTCATGAGAGGGTTAAATATTCCATATAAATTAGAAACTCTCTGCTGGAAGTCATGACATAAAGCAGGCCAGTTGCATTACAATAAGGCAAAGAGCACCTGTGTGTTTTTGGAAGGCCACAAACTTTTCTTCCCAGCTGAAAATCAATGGATGGCAGCCACACTGGACAACCACAACAGAGAGAGGAGGGCATGCAAATTGTCAACCTATGCCCTGAAGACATGGTCAGTCAGTCCAAGTGGAGTTTCAGAGTCTGAAAAGCGGACCCCATGCCTGCAGCAAAACATTAGGAAGAAGAAATTAGATTTCACAGCACTCCCATTTTGCTCACCCTTGGTTGTTGAGAAAGGAAGGAACAGTACCTGTGGAATTCCAATCAACACTCAGGTTCTGTGGGACTAGGTCAGTGATGACGAACCTTTTAGCGACCGAGTGCCTAACTGCGATTCAAAACCCACTAATTGTTTTTGCAGAGTGCCAATACAGCAATTTAACCTGAATACAGGTGGCTGTGAAGGGGTGATGTTGGGTGCCCACAGAAAGGGCTCTGAGTGCCACCTTTGGCACCCGTACCATAGGTTCACCAATACTGGACTAGGGGATCTTCCTGGTTTTTGTAGGAAATACAATTGGATTTTTTTTTTTTAAGTTTTAAGGAAAAGGTCCAAGACATCACAAAAAATGGCAAGGAAGGTAGTCAGCAATGATATGAGTACTTATGGTGGAAATCTCTGAACGTGCACAAGATTTACATTAAGCCCTTGGTAGAAAGACATTTCCCTGCATCTCAAGGTTTTCTGTTTTGTTTTGTGGAATGCTGTCCCTCTGCAACTGTTGTATTATTATTTTTTTACAAGTCACACTTTGGAATGTGACGTGGCATGAGTTTGGCAGAGCCTGCACGAGATTTACAGTAGTTATAAACATTCCAAAGTATACATGTAAGTTAAATGATACAATAACATTATAACATTGCAATTCTGGCATAAATGTGTCATCAGTTAGAAAATACTCTGTGTGTTCGCCTGCCCCCCTCCAACTCCCGCTCTCCCTGTTAGCCTGAGATGAAGTGGCAAGGAACCCATGCATTGTAAAAATATAAGGAAGAACAGGATCCAAGACTTGTAATTCTGTATGCCAAGGGGTATGCATTTCCCTCAAGGAAAATATTGTGGCAGAAAGAAACAGAAATAGTCTTCTTAGTCCTTTCAAAGGCAAGCAGTCCCTTGCTCTTTCCCTTTCTTGTCATGTCCATGGAAAAATGTTGTGAGAGGAAAGCCATCACGTCTACATGCAAGAACACTGTGCCAAGCCAGGTTCTCAATTTCACCTGTACATTCCCACTGGGGCCAGTTTGCACATATACCCTTACAATTGGCTTTCAGGCCAACTAGCATGTAATCAAGAACAAGAAAATTAGGCATAATTCCTTGTAAGAATGTTTTTATGCACTTTTCATGCAGAAATCTTGTTTCCAAAGATTTCCTAATACATGGCAGAATACTGTGCTTCTTAGGCACTCCCTGAATTAGGTGCCCATTCCGCCGTTAGAAGTGGTGCACTCTTAAGAGGAAAAACTGTCTATTCATTTTAGCAAGAGGTTCTCTGAATGCAGATTTGGCAAATTAGCCTGTCGTTTGGGAGAGAGCATGGTTTTAATAGCACATCCAATAACTCAGCCATGTACTGCCAAAAGATCTGTACATTTGGAGGGGTTGTAGGAGGTGCAGAAGTCAACCTTTGCCACAGGGCAGTGGCCTCCCACTCACCTCCACCATCTCACAAAGTCTAGGTGTGTAATATCCAAAACCAGCCAAGCATGTAAGGAAATCCCACAAGCGTTTATCCCCATTGCTGGCAACAAAGATACAGTAGGAGCATTGAACCAATCCCATGACACTTGGAAACTGCAGTCATCTGATTTTGCCCAATGGTAGAGCATGGCTTTTGGAGACTGAGGCCAGAATCCTGTAATAAAAATCTATGTGCAGATATACAAGTGGTTTTTGTGTTTCGCCAGCTGTCTGTGTGTCATGGTGTGCAATCAGTTTTGTGCTCACGGCAGGACCAGGCGCACTATAAACAGAGCCAGCAAGATTTCATTCATTTGTTCGTTCGTTCGTTCATTCATTTGTTCATTCATTCATTCTCATCAGTGCCAAGTACTGTTTTGGGTGGCAGTGTAAAGCAAATTAATGTAATGTCAAATGCAAAAAGCAGCATCTTGAGCAACCTTCTAAATGTGGACAGGGAAGTGGCTGGGTGCAGCTCAACTGGGAGTTGGTTCAACAGGACTGGTGCCACAACCAAAAAGGTTCAGCTTCTGGTAGATTTGCCTGAGAGTCTCTGATGGTATGGGTCAAAATTTTTGGAGCTAGACACAATGAAAAGTAGCAGGGTCCTAAGCTGCGAAGGGTTGTATAGGTAAGCACCAAAACTTTGAACTTAGCCCAAACTGCCATCAGCAACTAGTGCAGGTCAGCCAAGACTGGGGAGATGTAATCCAATTTGCTCACACCCATCCATCTGTCTGGTAGCCATGGTCTGGACCGAGTACACACTGCCTGTTTATGTTCCATGAATCCAACAGGATTCTGGCCAGACAAACAAACGCCAACCAGCAAGTCTACTTTCCCCCCTAATATGTTCCATGCCTGGCAACGGAAAAGGACTGGCATTAGGTCAGTTCTGTATTCAATTTGAAGGTGGTAGTGGGTGTGTGGGTGTTTGTCCACCCAGCCCTAAATAAAGAGATGAGACACATTTTGGGATTCATAATGGGCCACACTTTATTAATATTTTATTGAACTATTCCTCCTACTGTTGGTTCCTAAAAGGGGCCCCTGAAAGGGCAAGTGGCACTGAGGGATTTACCCATTACACAAGTAGGGTATTAACCCCTTGGGGTATTAACCCCCCAGCAATAAAGTTGCGGGCCGCCCTTCACTGAGCTTTAAGAGAAGGGTCGTAAATCACTATTTACTGTCCTTTCTATTTCTACGCCTAATGTGGGGTTTTAAGGGCTGCCCTTAAGCACTATTACCTACTATTCCCCTAAAGGACTTTCCACCCCTTGCCCGTACCACCATAAGTGGGGCTACATAGTATGCCCCCTTCTATTAGACAAAGCTGCTCTGCAGCTGAAGGACGTGTCTTCCACACAGCTTACCGCAAAGTATAATAACAATAATAATAACAATTGTAATTATAATTATAATTATTAGTAGCAGTAGTATTGTAATTAATAAAGGCAATCTCAGAAGGTCAGGTAAGGACAATACCTCCTTGTGGCCAAAATGGAGGCACGAGAATGCTGACGGGCAGCAGAGGTCTTGTCCTGAGAGAGGCTAAGAAACAATGGGTATGATGACCCAACTGTTAGCCCCTAACCTGGGCTTTCCTGGTGGTCAGCTGACCCAGAGGTCAGCCACTGGCGAATCTGGCCAGCCGTGCTGAAAAAGACCAATTGGCTAGCCTGGCAACTAGCCAGCATGTCTCAATCAGGTGAGTGGACAAAGTAGCCCCACTCAGTACAGGCCTGATTAGAGCCCCCATCTGTTGACTGGAATGTCCCTTCAGCTCCCTTTTCATCCCATAGGTCCCATGGGAATGCCCTGAGAAAACTGCCATCCTAAGAGAACTTAAACCAATATGGAAAGTGTTGCAGTTCATGGCATGTTTTTCCAGAACCCTTGGCAGAGAGCTTGTTCTCTAAATACAGCATATTAAATTTACTGTTTAATAAATGGCACACTCCCCTGACCCCTGCCTTGTCTTTATTTATATGGCTGACGTTGTGTGTCTTTGTTTTTACCCCATATGTTTTGAATTGGGAAGAATGCCATCAGTAGACTTCTGCCTTTATCCTTCCAATTCCTCAAGACATCTTGAACAAGCTGGTTCGAGCAGCTGGATAAGATTTTTAAGAGGCGAGGGAGGCCAGGGCAGAAAATGAAGTGAAGACTTTCTGATATGTTTTGTATTCTGTCTTCTAGGACACTTCTAGTTTGACAGAACGTAACCCCAAAAGCTGATTCGGTAGTTTAGATGTGGCAGGTCATTTTCAAACCTGGCATAAACATGTCACAGCATGAGCGAGAATGAGATTGTTGACTTCTGAGGCAATAAAATGGGTGGTATTACTATACACTGGCTTTATTGTAAAACAAGTTTCTCCACCCACAGAAAACTAGCACAGCTACTCTGCGGGGACCTGGTGTGGATGGGGGTGGGGGTGGGGGTGGGGGAAGAAGGGAGAGACCACATAATTGTCTCTCAGAGTGAATGAATCCCTTCTCTGCTGTTGTTGCCCTCAGCCACAGGCATATTGGGCAACAGTGGTGAGGAGCTGGCACACTGGAGATGTACCGTACTCCCCCACATGCAGAGGGCATAACATGAGGGGAGGGGAGTGAGCTAGATTGTTTTTAGGAAAGCTACCGATTCCCATTTCACAAAACACCCTTGAATGAATTCACATTGTTTGTTTCCAGATATTGTGAGAAATTTTAAAATGGTGGCATTCTAGATCCAACCACCAATTTGTCTGGAGCAAAATTCTGATTTACTTTCTCCCCCAAAGGACCCAAGACAGCTTACATTATAAAATGGTATTTAAAAGCTAAAAACAGCAGGTATGCTACATATTTAAAAAAATAAACAAGAATTATATTAAATTAATAAATTAGATAAATATAGGATATCTGGGAGAAGGGTAGAGTGTTTACTACAGGCTCCTAAATATATTTGGAATCTTCATTGTTGGGTAATTCCTACCAAAGTATCTCTGGCTTAAAATACAGTAAACAAATTCGGAACTCAAAAAGTCAATTCACATGTTAAGGGAAACTTGTATTTCCTGCTATGACAATGGTTTTCTACCAGATGCACCATTCTATTCAGTCTTGCAAATGAAGTCTGTGTTTACCTCCCGATAACCAGTCAGAAAACAGAAGCAAGCCAGTTTGCAATGCCCAGGCAGAGTTGCATCAGAATAAAGAGATTCATTTATTTTTCAGGGATCTTTGCTTATTGTCTGGTTCTGCCATAGGAATTCAATATGTAGGGTAGTGGTAGCCAACTACTATCACTGCCTGGCAGCTGCCCCCTTGCTATGTGATGTGCTGTTAAGCTGAAAGTGATTTATAGCAATTGTAACAGGGTTTCAAAGAGAAGTTAGATATTTAAGGAGTGGCTTTACCAGTTCCACCATTTCAGTGAGTTTCCATGGCAGGGATTCAAACTCAGATTTCCTGATCCTAGCCCATCACTCTATCCACTACACCACAATGAGAGTCTCATATTGCACAATCAGTTTGAGGCTCTTTCCCTCTGCACACCTCATGAGGCACACACAGAGGAAGATTTGGTTTCACCGGAGCATCTCTCCCTCATCACTATTGATGAGATACAAGATCAGGTACATGTAGATGAGCAGGCTGCAGGAGAGAAGCTTCTTGTACTAGGGGATTCTATCATTAGAAATACAAAGGGATGGATTTGTGACAAGCATGATAACCGTATGGTCACTTGCCTGCCAGGTGCAAAGGTTGCAGACATCACGAGAAATCTAGATAGCTTGTTAGAGAGAACCGGGAAGGAGCCAGTGGTCATGGTACACGTTGGTACCAATGATGTCAGGAAGGCCAAGCGGTCAGTCTTGGAAGCCAAATTCAGGTTGTTAGGTAGAAGATTGAAGTCCCGGGCTTCCAAGGTAGCATTTTCAGAAGTGCTACCTGTTCCTCGTGCAGGACCTGCAAGGCAGGCGGATTCCGCTGCCTGAGCCGCCCCTCTTGACTAAGAGCCGCCCCTCTTGACTAAAGAATTAAATCAAATACAGGTTAAAAGAGAGGAGGTTTTAGGACTAATTGATAAATTGAGGATTAACAAGTCACCGGGCCCAGATGGCATCCACCCAAGGGTTATTAGGGAACTGAGAAAAACGAAATTGCAGATCTCTTAACGGTTATATGCAACTTGTCTCTTAAAACGGACACAGTGCCGGAGGACTGGAGGATAGCAGATGTCACACCAATTTTTAAAAAAGGAAGGAGGGGGGACCCGGGAAACTACAGGCCAGTTAGTCTTACATCTGTCCCAGGGAAGATGGTGGAAAGCCTCATCCAAGAGAAAATCTTAAAACACATAAAAGAACAAACCTTGCTAAGAGAAAATCAGCATGGCTTCTGTAAGGGTAAATCTTGTCTGACAAACCTTTTAGAATTTTTTTGAAAAGGTCAACAGGCACATGGATTTGGGTGAACCGGTGGATATAGTCTATCTGGATTTTCAAAAGGCTTTTGACACAGTCCCTCACCAAAGGCTGCTGAGAAAATTGCACAGTCAGGGGATAAGAGGGCAGGTCCTCTTATGGATTGAGAACTGGTTGAGATCCCGGAAACAAAGAGTAGGTGTCAATGGGAAATTTTCACAATGGAGAGAGGTGAAAAGCGGTGTGCCCCAGGGCTCTGTCCTGGGACCGGTGCTTTTCAATCTGTTCATAAATGACCTGGAGACAGGGATAAACAGTGAGGTGGCCAAGTTTGCCGATGACACAAAACTTTTCCGTGTGGTAAAAACCATAGAAGATTGTGAAGAGCTCCAGAAGGATCTCTCCAAACTGGGGGAATGGGCTGAGAAATGGCAAATGCATTTTAATGTAACTAAATGTAAAGTAATGCATATTGGGGCAAAAAATCCAAACTTCATCTATCAACTCATGGGCTCTGAGTTATCCGTGACGGATCAGGAAAGAGATCTTGGTGTGTTGGTGGACAGCTCCATGAAGGTGTCTCCCCAATGTGTGGCAGTGGTGAAGAAGGCCAATTCCATGCTAGGGATTATCAAAAAGGGGATTGAAAATAAAACAGCGAACATTATAATGCCTTTATACAAAACAATAGTAAGGCCCCACCTGGAAGATTGTGTACAATTCTGGTCACCGCATCTCAAGAAAGACATAGTGGAACTGGAAAAGGTGCAGAAGAGAGCGACTAAAATGATTACTGGCCTGGGGCACCTCCCTTATGAAGAAAGGCTAAAACATTTGGGCCTCTTTAGTCTGGAAAAAAGGCGCTTGAGGGAGGATATGATTGAGACATACAAAATAATGCAGGGTATGAGTAAAGTGGATAGAAGGAAGCTTCTCTCTCTCCCAAAATGCCAGAACTAGGGGACATACACTCAAATTGAGGGCTGGGATAGTAAGAACTGACAAAAGAAAATATTTTTTCACCCAGCGCGTTGTAAGTCTATGGAACTCCCTGCCACAGGATTTGGTGATGGCATCTGGCCTGGATGCCTTCAAAAGGGGATTGGACAGATTCCTGGAGGAAAAGTCCATCACAGGTTACAAACCATGATGGAGATGTGTAATCTCCAGGCTTTAAACCAGGGTACTTCAAGGGCCAGATGCAGGGGAGTGGTATCAGGAGACAGATATCTAGTCTCATGCGCTCCCAAACGCATCTGGTGGAGCCGCTGTGAGATACAGGAAGCTGGACTAGATGGGCCTTTGGCCTGATCCAGCATGGCTCTTCTTATGTTCTTATGTTCTTAATGGAGACTTAGCCTTTTAACTCTAAGCAGTATTCACCATCCTTTTTTCATTTTCTATCTCCAGTTTATCTTCATAGCAAACCTATGATGTAGGTTAGGCTAAGAAATCATGCATCGGGCTTTACATTTCCCTGGGACATTTATGTATAGCAACTGAAACTCAAACCTCTACTTTAGCCCTTGTCTGGCACACAATCCATAGCATTGTGTTTATAGTGCTCTTTCTTTGTGTTTGATGTTAAATGTGTGGGAAGCATGTGCAAAAAGCAGTCTAGAATCTAAACGTTTGATGAGCAAACAATGAAAGATATGGAATTCTTGAATTAGTTACTGGTTGCATGGTTGCTAGTCTACACCACTGTCTCCTGGAGGTTATCCAACCTGTCTGCGATAGACTAGTATGCCTGAATTTGTACAATTAAAGTACTCCACTTTAGTCATTATCCCATGACCTCTTTGGCTGCTATCTCACCTGGGGAAATATCTGGATATTGTGAAAGTCTGGATTTTCTTCTTTCTTGGTCACATGACTGAAGATGTGGGACCTCTGTTCCCACCTACAAATGTTTTTAAAGCACTGTTCAGCCCCATGTCCAGCAGGTGGCACTAGGAAAAAAATGAAAACAAACAAACAAACAAAAAACCAGCGCTGACAGCCCGAAGGCCAGCTGATCAGCGCTGATTGGAGGAGAAATTTAAAAAAAAAAAGCGCCAACCAGCCCCAGGACAAGCTGGTTGGGGCTAGGGGGAAAGAAAGCAGAAAACCAGATCATATGCAAGCTCCCATGGACTTCTGGCTCACATTTTTTACTGGAGCAATAGATTCCCAACTACTCTGGTAGGTCATGGAAAATTCACTAGAGGGGCCATAACCAGTTTTTTTAAGAAGCCCGGTGGCCGTGGGGACAATATTTTTGGAAATGTTTTATCTTGAAATTTAATCAGTATTCTAAAGGACGTGTGATAGAGCCATAAGTTGCTGTAGAAAGTTCTCTGAGATGCAGATCTTAAAATTGTTCCCCCACATCCATCGTGCTTTAAGCAAAAGAAAGTACGACCACGCCCCCTGAAGCACAACTCAGCGCATCTTCCTTGTACCTGGTCTCGGGGTGGTGGAATTCTTGTTGCTGTTCCATTGTGGTTTTTAAACCGGTACACACATCATGGGGTACTGTTTAATCCGCAGCATAACTGTTCCATTGCCATAGGGCCACCTAGTGGCATTATTTGGAGTAGCCACATGACAGTAAATTCACAGTACGAGAAGCCACTATGCACGGAAAGAAGCCAAAAAAGAAATATTTGAAGTTTGACAAATGACAGATGAAAATCGATATACTGATAGACCTACCTATCACGTTTTAATACTTTTTAAAAAAATAATAGTGCTGCAGGAAAACAAAACAAAATACACTTTGATGCGGACCCCATCTGTGGGATCACAGAAGTTACATATAAAGTGCGACCTTGGGGACACATGAACAGCAACAAAACCACGTGACTGCAACAAGATTTATTACACATTTTAGTTTGTTGCAGTACAAAGTGGCCATAGGGTAACGGCCTTTAAAGTGGATGCAGAATGAGAACATAAAAATTGAGGAAGAAGTTCATCAGCACCATCACTGTTCAGAAGCTGATGAGATTGGCATATGGATTCAGCACCAATAAATTAAAAGTCACCCATCTGTGGAGAAACAATAAAAAAACAGAAAAATACGCTTACATGGAATTCTTCCCGAAGAACAGACCTGACGTTAACACACTGGCTGCAGAAATTAAAAACTGCAAAATGGGAAACACCGGGGGATGGAAGCTGGTTTCAGCTCCGTTTCCCCCATCCAGGCCACATTAGGACTATTGTGCTCAGTTCTCTGCTGATGCCATTTGAGAAATGACTTTATGGAAAATATTCAGAACAGAAGCCTTGTTTGGGGACCTTGAATTTAGCATTTTCCAGAAGTGCTCCCACAGTGAAGGGGAAAAGAGGGAACCATGAGGAACGGTCTCAGCCCAGCACACTGTAAAAACATCACAATGACTATTGCTAGCAGCTAAATCTAGGGGGAAACCTGTCAGCATTCGAGGTTTTAATATGCTCGATAAAGAGGTGTGGGGGCAGAGAACTGTAGGTGTTTCACATGATTTACTCTTCATGTTTATTAATTTAATTGCATTTGTACGCAAACATTCTTCCAATGAGACCTAGACAGAGTGCATGCCGTTTTTGCAACCCATGTCCTTCTTACCACCAAGAACCCTGAGAGGGACTAACCCAAGACCATTCAAGGAGTTTCGTGGCTCCATAAAAACGGGTCCTCCCAATTGGTGAGAGCCCAATACATTAGACACTACAGAACCAGAAAAGGGCCTTCTCTGTGGCTGCTCCCAGACTCTGGAACTCACTTCCACAGGAGGCCAGACTGGCTCCGTCTTTGCTGTCCTTTGAGAATCAGTGAAGACCTTTCTCTTCAGGCAACCAGTCTCTTGGTGAGTGGCTGGCTGCCTAAGTGGTCTTTTTAAAAATAGATAATTGTGCCTTACAGATTTGGTAAACAGACTTGCTTCTATTTCAGTTTTAGTGTGTTTGTTTGATCCTTTTTAGTATTTGTATACTTATTATTTTTGACTTCAAATATTACTGAAGTAAGCCACCTTAGGTGCTTTTTAAGGAGAAAGGCAGGGTAAACACAAAACAATTGAATAAATAAAATACATTGATTGGCAGCCGTTTGTCGTGCTTTCAAACAAGCCGTGTCTGAAGGTGGCCAAGACAGAACCTGGAACTTTCTCCATGCAGAATGTGTGATGTGCCATCAAGCTACAGGTCTTTCCCCTATTAAAGTGAAATATCAGATAATGCCCTACTGACAATCATTCCTCTAGATTATTAGGGGCTGGGATCCTTCCAGGCCACCCCCTATAACACCCATACTTAGTGAAGATTTGAAGATAACTTGCCGAAGTTCTATTCTAGCAATTGATTAATGCAGTCCCTCTGACAGGCAGCTGCTTTCTGAGAGCTCATATGAAGATATACCAAAGCCCTGCTACTCAACATACTTAGAGATGCTTGGGATCTGGAGGACATCAGCAGGCTGAAGGTCTGCCTGAATTGATAAAAACATTGGTGCCTGGCAGCAGAAGAGCAAAGAGAAGAGCCATCTTTCCTTAGAGAAGAGGTCCAAAGCCTAGGAGCTACCATATAGAAAGACTTCACCAAACACATGTTGGAAGACAAAGGTCTTCGCCAAACACATGTCTGAAAGTAATGGTACTGTGAGGGAAAAAAAGCTTATTTTCCTCAAAGGCCAGGCAAGCTTGACTGGGAGGATGTTATAGTGTGGTGTGGTGTGGTGTGGTGTAATAAATCGAGTGTCATGCTAGACTCTGAAGAACACGGTTCAAGATGTGGTGAGGCCATGGACCTTCACTAGGGGGAGTGGCACTGGTAAAAATCACTCCTATACTGTATCTCACTTAGGGCGTTTATACACGACCCCTAAGCTCTGCGGCAAAGGGCTGCAAGCTCCGGACCTTAAAAATGTTTTCCCACCAGGTCCGGAGTTTGCAGACAATTATGTGCGACCCCGCCCACCTAAGCGCGACCCAGCTGCACTTTCTTGTACTTGCTTTTGGGAGGTGAAAAATATTTGATGCGGAGCGTGCCTGAGCTCTCCTTGCTTCTTTTGGTTGTTTTTCTTTCGCCTCCGCCCCTTTAAGAGCAACCAGGAAGTAAAACCGGGGCTCGGAGCAAGCTTCCACGCACGGGAGGTAAGGGTTTCTTCTTTTGTCTGTGTCTAAGGCTTTTCCCCCCTCCCTCCCCTCCCGCAGACAGAACAAGGAAGTGCGGAGGGGGTGGGGACGGAGGAACAGCAAGGAACCCTCAAGATCGCTGGTCCGAATTTAAGGGACCAGCGGATCTGAGGGGTTGTGTGAAAAGGCCCTTACAGTACCTCGAAAACTCTCTTAGGGTCACTGTGTTGGTTCTGAAGTGACAGCAGAGGACACACACACAGGCTGTCCTTTAGAACATAAGAACATAAGAAGAGCCATGCTGGATCAGGCCAAAGGCCCATCTAGTCCAGCGTCCTGTATCTCACAGTGGCTCCACCAAATGCCTATGGGAGTGCATGAAACTAGATATCTGTCTCCTGATACCACTCCCCTGCATCTGGCCCTTGAAGTACCCTGGTTTTAAGGCAGGAGATGACACATCTCCACCATGGTTTGTAACCTGTGATGGACTTCTCCTCCAGGAATCTGTCCAATCCCCTTTTGAAGGCATCCAGGCTTAATGCCATCACCACCTCTTGTGGCAGGGAGTTCCACAGACTAACAACACGCTGGGTAAAAAAAAAATTCTTTTGTCGGTTCTCACTCTACCAACCCACAGTTTGAGTGGATGTCCCCTAGTTCTGGTGTTTTGTGAGAGGGAGAAGAGCTTCCCTCTATCCACTTTACTCACGCCCTGCATTATTTTGTACATCTCAATCATATCCCCCCTCAGGCGCCTTTTTTCAGACTAAAGAGTCCGAAATGTTTTAGCCTTTCCTCATAAGGGAGGTGCCCCAGGCCAGTAATCATTTTAGTTGCTCTCTTCTGCACCTTTTCCAGTTCCACTATGTCTTTTTTGAGATGTGGTGACCAGAATTGTACACAATACTCCAGGTGCGGCCTTACTATCGTTTTGTACAATGGCATTATAATGTTGGCTGTTTTATTTTCAGTTCCCTTTTTGATAATCCCTAGCATGGAATTGGCCTTCTTCACTGCTGCCACACATTGGGTAGACACCTTCATGGAGCTGTTCAACAATACACCAAGATCTCTTTCCTGTAAAGCATAGCACCTTTTTTGTCCTGATGGCAGTGCAGGCACAATATTGTGCAGCAATTCTGGGCCATTTCCTGGTGTTTTGATTTGAATCATGAATACAGAAGCACAATATCCCACATCCATAAACTGGAGTTTTTTTTTTTAAAGAATTGAATTTTCTTCAGCTCATAATTCCCTTACAGTTCCTCCCATGCCTTGGCTCGGTGCCTTTTCCAGCCTTTGCCAAACTAGATTACATGTTAGATGCAGAATTGCAGACCCTCAACTGTACTCTCTCTCTCTCTCTCTCTCTCTCTCTCTCTCTCTCTCTCTCTCTCTCTCTCTCTCTCTCTCTCTCTCTCTCTCTCTCAATAACCCATGATTATTCTCATTCTCATTTTAATGTGTATCCTGGTATTTTCCAAATTCCTCCGCACCCAAAGCTGTCTGACCCAGGCACCTATATTTCATCCCATGGGATGCTATGGCCCTTCTGTTTTTGATATCCAGCAGCCTCTATAATCTGTTGCATAGCTCGCTGTTGATCTGTGTGTGCATGGGAGGGGCACTCACAGAGTAATTGGCAGCCTTTTGATCTTTGGACTGGGGTGTAAAAATTCCACGCTGCAAGGATTTTAGAGACCACACTCAAGAGGACCGAGATCACCTCTCACAGGCACATACCAACAATGTTTGGACTCATGTCGGCATTTTTTCTGCACTGTCCATGAAGGAGCTGCACTCTGCCTGATGTAGTGGAATCTTCACCATGAAAGCTTGCAATTACTGGGGTTTTGTTTAAGGGGTCCAATAAAAAGTATCTCCCATTCTCCCATTACATTTGTGGAATCTTGTGTTTTCTGGAATATATAATTGACCAACATCCTAGACAGAAACACAGAGCCTGCTGCAATCTACATTGCTAAGCAAGTGATGAGATGTCTTTAGAAGCTGCAGGTGCCTGTTTTTAGGCTGCTGCAGATGGGGGAAACCCCCTGCAAGGTCTCCTTCTCTCTCTTTTTTTGTCTTTTTCACCTCCCCTTTAAATCTTGAAAAGAACGCACAGTGAAGTCATAATACCATGACCTCGGAGTGGTTTGCTTGCCTAGGCATCTGAAGGCAAATAATTTTTTTATTAATTCCTGAACCATAAAAATTCTTGAGTTTATTTCTGACTCGTTAACCTTAATTTCTCTTTTGAGGCTTGCGCTCCCTTTTTAAAAATGATTTGACCAGTGTATTGTAAAATGTGCATGTTATATGTAGGCTTGCCAGATAGCAATCTCATCGTTAAAATATCTAGGCCTCTTTGTTTGAGGTAGGATATTGTAAAAACCCTCTGGGATTCACCCACGGATATACCTGTTTTATTCCCCACAAAAAGGCTAATATAACGTGAAACTCAGAATGACTTAATACCGTCGATGGCAATTAAACACTTACACACACAAACTCTCACACAACGCTTGGTAACCTCCCAGAAAGCATACAGAAGCTGAAAACAGAACAAAGGCAAAGTATTAATTAATCCAGTGAAAGGTTACAAATTAACCAGCTGTGCTACACCAAGTCATTCTGGGGTTCTGCTGGAATAAGTGGCATTTCTTTAACCTTAACAATACGGAGAAACAGTGAGATCAGTTCTGGGTCTGATGGATGGTTGATTCGTAGAATCATAAAATCATTGAATAATTGAGTTGTCCAGTTTTCTGTTGTATTCCTCCAATACTGGAGCACTCACCACCTCCCATGGTAACTGGCTCTATTGTCATATTGCTTTAACACTTAAGAAGTTTTTACCTGATATTCAGCCTAAATCTGACTTCCAGATTGTAGCCAAAAATAACAAAAAGAAACCACAAAATAAGAGGGCATCCTCTTCTGCCATTCAGTTTCAATATTAATGGTGGGGATGTCTGAAATTAAATAAAATGAGCCGCCACCCCAACAGAACTTCAAGGGGAAGAACAAGGACAGCAGCTGCCAAAAAAAAAAACAACCAACAACAACAGGACTATATTATATTATAATACAAGGACTGTAATATCAATTGTTTGAGTGTGCTTTGAACCCTTTCAGTTATGACTGTCATTTATGAAAGGAAATCTAAAATAAATATACAAATACAGTGGTACCTTGTATAAAGGAATTAATTCGTTCCAAATGAAATTATGTTAAGCAGATTTTCCTTTATACAAATTTCCCATAGGAATGCATTGAAAACAGAGTGATCCCATTTTTATCTTGTACGGATTTGCCCCATTGGCGATTATGTTATACAAATTTCCCCTATCTCTGGAATTTTTTATGTTGTACAGATTTTATGTTATGCAAACTCTTTGTTATACGAGGGTCCACTGTAGCTGTAACAAAACATAGGTAATTTTCAGCAAGCAATGACATAGCGTGACATTGCTTGTGTGTGTGTGTGTGTGTGTGTGTGTGTGTGTGTGTGTGTGTGTGTGTGTGTGTGTGTGTGTGTGTGTGTTTTCTGTCATTATAGTTGTGACTGACTCTTTGTGACTCCATGTCCATGGAGTTTTCTTGGCAGGAATACTGGAGTAGCTTCCCAGTTCCTACTCCAGGCGCCTACAGCACCTGGTATTCCCTGGTGGTCGCCCATCCAAGTACAAGCCAGGGCCAACCCTGCTTAGCTTCCGAAATCAGGTGAGACCGGATGTGCTAGGTCATCTAGGCAGCTGTGACATTGCATACAGACACACATATATAACTCCATCACATGGTTTTGTAATGATTAAGACATATGGCTACAAAAGAAACTCCAAGTTATCATGCCTTGTCCCCAAATAAAGAAGGAACTCTCTAGTTCTCAAAGTGTAATAACTTCCTTACTAATTAAATAGGCTCCTTATGAGAAATGACAGGACTGGACATGTGAACTCTCTTGCACTCTGCAGCCCTTTTTGATCATTTATAAAAAATGTTCACGAAGCACAGCCAAGCAGTTTTGTTGGGATTTGTTGGAAATGTTGGAAGGAAAGCTCACAAGAATCAAGAAACAAATGTCAGCTTTGGCATAGCCTTCCTTATCTGGGGTGGGTGGGGGAGTAGAAGAATGCCTCTCTTTTAAATTATGAGCTCTGGCTGCAGAACCAGAGGTTGCGAGTTCGATTCCCCACTGTTCCACTTCAACAAAGGCTGCACTCCATGATCCACAGGGCCCCTCAAAGCTCTGCACTTCCAAGTTTCTAAGAGACACAGAGCAATAGACAAACACGGCCACGGATTTCACTATCAGGCCAAGTTATCCAACTTAAACCGAATCGCACAAAACCTGGAAAACGGCAGAAGTCTTTGGAAATATTTATTCCAAACAGGAAAAAAAATAATGGTCATGAAAAGATCATAATGTAATGGGGGACTACAGCTATCAGACTGCAATATTTGTCCTTTTGTTGTTGTTGTTGTGTCGTGCAGTCATGACTGACTCTTTGTGACCCCATGGCCATGGAATTTTCTTGGAAGGAATACTGGAGTGGCTTGCCAGTTCCTACTCCAAGTGCCTACAGCACCTGGTATTCCCTGGTGGCCTCCCATCCAAGTACTAACCAGGGCCGACCCTGCTTAGCTTCCGAAATCAGGCACGATTGAAACAATTAATTCCGACACTGAAGCAGGGTTTTCAAGGTGGAGAGTAGACATGGGCACGACTCGGCGAAATTGTCGTTTCCGTTTTCGGTTATCGTTTCCGTTACGTAACGGAAACGGTAACGATAATTAAGCCGTCAGAACTCGAACTCGAACCGAAAAAAGAAAAATTCGGTCGGGTTTTTCGTTTCCGTTTGTGGCATCACGGCGATCGCGCAATGCGAAGCACAGAAAAAGTTTTTAAAAGTTTTTTTAAAAAAACCCGACTCCCGGCCAAAAAAGCAGGCGAAAATATGCCTGCCTGAGGCTTTGCCACCTACCAGAGGGGTGGTTTCTGAGGGGTCCCCGGCCTTCCCCCCCCCTCTTCTCCTGTCCTGGGCTGCCTGCACCAGGCTGGGGGGGGGGTCATCCTTGTCGTCTCGCCATGCCATGCGGTGGGGGGGATCCAAAATGGCGACCACAATTTTTCTTTTGAAATCGTGATCAAAAAACACACCAAATCACCACAGAAACATGTGAAATTTATTTATTTTAAATGCCTGAATTTTAATAGTAGCAGCAGTGGGTTTTTTAATAGCAATAAAACGTCGTATTGATTTTATTTTATTTTATTTTATTTTTTATTTTTTTAGACCTGCCCATTTGGGCTGGGCGTGGGATGGGACCATGCAAATTTTTTGAACCATTCCACCAATGGCATCGCCAGGTTTTTGACTGACACTTCTGGATGTCTCGGAGGGCATAAAAAGCTGAGGCGCCTTCCAGAAATCGCAGTCGGGTATATGGATGTTGTTGAGGGAGGAGGGCTGGCTGCTGGTGTGATCCAATCAAGATTGAGGAGGGAGGCTGGAGGCTTTAGGATTTAAGTTAGGCAGGCAGGGAGGGAATTGAATTTATAAAATAATTTCTTTAATTCCCTGCAGCTTTGTCTGCTGAAGGGAATAGCAGTTTATTCTTTATTTCTTCTCTGGCAGTTTGTGAGGATGTTTTTCTGATATTGGATAAAGGGGGAGGTTTGACTGGGAGTGGGAGGTGTGGATTTATTTTAAAAATATATTATATACTACCATTTAATTTCTATTTTCCCAACTTCAATTTGCTTGCACACACACACATTTGGGGTGTAAGCCAGGAACAGAACCTCTATCCTAAGTGATATCCTAACTGCCCACTCGCTCGCCCACCCGCGCCGCCACCTGCCTGCGGCTCGCGCCGCCGCCCACCCACTCGCCCACCCGTGCCTCCCCCCTGCCGCTGTCGCCGCCCACCCATGGCCCCCCGCCACCGCTGCCTACCTGCACCTCCCCCCCACCGCACACCCCCGCCCCGCCCGCCGCCTAGGGCGGAAAAACACCTAGCGCCGGCCCTGATTGCGGGACGGCCCTATGCTCTGGGAAGTCAAATCGCACTAAATCGCGGTGGAAACGGCAAATGACAAACGACAAACGGAAACAACAAATTTTTGAAAAATTTCGCGACAAACAGAAACGACCCGAAACGGACCCATTCCGACAAATGAAAACTCAAAATGTCATTTTTTCTGGTCGTGCCCATGTCTAGTGGAGAGAATTCAGAAGTGGTTTACTATACTTTTATTCTGGAGCCACCCTGAGACTGTGCAGCCTGCCGAAGGCTACAGGGCTATTTCTTCTCCCTGGAGGCACACTGGGAGATTGAATTCCCTGTCAAGGATTTTTAGTTTTGACAAAATGTCTGTAATTCTAACAGATTACAAAATGGATCCTGTGTAAAATGCTATGTCATGAGCTAGATAGGAATATGTATTAGGTCTAGGTCACGGGTGTCAAGAATCATCAGTACTGGAAGGTCAGGGTGATTAGGCACAGGTGGTGTAGTTAATCACCTCATCCCATGTAGTTTGTGATTGGCTTACACCATATTGCTTTATGTATAAAGGTATCAAGCAAACCTGTGTAAATTGCGACTGTGTAAGGTGAGAGGCAGCTTTCCCCATTCTCTGTTTGTATATTGTTATTGTATATTGCTCTTTGTCATGTGTGCATATGTAATATAAGTATTCTACTAAGTTCTATTGCCTTGTTCATTTGTCTCCAAGTTCCTTAATCACTAATGCATTTATTCTTCCACAACGCTGCTAATCTCTGCTAGTGGTTTATATATATGTTTTCAACATAACACATATTCCTATCTGCATAATAGGGTTATATACTTTTAACCCTCCCCGATTCCTGCCTCTTGAGTCAGATACCTAGTTCCTATGCTCTCCAGCCAAAGGCAGACAATAAATTAAAAACAAAAACAAACAAACAAAAAACACCTAGCGGTACACAGACAACATGACTACAAATTGCACAAACACAATCATTTATGAAGGCATCAATCCAATAAATAAATAAATCACATTTTGCTAACAGAAAAACTGAAGAAAATGGTCTACCTGACTAGTTTGCTACAAAACCTTGGGTATTTACAAGGAATGCCTTCAGATGAAGCATGGCATGATAATGAGATTTAAACTCCATGGGAAACAGGCCTCAAGCTGCACATCTTATGCAGAATGGCAAAAAAATCAGGTTTCTTCACCATACCTTTTAAGTTTTAAAGAAAATGTACAGAAAAACCATGCATGGGGGGGTTCTTGTGCCCTTCAAATTATCCCACATAAATAAAAGCAGTCCTAACTCAGTTGGAGAAAATGTGGAGCAAAGGGAATGTTTAAGCCTATGTGCACAAACTGCTTAGGAATTAAAATCTTCTTGGGACAATTGTTACCGGCTCTTATACATCTGATCATTGGACCTACCATAAAATTCTGTGATGGACTCATTTTCTTATCTTTATTTCAAAGTGCCAATGCAAATGTACAGCATCAAGACTTAATTTCCCTGTTGATCTCAGCAACATGCAATGAAACCAGCACACAAATTGAAGGACTTGAACGTGTTCTCTGCAAGAGCACGGACAGGCACCATCTGAAAAGTTGATAAGCAAGTTATTCAAGGAGGAATCAAACAGCGCAACTTTGTAGACGCTTGTCTTTCATTTGTAGACTTCGCCAGTGACATGTCTGGATGTGCCTTGTCATTGGAACAATGGACATTCTGGAGGAATGGCACCTAATAAGCAAGACCCTCCCCCCTCCCCAATTGCAAAGGCATACAGCTAAAGAATGGACCAAAGGGAAAGGCATACAGTATTAAGGCCCTTTTTACATTCTCAACTTGCTTATCTGAAATTTAAGAAACTGTAAAAAAAAATGTAATCAGCGCTTTTTTGTTAATTACTGTGTATTGTTTATAATCAAGCTTAAAAAACAGTTAAATACGCAGTTAAAATTATGACATTATGCTAAACAATATTATATGCCAATTTTAAAATGATGCCTCTCCACACACTTCCAAACAGCAGTAAAATTGGAAACTGCTGGCATCTCTGAAGGGAATGCATTCCAGAGTCTGAAGACTCACAGGAGAGAATCCCTCCTGCATGCTCCTTGTATTCCCAGAAGGGCTGCTTTGGGAGATTTTAAACTCCAGGCAAGTTCAAAATGACATAATAACTGGACCCTTAGATAGCCGGTCCCCATGTTGTTTAGAATTTTAAAGGTTAAAAGCAAAATCTTGAATTGTGTCCCCCTATAAACAAGTGTTAACTAGAATCTTCTTCTTCAAGTGCCATGTCCTCATAGAATGTTGGCAATCAGGAGCCTGAACTGGTTTCTCTCTAAAGCTATTCTAAATAGAGCATCTGTGCTCACTGTGGAGACCATCGGCTTAAGTTCTTAAGCCAGAATGTTCTTCTACACCCCGGGCCATGCTTCCCATCTGTTTTTCTTTGAAGGATAAGCTGCAGCAGATGGTATTTTTCATTGTGCATTATATGTCCAAAATACTGCAATTTTCTTCTCTTTATGGTAGTGAGGATTTCTAGCTTTTTATTCCTGTGTTGTAATACAGCCACATTAGTGACTCTGGCTGTCCCAGGTATCTTCAGAATTCATCTGTACATCCACACTTTGAATGCTTCCAGCATTCAAAGGGGTCCAAGTTTCAACACCATAGAAAAGTACAGCAATACCTCGGATAACGATTGCCCCTGTTAACAAATTTTTCGGATAACGGACAGCAATTTTCAGGTATAGGGCTGCCTCGGATAACAAATTGCAATTTCTAAGTACAGGGCTGCCTCGGATAATGAATTTTCCCATAGGCTGCCTCGGATAACGAATTTTCCCTATGGGCTGCCTTGGATAACGAATTTTCTCTATGGGCTGCCTCGGCTAATGAATTTTCCCATGGGCTGCCTCGGATAACGGATTTTCCCTATGGGCTGCCATGGATAACGAATTTCCAGCATGCATCAGTAAAAAAGAGTTATCCCCGGCTGCATCACATTTGTACCTTTAATGTGCACTTTATAAAATTTTGAGCAAAAAAACAGGTGCCTGTGTC
Organism: Phrynocephalus guinanensis; assembly: GCA_037367245.1. Taxonomy (NCBI): domain Eukaryota; kingdom Metazoa; phylum Chordata; class Lepidosauria; order Squamata; family Agamidae; genus Phrynocephalus; species Phrynocephalus guinanensis. The sequence continues at coordinate 113,834,152 of CM074737.1, read as the reverse complement.
TTTTTCCTAGCTCCAGAACGGATTAATTGGTTTCCCATTCATTCCTATGGGAAACTGCCTTTTGGATAACAAAAGTTTCTGATAACAAATTGCCTTGGAGAACAAATTAAATTTGTTATCCGAGGTACCACTCTATACTGAATACATAGGATCAAAGTATTTGAGTACAAAGTTTGATACATAAGTCCCGGTTTGTCAAGACTGTCCTCATTTTCTTGAAGGAATTTTATCTTGTTCAGTTCTACAATGGATTCTTGACATAGGACCCCAAGTATTTATAAGATGATACTCTCTCAATTATATCATTGTCAATCTTGAGAAATTTCTGTGAACCATTTTGTTTTATACTGATAACCGTCCATTTTGTCTTCACATTAAGTCGTAATCCCATGGCACTGCCTTCTGCAGCAACAGATTCTAGTAATCCTTGCAAATCTGCCAGACTAATTGCCAAAAGGACAGTGTCGTCAGCGTATTTTATGTTATTAGCAAGAACTCCATTCACCTTCATGCCATGGTTCTTTTCTTCGAGAGCATCCCAGAAAATTCTTTCTGAATAGATATTAAAAAGCAGAGATGAGAGAATACAACCTTGACAAACACTTTTCATAACTGACACCTCTTCTGATATCTGACCATCTATCCAGACACCAGCATGCTCATTCCAATACAAATTCCCAATAAATCTGATATCACGATTGTCCATGTCCAGTTCTTTAAGAATATTTATCATATATATCATATTTAACTGAGTCAAATGCTTTTTCATAATCAATGAAGCAAACAAAAACATCGACATTGACATCAAGACATCACTGAATGTCTAAATAATCACTAAATAATGCCTCCCAAGTTCCAAATCCATTCCTGAATCAAAACTGGGTATCTCCAATGCTGTCTTCACACTTCTGATATATTCTTTTAAAAAAAAATATTTTCAAAACTAACAAAGTAAAAACAGATGCATTGCTAATCTCCTGCTCTGTTACATATATATCAGGAGGAGGTTTTCCCCGATAAATTGGCCTAGTTGTTTCATATATTCTTAAATGCAGGACTTTTAAAAATAACTCCAGGATGTGACACATCGAACTGATGTTCCAGTATTCATTACAACTTTTAAGTAGAATACTCTTTCAGTATGGTATTAAGCACCCATTAATGGGCTAACTGCCCCATATTGCACAAGTCAAATGTTCCTGGTCATACAGTGCACAAGTTAACTAAGCATGGATGACCACTGTGGAGCAAGGAAACAAAGCATATTGAATGGACTTATGCAAAGGCCCTCCTTCACACTGCTGCTACTTAGAAATCCAAGGGGGAACCCAGAATCAAGAAGTATTCTCAGTTTATGGGCTAAATGTCCAAAGCCCTCTGAGTAAATGAACTGGGATTTTGCATTCAAGGGAAAACAGAACAGCAAAGAGAGGGGGGGGGACACAACCAAGTCTACCTTTGCCTTGGTGTACAAACAGCAATTATAGCAATCTTGTTATAAGAAGGAGAATTCCCAAAGAAGTTGAAATTCTTCCTTATCTTAGTGCAATGTTTCTCAGCACCACAAATTACAATCATTTCAATTCTGTTTCCTGATTGATATCTGGGAAGAAGAAAAAACTAGGCTAAATCAATGCAGAACAAAAACAGCACAATTGGTTGAATGCATAAATGCTGAAGAGTGTCTCCCACCAGGACAAGACTCTATCTGAACCATCTGGAAATCACTTAATAGACTTTGAAGCAGTGTGGGAAGATCAAAGCATAACCAAGAAAAATGGGGCTACTTGGATACAGGACAACATTCACTGTGGATAAATTCAATCAATGCAGCACTTACGTACAAGCAATTTATGCCCTACCACTTGTACAAAGGAAGATCTAGTAAATGGCCAAGATAATGCTACTGAAGGAGCTCACTTCTGGTCAGAAATTGTCTAACTATCTTAGTATTTTAATTTGTTTTTAATTTCATCTAGATTTCATTCACCATTTTAAATTGGGCCAAGCTCTGATGCAAAAGAATAAAGAAAGAAACACTGGAAAGTAAGCAGAGAGAGAATTCTAGCTCCCTGCACTCCTGACCTCTGAAGATGCCAGCCACAGAGACTGGTGAAACATTAGGAAGGAGAAAAACCTCCAGAACATGGCCAAACAGTCCGTCCCCCCCCCAAAAAACACCCCACCTCAAAAACCATTGGAAAGTAAGCTTCCATTCCTTTTGCAGCTTTTTTGAACGTTTGGAAGGAAAATTGTTTTCAAACCTAGTTTCTTACTTAGTCCACCCTGAGAAGAGTTTTTAGATCTCTCATGTAGAGACAACAGAATATTGGCTTAAATCAGTGCTTCCCAGACTTTTAAACTTTGTGGCTCCCTTTACTTATTGTCCATTGGCTGCAGCTCCCCATATAGTAGGACTGCCATGTCCATGAAATTAGTACCTGTGGTTTCCCTTAACCATTGCCAGAAAAATTAGTAATAATAATATTTTTTTTAAAATGAAACACTTTGAATACACCTTCTGAAAGTGTATTAACAGGACTGGCCACTAGATGGAACCAGAGATGAGGCCGTATAATGGAAACTCATTTGTGGCACTGACTTCTCCAAAGCAAGCAGCTTTTGGGTGAAATGGATAAGCTGCGTTTGGGGGAGTGGGCAGGGAAGAAAGTTCCCTTGGAGGCATGTCTGAATGAGGGCTTTGTCTCCACCATGCCCAGAACCCAGAGAAACTGCAAGTAAGTGCTGGAGAAGGGAGGAAAGGTGAGAGGATTCTGTGTAGCCTCTGGCTGGGCTTCCCAGCACCCCATGGTGCCATAACACATTTATGTATGTATTTATTTATTATTAAATTTATACCCCGCCCATCTTCCCAAAGGGAACTCTGGGCGGCTTACAGAAGCTGAGGAGTTCAGCATATATCCAGATAACAGACACACAGACAATTTTAAAATAAAACCATATGGGCACCCTTGTAATAATGTACAACGCTCACAAAACAGCTAGCAATTGAGCAAGCAAACAGCAGATGGCGAGGGGGAAAAACTATTAGGCTAGGTCACCAAAGTCCTCGCGGAACAAGATGGTTTTCACCACTCTGTGAAAGGCCAGCAGGGACTCTGCAGAGCGCACTTCGCTGGGGAGGCTGTTCCACAGTGATGGAGCAGCCACCGAGAAGGCCCGATTGTGAGTGGAAGTTCTTCTGGCCTCTCGGGGAGTGGCAACCCGAAGCGAGTGCGCTCGTGACTGCCGAACTGGCCGGGCCGAGGTTGATCGCTGGGCAATGCACTCTGCCAGGTAGTCCGGGCCCAAGCCATGGAGGGTTTTATAAACTAAAACCAGGACCTTGAATCTGATCCGGGTCGCAACGGGCAGCCAATGCAGACGGGCCAAGACTGGGGTGATGCGGTCATAGCAGCGCGCACCCACCACCAGTCTGGCCGCTGCATTTTGTACCCGCTGTAGTCGCCGGAGGAGAGTCAAGGGCGTTGCAGTAGTCCAACCTCGAGATCACCAGAGCTTGAACCACTGTTCTCAGTGAGTTGCCGTCGAGGTACGGGCGGATCTGGGCAATCTGACGTAGATGATAAAATGCGGCCCGGGTCACGGCAGCCACCTGGGCATCCAGAGATAGCGCCGGATCCAGAACCACACCCAGATTCCCAACCCTATCCGCCAGCTGGAGGGAAACACCCTCCAAGCTGGGGAGAGGGCCTCCGTAACCAGTCGGGGAACTCCCAAAGAACATCACCTCGGCCTTCTCGGGATTGAGTTTGAGCCTGTTGGCCCTGGTCCAAGCCATGACCGCCTCCAGGCACTGGTCAAGGGTCCGGACAGCTTCCACTGCAGAGGTGGAAAAGGAGAGATAGAGCTGCATGTCATCAGCGTACTGATGACAGCAGACTCCAGATCTCCGAATGACCCCAACCAGCGGTCTTACATAGATGTTAAACAGCATGGGGGAGAGAGACGAGCCCTGCGGAACCCCACAAGGGAGTGTCCACAGGGCCGACAACTCTCCACCATGCTGCACATACTGAAGCTGACCCTCCAAGAAGGATCGGAGCCAACTGACAAATCCAGGAGAACCAACAGGGTAGAGCAACCCCTGTCGGCCGCCCAGATTAGGTCATCTTGCAGCGTGACCTGAGCTGTCTTGGTCCCTCTGCTAGGCCTGAAACCAGACTGGCAAGGATCAAGGCACCGCTGTTCCTCCAAGAATGACTGAATCCGAGTCGCGGCCACCCTCTCGATAACCTTGCCCATGAAGGGAACATTGGCGATCGGACGATAGTTCGCCAATTGGTCCGATGCCAAGCCCATTTTTTTCAAGATGGGCTTTACCACCGTCTCCTTCAAGTGGGAGGGAAAAAAACCCTCGCTGAAGGAGGCGGTGGCGATGACAGAAGCCCACTCGGGCATGCTCACTCCGGCAGCTTTTATGAGCCATGATGGGCAAGGATCGGAGAGGGCAATTGCCCTGGAGGCCTCCGAAGAGGAGACAGGCCCAAACCCAACCAGTTCAGGAGAGTGAGGGGGGAAGCAACAGGTGGTGGCGAGGGAGGGCTAGTGCAACCGGACTCGAAGCCGGCTCGGATGGCTTCAATTTTTGATCTTAAAAAGACTGCAAAATTCTCACTACTGAAATCAGTAGGAGGAGGCCTAGCCAGACTAGGATTGGTAAAGTCTCGAGCCACCCGGAAGAGTTCCGCCTGGCGGTTCGAGGCCTCATCAATTCTCAGGGAGTAGTACGATGTTTTAGCCTCCCTGATCACTCGCGAGTAGCGCCTAGTCTGGATAACACATCCACAGTAAAGTGGATAGAGGAGCGCTCTTCTCCTCACAAAATACCAGAACTAGGGGACATCCACTCAAATTGAGGGCTGGGAGAGTGAGAACAGACAAAAGAAAATATTTTTTTACCCAGCATATTGTTAGTCTGTGGAACTCCCTGCCACAGGATGTGGAGATAGCATCTGACCTGGATGCCTTCAAAGGGAGATTGGACAGATTCCTGGGGAAAAAGTCCATCACAGGTTACAAACCATGATGGAGATGTGTAATCTCCAGGCTTTAAACCAGGGTACTTCAAGGGCCAGATGCAGGGGAGTGGTATCAGGAGACAGATATCTAGTCTTGTGTGCTCCCAGAGGCATCTGGTGGGGCCACTGTGAGATACAAAAAGCTGGACTAGATGGGCCTTTGGCCTGATCCAGCATGGCTCTTCTTATGTTCTAATGTTCTTATCTACTTGCCTTAAATAACTTCCTCGCCATAAGACCACACATGCATTTGAAGGACATCGCTTTCTGCTCATGGGCTTTTACAGCATGATTCCATTCACCATTGGTAAGTATCTGGGATTCTCTTGAGTCATTTGGTGGGGGCGGGGAAACAATAAGGAGTCTAAGCTAAGTGACAGTACAGCAGCTTGATCTCATGACATCCCTCCTGCTCAGTTTCCTGGACCACTTGCAAAGCACATGTTATAAAACCATGTCAACGTGCTTAATATTCTCTCCTCTTTCAAAATACGGAGCTGCAGCTGAGTCAAAGGATTCTTTGGGGATAAAAACAGCAATAGGTTTATTTGACAGCTGCTCTGTATTATTATTATTATTGCATATTACATCATATCTCATTACAGGCAGTTACAAAGTTGCCCTAAAATCCAATATTGGATTCTGAGATAGTTTACTGGGAACCTAGTGATGGGGCAAAGCCAGAAGAAGTTCAGCTCCCAGTGTGATGCCAAATGTCTGCAGAGTTCAAACCCTGAAGACAAGAACCAGCTGTAAATGTCTATTGTTGCACAAGACTGGGTCGAATGTAATCCGCAGCTTGCAAAGCTCTCAGTAGAAGCTGTTCTCAGAATGTTGTCTTGTTGAAAGGAATCTAAATGACAGAGGAGTCCCCAGTTCTTAGCAGTGGTGTACTTGACACCAGAGCTGCCTAGATGCCCTAAGCACATCCGACCTCGCCTGATTTCAGAAGCTAAGCAGGGTCAGTTCTGGTTAGTACTTGGATGGGCCGCCACCAGGGAATTCCAGGGGCTGTAGGTGCCTGCAGTAGGAACTGGAAAACCACTCCAGTATTCCTGCCAAGAAAACTCCATGGACATGGAGTCACAAAGAGACAGTAACAACTCTAACGAAACAACAGCTTAACAACTTGAGAATAGAGATGGGCACAACCAGAAAAAATGACGTGTCGAGTTTTCGATTGTCGGGACTAGAGATGGGCACGACTTAGCGGTATTCCCGTTTCCGTTTCCGTTACTCGGTTCCGTTACTCTACGGAAACGGTAACGGGAATTACTCCCCCAGACTTCGAGCTCGAACCGACGAACGAACAATTTTGGTCTGATTTGTCGTGCTCGTTCCTTGCATCGCGAGATCGCGCGATGCCACACGCGGCACAGAAAAAAAGTTTTTAAAAGTTAAAAAAACCCGGTTCCCGGCCAAAAAGCAGGCGGGAAAATGCCTGCCGTGCCTCAGGGCACCTACCAGAGGGGTTGTTTCTGGAGGTCCCCGGCCTCCCCCCTCATCCCCCGTCCTCGGCTGCTCTGGTGGGACTCGCCGCAGGCTCGCAGCCACCAAAATGCCCAGTCTCGCCGCCGGCCGCCCGCAATTAAAGCGCAAGCAAGCGGCACGGACGGCACAGGAAAAAACTTTTAAACTATCCCCCCACCCATTCCCGGGCCAAAAAAGCAGGCGAAAAAATGCCTGCTGTGCCTCAGGGCACCTACCAGAGGGGTTGTTTCTGGAGGTCCCCGGCCTCCCCCCCCATCCCCCGTCCTAGTGGGCTGCTCTGTGGGACTCGCCGCAGGCTCGCAGCCAGCAAAAAGCCCAGTCTCGCCGCCGGCCGCCGCAATTAAAGTGCAAGCAAGCGGCACGGACGGCACAGGAAAAAACTTTTAAACTCTCCCCCCACCCGTTCCCGGGCCAAAAAAGCAGGCGGAAAAATGCCTGCTTGACTAAGGGCGCAGGGCACCTACCGGAGGGGTGGTTTCTGGAGGGGGGGGTCCCGCCTACCCCCCGTCCTGGGCAGCCGGACTCGCGAGTCGCCATCGCCATGCCATGCGGTGCGGGCGGGGCATCCAAAATGGGGCGGCAAACGCAATATTGTTTTTGAAATCGTGGTCCAAAAACACACAAGCACAACAGAAACACGCGAAAATTTATAAACTGCCAGATTTTTCACAGTAGCAGTGGGTTTTTTCTTGCAACAAAATGTCTCTCCTCTCCTCCTCTGTCCTCCATTGATTTTATTTTATTTTATTTTATTTACACCTGCGCAATGATGGGCTGGCCAAGTGGCCAGCCATGTGGGAGTGGACAACCATGCAAATTTTTGGAGCCATCCCACCAGTCGCATGGCCACTTGGCCATGGAGACTTCTGGGATGTGCCAAAAAAGCCCCCTAAAACCTGCCCTAGCCCTAACCCTAACCCTTGACTCCGTACCCATACGTCACAGACTGTCTTCTTAGTGGGTCAGAGAGGCACCCAGAGGTGCAACCCACTAGCCCACCGTAACCTTACCCGTCACTAGCCTAACCCTAGCTCTTGCACTAAGCCACCTTAAAGCCAGATCTACTTGCTTGCATTGCACTACACGCAGCAAGTACAATTCCCTTCTGTGTGAGACATGGTGGTGCCAGAGCCTTGTGAAGGTCGGGCATGACCCTATCACTCTCACACTGGTCTCACGTCTGCACATTATGTTATGCAATATCCATATGGCTATTGCATAGCATTTTGCAGCAGCAGCAGGTGAGGAAGGGAGACCCCCATGTAGAGGGGTCTCTTGGAGCCTGCTTCCCCTTCCTAGTGGCAGGAGGCACCCACGGGTGCCTCCAGGAGCCCACTTTCCCTTTATAGCGGGCTAGAGGAGGCACCCACCCCACAGAGGTGCCTCCAGGAGCCCGCTCCCCCCCAAAAAACCAGTACTAACGACAACGAAAAAACAAAAAAACGAACCGACTAATTTTTGCGAATTTTCGCGAAAACCGGAAACGACCCGAAATGGGACTGGCCCGACTAACGACAACTCGAAAAAAATTTTTTTCAAGTCGTGCCCATCTCTAGTCGGGACGGGTCCATTTCGGCTCGTTTCCGTTTGTCGCGATAATTTTCAAAAATTTGTCATTTCCGTTTGTCGTTTGTTGTTTGGGTTGGGGTTGGAGTTGGGGTTGGGGTAAGTGGGCTCTGGGAGGCACCTCTCTGGGTGCTTCTCTGACGTCTGACCCACTAAGAAGGCAAGGGAAGGGAAGCGTAACGTGAAGCCGCCACGTACCATACATTACGTTACGGTTGGGGGGTAAGTGGCAGAGACACCTCTCTCTCTGGGTGCCTCTGACTCACTAAGAAGGGGAGTGTACTGGCGTACTGACGTACAGGTTAGGGAATGGGATAGGGGTAGGGGATAGTGGGCTGTGGGCTGTGGGAGGCACCTCTCTGGGTGCCTGGGACCCACTAAGAAGGAAAGTGTACTTGCGTACAGATCTGGGTTAGGGTTGGGGTTAGCGTAAGGGCTAGGCTTAGGGTTATGGTTAAGGTTAGGGTGGGTTAGTGGGCTGCACCTCTGGGTGCCTCTGACCCACTAAGAAGGACAGTGTACTGGCATATGGGTTAGGGTTAGGGTTAGGGTTAGGGTTAGTGGGCTTTTTATGCCCTCTGGCACATCCAGAAGCCTTAGTCAAAACCTGGCCATGCGATTGGTGGAATGGGTCCAAAAACTTGCATGGTCCCATCCCATGGCCAGCCCATCATTGCACAGGTGTAAAATAAATAAATAAAAATAAAATAAAATAAAATCAATGGAGACGTTTTATTGCAAGAAAAACCCACTGCTGCTACTATAAAAAATCAGGCATTTAAAATACCTAATTTTCAAATGTTTCTGTGGTGCTTTGGTGGGTTTTTGGACCACGATTTAAAAATAAATATTGCGGTCACCATTTTGGATCCCCCCCACCGCATGGCAAATGGAGACGATGAGGATTGCCCCCCCCAGCCTGGTACCAGCAGCCCAGGACAGGAGAAGGGGGGAAGGCCGGGGACCCCCCCAGAAACCACCCCTCTCTGGTAGGTGCCCTCACTGAGGCAGGCATATTTTCGCCTGCTTTTTTGGCCGGGAATTTTGAAATTGGATAGGTCACCAGCACCCTAACCAGACAAGCACAGGGCAGCATTCTTTAGAGCAGGGGTCCCCAAACCCTTTGGGTGCAGCAGACTAGTACGGGTCTGCAGCCAGTTAGGAATCAAGTCATGCCAGTGCCTCAGAGGTCAGCACAGTTCCTTCTAAGGTTAGCATCCAAGCAAGCGAGCACATCTCTCTCTCACACACACACATACTCGTGTGGGGTTTTCTCCCCTGTACACCTGTCACACCTCTTTTTGTTTTGGTCACAATGGAACCAGTGCAGGGGTGCGTGTTGCACAGGCACACAAGAATGATACTGGTCCCTGGTAACAAAAATGTTTCTGACTGCTGCTTTAGATCACAATTGAACAGTCAATTAGGATGCGCTGGTATACTCTGAATGATTTTCCAAAGATAAAGGTCCGAATGGCCTGAATTCAGCTTTCCTGCCTCTCACCAGAAGTAGAAATCCATTTGTGTCTCAGATAATTCAGGCAGACCTTTGTGACTGGAAACGACACCTGTGCTTGCCTCATAGTGACTTAAATGCAACAAGCTCTTCTGCTAATGAATTTGTAAGAACTGGAAAACATTCTGCAAACCAATTTGTACAAATGAGTGTATGATTTCAAAATCTGTTAAGAAAATTTTCCTTTATACAAATTTCCCATAGGAGTGCATTGAAAACGGAGTAATCCCTAACTGTGACCATTTTTATGTTGGACAGATTCGCATCATAGGCAATTTTGTTAAGCAAATTTCTCCTATCGCCAGATTTTTGGAATTCCCTCAGTCAGGCCTGTGTAGGATTTAGCCAAATAAATAAATTTCAGTCCTTTCAGGTGATTGACATCGCTTTCAGCTGGGATATAATGGCTTCCCTCAGATATGATGAAGATGAAGAAAATGGCTAGGCAAGGTGAAGCTCTCTTGAAATTCCAAGGCATTATGGATCTGGTAGTTTCCTAAGAAGTAAAGTGGCACCTTGGTTAAAGATAAACTCAGTTTAAGAAAAGAAATTATTGGAAATGGGGATGCCTTGTTTTAAGACAAATTTAAATGAAATGCCCAGGTTTATCTTTTTTTCTGACCTCCGGAATGGATCACCATAACTGGTTTTCAGTGCATTCCTATGGTAAACCGTGTTTTGTTTTAAGAATTTTTCTCAGTACAAAATGGCCTAGAGAACGAATGAATAACTTAAACAGAGGTACCACTGTATTCTGTATGTAGTTTGACAAGCAGGGAGACTACCAGACCCATAATACCTTGCAGTTCCCAGAGAACGTTGCCCCAGCCAGTCACTTTCACCATCTTCATAAGAGCAGCAGAGAGGAAGCAGGCGGTGAGAGGAGCACACGGCCAAAGGGCAGAGAGCTAACTTCCTGTTCTTGCAGGAGCAAGGGGCGGAGTTTTAGCTTTAAATACTTGCTCCCAGCAGCCCCTCAGTCCTTTTCTGGCAGAGCAGCAGAGAGGAAGCAGGCGGTGAGAGGAGCACACGGCCAAAGGGCAGAGAGCTAACTTCCTGTTCTTGCAGGAGCAAGGGGCGGAATTTTAGCTTTAAATACCTGCTCCCAGCAGCCCCTCAGTCCTTTTCTGGCAGAGCAGCAGAGAGGAAGCAGGTGGTGAGAGGAGCACACGGCCAAAGGGCAGAGAGCTAACTTCCTGTTCTTGCAGGAGCAAGGGGAGGAGTTTTAGCTTTAAATACTTGCTCCCAGCAGCCCCTCAGTCCTTTTCTGGCAGAGCAGCAGAGAGGAAGCAGGCGGTGAGAGGAGCACACGGCCAAAGGGCAGAGAGCTAACTTCCTGTTCTTGCAGGAGCAAGGGGCGGAGTTTTAGCTTTAAATACTTGCTCCCAGCAGCCCCTCAGTCCTTTTCTGGCAGAGCAGCAGAGAGGAAGCAGGCGGTGAGAGGAGCACACGGCCAAAGGGCAGAGAGCTAACTTCCTGTTCTTGCAGGAGCAAGGGGCTGAGTTTTAGCTTTAAATACCTGCTCCCAGCAGCCCCTCAGTCCTTTTCTGGCAGAGCAGCAGAGAGGAAGCAGGCGGTGAGAGGAGCACACGGCCAAAGGGCAGAGAGCTAACTTCCTGTTCTTGCAGGAGCAAGGGGCGGAGTTTTAGCTTTAAATACTTGCTCCCAGCAGCCCCTCAGTCCTTTTCCGGCAGAGCAGCAGAGAGGAAGCAGGCGGTGAGAGGAGCACACGGCCAAAGGGCAGAGAGCTAACTTCCTGTTCTTGCAGGAGCAAGGGGCGGAGTTTTAGCTTTAAATACTTGCTCCCAGCAGCCCCTCAGTCCTTTTCTGGCAGAGCAGCAGAGAGGAAGCAGGCGGTGAGAGGAGCACACGGCCAAAGGGCAGAGAGCTAACTTCCTGTTCTTGCAGGAGCAAGGGGCAGAGTTTTAGCTTTAAATACTTGCTCCCAGCAGCGCCTCAGTCCTTTTCCGGCAGAGCAGCAGAGAGGAAGCAGGCGGTGAGAGGAGCACACGGCCAAAGGGCAGAGAGCTAACTTCCTGTTCTTGCAGGAGCAAGGGGCGGAGTCTTAGCTTTAAATACTTGCTCCCAGCAGCCCCTCAGTCCTTTTCCGGCAGAGCAGCAGAGAGGAAATCAGGCGGTGAGAGGAGCACACGGCCAAAGGGCAGAGAGCTAACTTCCTGTTCTTGCAGGAGCAAGGGGCGGAGTTTTAGCTTTAAATACTTGCTCCCAGCAGCCCCTCAGTCCTTTTCTGGCAGAGCAGCAGAGAGGAAGCAGGCGGTGAGAGGAGCACACGGCCAAAGGGCAGAGAGCTAACTTCCTGTTCTTGCAGGAGCAAGGGGCGGAGTTTTAGCTTTAAATACTTGCTCCCAGCAGCCCCTCAGTCCTTTTCTGGCAGAGCAGCAGAGAGGAAGCAGGCGGTGAGAGGAGCACACGGCCAAAGGGCAGAGAGCTAACTTCCTGTTCTTGCAGGAGCAAGGGGCGGAATTTTAGCTTTAAATACCTGCTCCCAGCAGCCCCTCAGTCCTTTTCTGGCAGAGCAGCAGAGAGGAAGCAGGTGGTGAGAGGAGCACACGGCCAAAGGGCAGAGAGCTAACTTCCTGTTCTTGCAGGAGCAAGGGGCGGAGTTTTAGCTTTAAATACTTGCTCCCAGCAGCCCCTCAGTCCTTTTCTGGCAGAGCAGCAGAGAGGAAGCAGGCGGTGAGAGGAGCACACGGCCAAAGGGCAGAGAGCTAACTTCCTGTTCTTGCAGGAGCAAGGGGCGGAGTTTTAGCTTTAAATACTTGCTCCCAGCAGCCCCTCAGTCCTTTTCTGGCAGAGCAGCAGAGAGGAAGCAGGCGGTGAGAGAGGAGCACACGGCCAAAGGGCAGAGAGCTAACTTCCTGTTCTTGCAGGAGCAAGGGGCTGAGTTTTAGCTTTAAATACCTGCTCCCAGCAGCCCCTCAGTCCTTTTCTGGCAGAGCAGCAGAGAGGAAGCAGGCGGTGAGAGGAGCACACGGCCAAAGGGCAGAGAGCTAACTTCCTGTTCTTGCAGGAGCAAGGGGCGGAGTTTTAGCTTTAAATACTTGCTCCCAGCAGCCCCTCAGTCCTTTTCCGGCAGAGCAGCAGAGAGGAAGCAGGCGGTGAGAGGAGCACACGGCCAAAGGGCAGAGAGCTAACTTCCTGTTCTTGCAGGAGCAAGGGGCGGAGTTTTAGCTTTAAATACTTGCTCCCAGCAGCCCCTCAGTCCTTTTCTGGCAGAGCAGCAGAGAGGAAGCAGGCGGTGAGAGGAGCACACGGCCAAAGGGCAGAGAGCTAACTTCCTGTTCTTGCAGGAGCAAGGGGCAGAGTTTTAGCTTTAAATACTTGCTCCCAGCAGCGCCTCAGTCCTTTTCCGGCAGAGCAGCAGAGAGGAAGCAGGCGGTGAGAGGAGCACACGGCCAAAGGGCAGAGAGCTAACTTCCTGTTCTTGCAGGAGCAAGGGGCGGAGTCTTAGCTTTAAATACTTGCTCCCAGCAGCCCCTCAGTCCTTTTCCGGCAGAGCAGCAGAGAGGAAATCAGGCGGTGAGAGGAGCACACGGCCAAAGGGCAGAGAGCTAACTTCCTGTTCTTGCAGGAGCAAGGGGCGGAGTTTTAGCTTTAAATACTTGCTCCCAGCAGCCCTCAGTCCTTTTCTGGCAGAGCAGCAGAGAGGAAGCAGGCGGTGAGAGGAGCACACGGCCAAAGGGCAGAGAGCTAACTTCCTGTTCTTGCAGGAGCAAGGGGCGGAGTTTTAGCTTTAAATACTTGCTCCCAGCAGCCCCTCAGTCCTTTTCTGGCAGAGCAGCAGAGAGGAAGCAGGCGGTGAGAGGAGCACACGGCCAAAGGGCAGAGAGCTAACTTCCTGTTCTTGCAGGAGCAAGGGGCAGAGTTTTAGCTTTAAATACTTGCTCCCAGCAGCCCCTCAGTCCTTTTCTGGCAGAGCAGCAGAGAGGAAGCAGGCGGTGAGAGGAGCACACGGCCAAAGGGCAGAGAGCTAACTTCCTGTTCTTGCAGGAGCAAGGGGCGGAGTTTTAGCTTTAAATACTTGCTCCCAGCAGCCCCTCAGTCCTTTTCTGGCAGAGCAGCAGAGAGGAAGCAGGCGGTGAGAGGAGCACACGGCCAAAGGGCAGAGAGCTAACTTCCTGTTCTTGCAGGAGCAAGGGGCGGAGTTTTAGCTTTAAATACTTGCTCCCAGCAGCCCCTCAGTCCTTTTCTGGCAGAGCAGCAGAGAGGAAGCAGGCGGTGAGAGGAGCACACGGCCAAAGGGCAGAGAGCTAACTTCCTGTTCTTGCAGGAGCAAGGGGCGGAGTTTTAGCTTTAAATACTTGCTCCCAGCAGCCCCTCAGTCCTTTTCTGGCAGAGCAGCAGAGAGGAAGCAGGCGGTGAGAGGAGCACACGGCCAAAGGGCAGAGAGCTAACTTCCTGTTCTTGCAGGAGCAAGGGGCGGAGTTTTAGCTTTAAATACTTGCTCCCAGCAGCCCCTCAGTCCTTTTCTGGCAGAGCAGCAGAGAGGAAGCAGGCGGTGAGAGGAGCACACGGCCAAAGGGCAGAGAGCTAACTTCCTGTTCTTGCAGGAGCAAGGGGCGGAGTTTTAGCTTTAAATACTTGCTCCCAGCAGCCCCTCAGTCCTTTTCTGGCAGAGCAGCAGAGAGGAAGCAGGCGGTGAGAGGAGCACACGGCCAAAGGGCAGAGAGCTAACTTCCTGTTCTTGCAGGAGCAAGGGGCGGAGTTTTAGCTTTAAATACTTGCTCCCAGCAGCCCCTCAGTCCTTTTCTGGCAGAGCAGCAGAGAGGAAGCAGGCGGTGAGAGGAGCACACGGCCAAAGGGCAGAGAGCTAACTTCCTGTTCTTGCAGGAGCAAGGGGCGGAGTTTTAGCTTTAAATACTTGCTCCCAGCAGCCCCTCAGTCCTTTTCTGGCAGAGCAGCAGAGAGGAAGCAGGCGGTGAGAGGAGCACACGGCCAAAGGGCAGAGAGCTAACTTCCTGTTCTTGCAGGAGCAAGGGGCGGAGTTTTAGCTTTAAATACTTGCTCCCAGCAGCCCCTCAGTCCTTTTCTGGCAGAGCAGCAGAGAGGAAGCAGGCGGTGAGAGGAGCACACGGCCAAAGGGCAGAGAGCTAACTTCCTGTTCTTGCAGGAGCAAGGGGCGGAGTTTTAGCTTTAAATACTTGCTCCCAGCAGCCCCTCAGTCCTTTTCTGGCAGAGCAGCAGAGAGGAAGCAGGCGGTGAGAGGAGCACACGGCCAAAGGGCAGATAGCTAACTTCCTGTTCTTGCAGGAGCAAGGGGCAGAGATTTAGCTTTAAATACTTGCTCCCAGCAGCCCCTCAGTCCTTTTCTGGCAGAGCAGCAGAGAGGAAGCAGGCGGTGAGAGGAGCACACGGCCAAAGGGCAGAGAGCTAACTTCCTGTTCTTGCAGGAGCAAGGGGCGGAGTTTTAGCTTTAAATACTTGCTCCCAGCAGCCCCTCAGTCCTTTTCTGGCAGAGCAGCAGAGAGGAAGCAGGCGGTGAGAGGAGCACACGGCCAAAGGGCAGAGAGCTAACTTCCTGTTCTTGCAGGAGCAAGGGGCGGAGTTTTAGCTTTAAATACTTGCTCCCAGCAGCCCCTCAGTCCTTTTCTGGCAGAGCAGCAGAGAGGAAGCAGGCGGTGAGAGGAGCACACGGCCAAAGGGCAGAGAGCTAACTTCCTGTTCTTGCAGGAGCAAGGGGCGGAGTTTTAGCTTTAAATACTTGCTCCCAGCAGCCCCTCAGTCCTTTTCTGGCAGAGCAGCAGAGAGGAAGCAGGCGGTGAGAGGAGCACACGGCCAAAGGGCAGAGAGCTAACTTCCTGTTCTTGCAGGAGCAAGGGGCGGAGTTTTAGCTTTAAATACTTGCTCCCAGCAGCCCCTCAGTCCTTTTCTGGCAGAGCAGCAGAGAGGAAGCAGGCGGTGAGAGGAGCACACGGCCAAAGGGCAGAGAGCTAACTTCCTGTTCTTGCAGGAGCAAGGGGCGGAGTTTTAGCTTTAAATACTTGCTCCCAGCAGCCCCTCAGTCCTTTTCTGGCAGAGCAGCAGAGAGGAAGCAGGCGGTGAGAGGAGCACACGGCCAAAGGGCAGAGAGCTAACTTCCTGTTCTTGCAGGAGCAAGGGGCGGAGTTTTAGCTTTAAATACTTGCTCCCAGCAGCCCCTCAGTCCTTTTCTGGCAGAGCAGCAGAGAGGAAGCAGGCGGTGAGAGGAGCACACGGCCAAAGGGCAGAGAGCTAACTTCCTGTTCTTGCAGGAGCAAGGGGCGGAGATTTAGCTTTAAATACTTGCTCCCAGCAGCCCCTCAGTCCTTTTCTGGCAGAGCAGCAGAGAGGAAGCAGGCGGTGAGAGGAGCACACGGCCAAAGGGCAGAGAGCTAACTTCCTGTTCTTGCAGGAGCAAGGGGCGGAGTTTTAGCTTTAAATACTTGCTCCCAGCAGCCCCTCAGTCCTTTTCTGGCAGAGCAGCAGAGAGGAAGCAGGCGGTGAGAGGAGCACACGGCCAAAGGGCAGAGAGCTAACTTCCTGTTCTTGCAGGAGCAAGGGGCGGAGTTTTAGCTTTAAATACTTGCTCCCAGCAGCCCCTCAGTCCTTTTCTGGCAGAGCAGCAGAGAGGAAGCAGGCGGTGAGAGGAGCACACGGCCAAAGGGCAGAGAGCTAACTTCCTGTTCTTGCAGGAGCAAGGGGCGGAGTTTTAGCTTTAAATACTTGCTCCCAGCAGCCCCTCAGTCCTTTTCTGGCAGAGCAGCAGAGAGGAAGCAGGCGGTGAGAGGAGCACACGGCCAAAGGGCAGAGAGCTAACTTCCTGTTCTTGCAGGAGCAAGGGGCGGAGTTTTAGCTTTAAATACTTGCTCCCAGCAGCCCCTCAGTCCTTTTCTGGCAGAGCAGCAGAGAGGAAGCAGGCGGTGAGAGGAGCACACGGCCAAAGGGCAGAGAGCTAACTTCCTGTTCTTGCAGGAGCAAGGGGCAGAGATTTAGCTTTAAATACTTGCTCCCAGCAGCCCCTCAGTCCTTTTCTGGCAGAGCAGCAGAGAGGAAGCAGGCGGTGAGAGGAGCACACGGTCAAAGGGCAGAGAGCTAACTTCCTGTTCTTGCAGGAGCAAGGGGCGGAGTTTTAGCTTTAAATACTTGCTCCCAGCAGCCCCTCAGTCCTTTTCTGGCAGAGCAGCAGAGAGGAAGCAGGCGGTGAGAGGAGCACACGGCCAAAGGGCAGAGAGCTAACTTCCTGTTCTTGCAGGAGCAAGGGGCGGAGTTTTAGCTTTAAATACTTGCTCCCAGCAGCCCCTCAGTCCTTTTCTGGCAGAGCAGCAGAGAGGAAGCAGGCGGTGAGAGGAGCACACGGCCAAAGGGCAGAGAGCTAACTTCCTGTTCTTGCAGGAGCAAGGGGCGGAGTTTTAGCTTTAAATACTTGCTCCCAGCAGCCCCTCAGTCCTTTTCTGGCAGAGCAGCAGAGAGGAAGCAGGCGGTGAGAGGAGCACACGGTCAAAGGGCAGAGAGCTAACTTCCTGTTCTTGCAGGAGCAAGGGGCGGAGTTTTAGCTTTAAATACTTGCTCCCAGCAGCACGCGCCTGACGGCGCGTGCAAACTACAAAAAAAACCACCTCATAATTTCTTCTGGGTATAATTGAGTTCCTAAAGCCAAGCTACTCCTGAGGAAGTCCTACTCACATTAGCAAGTTAGCACTGGAAACTTCCTGACGTGATTGCAGTTGGAGTAGAGGTGCTTTAGCAGCCCCTACACAGTTAGATTTTCAATAAACAACAAAAGAAGTAAAGAGTCTTACTAGATTAAAAAAAATCAGTGCAAGTTTACATTTTTGAGACCTTCAATACATTTTATTGCACTCGTTAAAATGGAGTTGCAGGGAGCAGCTGTAGTTACCTGCAGTACTTGTGCCATGTTTGTTATCTTGACAGAGCGTGTGCAGAACTACATCTGCTGCAAGTGCAAGCTGGTGGCGCTATTGGAAGAGAAGGTCCAGCAGCTGGAGGCTCGCATACCCAACCAGCAACATATTAAGGAGCTTGAGCGGTTCCTGGACAGAGCGGAACAGACTACTCAGGTCCAAGAGGAGACAGGGCAAACTTCAGAGGAGGAAGTCACTCCCGCAACTCAGGAGGTGGATGGGTGGAGGAATGTGACTCAAAGGAGTAGAAGGCCAAGGCATCACTCAGAGAGTCTCATCTTGCACAATCAGTTTGAAGCTCTTTCCCTCAGCACACCTCATGAGGCACACATAGAGGAAGAATTGGTTCCACCGGAGGATCTCTCCCTCATCACTATTGATGAGATACAAGATCAGGTACATGTTGATGACCAGGCTGCAGGAGAGAAGCTCATTGTACTAGGGGATTCTATAATTAGAAATACGGAGGGATGGATTTGTGAGGAGCATGATAACCGTATGGTCACTTGCCTGCCGGGTGCAAAGGTTGCAGACATCACCAGAAATATAGATAGCTTGTTAGAGAGAACTGGGAAGGAGCCAGTGGTCATGGTACACGTCGGTACCAATGATGTCGGGAAGGCCAAGCGGTCAGTCTTGGAAGCCAAATTCAGGTTGCTAGGTAGAAGATTGAAGACCCGGGCTTCCAAGGTAGCATTTTCAGAAGTGCTACGTGTTCCTCGTGCAGGACCCGCCAGACAGGCAGAACTCAGAAGCCTCAATGCGTGGATGAGGCGATGGTGTCGAGAGGAGGGCTTTAGATTTGTCAGGAACTGGAGAACATTTTGGGACAAGCCAAACCTGTTCAGGAGGGATGGGTTGCACTTGAATCATGATGGGACCAGATTGCTGGCACTCAACCTCAAAAAGGCAGCAGAGCAGCTTTTAAACTGATAACTGGGGGAAAGCCGACAGGAGCTGAGTGGCATCCGGTTCGGAACACCTCATCCTTGGGGAATGAGGTTGGAGAGGGTAGAGAATCACATAGAGAAGACATAGCAGGTATAGGTATTAGCACCAGGAGAATAACGGAATGTGACAGTTCATCTACTGAAAATAAAAGCTGTGGGGCGAATAGAACAACGCAGCAGCTGTTGTTGCGGGACCCACTGTACAGGTGCTTCTACGCCAATGCTCGAAGCCTCCGAGCAAAGATGGGAGAACTTGAACATTTGGCAGCTAGGGATAACATTGATATAATAGCCATAACAGAAACCTGGTGGAATGCGGAGAACCAGTGGGATACAGCAATCCCAGGCTATAAACTCTATAGAAGAGATAGAGGGGGGCGGGTTGGAGGAGGAGTGGCCATCTATGTCAAAGAAGGGGTAAAATCCAGCAGAATGGAGATTGACAGAGGGTCTGACTCCACCATAGAATCACTGTGGGTTAAACTACCAGGTCCAAGGAGTGATGTGATCGTTGGAGTATTCTATCGTCCACCAGATCAGAAACTTGAGGGGGACCTTGAAATGAGGAGAGAAATCATGGAAGTGGCTAAAAGGGATAGGATAGTAATCATGGGGGACTTCAATTATCCCCACATTGACTGGGCCAATGCGAGCTCCGGGCAAGAAAGAGAAACGGGGTTTCTCGACTTGCTGAATGACTGTGACTTAGAGCAACTTGTCACGGAGCCCACCCGAGAACAGGCAATTCTGGATCTAATATTGTGTGATACTCAGGACCTGGTCAGAGGTGTGAATGTCACTGAGCCTCTGGGGAACAGTGACCATGCTGCTATTACCTTTGCCATGCATGTCAGAGAAGAGTGTCAACCAAATCAGACATGGAGCCTGTTTAAAACAACAATAATAGAGGCCCAGCACAAGTGCATACCACAAAGAAAGAAGAGCTCATTTAAGTCCAAGAGGACACCGGCATGGTTAACGAGTGGAGTTAGAGAGGCTCTAAAGCGCAAGGAGAGGTCCTTCTGTAAATGGAAATCCTCCCCAAATGAGGAAAATAAAAAGGATCACAAACTCTGGCAAAAGAAATGTAAGAAGATGATAAGGGAGGCAAAGAAAGACTTTGAGGAACGAATGGCTAGCAATATAAAGGGTAATAATAAAAGCTTCTTTAAATATGTTAGAAGTAGAAAACCTGCCAGAGAACCAGTTGGCCCTCTGGATGGTGAGGGAGGAAAAGGGGAGGTTAAGGAAGACTTGGACATTGCAGAGAAATTGAATGAGTTCTTTGCGTCTGTCTTCACGACAGAGGACCTTGAGCGGATTCCGCTGCCTGAGCTGCCCCTCTTGACTAAAGAATTAAATCAAATACAGGTTAAAAGAGAGGAGGTTTTAGGACTAATTGATAAACTGAGGATTAACAAGTCACCTGGCCCAGATGGCATCCACCCAAGGGTTATTAGGGAACTGAGAAATGGAAATTGCAGATCTCTTAACGGTTGTATGCAACTTGTCTCTTAAAACGGCCACAGTGCCGGAGGACTGGAGGATAGCAGATGTCACACCAATTTTTAAAAAAGGAAGGAGGGGGGACCCAGGAAACTACAGGCCGGTTAGCCTTACATCTGTCCCAGGGAAGATGGTGGAAAGCCTCATCCAAGAGAAAATCTTAAAACACATAAAAGAACAAACCTTGCTGAGAGAAAATCAGCATGGCTTCTGTAAGGGTAAATCTTGTCTGACAAACCTTTTAGAATTTTTTGAAAAGGTCAACAGGCACGTGGATTTGGGTGAACCGGTTGATATAGTCTATCTGGATTTTCAAAAGGCTTTTGACACAGTCCCTCACCAAAGGCTGCTGAGAAAATTGCACAGTCAGGGGATAAGAGGGCAGGTCCTCTTATGGATTGAGAACTGGTTGAGATCCCGGAAACAAAGAGTAGGTGTCAATGGGAAATTTTCACAATGGAGAGAACTGAAAAGCGGTGTGCCCCAGGGCTCTGTCCTGGGACCGGTGCTTTTCAATCTGTTCATAAATGACCTGGAGACAGGGATAAACAGTGAGGTGGCCAAGTTTGCCGATGACACAAAACTTTTCCGTGTGGTAAAAACCAGAGAAGATTGTGAAGAACTCCAGAAGGATCTCTCCAAACTGGGGGAATGGGCTGAGAAATGGCAAATGCGTTTTAATGTAACCAAATGTAAAGTAATGCATATTGGGGCAAAAAATCCAAACTTCATCTATCAACTCATGGGCTCTGAGTTATCCGTGACGGATCAGGAAAGAGATCTTGGTGTGTTGGTGGACAGCTCCATGAAGGTGTCTCCCCAATGTGTGGCAGCGGTGAAGAAGGCCAATTCCATGCTAGGGATTATCAAAAAGGGGATTGAAAATAAAACAGCCAACATTATAATGCCATTATACAAAACAATAGTAAGGCCGCACCTGGAGTATTGTGTACAATTCTGGTCACCGCATCTCAAGAAAGACATAGTGGAACTGGAAAAGGTGCAGAAGAGAGCGACTAAAATGATTACTGGGCTGGGGCACCTCCCTTATGAAGAAAGGCTAAAACATTTGGGCCTCTTTAGTCTGGAAAAAAGGCGATTGAGGGGGGATATGATTGAGACATACAAAATAATGCAGGGTATGAGTAAAGTGGATAGAGGGAAGCTCTTCTCCCTCTCCCAAAATACCAGAACTAGGGGACATACACTCAAATTGAGGGCTGGGAGAGTAAGAACTGACAAAAGAAAATATTTTTTCACCCAGCGTGTTGTAAGTCTATGGAACTCCCTGCCACACAATGTGGTGATGGCATCTGACCTGGATGCCTTCAAAAGGGGATTGGACAGATTCCTGGAGGAAAAGTCCATCACAGGTTACAAACCATGATGGAGATGTGTAACCTCCAGGGTTTAAACCAGGGTACTTCAAGGGCCAGATGCAGGAGAGTGGTATCAGGAGACAGATATCTAGTCTCATGCGCTCCCAAACACATCTGGTGGGGCCGCTGTGAGATACAGGAAGCTGGACTAGATGGGCCTTTGGCCTGATCCAGCATGGCTCTTCTTATGTTCTTATGTTCTTATGTCCCAGAGAAGCTTTTTATTTCTCTACTGAAAGTGCTTAGATATACCTCAAAGCACTGATATTTTCCCCTCTTCACTATAGACCCTAGAAATCTAGCTGGAGGAATTCCTGCAGAATTCTGGAGCTATCTATAGTTCATGAATTCCAAAAGTTCCATGTCTGCTCATTTGAAATTTCTCAATCATTGCTCATCCAGTATCCTTTAGGGTAGCATGGGAGTGACACCACCCTTCACATCAGAGTGCTGTGAATTATAGAGTTCCCTTTTTTATTTTGGGGTGCATGAAACTTTGTGTCATTGCATCTGAGTCACATACACTCTAAAACTGAAGGTAAAGGATCTGTTTAATATGCAGCACTGCAGTCTGCAGTGACTGGTGAAGTCACCCCGATTATCTTGGCAGAACTGTGCAGAATAAACGCCACAGAATAGGAAACACACATTTGGGTTTTCAAAATATGTCTTACGTGAGGCTGCTTTTTAGATGGGTCCAAACACTGCAGGCAACTAGTGCTAAATAACTGATTAGCCTGCCAATAATACTGCATTGTTTTATGTCACTTTAATATTAATATTTTTAATTGTGTTACTATTTTATGGTTTTATTGTATGAATTGTTCGAAATTGTTAATTGTTGCAACCCGCCCAGAGTGACCTTGCTGCCAGATGGGCGGTATAAAAATCCAATAAATAAAAAATAAATAATAAATAAATAAATACATCTGTGAAGCATGCCGGACATTGGACAGGGATGTAAATTACACCAGTATAAGAAACAAAACTGCCCTTGCTACCTGTTAACTATCAGATCATCTTCAAGGGGTTACTATGAATTTATAAAACTTTAACAACTTGGGTCCAGGTTACATAAAAGAGCTTCTTCTCCTGTACAGATTTTTCACTCCATCATGGATCAAACTACAGATTACAGAGAACACATAACTAGAAAAAAGATTTTGTTCAGTGCTGAAAATTCCTGATTTTTACTGCTGGACCATCATATCACCAATAGACATGGGCACGACTTGGCGAAATTGTCGTTTCCGTTTTCGGATATCGTTTCCGTTACGTAACGGAAACGGTAACGACAATTAAGCTGTCAGAACTCGAACTCGAACCAAAAAAAGAAAAATTGGGTATGATTTGTCGTTGTCGTTTTTGGCATCGCGCGGCGATTGCGCAATGCCAAGCGGCACAGAAAAAAAGTTTTAAAAATAAAAAAACCGTGATTCCTGGCCAAAAAAGCCGGCAAAAATATGCCTGCCTGAGGGCACCTACCAGAGGGGTGGTTTCTGGGTGGGGGGGGGTCCCCAGCCTTCCCCCCCTCCTGTCCTGGGCTGCTGGTACCGGGCTGGGAGGGGGCATCCTCGGCGTCTCCATTTGCCATGCAGTGCGGGGGGATCCAAAATGGCGTCCGCAATATTTTTTTTGAAATCGTGGTCCAAAAAACCACAAAAGCACCACAGAAACATGCGAAAATTAGCTATTTTAAATGCTTGAATTTTTACAGTAGCAGCAGTGGGTTTTTTATAGCAGTAAAAGGTCGCACTGATTTTATTTTATTTTATTTTTATTTTTATTTTTTTACACCTGTGCAATGATGGGCTGGTCATGGGATGGGACCGTGCAAATTTTTGGACCCATTCTACCAATCGCATGGCCAGGTTTTGACTGACACTTCTGGATGTGCAAGAGGGCATAAAAAGCCGAGGCACTCCCAGAAGAGTCGCAGTCCAGGCTTGGATATGGGTGGGAGAGGGCTGTGTGTAGCTGGCTGCTGTGCTAGACTAGTTTCGATTTCGTGGAGCCTTTAGATTTCAGTTAGGCAGGCAGGGAGGGAATTGATTCAATTGAATTTTTAGGAAATAATAATAATTCCTTTCATTCTCTGCTGTGGGGAATAGCAATGCAGTTTATTCTTTTTTATTCTCCTGCAGTTTGTTAGGATTTCTTTTCTGATAGTGCTTCAAAGGGGGGGAGGTTTGAGTGGGAGGGGAGGTGTGGATTTATTTAAAAATTTCATTTGCTTGGTGGGAAGCCAAGGTCCTTTCATACCCTGCCTGCAGCTCTGCTGTGGGTGCACTGCCCACTTTGTTTGCAAAAATTGCAATTGCTTTATTCGATGCAGTCTTGTGCAGCAAGTCAGTTTAAAGTGTTTTCCGCCTGCTCTGGGTCATTGCGGGACCCACGTCCGCCGCCCACGCGCCCATGCGCCTGCACACCCGCCCCTCCCTCCTGCCGCTGCCGCCGCCCGTCCATGGCCCCCCGCCACCCCGCCCGCCACCTAGGGCGCAAAAACACCTAGCGCCGGCGGGACGCCACTCGCTGTGATGTCAAATCGCGCAAAATCGCGGCGGCGGTAACGACAAACGACAAACGACACGACGAAACGACAATTTTTTAAAAAATTTCACGAAAAACGGAAACGACCCAAAATGGACCCGTCCCGAAAAACGACAACTCGAAAAAAAATTTCTAGTCGTGCCCATCTCTAACCATCAATCAATTACCACTTGCTTTGTTGGTCTTTTGGGTGTAAGCATAGCCTTTGTTGGAATCCTGCCTGAAATACTAACTGCTTTGAGCTAGAATGATGCATTGGCCGGACATATGATCTTAGGAGGGCCTGAAAATTGTCTTTTGCTAAAATGCAAAAATGGACTATCTCCACTGTGACACCTTCATTTTTAAATGTTGTCCTCTCTGTGTGTGTGTCTTTCTCTGTCTCTCTCTCTCCAGTATTTTCTGATCAATAAATGCTGAACTCTATCCCCTCTGAATTTTTAAAGAGTCTTTTCAACGTTCAAGTTTTATCTGTGGCATTTGGTCACCATTTGTGAACTACAGTCACCCCCCGCCATTTCGCGGTTCAGGTACTACAGTCCCACTACATCGCAGGATTGCAGTACCTGCACCTCGGAGCTGCGCGGAGGGCAGCAGTGGGCAATCGGGTCACTCCGCGCCGCCCCCGTGATCCTCCGAGAAGCCTCAGAACTGTGTGTGGGGCAGGGGGCCCGATTGGGTCGCTCTGTGCCATCCCCGCGCTCCTCCGAGAAGCCTCGGAGCCACATGGGGGGGCGGCGGGGGTCGCTCCGTGCCACCCCCTGCGCTCCTCCGAGAAGCTGCGGCGCCGCGGCGGGTGGCCGCGGGCGATCGGGTTGCTCCATGCTGCCCCCGCGCTCCTCCGAAAAGCCTCGGACAGGCACGCGATCGCCCCCCGCCCCCAGGCCCCACCCCACCCGCTTCCGCATATCGCAGATTTTTATGCATCGCGGGTGGGGTGGGTCTCTAACCCCTGCGATCGGTGGGGGGGTGACTGTATCTCAAGATGCTGGATGAGCAAGCTATCTATAAATAAACATGACAGCAGTGTTGGGAAGAGGGCACTGATTTTTTTCTCAATTGCACCTCAAGGTATGACAAGAACCAACAGGTGGAAACTGATCAGAGAGAGAGCCAACCTGGAAATGAGAAATTTCCTGACAGTGAGAGCCATTAAAGAGTGGAACAGCTTGCCTCCCAGTGTTATGGGCACCCCATCACTAGAAGTTTTCAAGAAAAGTTTGGGCAGCCATCTGTCTGGGATGGTATGAGGTCACCTGCCTTGGGCAGGGAGTTGAACTAGAAGACCTCCAAGGTCCCTTCCAACCCGATGACGATTCTATGATTCTAAATAGGGAAACTGTAGACTTCCAGCCAGGTCCTATACATGTTTAGCAAGGACCTTCGCTTTTACCTACAAAAGGACCAATGTTGCCACACTGGTGGGAGGGGATTTGGAGGTACTGTAATCAAAATAGCACTGCTCAGATGTAATTGTTGTTCTGTTTAGGGGGGGATCTTTATTTGCTACACAAATTTCAGAAAGATTTCATGGAAGAGAAAAGACTTGTAATGCAGGGTACAAGATGGGTCTTCATTAAGTAGAAGTCCAAAGAAAGAGGGCCAATCTCAACACATCTGTCCAAAGGAAAATGCCATACTTGCATATTTTGCTGTCTGCTCCTACTGGAAAACTGCATCATTCTACCACCCTGTCCCCCATCCTGGATGTTCTGCAGAGCTTGGAAGCTATAGTCCCCAGAACACCCTCAGCAGGCACAGCACTGGGAAATGCAATTTTTATAAAGTCTTAGTGAACATAAGACTTCCTATTGTGGCAGAGAGCAATAGCTGTGAATTCCAGGACTAATAGCCTGGACGCTCCCACAGATCTGTACCCTTAGGCATCTATCATCTGAGGCCCCTATCTTAGCCCGCTTTAAGGGAGGGCCTGCCCGGTTTAGGATAAAGGTAGATGCAGTGCATCATCATAAGTGTCTTCTGGATGGACCCTGTAGAAAATGAGGTGCCTAAGGCTTGAAGTAGAAAAATGGTACAAATTAGTACATCAAAAGAATGGAGCTGTTTGTCCCAGCAGGAACCCTTCTCACTTTTACATGTTATGGGTTTATTTTCATTGTATTTCTGTTCGGTGGAAGATGAATGTGGGCGTTATTTGAATGTCTCATTGATCATACATGAAGCTTTGAAGAAATGGGGCATCTGAAGAGAAAACAGCATTGTAGCAGGAAATATGCATTCAAATGTAATTTAATTCTATGACAGGCATATTTAGAGTTCTGGTGTTTTGAAAACATTTTTTTTGCTGCCACTAACAAGTTTTAAGTACAAATGAAGGAAGTAAATAAGTAAATAAAACAAAAATAAGAACATAAGAACATAAGAAGAGCCATGCTGGATCAGGCCAAAAGCCCATCTAGTCCAGTTTCCTGTATCTCACAGTGACCCCAACAAATGTGTCTGTCTCCTGATACCACTCCCCTGCATCTGGCCCTTGAAGTACCCCAGAATTAAATTGAATAAAAGGAACTATCAATGATAATTCATCTTCCTCAGGGTGTGCACCAAATTCTCATAGGTAGTGCCAAAATCATATGTACCTGACTCCCAACAGTGGCCATGAAATGCTTGGAACGTTACTATAAACACAGTACAGCTTTGTTTATTTTATTTTATTTAGTATCCTGCCTTTTGTATAAGAATGGGATATAAGTTTCTGTGCATACAAAAGCACAGAATTGTTAGGTAATATTAATAGGGAACAACAGGCAACTCTGATAGAACCAAGGGCAAATCCAATGGTTAGCATGATTTTAATTGAAAATGTAGATGATGGTTAGTGTGACTTTAACTGGAAATGTAGACATGGAAATTTTAGATTGTAAACTATAATCCTTCCACCAAGTTTTTCAAACAATCTTCACAGAATTGCCTCACATATTTGGACTGCTGAGACTGGAAGAAATGACACAACAATCCTAACATGGTGCCATCTGGAATGTGCACTTATTGACGTGAGTCAGGAAGCTAATTCATTTTTATCTCATTTCCAGTTTGATATAAAACTACAGCATCCCCTACATTCTCTTGCCTTTTAAATGGCAAGCCACAGAAACTTGAAGTGATAAGCAGTGGTAATCAAAGTACCTAAATGTTTATTTAAAAGTTGCATTTTAAAACATTCCCCTTTAAACTGTAGTAACGGCATTTGGACCAACTACTTTAAAATATTGCTGTTTTCTCAACAAAATGCTAAATAGGTTTTCAAAGGAGGAATACTTCATAAGTGAAGTATGTTTTCCTAAGGGTAATGAACCACAAATAAATATATATTACCTTTACCCAGGGCATGGAGCCAATTTTCTTTTTCCTTTTTTTTTGATACAAATAAAATTATAGATGTTTTCTTCCAGAAAGGGTGACTCTACCACCTGGGTGGCAGCAAATTAATACACCTGGAAAGGGAGATATTTTTGGCATTGCCTGTAGCTAAAATTTGACTTTACTCTACATAATATTAAAAGGAGCTGCACAAAATCACCAGGAAACCTGGGTCCATAGGTCATACCAGCTCTATCACTTATTACAGCTTTTAAATATATAGAAACATGTTGCTGGGTATGGTGCAAAGAAATAGTCTGTATTTTTTTAAGAGACAGCAGTAGGAATAGCGAAAAGCCAGGCTTGCTGCTGCTTCTCTGTAGGAAGAAAAAAATATTTCAGTTTTAATATATTCTCAAAGGCTTTCACGACCGGGATCTGATAGTTGTTGTGAGTTTTTCGGGCTGTTTGGCCATGTTCTGGAAGTTTTTATTCCTGATGTTTTGCCAGACTCTGTGGCTGGCGTCTTCAGAGGTCAAGGAGCTCAAGGAACGAGAATTCTTAGTTGCCTGAGCTCCTTGCCCTTGGAAGATGTCAGCCACAGAGTCTGGCGAAACGTCAGGAAGAAAAACTTCCAGAACAGCCCAAAAAACTCACAACCATTTCAGTCTTTTTTTTTTGTTTATGCTTTTTTTCTGCTCCCCTTTCCTTTTTTTAAAAAAAATAACAATGTGCAGGTACATCATTGTGCCAGGAAAATGCCCTTCTGGCCGCAATTACTAATATAAATCTTTAGATATCTCTCTCTCTCCAAAGAGGATAATTGTGGCGAGAAGGGCATTTTGCCAGCATAATAATATACCTGCAATGCACATTGGGTTTTTTTAAAAGGAAAAAATGAGTACAAAATAAATAAATAAATAAATAAATAAATAAATAAATAAATAAATAAATAAATGGGTATGTCCCACATGATGGGGTTTAGATGAACGTACCACATCTACGACGCCTTTGTCTTTCTACAGCCAAGGGCAGAAATAGATCGGACATCAGCTTTTCAATTAGCAATAGAGCTCCCATAAGAGTTACAAGTCATTTATTTTTCCTGCCGTGAGATTTCACCACTCTGCAACTCAGCTTACTTTAGTTGATTGAGTGATTGGGAGATAAGTATGTGACGTGATCCCATATATATATATATATAAAACAGGAACTTCTCTATACTGTAATTGTAACAAACAACAAGACCATTAATTCCCCAGAGATGGTAAGATAAGGAAAGTGGGAGAGAAAGAGAGAAGGGTTTTCTAGCAAGACAGACAAGCAGCAAATGGGGAGTAACCCATTTCATGCTTTACAAGCTCAAGATCTCTGTGGTAACAAATTATTTCAACAAGCTGTGTAAATTAATGAGGTACTAGCTGATGTCAGGACTCAGTAACACATATGTGTGTTTGTGTCCATGTTTTAATATGCTAGATTTATTGGATAAAATTGGCAGATCCATAACATTGACCCTCCCAAAATCTAAGCACAATCTGCAGCCCAAAGTGACTGGGTTCATTCGTTATTGGGCTATGGCTGGTGTGAATTACAGAGTGCTCTTTAATGTCCTCACAAATACGGCTAGCTCACTGCTGCGCAAAAATGTGGAGTATGCAATTGGATGATGTCTTGATTTATAGGCCTCCACGAGACTAAACCCCAGAGCACCTGAATGCAATCTTTCATCAGCTTGAGGAAATGGTTGAATTTTGACGTTCTGCTTTTCAAAGTGCTTCACGGAGACAGCAGGAAACCAGATACGGATTTGGGATATGTTGTAGGGTAAAGGAATTAGGAAATCAGAGATACATAAAAGTGGAATGTATTAAAGTCCATTAATAACCAGCCATGAAAGCGGCAGGTGAGATATTTCTGGGGCACAGAAAAAGCATGAGAGAAAACGTGTGCCATATTTCACATGCTCTGGTTGCCCCATTAGCACAAGTCACTGGGGGAAGCTTACAGAAAGGAGTTTACCCACAAATGAAATAAGGGTTGCCTGGGACCATCTATTGACGATCAAAGGACTGGACTGAAGCAGCCATCAACATCCAACCCTTGACATTTCGCACCGAAATATTGGCTCCTGTAGCGGAGACTGCACAGCAGCAGTTATGGGTGTTTCAGCTTTTCAAAATGAGACACATATGGAAATAAAAGGATATGGCTTGAAAGCCATCCAGCACTTCAGCCCACATATCCCCATACCAGGTGCTTTCCAGATGGGTGAAATTACAATATTTGTGCTTCTCAAGGAGCCCCATGGCGCAGTGGTTAAATGCCTGTACTGCAGGTAAAACTCTGCTCACGTCCTGGGGTTCAGTCCCAGGTAGCAGGCTCATGGCTGACTCAGCCTTCCATCCTTCCGAGGTCGGTAAAATGAGTACCCAGCTTGCTGGGGAGGGGGCAATGTATAGCCTGCATAATTAAACTGTAAACCGCCCAGAAACTACTTGAAGTGGTATGGGGCGGTATTTAAGCAGAACACTTTGCTTTTGCTTTTGCTTTTTTTTATTCTAGCTGAAATAGTGTTGAGTAGCTATGTGCGTATAAACTGACATTATACCTCTGGTAACTGCAGTCATGCAAAGGCAGAAGTGCTATCTAGGAAGTATCATATATACTCGAATATAAGTCGACCCGAGTATAAGTCGAGGCCCCTAATTTAACCCCCCCCAAAACTGGGAAAATGTATTGACTCGAGTATAAGTCTAGGGTGGGAAATGCAGCAGGGCCTGGCAGCTACTCCTTTGTGACCTGGGGGAGTGGTGTGTGATGTTTAAAATGACTTTTAGACACCGACCCAAGCACTTGCCTCAGTGGCTAAAAGTCATTTTAAACATCGTGCGCCGCTCCCCTGTGATGCAGAGGGGATTCATGAGAAGTGGCACACAATGTTTAAAATGACTTTTAGACACCGACCCAAGCACTTGCCTCAGTGGCTAAAAGTATTGACCCGAATACAAGTCGAGGGCCCTTTTTTCAGCCCAAAATTAGGGCTGAAAAACTAGGCTTATATTTGAGTATATACAGTACTTCCACTAGCACATTACGCAGATGGTCTAAACAGGAATTATATGACTGACTTGCACAACTTTTGTGCACCACATTAAAAATAAGGTAACATTATGTTACACCTCTTCAAAC
The DNA here is from genome assembly GCA_037367245.1 of Phrynocephalus guinanensis. Lineage (NCBI taxonomy): Eukaryota > Metazoa > Chordata > Lepidosauria > Squamata > Agamidae > Phrynocephalus > Phrynocephalus guinanensis. The sequence continues at coordinate 113,803,738 of CM074737.1, read as the reverse complement.
AAGATTTCTGCCAGTATGTAAGACTCAGTATTGCATGTAAGTACTGTAAATTTAGGCTCTGGAACTATTTACAGTACCTTATGGGATGGTACTAGAGATAGGCTCGTACCACCGGTTTGGTAGGTTTTGCTGGTTGTTGTCAACTGAACATATTGTTCGTTGCTTCAATGCCTCCCTAACCTACTCTGTGTTAATTTTCTATTTTTAATACAATAGTTGCTTAATTGTTCTTAAATATTTATATAATTACTGTTTTTCACTTTTACATATTGTCTTTTTAATGAAGAAAGCTGCCTTGTGCCCTTTTAAAGTCAGGTTAAAATATTTTAAATGAATGAATGAATGAATGAATGAATGAATGAATGAATGAATGAATAATCCTATTGTTATTTCCAATTGCAAGAATCCTTCTTACTGGTAAATAGTCAACTTTTTCCTAAGCATCCTCTTTGAAGATTTGCCTAGTAGTAAATGTTTTGAAGTCAATTAATCAGTTATGGCTGGCCTAGATGCCCTAAGCACATCCGATCTCGCTTGATTTCGGAAGCTAAGCAGGGTCGTCCTGCTTAAACATATATTAAAAATTCAATAGCATTTATTACCAAGTATGTTAAATAGACATTGTTTTATAGTAAAATGAATACTGAACAGAGTACAGGATTCAGGTTTCAAATCCTCACTGAGCCTTGAATATCCACTGGGAAATGTCACCAGTAGTCTACTCTTTGAATATCTCACATATCTCCAAAGCCATGTTAGGGTTGCAATAGGTTGGAAATCACATGAGAGGATGTAATAAGTAAGAATAGAACTGCACCTGTAATTGTATAAATTATTATTACTTGCAGAAATCAGCTTCAAATTATTATGACTCCAATTTCAGATTACGTGCTGCTGTTTCTACAAGTACGTTTCTTCTGAATGAACAATTGTTTTAAATTTTTTAGTGTCGTCACAGCCCCGACAGGCGGTGAGGCCTCCTCCCACAATGCATTAGCTTTTATTTATTTTTAAATTGCTGGCCATATTGTATGTATCGGCTCTAAAGCAGCAACCTGGAATTACTTAGGCCTTCTTTTCTGTGCTGAACATATTTTAAGATTATTCTACAGGCTAAGGCACAGCATGATGCGACACTACTTCCAGCACGGAAGATGTGGTAACGCAAACTTGACAAGTGAAATTAATTACTGCATTCCATTAATTTTGAGTCATACGCCCAACCCATTAAAGTTGGGGGAACCTTGCGGAAAACAAGCTCGCCACGCTGCACTGAAATGTTATTTTTGGCCTCTTGTCTTCTCCATCCTGCTGGGGTCCTGTTGGACAGAGCAACTCCGTTGTGGTTTGCTTCTACTGTGATCATCAGTAGAACATATGTTGTCTCCTGGAAAAAGAGAGAGGGAGAGGGGGAGCGAGAAAACAAGAGTGAGGGAGATTGAGTCATCTGGGGCTGCTGTGGGGGTGGATGGGGCCTCCAAGGCTACTTGAGATGGTGGCAATATCAGCTTCTCACACTCCATATGATATATTTCTATGACAGGTGTTGTTTTTCAACCATCCCAGTCCAAGTGGTGTTAAATACAAGATAGCTCAAGTGTGATGTGGAGAGTAAGAATGCAAGGGCCCCGCTGGAAGAAACCACTTTCCGCGCATATCCCTATGGGGAGCCCATCAGAAGGGCAGGAATGTAACGGCACCTTCCACATCATTTTCCCAGACAACTTGCATTGAGAAGAGAAAGGCACATTGGTACTTGAAGCAAAATATACTGTTATCTAAAGTGGAAGAGAATATTCCCTCTCTATATCCATTTTATTGAGCAGGTATCAGAGATGGGCTTGATTACAAAAGTGAATCACAATATTTGTTAGAAAACCATCCATTTGTTAAAAATTGATTGCTTCATGTTCATCCAAAGCAACAACCTCAAAAAAAAAGAAGAAAATAATGATTTTTGATTCATCAGTTTCATTTGATTTCTTCTTTTTGTTTTGACCCAGTTTTGGGGGAGTTTGGGGGCTTTTTTGGCTTTTGGCTTGGGGGGCTTTTTGAGGGGTGAGGTGAACCAACAAATTGATTTCCCAGTTCATTAAAAAATAAATTCATTATTCGTAAATCATCCACCTTGACAAATTACAAATCATGACAAATTGCCATTTTTTCCAAATCATGCCCATCTCTAGTAGACACATATAACACTAAAACACTGCACTAGTCTTCTGTAAATGCCAGCTGAAGAGTGAGGTTCCCCAGACAGTTTTGTCTTAGACTAAGTTATGACTTAATTCTATTTCCCACATTCTGTTTTCTACATATTCACAGTACTATGGTGTGGTATTAATTATAGGATACAAAAATAGCAGAAATAACACATGGATTCTGGAAGTTGAGTCATGGCAACTGGACTTCTTTTCTTGAGAGACTGAAATGTTTCGCTGCTCATCCAAACAGCTTTGAAAAGAAGTCCAGTTGCCATGACTCAACTTCCAGATAAACTCACCCGGATGACTTAGAATCTTCACAGAAACACGTGAATTGGGTTGAGGTTTAAGCAGACACTGCTAGGCTGGGAACAGTGGATATTCCCCATTTCTCCTTCCCACAATTTATTTATTTATCTTTAAAAAAACATTTATAGCCTGCCCTAGATCAGGGGCAGGTTAATTGTAATAACTGTGTCCTATCGAGTCAGTTCCAACTTGTACTGGGACTCATAGCCAGGAACTGAACTCCCCAACATTTGGCTCTGCTTTCAGATACAGAGATTGGCATGAACCTCCTCACCTTCTCTGCCCCTCCACCTCTGGGCATTGCCTCTGAGAGGGCACTTGCTGGAGGGGGCAGAGTGCCAAAGCAGGGAACATCTATTCCAGGGATGGCAAACCTATGGCATGGGTGCCAAAGGTGGCACTCGGAGCCCTTTCTGTGGGCACCCGACATTGCCCCTTCACAGCTACCTGTACTCAGGTTAAATGTTTTATATACAGTTTTGTAACCCGGAACCTTCAGGATGGGTTACAAAACTGTACAAAGCAAAAATACCAAAACATGATATTTTTGAAGGCGTGGAAGTTGTCTGAATCTAGAGAGGTCCTCATTAGGAGAAAGTGCACCACCACCTCTTTCAATACAGAAGACTTAAACTATGCATTGCAAACAGTGCAAATCTTTAGCCTGCTGAAATGACACTTCTAACTTGAAATGTGCCATATAGAAGCTAGGTACTATTATCTATATTAGAAATTGTTTCGTGTAGTTTCCAACTTTGTTTGTTGCTTCACTTATCTGAGGAACCACACTTCCTGAAGAAAAAGAAAAGAAAGAATTTTGTCTGCCTTATGGCTTAATGAGGCCACCCAAGAGAATTTCCACTCACCTCTCCTCATTGACAAAGTCAACAGGACTCAGATTCACCACCACCACCTCCCTTCATCCCTTCCCTTCCCTCCCCTTTCCATCAATTTCTTGTCCTCCCAACAGCTGATAACAAAGCTGGCCTAAACAAGGTGTCAGCCCTAATTATCTTCCTAGGCTATCACAGCATTTGGGTGAACAGAAACTCATCCGACACACCTCGCACCCTAGTTGTACACACAGGCCTCTCTTCTTTGTTATCTCATAGATGTGATGATGCTGGAAAAGGAGAGTGGAGGAACAGCAGTCCGAGATAAGCTGAGCACACACAGGCGATTTCTGAAGCTGCCATGAGGCTACATCAAGCGGGAGGATTGGTCTGAAAGTGAATTTAGTCTCTGGCGAAGGCAGCTGTATGATAAATGGTTATGTTTATCTCAGGCAGCTCCCTGGACTCTAGGCCTCAACTGTGACCTCTGATGGGAATTAATTTAGCCTAGGTTTGCAGGAGTTGGAGGTGTCAGGCAAGAAATCAATATTCTCCAAGGTCATAGACTTTTGACTTTTAGTGGGGGGAATAGGCCATGCAATGAATGCCACTGGGCCTCCCCAAAGAAGTGTGGATGAAGCATTTTGGAGGAGATGTGGGGAGGGGGGGAGGGGGTTGGAAGAGATAGAATAAAAAAGAATAGAGAAAAGAAACAGGCAGTAAAAGAAAACTGAACGAAATAGGACAGACAAAAACTACTTTCCAGAAATAAGTATGTGCCGTCAAGTTAATTCTGAATTATAGCAACCCTTTTCAGGGTTTTCCAGGTAAAAAGTCATCAGAAGTGGTTTACGGTTCCCTTCCTGGGGTGGGTGTGATTTTGTATCTTTCCCAAGGCTGTACAGGATGGCTCTAATCACAGCAGGCACAGCCACGGGTGCTATTTAAAGCTACTTCTCAAGATCACACTTTTTAATTATGATACTATTAAAATGCCCATCCTACTGTTACTTCAAACAGATTTGTAGCCAATTCATACTTCTTAGAGTCATAGCTAGGGTTTTCAGTGCCTGGGGGGGAAAGGTCAGTTTGTGCGCCCCCTCCTGGCCCCCTCGTGACAAGGAGTGAGCTATAAGGTCAGAGGCTGAACCTGGACTGCCCTCCCCAAACCTTTGCCTCTTCTCCTTTCATGGAGGGGTACTTCTGCCTCCACTCCCCACATCTTTGCAGGGAGAGAGGCGCTATGTCATTGCAGCCTCATCAAGGAGTTGCTGTGCCCCTCCGGCTGTGACCTCAATATCCTGGGGGAGAGCCTGGCCTCTGTACGGACCCATCGTCTGGGGAGGGGGGGTCCCACGGGGGCCAAACAGGACTGTGCCAAAGCAGCCTTGTCCTCTTCATCCCCTCTGCCCCTAACAGCGGACAAAGCCCTTTGGCAAAGTGCCACTGGGCACTCTTGTGCACAGAGAGCCCAGGCACCGCAGAGCTCATACCAAGCAGTGGTGGCAGCTGGTGCTGCTACTAGTCCAAGAGAGACTCTCCAGAGGAAGGAGCAGCTGCATCACGCCACCATGGTGGTGGCTGCAGTTTCCTTGCCCAGCAGGGTGCCAGGACCCTGCCTGTCACAGAACCTGACTCTGAGGGGTTAAATGGTGAAGAGCTGCTGGAGGAGCCTTGCAGCTGAAATCAGCAGGCAGCTGGGTCTGATGACTCAGCTGAAAACATATATTCTCCTCCTAGAAGGGCCATGAGCAGGATTCTGCAAAGACGTGCAACCAGAAGAGCTAGGGAAAGGGTATTTGATGCTAGATGGGGAATCAGGTCGGGAAGCCCTGAGTACTAGCAGAAGCCTTTCCAGAAGTAAGGGTGTGTTCCCTGTTTTGGGATAAAGCTGGTAAGCTCACCTTGAGCTCTCTGTGGGAGCAACGCGTCATTTGAACTTGCCACCACGTTCCTGTCTGTGACCTTGGCTCTGTTTCCTGACTTCAGACTGGCTTCCTGGACAATGGGTTGATCTGTTCCCTTGGGTTTGGCATCTGGTTTCTGTGAGATATTCTGGTTTTGACTTGGACTGTTAATTGCTGGGAGTTGGATTCTGTTATTTATCTGGCACTTGATTGTTAGCAAAGGACTTGAACCTGCCTGGCTTTCCACTAAAGATCTTGGCAAAGAACTGACCCCTGTTTGTGTGTGTGCTCTGTGTGCGGGGCTTGACACAGGGAGGTGAACGGGTCAGTGGAGTGGCTCCAAGGCTGCTCAGCGGTGGCTTGAGGGTCTTTTAAGAGGTACAGACACCACCTCTAGAAAGGCGGGTGGACCCTGGCACCGAGAAGAGGAGGCAGTGCTTCCTCCACCTGCCTTCTCAGAGGGGTTGCTCACACCAGGCAGCAGTGGTGGCCAGCGCTGCTGCTAGGCCGAGAGAGGCTCACTGGAGGATGGAGCAGCCGCATCGTACAAGCCTCTCTTGGATTAGCTGCAATGCTGGCCACCACCCAGTGTGAGCTCCCCCTCCAGGAAGGCGAGCAGCAGGAGCACTGCCTACTCTGCTCTGTGCCTGTACCCACCGTCACCTCTCCCTCTCCTGTAAGGGCCTTTTTACACGACCCCTAAGATCCACTGGCCACTTAAATTCGGACCAGAGATCTTAGGGGCTTGTCGCTCTTCATGTGTCCCCACCCTGGCTGCTGGCTGTGTGAGGGGAGGGAGAAAAAAAAAGGAAGAAAAGATTGTGGCTCACCTCTGTTCTGCCTCCATTCTTGCTGCGGCAACATTCCTGTCTCTGTAAGAGCTACTGTAAAGTAGCTCTTAAAGGGGTGGGAGCCAAAAAAACAACAAACAGAAGCGAGGAGAGCCCCGCACTCACTATCGTTACACCGCATCAAGCAATTTTCACCCCAGAAGAGCAGGTACTTGAAAGGTGTGTTGGGACGTGCTAAAGTGGGCGTGGCCGCACTTAATTTCCTGTTAACTCCGGAGCTGGTGGGGAAACATTTTAAGCTCCGGAGCTGGGAGCCATTTGCCCCGGAGTTTAGGGGTCGTGTATAAACGCCCTACGACAATTTGGCAGTGCCCCCCAGATGCTGGGCAGAGGTCCCCTTTGCCCCCCCACTAGCTACACCACTGTTCTTAGAAAGAACTCTTGCATATCTCTAAAAATAAGGAGTGACTTCATCACTAGAAAGTTAAGAGAAGCGAAGTCAGACAGTATCTCCGTAACATTTGTGTGGTAACTTTAAGGACTCTGCTGTCTCTTTTTTGCAATTCTTTATCTTTACTCCACATTTGGGACTGTAACATGCAGATACCCATCCTAATTAAAAAGGAATATGTCCACCCTAAAGCAAGGACCAGCTTTAGCACATGCAGTGTAGAGGGAGAGCTAATTAGTCAATGGGCTACTTTTGTTAAGTTTCTGTTTGGAAAAAGAGGTTAACAGAGTTACAACCCACCTTTTAAGGTGCACACCGCAAAATGGCTTGTTCCCAAGTTAGGCTCACACATACCTGCTTCTTTCCTTTGGCATCAGTTCTAGGGGAAAGGTGCCTTCCATAGAGATTTAGATTTGGCGCATAGAAGCTATGACTTGTTAGCCCATATTGTAAACTACGCATGGCAGAAAGTGCACATCATTAGAACCGGGGTCAGGGAATTCCTTAAATGCACAAAACACTTCATGATCCCAGCAGGAGCGTCTCACACTTGAGGCAGTTTGCGTATTAAGTTTGCTCTGCTTTATGTGCGTGGCCACTGGTGCGCCTGGATGCTAGCTATTACAGATCATGATGCATGACTGCAGTTCCTAGCCTATGTGAGGAAAAATGCTCCCCAATTTTAGACAGGGCTTAGCAGATACCAGTAAAATCTGTATTCCTTGAAAGGCAATTTAGGAGGCAGCCTGCTAAAATGACCAATGACAATGAAGATGTGGATTTTGTACTGGGCCTGCTAAAAGTAGAACTGAAAAGGCATCTATTTGTCATAAATGGAGCATATCATCTTATTGTGTTTAAGTAGGAAAAAACTTATCCTAAGCGATAACACAAAGGTATGGTTCAACAGCTCTGTTGACACAGTCCTTCATGTGAAAGTCATTATCGAGCTAGTGGAATGTGGGGGGGGGAGTAGGACATATTTATTCACTGATAGAACATTTGGAATAGTCAAAAGGGGTGTTTACTGTACTTTGTTCATCTCACTTGGAAACACAGCTAACAAAGGCCAGATGAAGCAAAGTGACTTATTATCTCTTTGTATGTATGGCAATACCCAGGGCAGAGATAGGCCACGGTCACACGAGCCAGATGCTGCTTCCTATCCCCCATTGAGTTTGTATCATACATTTTGGGTCACGCAATGCACAGCCATTAGCAAATTATTTACCAATGAACATGCTAACTGCGGATAATTTCTCGCTCATCCAGAGGCTTCTACCTTTTTGTTGTGTATCTTTTTGGAAACAAAAATTGTTACTGTGTCTGTGAATGATTTTATTGCAACTTTCTTGAACTACTGTCACAGTGCATTGAAAAGTCTTTAGGGTTTTTTTAAAATTTATGCCTGCATTTGTCTCCATGCGTCAGTTGACTTCTGTCAAACGGCCTCAACAAGAAGTACTAGGTCAGAGGTGTCCAAACTCCGGCCCTCCAGATGTTTTGGACCACAACTCCCAGAATGCCAAGCCTGTATTGCCAATGACAAAGGACTGTGAGAGTTGTGGTCCAAAATATCTGGGGGGCCGAAGTTTGGACACCACTGCACTAGGTGCTTATTGAATTAGATCAGGGGTCCTCAACCTAAGGCCCCGGGGCCAGATGCGGCCCCCCAAGGCCCTGAATCCGGCCCCCGGGACCAATTGCAACTCCCCCACCTACCCCTGCTTTGCGAGCAAGCCAGCCTCCGCAGCTGCTTCTATTGCCGAGGCAGTTCAAAGCAGTGGGCTATGTCGCTTCTCCCGTTCCCCCCAACTACCGCCCAGATGATCAGCATGCTGGCTAGTGGGGCATTCAGAGTGGGAGGGCTATGTCAAGGTCCCCTGCTCCCCCCACCCACTGTGGTCCGGCCCCCAGTGGTGCCTGGGGCGTGGTGGACCGGCCCCCTGTTTGAAAACTCTGAGGACCCCTGAATTAGATCTTCGGCCAAGTAGTGATCTGTTGACTGCAATGCACTGTTTCCATTTATATCTACAGCAGTAGCTCTACTTACATGCAGCTAGACTTAAGAGCAATTCAACTTAAGAGTGAAAAATTGTTGGTTCTTTAAGTGCTGTCTTACAAATTTTAGATGCAGTCTGCTCTACTAACATTTTTTTATTTTTTTATTTTTTTATTTTTTATTTTTTTAGATAGGGCTGCTCTACTTAAGAGTTGCTCGACTTAAGAGCATGCATTTGGAACAGATTAAACTCGTAAGTAGAGGTACCACTGTATAATGAAATAATGGGGTCTCAGTGCTCGAGACAAACAGTAATCCTGCCAATAGTTTGGTAATCAAAAAACACATTGGAACACACATCTTGGAATATGTTTGTGAAGATTCTCAGTCATCCAGGTGAATTTATCTGGAAGTTGAGTCATGGCAACTGGGCTTCTTTTTTTGAGAGACTGAAACATTTCGCTACTCATCCAAGCAGCTTCGTTAGTCTGAAGAAAGTTAGTGATGAGTCCTCCATTTTATAGTTCACCTTCATTTCACACCACCCTGTTCTGATTAGGCTCATAAATTGGACAATAGCTGGAATAGGCTCGTTAGGTGGACAATGGCCTGAATAGGCTTGTTAGGTGAACAATGGCTTAAGGTGAGTGAAAGTCCCACCTATGCAACCTTTCCCAACACCCATTAAGTATTAGGGAAGCACTCATTTGTGTATTGAAAACCCCTTTCCCAACAGAGGTGGGGGACTCAGACACAATTTGTCTGCTACTTATCAAGCAGCCTTTTCATCAATCCCCAGACAAATCAGAAGCAATTCACACCTCCACCAGGAAGGACACAGCTAACGACCCATACTTAATGGGTGTTGGGAAAGGTTGCATAGGTGGGCCTTTCACACACCTTAGGCCATTGTCCACATAATGAGCCTATTCAGGCCACTGTCCACCTAATGAGCCTATTCAGGCCATTTTCTAACCTAGCCAGCCGCACAACCTTTCCTCAGACTGATGGAGCTGTTTGGATGAGTAAAAAGCAAAATGTTCTGCTCATATACCTCTCCATACTGTTAAAGTACTCTCTGGGCAGTTTAAATTTAGGTATGCAGGCTACACATTGCACACACACACATACACAGCAAGCTGGGTACTCATTTTTACCAAACTTGGAAGGATAGAAGGCTGAGTCAACCATGAGCCAGCTACCTGGGATAGAACCCCAGGTCATAAGCACAGTTTTAGCTGCAGTAGAGACATTTAACCACTGTGCCACGAGGAATGGAACCAAATAATTAAATTCAACTGTTATTCCTAGGTATTAGAACCACTGAATGAATGGTATTTATGTAGGTGTTGACTTATGTAAATCTCATTGATTTAATAGGTCTAGTCTAGCTAGTACTAATAACTGGCTTTAGCTCAATAGTTTCATGGTTCTTTAGGACCAAACGTAATGTGATATTTGTTATATGACTAGACCAGACCTGTCAAGTGTCACGTTTTGAGCGGGACATTCATGGATCAATCACTCTTTCCTGCCTTCTTCCCGAAAATTTATTTCCCCCTGAAATGTCCTGCATTTCCAGTGTCAGGCGGGTGAGCTCCAGATGCTGCTAGCCGGCTGTGCAGCCGGCCTCCAGGTGGCCCACCAGAGAGCACTTTTCCCTGCACAACCCCTAACCCACACCACAACAGCTGTCCAGATTGGTATATATTATCCCCTAGAAAGCCAAGACACCTAGGTCACAGTGAACATTTTAAAGCCATTGGAAGGGATTCTGGGAACCCTGTATGGAAATGAGGCTCCACCCCGTAGCCGAAGGGCCCAGCTGCCAGTGCCCTGCCTCTCTGCAGCTCCCAGTGGCCACACCTCTCTCCTCCACCTGCTGGAATTCCCCGGACTGGAATTTATTTTATTTTCTAACTAGCCAACAGGCAAAGATATCAAAGCTGAAACATCAAACATACATCTTCAGAAATTTAATTGTTGCATCAGCAGAGGACGTGTTTTCCTTGCACTGAATCCATTCCTGTTCAGTTCTGCTTATTTTAACCTCCATGTAAACCCATGTTTGCTATTTGCCATTCAGTTGCAACTGCTTTCATTTTGAACCCAGCTGTCTGGGTAAAGGGAGACATTTATTTAATACAGTACTTTGTTTTTTAAAAACTATTTTCAGCTTCTAATTTAAAGTTCATATTCTATGGCATTGGCTGCCTTGCAAATATTGAGACTTGGCTATATTTTGTTGACTTAAGCAGCTGATTTATTTTCCTCTGGACATCTTTGCCTCCATCACATTTTCCTGGATTCCACATTGCCTTGGAGAAATGGTAATGTTATGCTATGTTATGTACCGTCAAGTCAGAACTGACTTGTAGTCATCCTAATAGGGCTTTCAAGCTAAACTACCTATTTAAGGGATGGTTTCATCCATTCCACATACCCAATGATCTTCTATGGCTGAATGGAGATTTGAACCCATGCATCCTGAGCCCTAGTATCCACTACACCTACTGGGAATCAAATGCCTTGGCAAAATGGCAATAAATGTGTTGTTTTCTACAATAAATTAGGATATCCATAGCTCATTCACCTGAGAGTAAGTCTGTAGGAGTTTTACATCATTTACTTTGGAGTTAAACATGAATAGATCTGAAGCTTTAACAACAGATAACTTGACAATCTGTAAATCTAAACATTGCTTTATTGTCTCTTGGGCTGCTTTTACACGACTCCTAAAGTCTGCTGCAAAATGCTCGCAGATGCAGAGCATAAAATTGTTTTCCCACCAGCAGCAGACTTTAAAAAAAAATAAAGTATGACCATGCCCACTTAAGCGCGCCCCAGCGCATTTTACAAGTACCTAGTCTGGAGGAGGTAAAATCCTTGTTGCTGTTCCTTGTTGCTGTTTTAAGGCATTGCATACCTGGCCCTCCTCCGCTTTTTGTTTGTTTTTGCTGTCCCCCCCCCTTTTAACAGACAGGAATCCTAATGGGCTAGAACAATTAGATGGCAGGCGGAGGTGAGCCTGCATTTTTTCTCTCTCTCCCCTCACCAGACAGAAGCAATAGAGTGCGGGAGGTGGGAACAGAGGAAGCAGAACAAAAACCACGTTGGGGGGATCTGCATTTAAGTTGCCAGCAGATTTTAGGGGTCGTGTAAAAGCAGCCTTGGCCTCTAGGGAAAAAATATATCACCCAATGGAGAACTTATAAGAGCCAGAAGTCTAACTAAGGTTAGGCAAGTGGAAATTTGACTCAGGGTAGTGAAATCTAGAAGGTGAAAAAACTTGCTACTGGAAGCATATAAACACAAGTACTGTATTTGTTTTTCGAAGGGCTTGAATTCGCTCACCTCTAACTGCTCTTTCCCAGGTAGAGGGAAACACAAGACAGGAAGAACCAATGCAACCATCACATGCTCAGACTCAGGCATCTCCTCCCCACCATAACTCTGTTTATTTCACCTCACTCAATCTCACATGACCCATGTCACAACAACAGTGCAGTGAAACTCTGGAAACCACAAATTCTGACTCTGGCCAAAGAAGGCACCAGAGGGGTCCCGAGAAGACGTCTGGCTGCAATATAAGAAGTGAGGTCCCGGCAAAACGCTGCACTCTCTCATCACTTCCTGTTTTATTTGTACCAGCTTTATATTTACTTCTTTTTTTAAGGTGACATTTATAAGCTTGTTTCCCTGGCCTGGAGGACTGCCAGCTCTCCTGAGTTTATACCATCCTGTCCTGAGGAGAGACAGGGGTGAGGGGTGTGGACCTCTTCTAAAATAGAGATATCTACTGAATGTTTATGATTTATTAGGAAAAAGAAAATATTCTGTGGTTTATGGCAAGGAGGCCAACTAGAAGTTGATGGATAGAATCCAGCCCCTAAAGCAGTTTTATCCCAGCCATGGTAGCAGAACTAAGAATTAAGGTGTGGTGAAGAAAAAAGACTTTGCGCACCATTTAACTCATCAAGAAAACTTTTAATGCTGTTTTTCAAGTTCTAAGAGAAAACATGATTTAATTTTATCTCTCTTCAGATACAGTATAACTACCCTTGAGCACACTTATCCCATAAGTTTGAAAATTGAAGTGCGGGATGGCTCTAATTTTGTTATGGAAAAAAGGCAAACAGTTGGCCCAGCAAAATCCACTTTCATTCCAGAGAAAAGAGGCACTTTGCTAGGAACATGTGCATAGAATGAATCTAGACTGATTCTCCTCCAACAGGAAGACAACAGAACAGAACAGGAACATTTGTTACTGGGTTTTGTTTTGGGGGATTCTAACTAGGAATGGGTACATATTTGGCTTTGGGTTTTTAAAAATGCAAACCTTCCAAAATCCATAAAGTACATAAACTGTGGTGGTTTGAAAAATCTGAAGGTGAGAGAAAGTGGAACTGGCAAATTTACTCTTTCGGGTAAAAGACTTTGAGTGTCTATAATTTAGTTTTGAATTTCTAAATATTCCACCATGTGATCACTGAAGATGGAAAGCATTTTTACCCCATGAAACTTTTCTTGATTTCCATTGGTACATTATTGTAATTTATCTAGCCGATATCTATAATAAATGTTCTTGAGTCTGATTTCTCAGTGTATCATGATAGTGCACATTTTAGAGTAAAAATAATTCTTAACAAATAATCCTGCAACATTGAATAGAAAGTGGTCATAATTACATTTTCCCTGGAAGTGTGACTTATTGGTAATGTGCCCATATTAGGATCTTGATATGACATGGAAACCCCATGAGCTGGTGATTAAACTGCTGCACTGCTGCCAAGCTTCTGCTCATGACCTGCATTTGATCCTGAGAGGCTCAGGTATTTGGCTCAAGGTTTACTCAGCCTTCCATTCTTCTGAGTTCGGTAAAATGAGTACCAAGCCTGCTTTGGAGGGGCAAGGTGTTATTTTCATAGTTATGTTGTAATTTGCCTGGAGAATGTTTTATCACAATGGGGCAGTATATAAACTGCAATAAAGAAGAAGAAGAAGAAGAAGAAGGAGAAGGAGAAGGAGAAGGAGAAGAAGAATCTTCGACGACGACGGCGATGACAACAACAACAACAACAACAACAACAATTTATTTTTGCCCATGCTGGAAACAGGTACTGAATGTATACTGTGTAGTGTATAGCCACCATTATAAGAAAACATATATGATCTAAGCATCATGGAGATGGAAAGCAAATGGAATCCTTTTTATATTCTGGCTTCCTTGCATACACAGATTTTAAACCAGATGTTTTTGGTCAGGATTTGGGAAATCATCCCTGCTCAACATTAAGTCCATCTGTCCTGTAAGATGCAGTAAAACAACAACCAAAAACAAGCTCACCCTCACCTGGTTCTAATGTATTGTGTGGTTTGTTGTATCCATAAGCAGCTGGGATTCGTTCTTGTTTGCTCAACTAGTGCCAACAGCTTTTAAGCAGCAAGTTAAAGATATTATTTTCCGGCTTTTGTATTGCAAAAACTTCAGATTGGTGTCTTTCCCCCCCCCCCCCTTCAATGGGGCTGCGACACTTAATAGTCATTGGATATCTCAGCTACTGCTGATCAAAGTGGTAACACTATACCTTCAGAAGCACATGCAGAGTTTGTGATACAATCAGCCATGCAATGTGCAGCTCTTTGTAAAGATGATGCCTCTATGGCCTGCTGTGCAGGAAACATTTAATGGTGCAGACCCTCCAGATTAACTTGCCTGGAAAACCCAGTCCTCTGGAAGACTTTAATATTCGAGCACAAATTATCTCAGTGCAGTCTGGTTGATGCTGGGCTAGAACCCTATTGGTTAGTTGTAATGCCATAAACTTCAAGAATGACTTTTGCTATTAGTTACCATATTGCCACTTGTGATCTTTTGTCACCTGCCAATTATGTGATGTGGTGTGCAATAAGGGATACCAGGTGGCAATTTGTTATCTAGTGTCAATTAACCACTGCATTTACATCATTGCACTTATGCCAGAGGAGCTAATCCATACAATATAGACATTGCCTATATCTAGTTGGGTATGGTCGTTGGAAGAGCAACCAATGTGAGACACGTACAGTTTGGCCATACAGATGCAGAACATCTCACCATATATGCATATTACAATCTAACCGATGGCTTTAAAAAATGGAACAAACTATGTGCATACTCTGCGTTTATCACTCTACCATTTCATATGCCTATGATTTCACCTGGGCCTTGATAAGTGAATATAACATTTCACTTTAAGATCACTGTACTACATTTATCGCTCCCTTGTGTTTATTTACTACATTGACATCCCATCTTTCTTCCAAGGAATTCAGGCTAGTGTACTTGGTTTCCTTTCTGTTTCATTTTCATAATTTATTCTTTAGCGAATCAATAGTTGAGAATTCTTGAAGTTCCAATTTTAAAAGTAATGCTTTTACTGCTCCAAAGTGACCTTGAGAAAGTCTTGTTGAGTTGACTGAATGCGGGCCTTCCCAGTCTTAATTTTACTACTACTACTACTACTACTACTACTACTACTACTACTACTACTACTACTACTACTACTACTTTGCGTTTGTCCCACTTGGTGGTGGGGTCCACTATTCTTGTTTTTGCCTTCTATTTGGCACAGTCGTGGGCTAGATCTGGGTGAACCCAGGACAATTGTTGAGGGTATTTATCCAGCGATGTTTTGGATGTCTTAATTCATCACTTAATTCAATGCTTGCCCCAATATGTAACACTGCCTCTTGCTCAATGAAGATACATTTTCTTTTCTACTGCAATTCTCAGTCCTATGTGCATTTCCCAGTACATGAGGTACACTGTTTGGACCCGGGGTGAGTGTAGAGTTCATTGGAAAGGTTTGATATGATAGTGATTACCTACTCTAGTAAAAATTTGCAGGGGTCAGAGGAACAGCTGATAACTGGGGGGGGGACCTTAAAAGAAAAACACAGCAAACAAAATCTTATGGCACCTTCAAGACTAGCCATTGTCTTTTCATGTAAGCTTTTGTGGATCAAGTCCACTTCCTCAGATGTAAGAGTGAAATCCATGACTGTCATATTTATACCTGAAAGGCTTCATGAAAATATGGTGAAAAAGATAACTAACAAAGTGACACTGGTTTGTTAGTAACATAATAAGTTAACAGGCAAGGAATAATTTCAGTTATCAATCTTATAAAGTAACAATCACATATTTCACAAAAGCAGCAAACTGTGGGAATCAATGTAGCATTTATTACTCGTCTGGCTAAACTGAAATGTTCTAAAACAAGTTTCTCTGTGCTGCCATTTCCAATGTCAGATTTACAGTATGTCCATTGATATTTCTCCGTAGAGAATAGCCAAAGATGCCTGTCCCGGGTAAAAAGGGATAACATAATCCTTTGAGGAGCTTTTTATTTATTTATTTATTTATTTATTTATTTATTTATTTTGCAGGAAGGTGGCATATGGTAAATTCAGAAGAAATCATCAGTGCAGACTTTACACTTTTTTAATGGCACCTGCTCTGAACCATCATTTTCCATCTTACTTGGACATCCTACTGTATCTGCTCCATTGTCCAGTTCGTCTAACTCTCTTGGGACACAAAAACCCAAGGCTTTGCAAAGCAGAAATGTTTGTTCTAAAGTTTTTCCAGAAAGCAGCATCCTGTTGTGGTGAATAAGAATTTAAATGAGAGAATGCTGTTTATATTTGAAACCGATTTCCGGCAGGAGTTTCATGTGAGGATGGATTCCAGGCAGAAATCAAAGAAACAAAACAAAACAAAACAAAAGGCAAAAAAAATGTGGCATCTTAAAGACTAACTTTCATATATTAATGTAAAATGAAGATGGAGGGCTTCTATTTTCTTTTAGAGTTACAGATTTTGGTAAATAGCCAGTTTTGTGCCTTGAAGTCTACATTTCTCACTTTGCTGAAATGTCACAAGACTTTTGCTTTTAGTTGATAATTTTAAATGTTTACTTGTGAGTATTGCTGAAACGTCACAAGACTTTTGCTTTTAGTTGATAATTTTAAATGTTTACTTGTGAGTATTCACAAACCACTCCAGTATTCCTGCCAAGAAACTCCATGGACGTGGAGTCATGTAGAGTCGGTCACGATTGTAACTACACAACACACACACATTCAGATTTTTGTAGTTTAGGTCCCGGAGCTCTCTAGACAATATCTGTTTCATTGAGTTCAAATATTCAGGTCTTGACTTGTTTCATTATATCAGGCAGTTAGGAGGGGGACAAGAGGTTCATTACGTAAAGACTCCAGTATGCCTCATAGGTGTATGTTCAAATATTTGCTATAATTTCCCGATTTGTCTTTTCTTTTTTGCATGCATTTAATTGCACGCAGTGCAAATCCTTTTGGAACTTGCAAAGGACCAAGATCTAAGGCCAGGAGAGGTTCCCTTGCAATGTTGGTAAATTTCATAAATTTCAAGGACAAGTTAGTGAGTTTCTCATCCACTGATTTTGAAATTTTGTGTTCTAATTTTAGCTACTATTGTCCCGAGAAGATGGTGAGTAGGTTCTTCTGCCTGTCTTATTGTAACAGCCAGAATGTGGGTGGCAGCTAGGCTAACAGCAAGGGGCAAGGACCAGGGTATTCCCAGAAGCCAGTAGGGGTTGAGACAAAGGGTGTGGTCAACCAGCCCGAGTTCAAGGTACACAAAGAGACAGGGACAGTAGTCAGCCAGCCCAGGTTCCAGATTCAGGGATAATAGTCAACCAGTCCAAGTCCAGGATCCACAGAAAAATAGTCCAAAAGGGAGAAAAACTTACAGATTTTCAGGAAGGTCCAAGGTAACAAACAGGCTGAAGCCCGGGAGTCCAGAGGTCTCATATTGCTGAGGCAAGCAACAGGGAGTGCAGGCAGCTAGCTTTATGCCAGTAGCAGGCTCACCAGCTGCACCCTCTGACTGCCTCATCCCGAGAGTGGCCTGACTCTGCAAGGAGGCTCCATATTTACTGTGTCATGCAGACCCAATCCTGAAACTTATCTTCCCCTCCTTTTGGGCTTTTACCAGGTGTTGGTGCCATATTTAGGTCATTTGTAGCAGCTTCTCTCTTTTACTCATCTAAGTCTTCTTTTGGAACGCAGCAGAATAGTAAAACTTCTTTCAAGCAAAGAATCTGTTCCTTAATGAAGCATTTCTCATTTGCTTGAGAGTTTGCCTGTATAACTGGCTTTTAATGATTTAGGCAAGGTTAACAGCTGAGCAAATGAGTGTACACAACAGTTCTCTGCCTACAAGGTGCCATCTCATTGGAACCCTCCTAGATCAGCGGGCCTTGATAGGATGACAGCCAACGGGAAGCAACAATAGTGTGCTTATAAGTGTGCACAGAGTGAGAGATGGGTTATTTTTCTCACCCTATTGAGAATTCCAAAGTAGTATGTGCAAGGCAGTGTAGTGAAAGGTTAGTGGAAAAAGCAAACCAACCAACAATTTTTTTTCCCCAATTTCTTCATGTTCACAGAAGGAATTTTGATTTTTCCTGAGCTGAGCCAACCTTTTGATAACTGGAATGGACCACTTCTGTGCATTGCATTGGAGTTCCCACAAAGCAATGCAAAACAAAACCACAACATTGCAGGACATTTTTGTCTTTGTTTGCTTGTTTATATATATTTACTTGTCCTAGTGCATTACATTGGCTGGTACGAAGAGCGACCAAAAAGAAAAGAAAAAGAAAAGAAACAGAAAACAAATGCATTGGTTATATATATTTTCTTTTCTTTTTCTTGTTTTTCTTTTTCTTTTGAAGAATCTGAACATAGCAAGTGGCTGAAATTTGAGTAAATTTACCACTGTTCAGGCAACTATGCCGTGGAACAGAATTGCACATACTGGTAATTTTGTGTGAATTCTGCACAAAGCATATTCCTGGGGTGATAAAATCTCTGTTCCAAGGCCTGAGGATTTAGTGAGGTACTTTGAGAGGCACTGTATCAATTAAATGGGAGTAAAAGGGCGGGGGGGGGGAGGGGGAAGGCAGGAAGTGGCTGTTTGAAAATCTTAAGAGGACTCAGAAAGAGAGAAGCCGGGTGAAAACAAAGCTTGCAAAGTACCTGCTGACCCTCTGGAAATGGAGGTGTCTGAGCGTCCTACAGTTCTAGTCATAACGAGGCCCAGCTTGAATTGGCTTTCAACGGTGCAAACAGCACGGAAACAGGGGTTCTGGCGAGCTTATGGAGGGTCTGATCATGCTGATTGCTGACACTTGGTTTATATGCTCTAGAAGGAAGTAACAGCTCTTCCAGAAACGTGTGCTTTTTATTAACGTTGTGCTGAAGGTCATGCGTGTGACTGCCAGTGCGGAGATGTGGGGATGGAATAAGCAATGGAACAGAAGCAGATCTTTAAATGTTCAACTTCCAAAGCACCGGATTTTAGGTCTGGAGCTGAAGCCACTTCAGAGCGGTTAACCGTGCTAGCAACCCATGAGTCATAATAACCATGGGTTGCCATAAAAGTGTCCAGCACAATATGTTGTGCTCTGTCTCGCCAAAAGACAAAGTAAGAGAGGGAGTAACTGGCTGCTTACCCATCCTTTGCCCAGAGGTCTAACTGATACGAAGTGTTCTAAAAAGTGGCACATGGTTCTCTTAGGATTCTCAAGTCCAAGCATGAACAAGTATGAATGCTCGTGGGGTAAAATAAGAAGACACGCTGGAACAGAACTGGGACGATTTAACTTCAGGTCTTCACTAACGCCATTACTTCACGTCCCTTTCATCCCTCTCTGCTGTCCCACTTGGGACCGGTACGAAAAAAACTTACTTCACGTCCATAGTGTGACAGCAGAAACTTGTCTCGACTATGCCCCCTGAACCGGGAAAAGAGCGTGACAAGCCATACCTGCCCCTGGGCTGGGGAATTCTCTTGTCACACTTTGTTCCCAGTTCCTGTTCTGAGACAAGGGACGTGAAGTAACGGCAATGGCTGTTTCCCCCTTTCACTCTAGGAATATTCCGACAACCGAGAAAGCCGACTGGAACTCCTGCACTAGGCCAGGCTTGGCTGCCCACCTGTCCCTGCAGGAGAAGGCGGCTCTTGAAGGGACAGGTGGAGAGCCACTGTCAGGCGTAGGTCTGTGCTCCTTGGGTCCCGGAGGTGGGGCTGAGCTCTCCTAGCCTGCTTGCCTGCCAGCCCGCAGACTGCTGAGTTCAGGGCAAGGGTGTCTCGCCCACTGCCTACGCAGCTGCCGCCGCCGCCACTCACCCACGGCAAGTGGTGAGGGCTCGCCCGGCTCCTCCTTCCGGGCTTCCTGAGACAGCCCGCGCGCCTGCAGCGGGGATTTCAAATACAGTAGGACTTCTGTATCCACTGATTCATTATCCACTGATTCAGTTATCCACGGTTGGCAGAGGAAAAATAAATAACTATTTCAGCAGCCATAAAGCAAGCTACTCTCACAAAGAGCAGTTGTAAAGCAAGCTACTGTCATAAAACAGCAGCTGTAAAGCAAGCTACTGTTGCAAAACAGCAGCTGTAAAGCAAGTTACTATCACAAAACAGCAGTTTTGGGGTCATTTTTGGCATTCTCTCTTATCCACGGTTTTCATTATCCACGGGAAGGCTTGGAACCAATCCCCAGAGGATACTGGGGTCCTATTGTATCAAAAAACGGAAGCCCAACAATAAATTAAAAAAGGCTAAATGAAGCGAGGGAAATCCAGTAGTTGTCACGAAACCAGGACGTGAAGTAACAGTTGTCACGATACAAGCAATCATGCCCATGGATAAATGAAAAGAGGGACTGAACAGGGACAAACCCACGTGACCACGAACAATGCTGTCACTGAACAAATGTAATCGTGGAACGAGGTAGGACATGAAGTAACCGCCTAAGCTATGTTAGTTCTATTCTTAGACAAGCAAGGCAACAGCTTTTGGAATCAAATGTTGGCTAGGACAGGGCAGCAGATAGGTCCTTTGTTTGTTTGTTTTTGTTATGTTTCCTGCCAGCAGTAAATATTTTTTTCTGTTTACTGTGTGAAAATAATTTGATTAGTGATCCATATTATGCACCTTAGCTGCCTAGATGCCCTAAGCACATCCGATCTTGCCAGATTTTGGAAGCTAAGCAGGGTCAAGCAGGCCTGGTTAGTACTTGGATGGGAGACCACCAGGGAATACCAGGTGCTGTAGGCACCTGGAGTAGGAACTGGCAAACCACTCCAGTATTCCTGCCAAGAAAACTACATGGACATGGGGTCACGAAGAGTCGGTCATGACTGTAACGACACAACACACACACATTATGCAGCTTGAATTGGATGACTGGTGGGGGCAATGATTGTTGTTTTGCCTCTGGCAGCCAGTTCTTTTGAGCCAGCTGTATTCCAAACCCATCCACTTCATGGACCCCAACACCTCAATGACAGCTAAAATCAAGGAAAAGGCTTCTGCACACAACTAAATCTCTAAATATCCTATGAGAACAAGCTAGACTGAGCGTATGGAGAGCAGAAACAACACACCTTTTTGAACTGATAAACATTGAGGAGTGTCTCCCACCAGGCCAAGACTCCAGCTGGACCATCTGGAAGTCACTTAATAGATCTCAAAGCAAAGATGGAAGATCAAAGAATAAGCAAATAAAATGGAACAACTTGGTTGCAGGATAAATTTGACTGTGACTGTGACCCAGTCAATGAAGCTCTTATGGAGATGAAATTTATACCCTATTATATGTACAAAAGATTTAGCAAATTGCCAAGATATTTTAAATTGATTTTCATGTTAATATATGTTCATATTTCTAAATTGTGCAATATGAATAAAGAAAGAAAGATCATTTAGGGACTTGATTTCATTATGGGTCAGTCATTCTCTACCACCCAAAGCTATCTTACAGAGATATGGGGATAAAATGGTGATGAGGAGAGACCCACACACACACTACTCTAAAAAGGATAGAAGTAGTAATGTAAAAATATATTTTGCAGGACATATGTGCAAGTTGGTTGCAGTAGAGATTTTTTCATATCGCTATGTATTTTTTCATGTACTGTATCTTTCTATCTAAAAGACACCCCCCCACTTTTCCAACCCAAAATTACAGTTTTGCAACCATGTGGTTCTCTCCTTGGCTTACTTCTGTGTATAAGACACCCCTCATTTTTTAGTTTAACAATATAGTCTTATACACAGGAAAGTACTATATTTGCAATTTGGAGAATGTTAAGTATTTGTCACACTCTCTAGAGTAATTTGAGTTTACGGTAGAAAGGGGCTATCCGTCCCAATGGAGTTGTCCTCTGTTCTCTTGGTGACAGACACCAATGAACAGAAGTATATAAGGGATTGCACACTTTTTTGTTAATATTTACAGAAGTTGCCACACACCAAGCTGCCTCCATTCAAGGCTGAATTAATGCTTAATGCTTGCTCTTCCCAATTTTCCACTGAAGTCCCATTCCAGACAGCACACTGGCAAATTTTCATATTAAACAAATCCAAATAAATCTGCTTGGCCCCCAAACACCCATTTTTTCTGCATGCAAAATGTAGAGGACCCTGCTGTTTTACCACCTGTTAACGTGAATAGAGATGGTTTCATTTTATATATTTTTCCTCCTCTTGCCACACCCATCTTTTTTTATGATCCTACTGAAGTAAGAAAATCCTAGCCAAATTATTTTGGCTATTACAGTTGACTCTCTGTTGTGGACACGTTCGCACTAAAGCTTATGGGGTATTTTAAACCATAGTCTAGAAATGTATATTGTACACATTCCTGGGCAAGGGATTTAAATGTTCAAAGTGCAATTCTCTTGGTTATCCTCCCAGGGAATCAAACCATTAAAAAATCTACAACCTCTCCCAAAGGTGGAGAAAGGTCTACCTTCATAAAAGGAAATCTAAAGTAGACATGATGATTTTGTTTTCGAAAGGGTCTGGTTCCAAAACAAAACATGGCAGAACAGGTGCCATTCAGTACCGGGATTCACCTTCCAGAATGAAATCAGCCAGTCTCTTACCTTGTTTCTCTTACCAGGAAGCAGCCTCTGACATCATCTTTCAGTCTTCTTGGTGCTGGCCAATCAGACAGGAGGGTGAGATGGTCCATATCCCTGCATAGCTCCTGATTGGCCAGTACCAGGGAGAATGAAAGATGATGTGTCATAGGCTGCATCCTCATTGGAGTTTAGCCCCATGCTACTCAAAACAAGGTAACAGACTGGTTGATTTCATTCTGAAAGCTGGATCCCTGTACCAAATGGCAGCTGTTCTCCCGTGTTTCATTTTGGAACTGGACCCCTTCCGAAATGAAATGTCCATGTCTAAATCTAAGTTTGTAAGGGATCTGATCGCTGTTGTGAGTCTTTTGGGCTGTTTGGCTGTGTTCTGGAAGTTTTTCTTCCTGACATTTCACTAGACTCTGTGGTCGGCATGTTCAGAGGGCAAGGAGCTCAGGAAACTAGGAGTTCTCTCTGTGCTCTGGGGTATAGAGTGAGTGAGACTGTGTGGTTTTAAGGTTGTGGGAAAGAGTAAAGTTGTTCTATGCAGAATAGGTGTTAGTCATTGTATTGTGATGGAGTGATTAAGAAGTTTCATTGCAGTCGGGTGGCAGCAATTCTTCAATGATTCACCTGAAATTCACAAGAAAATCAATGAGCGATATGGTGCTTATTGAAACACAAGGAAAACAATACAAATTCTAGACCAAGATATTACAGTCTTAAAACAAGTACCCTGGGAAATTTGGCAAAGGAGAAAAACTCAGCTCTGGCAAAACAGCTAAGAGAAAATTCAATTATTTATAAATGCCTGATACCAGAGGAAATTTTTTTCAACTTGGATCTAAAAGATATACAATCAATTCTGTGATGAAGGTGGAAGATTTCCTAAGAAATAGAGGGGATGACATACTCTCTGATTGTGAGAAGGAAGAACAGAGGAGAGAAAAGGGGAAATCACAGTACAAGATAAGAGAACAAGAAAAAAGTGTGCCATCACAAGAGAACAGAAAAGGAGAGATGAAGAGAAAATATAGCAAAAAGGATGGAAATCTTGAATAAACAGATGAAATTAGACTCAATCAATATTAATGGACTGAACTCAGGACAGAAGAGAAAAATGATATTCTTACAATTAAAGAAATTTAAAGCAGACAGACACAAATTGTGGTCAAGAATAGATATGTGTTGGCTTACATCACATATTATGAGAGAAGTAAAGGAAATTGAAATTCTACCTAATACATTTGCTGACCACAACCCTATTCTTATATATTTGGGAGATAGAAGAAATAACTTGCAATGGAAGTTAAACACATCTTTCCTGAAAAATGAAATATTTCTGAAACAAAGCAAAGATGAAATGAAGATCTATTGTAAAGAAAATATATGTCCAGAAATTTCTATGGCTACAGTATGGGACGTGGGCAGAGCTGCTGTAAGAGGACAGATAATTAGATTCTCAGCAAAACAGAAAAGAGAAAAAGGTAAAAAAGAAGAAGCAGCAGCAGTAAGGATTATAGAAGAATGTGAAAAGGGATTAAAACAAGATCCTAAAAAGGAAAACGTAAAGGAAAGGTTGAAAATGAAACAACATTATCTAAATGCACTATGGGTGGAAGATATAGCAAAAAACATAAAATTTGCAAGAGCAAACCTCCTTGAAATAGCAAATAAACCAGGAAGATGGTTGGCATATAGGCTCAGAAATGAAAAAGAGAAAATACAGATACAAAGCTTAAAGGATAAAGATGGAAAAGTTTGACCATGAGATGCTGAAGAAGATAGTGAAGGATTTCTATCAAAAGCGGCTAAAAATACTGGTGTATGGTACAAAAAATTATTTTACAAACTATGTTAATTAATCTTGAGTTAAAACCAGAGGTGTTTTTATTATCTATGATACAACAAAATATTGGTGATAGCAAGAAAATTGTAATAATTCATATTATCACAGCAGCTAGAATGTTGTAGGCACAAGTATGGAAGACAGACAATATTCCAGACAAAAATCATTTAATTATGAAGGTGATAAACTGTGCAGAAATGGACAAGATCTCAGCACTAATGAAACCAGAAGGATGCTATGAAGACTTCGAAGAAAGATGGCATGATTTCTACAAATTTTTAGACGAATATTACAAGACAATTAAGTTTCCTGTTTAATTTATGAGTAATTGAGATAGTTAAGGATCATACATTGTTAAGATGAGATGCAAACTTTGTTTGAGAAGATTAGAATCGCTCCAATGTTTTTTTTTCTTTGATTGATAACTTTTTTGTTTGAAAACTATAAATAAATTGCAAAAAAAAGCAGCCAAAGAAATACAGGAAGAATACTTAGGAAAACAGAGTAAGATAAAATTAACAGAAGAACAAAGGAAGGAATTAGAGGAACCAATAGCTTGCAATGAGATTGTAAAAGTGATTAGGACCCCCCCCAATGGGAAAGTCCCAGACCCAGATGGACTGCCCGCTGAATTTTACAAACAATTGATGGAGGTTATATTGTTGTTACCGTACAAAAATTACTTGAAGATATCATTGAAAGAAAAGAAGTACCTAGAACATAGACTCAAACAATATCATTGATACATAAGGAGAATACAGACCCTAAAGATATGAAAAACTACAGACTTATCTCTTTATTAAATGCAGATTATAAAATTTTTGCTTCAATTTTGGCCACAATATTCAATTTTTTAAATTGAGTGTTATATATCAAGACCAGATGGAAGTCCTACCAAAGTGACAGACGAAGAACAACATGAGGATAATTCTTAACAGAGTTTTATGAGGCACATCCAGAACAGATAATGGCATAGATATTTCTTGCATTTGATAACATCAACTGGAATTTCATGCTAAGTCATTTAAAATATATAGGAGTAGGCCAAATGTTTAGAAATAGTATTCAGGCTATATATACAAAATGAGAAGCTAAAGTGAAAATTAATATGGACATGACAGAAAGGATAGAGATAGAGAAGGGAACACGTCAGGGCTGTCCAATCTCTCCTCTCTTATCTCTAGGTCTGAGATCAGAAGGTGAGAAAAGGGTTAAGAATAAAAGAAGAAGAATACAAGTTACAGGCGTATGCTGCTGATGAAGTTTTTATCCTAGAAGACCCAAATGATTTGGTAGAATGCCTGTTGAAAATTATAGGGAGCTTTGGAGAAATGGCAGGTTTGAAGATAAATCAAGAAAAAACTAAAATCTTAAAGAATACGACAGCAAAAGAAATTAGAAAATTAACAGAACGAACAAATTTTAAAGAGGAAAAGACTATTACATATCTGGGAATAAAGATAACTAAAAAAGGAAAGTACGTTATGGCAAGACAGTTATCTTAAAGTTCTAAAGGATATAGAAATAGAGCTGGAAAATGGAATAAACTGCATTTATTATTATTGGGACAAATAGCCACAATTAAATTGATGATACTCCCAAAAAGTATTATTTTTATTCCAGATGATTCCTTTGCTATTAAAAAAAACATTTTTCAGGGAGAAAGAAAAAGTAATAAGTAAAAAGTAAAAAAGCGTAATAATGAAATTTATATGGCAAGGGGAAAAGAAGAAGGACCAAGAGGAGGAACAAAATGATGAGAGAAACTAGCCAAACCCCCATATTATGGTCCATCCATTAGGGGAACTTGGAGAGCTTCAGTTCTCTCTTAAAAGATTCTTCTCCTCTGTGCAATCTACATTATCTCTCACTTCAGCGATCCTTACATTCACACTGGCAATACTTCTTCTGTGAGAAGGGACCACACAGAGCACTAGCTTGCTCATTAGCAAGGTTTACTCAGTTCACCCATGTATAAGTTTACCAGGAGTCCTGGTGAGTAAGAAGGAAGCCACAATAGCACAATAGCTGAAGACAATAGTGATATGAGGGAAAACACTGGGGTGAAGGTCAGGGAGATGGAGGAGAATTAACCCTCCCCTTTCCATGCCTTTCTCTTCAACCAGGGCCCTGCTGGGGTTGCATTGCCTTGTGGGGACAGAGACCATGGAGTCAGTCCTTTACCCTCCCTTTTCCTGTAATCTCTATCTATCTATCTATCTATCTATCTATCTATCTATCTATCTATCTATCTATCTATCTATCTATCTATCTAATATTTCACTCAGTTGTCACCTCAGATAAATGCTCCCCCACTGCTCCTCTGGGTGCAAACGAGCCACCTGCAGAGTTTATACCATAATATGAATAGGAGTCAGCTGAATAGAAGTCAGCTGAAGTCAAGCATGCTAACAAACCCAGAAGCCCTAGCAATGTGCCAGAAAGGAGCAAGACAGCTCTTAAAGGGGCATGAGGGGTTGATCCAAGTAGAAACATGTGTGGGTGCAAAATAATTTGGTTTGAAACAATCTCTACCAACAGTGATCCAAATGCTGATCTATAAATTGATCTGAACAAGCTCTCAGTTCTTCATACTGGGACATCTGAATGGCATAAGGGACTGGGCCAGGAACTTTGGGGACGGGTCAAATATATTTTATGGCACAAATGATTCCTACTGTCCCAGAAGAAAGAAATGGTAAACTTCATCCTAGTACTTTATACCTCCAGAAGCCTGGAAAGGTCTCCATAAGTCAGAATCAACTTGGAAACCAGCAATTATTGTTATTTACATTCCTGAAGGCTTTCCTGGAGAGACCAAGTGCACTGTCTGTTTTCATTTAGACCCAGCTTTATCTTAAAATGACAAGGTTAGCTTGATTCTTCTCTTCTCACCCCCAGATTCAATTAGCAACCTTCAAAAAGCTGGGTCAGCTATTTACAGTACTACTCATGCCTTCTTGGACTATCCTGGCCCTCAATGAAAGACATCATCAGAATTCTACCAAAAAATCACCTTTTGACTGGTTTTTCATAACTTTGGGGCTCAAGTATCTACACTTTAACTTCTGGAAATCTTAGGGTCAAGTAAGTTGTGACAGGAAATGCAAATTCCCTAAATTTAGCAAATTCTTTTCTCATCCATAAAAATCTGCACCATGATTAAGTGCCTGGGCAGTCAGAATGGCAAATAAACCCTGTCTTTCATTTTTAATAACCAACTAGACATGGGCACGACTCGGCGAAATTTTTGTTTTCATTTCCGTTTTTCGTTTCCGTTACGTAACGGAAACGGTAACGATAATTAAGTCGTCAGAACTCGAACTCGAACCGAAAAAAGAAAAATTTGGTCAGGTTTTTCGTTTTCGTTTGTGGCATCGGTCCGATGAAGCTGTTTGGATGAACAGCGAAACGTTTCTATCTCTCAAAAAAGAAGTCCAGTAGCCATGACTCAACTCCCAGAGTAGCAGCAGTGGGTTTTTTTATAGCAATAAAACGTCGTATTGATTTTATTTTATTTTATTTTATTTTTTATTTTTTTAGACCTGCCCATTTGGGCTGGGCATGGGATGGGACCATGCAATTTTTTGAACCATTCCACCAATGGCATCACCAGGTTTTTGACTGACACTTCTGGATGTCTCGGAGGGCATAAAAAGCCGAGGCACCTTCCAGAAATCGCAGTCGGGTGTATGGATGTGGTTGAGGGAGGAGGGCTGGATGCTGGTGCTGGTGTGATCCGATCGAGATTGAGGAGGGAGGCTGGAGGCTTTAGGATTTAAGTTAGGCAGGCAGGGAGGGAATTGAATTTAGAAAATAATTTCTTTGGTTCCCTGCAGCTTTGTCTGCTGAAGGGAATAGCAGTTTATTCTTTATTTCTTCTCTGGCAGTTTGTGAGGATTTTTTTATGATATTGGATAGAGGGGGAGGTTCGACTGGGAGTGGGAGGTGTGGATTTATTTTAAAAATATATTATATACTACCATTTATTTTCTATTTTCCCAACTTCAATTTGCTTGCACACACACACACATTTGGGGTGCAAGCCAAGAACAGAACCTCTATCCTAAGTGATATCCTAACTGCCCACTCGCCCGCCCGCCCGCGCCGCTGCCCGCCCACTCGCCCGCCCGCCCCTCCCCCTGCCGCTGTCACCGGCCGCCCATGCCCCCCCGCCACCACCGCCTGCCTGCACCTCCCCCCGGCCGCCCACCCCCCACCCCGCCCGCCGCCTAGGGCGCAAAAACACCTAGCGCCGGCCCTGATTGCAGGACGCCTCAAAGCGCGCTAAATTGCGGTGGAAACGACAAACGACAAACGACAAACGAAATGACAAATTTTTGAAAAATTTCACGACAAACGGAAACAACCCGAAACAGACCCGTTCCGACAAACGAAAACTCGAAACGTCATTTTTTCTGGTCGTGCCCATGTCTATAACCAACTACTAAGCAATGCAGATAATGGAGTTGAGTAGACATGCACCGTAACCATCTGACCCTTTTCACCACTCATGGAAGTACTGCTTCTAATGATATACCGAATGGGTTTTCTGCCTTGGGTTTAAGGATTGAGAGTCAGATAGCGGGAATAGATTGGAACCCCTACAGGCCTTGAAGTGCTTAACTTTGTGCCCTTTGCCACTTCCGTGATAAATATGCCTCTTGTAACTGCATCCTTCCGGTACACAGAAACTATTTTCCAGGTTTTGATGCTCAGCTCATGTCCATAAATAATCACTGGCTTGTAAAAAGCCTTCTCCAGACGGTCAACTCTAAAGTGACATTTTGAGGGTTTTACAGCTGTAGTTACTCCTTTGATGGAAAATGTTAAACACCTGGAGGAACATTACGGTGAAGGGTCCTTGTGCAATTGTGCTTTTTAACCAAAGTGTGCAGAGAACTACATAGCCCACATACAGTACTTCGTGCCATAGATGTGGCAAGTAATGGCCTGGCCACTAGGTGGGAAGGGTAAATAAATAAATAAATAAATAAATTCTACAAAAAACAAAGACAGTTTCCTTGGGTCATCAATTCGATGGCTATCAACGAACCAACACCACAGCTAAATTCATTCAGATTTAATCCCAGGACATAGGGCTGTACACTTAATTGACTGATTTTATGTGCCTTAACCCAGTGTTTTTCAACCGGTGTGCCGCGGCACATTACTGTGCCGCGAGATGTTGGCTGGTGTGCCGCGGCGCCGGGGAGCCGGAGGAAGGCAGGGCATCCAGAAAGAAGCCGCCGCCGCTGCCGCCGCCTCCCAGGCCGCTGCCGCGGCCGAAGCTGCTCCCGCTGCCGGAGCCCTTATCAGGGCTCCGATCGGAGAGCCCAGCTGGTAGGCGGCCTGTCAAAGAGAGACTGGCCAGAGCGCGGCAAGGCCGCAAGCCTCGCCGCTGCTGCTGCTGCCGGTCACGGGCGGTCCGCCGCCGGCGCTGCTGCCGCTCACCTTGCTGGGCAAGGCCCCGATCCTCGGCTGCGCGGACAGAATGAATAAATGAAGCTGCAAAGCTATGGCTGGTTTGCCTTTTGCATCAGTGGAGAAAGCAGCTTCCAGTGGAGACTCGTGTGGTACGTGACAGAATCAGGCAGAAGTCTTTCACCCCAGTTCTAAGGATACCAAGGGATCTTTGTTATGAACTGGAAGAGAAATACCCAACCATCAAAGTAAGTAAGCCAGAAATTCTAGTGCTATATCAATGTAAGTCACCATGATGGTCATGCTTTCAAGAAAACATTGTACTTGTATTCTTATTTAAAATGGGGTGAGCATTTTTGGTGGGTCTAGGGGGGGTCTGTTTTTTGCCCCCCCCCACAATGCCATCCCTCCCCACCACAAATTTATTTATTTATTTATTTTAGAGTATTTTTACCCCACCTTTCTCCTTGGAAAGGGACCCAAGGCAGCTTCCGCCCCAGGCCAAGCAGCGCACCCCACTCCCTCCCCCCACCCCCGCGGCCACCTCCGCCCGACCACCTGCGGCCGCCTGGGGAAAGAGGGAGGGGAGAGGAGGGGCGGCAGACACGGAGGGGGGTGAGCCGGGGAGGGGCACCCTTACCTGGCACCTGCACGGGGTCCGCCGCCCCCACCCACCCCCCGTCGCCCAAAAAAACCTAACGCTGCATTGGAACGGATTAAATCCAGTTTCAATGCATTCCTATGCATTTTTTAACATTTTCTAATGGTGGTGTGCCTCATGATTTTTTTCATGAAACAAGTGTGCCTTGGCCCAAAAAAGGTTGAAAAACACTGCCTTAACCAACTAGCATGGAAAGCATACGGCAAAACCCTTGCCTTAGGGCGCTTTTACACGACCCCTAAAATCCGAGGCAAAGGGCTCCCAGATACGGGGCTTAAAATTGTTTTCCCACCAGCTCTGGACTTTAAAGCGCGTCTCAGCGCATTTTCCAAGTACCTGGTCTCCAAAGGTGAAAAAATTCTGATGCGGATGTAAAGCAGTGAGTGGCGGGCTCTCCTCGCCTTGTATTTGTTTGTTTGTTTTTTGCCCCCACCCCTTTAAGAGACTGAAAGAGACTGGAATGGTTCCTGGAGCAGCTCGATGGCAGAGCGGAGGTGAGCCTGCATTCTTTTCTCCCTTTTTTTTCTCCCTCCCCTCATGCAGACAGGAGCAAGGAAGTGCGGAGGGGTGGGAACACAGGAAGAGCGACAAACCCCCAAGATCTCTGGTCTGAATTTAAGTTGCCAGCGGATCTTAGGGGTCGTGTAAAAGCGCCCTTAGAAGCACTAGTCTCAGCACCAGACAATTTACTGTCTGAGGTAAATATCAAGATGGTGCCCCTTCCTTCTTAATATGCTGAGATGACAGGTGGTTGAAGCATATTTCAACATTGGTGACACTCAAAGCTCATTTGACCTCATTAACCCCAAGATCCCCTTATGAAAGGATCTGGAAAGAGAATGAAAAGCACATGAATAGGATGGAACTTGAAAAGTTACATTTTGGATTACAATCCCAATACTCCTGCAACAACATGACTAGTAGTGAACTATATTCTGTTGTAGTTGGAGAAAGTAAATATTCAGAAGATCTTTTTTGTTCCTGTCAGAAGCAGCAAAGTAAAATTGATCAAAATATTAGATAATTCCCACCTAATAATGGGCAACATCAAGAGCATTTGAGGCAGCTGGCATCAAGTCTTCCAATTTAGTTCCATGATAAAAACTTAAAACTTCAGAAAGTGCTCTGGAAAAGAATAAACCAAGAGTTTCTAGTAGAGATGGGCATGACTTGAAAAAAAATTTTTCGAGTTGTCGTTAGTCGGGCCAGTCCCATTTCGGGTCGTTTCCGGTTTTCGCGAAAATTCGCAAAAATTAGTCGGTTCGTTTTTTCGTTTTTTCGTTGTCGTTAGTACTGTTTTTTTTGGGGGGGGAGCGGGCTCCTGGAGGCACCTCTGTGGGGTGGGTGCCTCCTCTGGCCCGCTATAAAGGGAAAGTGGGCTCCTGGAGGCACCCGTGGGTGCCTCCTGCCACTAGGAAGGGGAAGCAGGCTCCAAGAGACCCCTCTACATGGGGGTCTCCCTTCCTCACCTGCTGCTGCTGCAAAATGCTATGCAATAGCCATATGGATATTGCATAACATAATGTGCAGACGTGAGACCAGTGTGAGAGTGATAGGGTCATACCTTCCCTTCACAAGGCTCCCGCACCACCATGTCTCACACAGAAGGGAATTGTACTTGCTGCGTGTAGTGCAATGCAAGCAAGTAGATCTGGCTTTAAGGTGGCTTAGTGCAAGAGCTAGGGTTAGGCTAGTGACGGGTAAGGTTACGGTGGGCTAGTGGGTTGCACCTCTGGGTGCCTCTCTGACCCACTAAGAAGACAGTCTGTGATGTATGGGTACGGAGTCAAGGGTTAGGGTTAGGGCTAGGGCAGGTTTTAGGGGGCTTTTTGGCACATCCCAGAAGTCTCCATGGCCAAGTGGCCATGCGACTGGTGGGATGGCTCCAAAAATTTGCATGGTTGTCCACTCCCACATGGCTGGCCACTTGGCCAGCCCATCATTGCGCAGGTGTAAATAAAATAAAATAAAATAAAATCAATGGAGGACAGAGGAGGAGAGGAGAGACATTTTGTTGCAAGAAAAAAACCCACTGCTACTGTGAAAAATCTGGCAGTTTATAAATTTTCGCGTGTTTCTGTTGTGCTTGTGTGTTTTTGGACCACGATTTCAAAAACAATATTGCGTTTGCCGCCCCATTTTGGATCCCCCCGCCCGCACCGCATGGCATGGCGATGGCGACTCGCGAGTCCGGCTGCCCAGGACGGGGGGGAGGCGGGACCCCCCCCTCCAGAAACCACCCCTCCGGTAGGTGCCCTGCGCCCTTAGTCAAGCAGGCATTTTTCCGCCTGCTTTTTTGGCCCGGGAATGGGTGGGGGGAGAGTTTAAAAGTTTTTTTCCTGTGTCGTCCGTGCCGCTTGCTTGCGCTTTAATTGCGGCGGCCGGCGGCGAGACTGGGCTTTTTGCTGGCTGCGAGCCTGCGGCGAGTCCCACCAGAGCAGCCCAGGACGGGGGATGAGGGGGGAGGCCGGGGACCTCCAGAAACAACCCCTCTGGTAGGTGCCCTGAGGCACGGCAGGCATTTTCCCGCCTGCTTTTTGGCCGGGAACCGGGTTTTTTTAACTTTTAAAAACTTTTTTTCTGTGCCGCGTGTGGCATCGTGCGATCTCGCGATGCAAGGAACGAGCACGACAAATCAGACCAAAATTGTTCGTTCGTCGGTTCGAGCTCGAAGTCTGGGGGAGTAATTCCCGTTACCGTTTCCGTAGAGTAATGGAACCGAGTAACGGAAACGGAAACGGAAATACCGCTAAGTCGTGCCCATCTCTAGTTTCTAGATGTATCAGCATAATCTCGGCAGCATATCTAATACATACAACTGGCTCAAATCCCCAAGTATTATCCAATTGGTTTTACTTAGTCTTTACACAGGAAAGCCTCCCACTGAAATAAAAACGGAGCAAGAAACCTCAAAACTGGATGTACTCTTAATTTTCCTCAAATTTTCATATACCATAAAAGATTGTTTTGTTTAAACTCTGCTCGCTACCCACTTCCCCAGCCCAGCAGGACTTTAAAAAATATTTTTAGCATCTGACTGCTCTCTTGAAAATCATTTCTTTATTTTTAACTGTTCAGTTTGCAGCAATTACATTTATTAATTCCTGGCTAATCAAAGCCTGCATCTGACTATAATATAGATAACAGTGACTAATGAAAAACACAGGAGCTTTATGTTCTAGCAACTAATGATGAAGCAAGATATTTTATATTCCACAGTGGTGGCTTAAAAAACTTTCTTCAGAAATCCTTTTTCACACTGACTTTATTCACATGTTGATTTCTGTTGAGTACCAGCTTATTTTGACATGTGAATCTGTCTTTACTGACAAGCCATGTTTTGGGAAACAGCCAGAAACCAAGGCATGAAGCCACAGGTTTTCTGAGCTTATAGACTCTGAGTTCTGAGCTATTAAATGTCAAAATCTAAAACCATAGCTTTTTGTGACTCGTCCTTAGCTTGTTTCTTGTCCACACAGAAACAGGTTAACAAAAAGGAGAAGAGAATGAACAAACCACAAATGCAGAGCACAGGCCATGGTTTGGTTGCCCATTGTAAAAATATAGGTTACACCATATAAATTGTGGTTGAACACAAACCATAGATGTGCAAAAGCACCCATTGAGTCATCTGATAGTCCTGGACTATGGCTCCCATTATCCCCAGCCAGCTTGCTGCCTAGGGACCATGGATGTTGTAATCCCACACACCTGGAAGGTATCAGCCTGAGAATGACTGCTGCACGACAGTCAGTAGTAACGAGAAGCCCATATTTAGGGAAAATTTGTGGTCCTACCATCTCCTAGAGGATACAATGACAAACTGCCCATCTTGCCCCTTAACCATCTTGGCAAAATCCATTGTCAATCTTAGTTTAACCCCCAAGCCCACTTTCCTCTGCAATGACTCCAACAGGAGAAACTTTTTTGGGAAGGTTGCTTTAAGGGAAAGGAAGGGAAGGAGAGCATGGGAGAAGCCTGTATACAGTATACTGTATTTTAAAAAGCAAGGAAATGAAAAATGCACAAGAATCAGACATGGACTTCGGGACCACCCTGGCCCGGCTTAAGAAATGGAATACCAGTCACGGCTTCAGAGTGGGAAAAATCAATTCCATGTTGTTGCCTACAGATCTAACATTGACTTGCCCAGCCAATGTCTTGGTAAGATAATTCACTCTTCGCTGAACGTCATCTTGAGCCTCTTCCTTGAAAATCAATGTTCCCTGCCTGTCAAGGGTGTATTTATGATGAGAATAAAATTATATAGCATCCAACAAAACTAGACCAAGAGCTGTGATTTTTAGAAGCACTGGGCATCATCCTTGTTTCTCTGTCACACCAGGAAACATGAAATGAGGTCAGACCGCCCATGTTTTAGGGATGTAGTAAGCTACTGTGATTCCCTGGAGCGCAAAAGACTGGGGATTTTACATGGTGGACAAAACAATATGGTATAATAGTTACAGTTCCAGAATAGAAGAGCTCAAGAATTGGTTCCCATCTGTTAGGCTCATTGCATGATCTTGGGCCTCACCTAACTCTGTGGGTAGAAAATTTTTTGGAGGGGATGCAGGAATCACTCTGGAATTGACAGATGGATCTTGAAACACTAAGTATGACCAAAATAATTTGGAAGTGAAGGAGCAGGCAAAGACTAAAATAACAGCAAATCTGAAGTTACTGTAGAAAATTAATTTATTATCATTACAAGCCCCTAGTAGATAGTTACAATTGACATTACAGAAAAAGAACTTTTCACATTCTGATTATTTGAAAGTTACTAAAATGGGCAACATTTGTTAATTTAAATACAACCATCACAGTCCCAAAAGCTGTTGACCTGTAGTACAAAACACCTAAAAAGGGAAACTACAGCCATTGCATTGCAAAAGTTGTGTTTTGTTATACCATAATGCCACTTAATTGTGTCTTTGCGATAGCAAAAAGGAACAAATTGTAAGTAACTTTTTATGTTACTCTATTTCTATGCTTTGTAGCTGACCACAGTGTTTTAGTTCTAGTTTCTGTTGGTCCTGCTGAAATTGCTGGTGGCCTTATTAATTTGGCTCCATACTGGTTCTGGCTCAGTCCCAGCTCTGTGGGTCAGTTCAGCGAAATGGGGAGGGTGTGTTGAAAAAGAGAGAGCTCGGGAGGTATGCCAGCACTAAAAAGAAAAGAGGCTTCTCTTCGGCAGTGAGGGAGGGCCAGTACCTGTGTGGGTGTTTGTGTGAAGAGGTCCTGGAAAATGCAGATGCCAGCACAAGTGGGATGTGTCTCTCTCTATCTCTCTGCCAGGGAAGCATGCTTTATAGATGAAGAGCTTATTGTGCCGGGAGGAGACAGACAGACAGACAGACAGATAGACAGAAAGAAAGAAAGAAAGAAAGAAAGAAAGAAAGAAAGAAAGAAAGAAAGAAAGAAAGAAAGAAAGAACTTATTGTGCCAGGAAGAGACAGGCAGGCAGACAGATAGACAGAAAGAAAGAAAGAAAGAAAGAAAGAAAGAAAGAAAGAAAGAAAGAAAGAAAGAAAGAAAAAGAAAAGAAAAGAAAAGAAAAGAAAAGAAAGCACTAACATGCATTATTTGTTGCTGTCTACCTTCAGTGCCATACTTGACTTTAAAAAGGTTGCCTATAGGAAAGATTGCTGCCTCTTAGATGCCCTAAGTACATCCAGTCTCGCCTGATTTCGGAAGCTGAGCAGGGTCGGCCCTGGTTAGTACTTGGATGGGAGACCACCAGGGAATACCAGGTGCTGTAGGCGCCTGGAGTAGGAACTGGCAAGCCACTCCAGTATTCCTGCCAAGAAAACTCCATGGACATGGAGTCATGAAGAGTCGGTCAGGACTGTAACAACACACACACAACCTGACGATTCAGCTGCACTGAATCATTCAACGCAATGGCAGCATTTGCAACCACAGAGGTCAACATTTTTTGTTCTTAAACAGAAGACTAGAGACCAGGTTACTTGTGACATAGTCTTCTGCTCATTTGTTTTCACCCAGCAAATACTCTAGGGTGAAAACAATTCTAGGAAAATATTCAAATTAGACCGTGCAGTTTGTTCCTCATCGTAAGCAGAGCTCAAGCTGGCCTCTTTTTACACTCGGCAAAGTCGTTCACCATTGTTTTGAGATTCAGCAATATGATCGGGGAAATAAACCAAGTTCGATGAAATCTGAAAATCAGATTCAATTTCAATGCATTTTTGTGTGGGGACAGATACTGTAATTGCAGGAGATCCACCTGGGAATAAGCCCCTCGGAGTTGATGGGGCTTGTTTCTGAGCAGACATTAACAAGATCCCATTGCCTGAAAAAACAGTAGTAAGTTGCAGCTAGAGTAGGCTCATTGAATTAGCAAGTCAACCCTCTGTAAGCTTCATCAGGCCTACTCTAGTTGTGGCTTATTATTGCTCTTAGACCAAAGTATTACATATGCAGTCTAAAATAAGAAGTAGTTGGATTTCAGCCACTGCTAATTTTCAAATGTGTATTACTCATCATTAGCAGACATTATTGCTACACCTATTAGGTGGAACTGAGTATGTCCATAAACAAGGATAGGACAAGCAGAGTCCTTTCCTTCCAAGTGTCTGTTCAATTGTAGCGATGACCTTTGGAAGCCCTAAGCAGCCAAGCTGAACGGAAGAGGATGTGAAAGATTCAGGATTCTGTTTATACAAACGATCACATTTCAGATCCCACTGGTGGCATGAACTAGAGGAGAAGTAAAATAGATGATGCAAGGTATCACTTCTCTGATTTCATCTATCCTCAAATGAAAAATAAAAGCACACTTGTGATTCAGGCTAGAAATTTATTAGTTTTGCTTTAACCAAGTGAACTTTCAGCCAACAGCTAAAGGGAGGAGGACTAGCATGGAATACAGAACGAAACAAGGTGCACCTAAAATAATTCAGGTTTTGTGCCATGGTTTAAAAGCTTTGTAGGTCTGGTTCTGCTGTATTTATACACAGGGCCATACTAAGTGGCATCCAGGCCAATGAGATATATTTCAGGAAGTTCCCTGAAGGCAATTGCTCTCAATTGACACAGACATCCTTCCAAAACATATTCCAGCTGGCACTCAGAAGTCGAGAGCCTTGCACTTCCTATTATTGATCATGGTTCATGATGATTTAGCTCTGTCTTCCATAAAACAAAATCCACAGGCAAGGCAGTAGTTTTATTAGGATCAATTCCAAATGCATATTAGGATCAATTCCAAATGCATTATTAGGATCAATTCAAAATGCATAGTGTAAGGTTTTTATTATTTTTTTAATTATTTATTGATATTCTATGTTTTAACTGTTTTAATTTTTTGATTGTAAGCCGCCCAGAGACCTTTGGGTAGTGGGCAGCATATAAGTTGTAAAAATAAAATAAAATAAAATAAAATAAAATAAAAATAATATGCAAGCTTTCAGTAGTAAATTAAGGTAAATAAAAACCCCAAAAGGCATAGAAGTTCAAAATTTATCTAACCTAAGGTAAAGATTACCATAAGGATAGTTATGCGAAATTTTGATATATACAGTATAGGAATTTATCATGACAGAACACACAGCCACTGAAATACAAAACTGGGTGGCCACATAAGAAAAAGACAGTACTCCTACACCCTTGATCACTTTATGTAAGAAGTAACAGTACATATGTGTGGTGTCCAGTACCATTTGCTGAAATTCATTCGTCCAGCAGCTGCTAAAGCTACAGAAGATGTGCTCTATATTTCATAGTAGAAGTTTTGGAAGAGGTAGCCGTGTTAATGTGTGCAAAAATTCTAGGCAAAAATCAAAGAAACAAAACAAAACACACAAAAATATTTTAATGTAAGCTTTCGTGAACATGTCCCCTTCTTCGGACATATGGTAGTGGAATGAGGTATACAATATAATATACAATGAAAGTTTCATACCAATTATTCATTGGCTGTTGGATTTACGGTACATTTGCATGCAGTGATTCAAAAGGACAGGCTGTTGTGTTGTTCAGCCTCAACAGTAATTTCAGATTTGCTGTTATTTTAGTCTTTGCCTGCTCTTTCACTTCCAAATTATTTTGGACTTTTTTCCCCCTATGAGAGGCAGAAGAACAAGAGGCTGCATTTTTTTTCTCTTTTGCTAGGCTGAGAAACAATTCTCTTCCCCCCCTCTTTCGTTCTCTTAAATAACATCACAGCCATGGATCCAAGACCACAGAAAAATCCAGATTTTTTAAAATATGTTTGGATGTGTTTGGACAGCTGCTTTATGGTTAACACATCCAATGAGCAAATATGAAATGTTATTTTACTGTTTCATTATTGATGCCTGGAGTGCCAGTGAATGCCTTTCTTTAGGCAGATTGGCCATGGCAATACCTAGGACCACAGTGCAGCTCCGGATTGTTCTATGGCTAGCAGAATTGCTTAAAAATATGTATTCCCTTGAGGCTTTTTGTTTCCACGGTTAAAATTCAAACAGTTGGCCATGCACATTGTTTATGTGAGCTATACATCAAACCATTAAAAAGTAGCTAGGAATATTTTCTTCTTGCTATGGCATCACCATGTTACATGCTATTCAATGTGGTGAATCCCTTCATCAGTGGTGCATCTAGTTGCCGTTTCCTGTGACATCACTTCCTGTGCTACAGTATTTCCCAGAATAGCATCCAGTTCTGTTGGGAGGATGGGGGGAGGCAAAGGGCTGGTTGGGTATAGACCTTAATGCCAGTTTTATTTCTCTGAAATATTTATACAGTCTGCCTTTCCTTGGAAAAATTAGCCAAGCATCACTATTAAAAGAGTAAAACCATTAAAATTCAATTACAAGACTCATTCTCTCACTTCCTCTATATGCTAACCTGGCACAGACAGTGACAGAACTGGAAAGCTTCCTTCTCACTTCCTTCACTTGCCAGAGCTATGTAGCTGGGTTGGTTATTTATCCTCAGGTTCTGTAGATGACATCAACCTGCATATTCGGGGTAGAGGGGGGATGTGGCAGATCACTCCCCAGGCTATACCTCTAGTTAAATAAATGGAACAAGAGAGGGCAAGAAAAACATCCTCTTGGGACTCATGGCTACCAAAAAGGCTTCATCCCTGGCCATAAACAGATAATCTTCATCCTCACAGAACTGCAGAGCTGGAATGAACCAGTTAAGGCGCTTAAAGGAGCCTCCAACGATGCTCTCCAAGGAGAATCAATTTTGCAGCAGTCAAGCTGTGCTAGCAAAGGACTAGCAGATTCATTCCAAGCCAATTCCACAAATGTTTAAGGCAAAATCCCTGTTAAACTGTGGGAATGTAGCTCATGAGAAATGCATTAAGTGGAGCTAGTTTTCTCTACTGCTCCCAATTGTGGGAAACAGAAGTGGTCTTGGATGTATCGCTCAAATAAAGCAACCGGCAATTGCTATTCTCCATGAACAAGGGTGGGTTAGAGGTAAAAATAAATGAAATTGTTGCTGACCTCAAAAATCCATCCAAAATTGCTAGTACTTGCATGGAAATTGGGATTATTATGCCATGTTTTATAAGAAACTAGGATATTTTCCCCCTTAAAATATTCATGAATGTGCTCTGACTGGCTGACTGAAAGGGAGCAGGGTGTGTGTGGAAATAAGCCAAAACCTACCTCTGAATGTATCACCCGTGCAATTTCTCCTTGTACTGGGACAAAATGTCTTCCCAGTATATCTGTTTAGGCTCATCCAGATGGCAACTATCCCCATGGCTGCTTCGGGGCAAAATTCAGAACTGGAGGAGAAATAGATTGTATTAAAGGACTTGCTGTAATTAATGTTTTTGAGTCTAGTAGGGGTTGTGGTGAATTGCTGTTAAGTAATATGCTAGGCAGTGTCAATTTGCTGTGGTGAGTTACACAGTTTAATTCATGGCTATGTTAATCATCAACAGGATTCTGGCCGTGATATTTGAATGTAGCACATTTAATGTAGCACTCTGAGGCTTGCTCTTGACTGATTTTGTTCACAAGCATTCCAGTTCTCCCTTTTTTGAATTAAAGATTCCCTTTCTGCCATGTTGAGGCTGACTTTGAATCTTAAGTAGCACCCTAAGGACTGGAGTATTTTTTTTGGGACAGGTTGAGGCCTAGGGAAGCAATCTAAGAAGCATATTGAGAACAAAAAAGCCAGGGAAAACCAAGTCTTGAAAACTGAACAAAGAGGACAAAGTCACACAATGATATCAAGCGCATGAGACTAGATATCTATCTCCTGCTACCACTCTCCTGCATCTGGCCCTTGAAGTACCCTGGTTTTAAGCCTGGAGATTACACATCTCCATCATGGTTTGTAACCTGTGATAGACTTCTCCTCCAGGAATCTGTCCAATCCCCTTTTGAAGGCATCCAGGCTAGATGCCATCACCACCTCTTGTGGCAGGGAGTTCCACAGACTAACACTGGGTAAAAAAATTATTTTCTTTTGTCTGTTCTCACTCTCTCGACCCACAGTTTGAGTGGATGTTCCCTAGTTTTGGTATTTTGTGAGAGAGAAAAGAGTGTCTCTCTATCCACTTGACTCATGCCAGAGCGATTTAGGTGACTCATGCCCTGCATTATTTTGTACGTCTCAATCATATCCCCCTTCAGGCGCCTTTTTTTCCAGACTAAAGAGCCCTAAATGTTTTAGCCTTTCCTCATAAGGGAGTTGCCCCATGCCAGTAATCATTTTAGTCACTTTCTTTTGCACCTTTTCCAGTTCCACCGACACTTTCTCATGCTGATGGGAGTCACAGTCTATCTTCATCCGGAGAGGCTACATTTGCCCATCTTTGTTATAACTAAACTCTTGGATCGTTTAGTGGTTTAACTTTGTAGCTACAGAGCCAGAGGTTTGGAAATTTGATTCTCTGCTGTGCCTCCCTGTCAGGGCTGGACTCAGTGATCCACAGGATCCCTTCCAGTTCTGCAGTTCTAAGACGGTGATGATGATTAAGAGTCAAGCGCAGGAGAGGATTTCAACCAGTTGTGGTTTCAGTTATTGTGAACTGGCAACATCACTGGGACATCAAGAGCAGGGATGAAAGTTTGGGTCCTTGCCTGCTTTTCTTTTGCATATTTTGAAAGGCATACAGAACAAAGGATTTCTACCTCCTGGTAGGTGAAAAGCGGACACCTGTGCATAACTCACACAGTATTTTCATTTGCTTTGTTACTGCCACGTCCTGAACACAATTAAGAGTACTCAACCTTTGAAGGAAGGTTGGTTGCTGATTTACTTTGTTCATTAAAGTTAGATTTTGGTGTACTTCTGATTCTAAGAAAGCATTAAACTAGCCCAAAACGACTTATGGTTTGAGTTTGTTAGG
The DNA here is from genome assembly GCA_037367245.1 of Phrynocephalus guinanensis. Taxonomy (NCBI): domain Eukaryota; kingdom Metazoa; phylum Chordata; class Lepidosauria; order Squamata; family Agamidae; genus Phrynocephalus; species Phrynocephalus guinanensis. The sequence continues at coordinate 113,762,013 of CM074737.1, read as the reverse complement.
CACTTTCAGCCAACATTTTATTTTACTTTCTTTGTATTTGTTTTCTGTCAAGGAAATAAGGGTGCCCTGCTCCCCCATTGTGTATGGAAGGCCCACCCCTCCCCTGCCCTACCCTCACTCTGTTGATGATGTAAGTTTATCAGCGATAGCTCAAAGGCACTGAACACCTTGCGGGATGTTTTGTCCAAGGTGAACATGGCTCTTAGCCCAACATCTGAACTGACATTCCCGCCGCTTCCCCTAGCATCAGACCACAAATATCTTTTCCACTCTCAGCTGTAAAGAAGGACGCGTCGATTTTCAGGCTTGGAGAGATGTGGTGAACTAAGGGCAGGAAGGATCTGTCATTCATAAGAAAAGGCAGGCCAGGATTTCCAAATCTATTTTAATTTCAAATTGCTTTTCTAATGCTGATTGAAACCAAAGAAAGCCTTGTATACAGCTTGTCACATGCCTCTCTCTCTCTCTCTCTCTCTCTCTCTCTCTCTCTCTCTCTCTCTCTCTCTCTCTCTCTCTCTCTCTGTGTGTGTGTGTGTGTGTGTGTGTGTGTGAGAGAGAGAGAGAGAGAGAGAGAGAGAGAGAGAGAGAACCTCCCCTGGAAGGTTCCAAACCAGGAACGTGGACATTTCCATTATGCCTTGCACAAAATGTACAAGATTTGGTTCTTTTGCTAGGCATCCTTCCTCAACAAAATATTTAGAATTCATGCACCCTCCAGATAAAAGCAGTGATTTCGAACAAACCTGGCAGCTCTCCTTGTGTCCTGAAGAACTTTTTTTAAAAAAATAACCAAGGAAAAGTGGGAGGAGGAACTCACTGTTTTTATGTACTAAGTCAGCTTTGTCATTGCCCCTGAAGATACACATGAATGGTGAACACCACTGGGTGCGAGGGTTTTTTCTTGTAATTATAAAATGTGCCCCATGAGGGGAGAGGGGGAGGCGTGTTGTTAATCTTTTCTTTGTGTGGTTTCGTTCCCTCTCATTGCATTTACCTTGGCCTTGCAGAGCCGGGACATTCTGCAGATGGCTTTGGGTCTATAAATTCTTATTGAAACCATGAGGAGCCAAGTATAACAGGTTGCCGTCCAGACTTGTCTAAGGTGGGTACACTTCAGTTAAGCCGATAAATAAGATTCTGGTCCTTTTAACCATATGAACACGTAGACATCAAGCCAGGTGTCTTTAAAGCCCTCCTTACACACCCGTACTGTTGCTCTGTCACAGACTTAAGGCATGCAAGTTCAGAACTCAAAAGGGGGGCGGGATTTTGTGGGAACTTGTTCCGTAAGAAAAAATTAAGTGGATGTTTTCAGGGAAGAAATGCAATGTTGCCTTCCCCTTTCCTGCTTGTTTAAACAGATTGTTCATACTTAACTCCCAAGTGACTTCTTCATGAAAACATCCTGTTTCAGGTCAACAGGCCAAGGTAGAAACTGGTGATCTGTGGCTCTTGGGATGTTGATAGCCTGCATGTCCCATCATCCTTTGCTAATGGCTGTACTGATAAAGGAAGGGCACTTGAACATCTAGAAGGCTACATCTGTGGGGTATGAAGTCAAGATATGGAATATTTGTTGTTGTCGTCGTTTGATGCTGTTCCTGCACCCCATGCACATAGCAAGTCATGTGACAGGATATACAAAGGAGCCTGTTGATCTATTCAAGCATCAGGAAACATGTAGACCGGTGGTTCCCAACCTGTGGGTCAGGACCCCTTTGGGGGTCGAGCGACCATTTCACAGGGGTCGCCATGAGCCAGTGAAGAACTAGGCACAAATGGCTTGGGTCTGGAGGAGCAGGGGGAGGAAGGGGGGAAAGAATGAGTTACAACTTGATAGGTTGGAGGGGATGTCAGTCAATGACACTGGAAGCTCCGATTGGCGGAGGATGCCTGTAGAGGGACGTTCTCTATGGCACCTGAGGTAGTGGCCTGCCAAAGGGAGCTTGTGGCCTCTTCCAAGCAGGGCAAGGGGTCACCACAACATGAGGAACTGTATTGAAGGGTTGCGGCATTAGGGCGGTTAAGACCCACTGATGTAGACTATTCACATATAGAAAGAACCATTCTAGCCCTATCCAGTTTGTCATGGCTTCCATTGCTTATCTACACATGAAAGGATGTGGACAGCTTCCATAGTCCCTGGCAACTCTCCACATGAGTTGAGATATTGGAAGAATCAGGGCCCTGACTCACAGGGAGAACCCCCACTGACAGTGAACTTCTACATCAAACTGGGAAAAGCAACATACTTGAAATCCATGTGTGCCAGAGTATTTGAGATCAGCAACATTATTCATTTGCCCACTTGACCAAATTAGGGGAATCGCTCAAATTGGGAAGTCTGACACATTTAATAAGGTGCTGTACATCGGTCCATATGTGTACCAGCCAAGTGGAAGCAGCACCACTTGAAACCCTCCATGATAGGATCAAAAGTCCACATGGTGCAGGTGCTGTCAATCAGTTCCTATTTTAATATTGTTAAGAAGAGAAACAAATTATAAACTGCCTGTTACTAGAACAATATATCCTTAATACTTAATTGTGTATGGCTGTCACCACAAGAGCTTTTCTCACCTCCTGGAGTTTAAGAACATAAGAAGAGCCATGCTGGATCAGGCCAACAGCCCATCTAGTCCAGCTTCCTGTATCTCACAGTGGGCCCACCAGATGCGTTTGGGAGCACATGAGACTAGATATCTGTCTCCTGATAGCACTCCCCTGCATCTGGCCCTTGAAGTACCCCGGTTTTAAGCCTGGAGATTACACATCTCCCACATGGTTTGTAACCTGTGATGGACTTTTCCTCCAGGAATCTGTCCAATCCCCTTTTGAAGGCATCCAGGCCAGATGCCATCACCACATCCTGTGGCAGGGAGTTCCACAGACTAACAATGTGCTGGGTGAAAAAGTATTTTCTTTTGTCTGTTCTTACTCTCCCAGCCCACAATTTGAGTGTATGTCCCCTAGTTCTGGTATTTCGTGAGAGGGAGAAGAGCTTCCCTCTATCCACTTTACTCATGCCCTGCATTATTTGGTACGTCTCAATCATATCCCCCCTCAGGTGCGTTTTTTCCAGATTAAAGAGCCCCAAATGTTTTAGCCTTTCCTCATAAGGGAGGTGCCCCAGCCCAGTAATCATTTTAGTCGCTCTCTTTTGCACCTTTTCCAGTTCCACTATGTCTTTCTTGAGATGCGGTGACCAGAATTGTACACAATACTCCAGGTGCGGCCTTACTATTGTTTTGTATAATGGCATTATAATGTTGGCTGTTTTATTTTCAATCCCCTTTTTGATAATCCCTAGCATGGAATTGGCCTTCTTCACCGCTGCCACACATTGGGGAGACACCTTCATGGAGCTGTCCACCAACACACCAAGATCTCTTTCCTGATCCGTCACGGATAACTCAGAGCCCATGAGTTGATAGATAAAGTTTTGATTTTTTTGCCCCAATATGCATTACTTTACATTTGGCTACATTAAAACACATTTGGCATTTTGCAGCCCATTCCCCTAGTTTGGAGAGATCCTTCTGGAGCTCTTCACAATCTTCTCTGGTTTTCACCACACGGAAAAGTTTTGTGTCATCTGAAAACTTGGCCACCTCACTGTTTATCCCTGTCTCCAGGTCATTTAGGAACAGATTGAAAAGCACCGGTCCCAGGACAGAGCCCTGGGGCACACCGCTTTTCACCTCTCTCCATTGTGAAAATTTGCATATTAGGTAGTTTTGTTTTGTGATTGGTCTGCCGGTTTCCTTTAAATCTGATTTCTTAAGCAAAAGAAGGCTGCATTTCTCTAACTTTATCTTATGTTCACATTTTTTTAAAAGTGGACCATCTACAGCAATGGTTGACTCAGTAGCGATCTCCAAGGAAAGGATCCCATAGCATATCCCCCTGGGGTAAGGGGGGAAAGGCCTGTTTCAGGCCTCCCTTACTTACCCCAGGACTGGTGCTGCTCCAAACGGGTCTGCAAGGGCCTTCCTGAGCCTTCAGGAGGCCCCCAAAGGCCCAGGAAGTCCCACGCAAGCCTGTTTGGGGCAGCGCCAGGCTGGGGGTAAATACAAGGGCCCCCAGCTAGGCACCCCAGGCCCGACCTAACCTAACCTGCATCCGCATAGTGTGGATTTTCAATTATCGTGGGTCAGGTTGAGCCACAATAGGCAGGGGGTCACTCTTTGAGACAGCTGCCATTCTTCTTCCAGAATGCTCAATATTGCAGAATATGTTTATTCACTGACACAGACACTATAAATATGTGGGGAGTTTTTTATTGTGTATGCATAATGTTCTGGGAGAATCCATGAGATGAAAAGTACTCATGGACATTAATTCTTCCTGTGGTTGTTGGGCAGTTTTCTTTGGCCTTTCGTGTTGAATAATAAGGGTACCGAGAGAGATGGTGTTGAATGTGACCATTTTTGAAAGACCAATGTGAAAAGCAATTTTTAAACTGCATGCATTTGGATATTAATAAAGAACTGTAAGGCGAGAAGTAACTGCAAAAAAAATCCCATAGAAGTTGGATTGCAGCGAGGCTCTGTGAATGTCGGTTCACATATCAAATTGGAAGCATTGCATGGGAAAGATCAGATGCAGAACTCAAGATTGTGATTATTATAAAATCATTAACTTGGTAATGCTTCAAAGCTGCTGTGCTAATTTTCTGCTTCATGGTTCCCATTAAAACCTGGGAGTGCTCCAAGAGGGTCATGGTGTGTTCTGTTCTGAATTTGACTCCCATCTTGTATCACTATTTAAAACGGGTGTTTTTAGGGGACACAGAACAAGTAGCTGAACGGCTGGAATGACTTGATTTCTGAGCATTTTATTTGCGTTATTTCTCTACAACAAATCACTGCTCTGCCAGAGTTAAGGAGAAAACTACAACATTGACAAGATCTTCTGAGCTGCGGCTGTTTGGTTTGGTCCAGGGGATCTGATGGGATTCTAACACTGGCAAGCTTGCAAGGTCTAGCTCTGACCTAGGCACTCTTGCTAGCAAAGGTGAATTTGCTTTCAAACAGTGAACTCTGGTCTGTTATGGTGAATGGGGTGCCATCCTACCTCAGAAACAGTTGAAAGGCACACTGTGTCAGCTGCAAACGGAGAGAATCTGAAAAATACACATTCAGGTTAGTCCAAAGAGTCATACATAGTCAAACTTTCAGCCAGGAAAAGGCAAGGGATGAAACTAGTAAAAAGTAACGATCCAAATGGAGATCCATGTATTTAAGGAGCCCACAGGTAGGGTTTTATTGGTTTCCTTGGAAAAGAAGAGGCTTCCTTCAAGGAGATATCTCATACCTGAGACTTTTCTCCCAATAAGTCCTTCCCTGCAGCCATTCACTTTCTCTGGCAGCCTCTATCAAGCTCACCCCTACAAAGTGTAGTGTTTGTTTGGGTTGGGATGGGGTTTGGCCTTGTCTGGCTTGGTCCTTGAACCACATGTCTCTAGGTCAGTGGTGGCAAACCTTTGGCACTCCAGATGCTTTGGACCACAACTCCCAGAATTCCAAGCTTGCATTGCCAATGACAAAGGACTGTGGGACTTGTGGTCCAAAACATGTGCAGTGCCAAAGGTTTGCTACCACTGCTCTAGGTGTACAGCTTCTGGTCTTCCAAGGGCCCTGCGTTAGGCAAGAGACACATCATCTAAGGATTTATAACAAACAAGCAGGTTTTGGATACCCATACAGATAGCCTGGATTTGGCTATCCCTTCTTTCTTGTCTAGTCTTGGTGACTGCTTGTTATGCCAATTTATTTACCTTTTAAAGGAAGACCGTTAGCAACGGTTCCCTATTGTTAGAAAGAGGTACTCCAGTTGCTACAGGGTTTTGAATTTCTCGTTAATGTTCCTTTCGGTGTGCAGTAGAAGCAATTACTTCTAGTTGTGAAGAGAACAACAGCAAACTAACAAGCAGACATAATTCAAACGGACTAAACAGAAAGAAAGAGCACTCAACAGACAGGTGGGGCTCTCCCTGAGTTCTGAATCCTGAAGGAATCATTGGTTACTGCCAGATAGAGTGACAATCGCTGCAGAAAGGCCACTCCCAGCCACTCAAACCACATGCGAGGTTGTAAAAACTCCAGTAGAAGTCATGCCTGAGATTTGCTACATAATGACTATCCACAAACCCATATCCATAAAAGCCAGCTGTAAAATCTTGTGTAGTTAGTTAGTCCCCTTCCCCCATTGCATAATGTTCTGATGCAATAAATGGGAGTGCTCTTGTTTACACAAATACAAATTTCCAGTGTGCTTATACTCAACACTAGCCCATTACACCCTATGAGTAAGAGCTATCAAAATATCTTTACTGGCAATGTGGGTGTTGTACTGCAACTATAACTGTGCTCATGAGCTGGGGTTCAATTCCAGGTAGCAGGCTTAAGGTTCACTCAGCCTTTCATCCTTCCAAGGTCAGTAAAATTAATGTCCAGTTTGCATGGGGGGAGTGTGTATTTTGCATAGTTACTTGTAAACCACCTAGAGAATGGAAAGCACTGTGGAGCGGTATATAAACAGCACACTTTGCTTTTTCAGTTTCACTTCTATACTATGGCCAATGAGAAGGCAGTCATATTGGGAAGGAATAGGGTTCCTGGAGCTTCCTATTCATCTCTTTGCCTCTTTCACTCCTTACTCTCCCCTGCCCCCTAATTTGTCAGAGGAGATAATTCTGTAACTGGGGGGTAAGCCACATTTCCCCCCTTGTTCCAGCAAGGAAGAGGGGGGGGGAATAATTCAGTATTGCCCGGCAAGATTGTGGCATAGCTAAATCATGGGCTGGGAACTTGGACGAATCCCAGCAGATGCCATTCTATTTGAACTCAAAGATCACTTTCCCTTCAAATGGGAGCTCTAAATTTTAAAAGGAAAGTATCTCACCCACAAAACCTCATAAGCAACAAATGCTTTTATATATTTTTTGAAACAAAACAGTGAAATCCAGTTAAATTGTTCTTTTACCCTCAGCAATTTCCCTGAAAAAGTAGTAGGGGAAGGACTTCCCTTGTAATTTCCTTGTTTCTCGGAATAACGGGAATGGTATTCTTTGTGAGCCATTTTAGGACTCTCAATAAGTCAGGCTCAGCACCTTCAGTAAATTATAATTCTCAAGGCCCTCTGCTGGAAAAGCACAGGTTTCTGTGGGAAGTAGGGTGGTAGACCAGATATGCATTCGGCCAGGTCTAAGAGACCTCTGCTGATGTTGGAATAAATCTGTTCGGTGGGGGTTTATTGCACAACGTTCTTGCGAGAAAGCCCAAACACGCACCCACTTTTCCTATACATTGCCAACGATTCTTTTCCATCATCATCATTTACTGTCAAGTCAGTTCTGAGCTATGGCAACCGTTTTCTGGATTTTCCAGGTAAAGAGCACCCAGAAGTGGTCTACGATCCCCTTCTTCTGGGGGGCATCCTGGGACAGTGCAGCTTGCCCAAGGCCACACAGGCTGGATCTTCTCCCAGCAGGCATGGCAGGGGAATTGAACTCCAAGCCTCTGGCTTCACAGCTGAAACACTGAGCTATAATGATGCTAAACACAAAGGCATTCAAAGTAAATTCCATGGCTGGTTGAAACCTTGGGGAAATTACCAGAGGTGTAACCAGGATTTGGAGTGCCTGGGGACAAAGTTCCTTTTTTCACCCTTCCTGCTGCTGCCCCCCACATCGCACCCACCCAGCAACGGGGTGTGGGGGTGTGGGGTGGAAGCCTTATACCTCTACCACCAAGGTGAGGAAGAGGAGGAGGAGGGTGCCACAGCCACCACGCTCCTGCCTGCCTGCCTGCTTCGCCCCTTGCCTGTGGTGGTGAAGGTGATGGAGGGGGTGCCGTTGCCAAGCTTTAGCGGAAAGGAGGACTGCTGGGCGGCGGAAGGGCACACGGCTTCCTCCTCCTGCTCCCCCTCCAAGTGCCCCTAGATTGCTGCACCTGTGGGCAGATGTACCCTTCTCCCCCACCACCACCCGAGACGCCCCTGGAAATTACTGTTTTGGGATTACAGTTTCGTCGGTATAGCTGCTGCTGTTCTGAGGAGACACTGCGAAGACCACAGCAGTGTTTTGGAGAATTCCAAATGACAGATGCTGCTCAAGGAAGGATGAGATTGGATCCTTGGAAATGAATATTATTTATTTATTTATTTATTTATTTATTTATTTATTTATTTATTTATTTATTTATATACCGCCCATCTTCCGAAGCGGAACTCTGGACGGTTTACAATTAAAAACAAACAACAGAGAGCAAACAAGAAAATCAGAGGCAAACTACCAATAAAAATGGGGGGGGGGTACAATACCCTCCACAAAAGATGCCACGAGTGGCAACAAAAAAAAAGAAATTAAAATAAAATTAAGTAGAAAGGTCGCCAAATGCCTCCTTGAAAAGATGTGTTTTCGAGACTTTTTTAAAGGCGGGCAGGGATGCTGTTAGGCGCAACTCACTAGGGAGCTGATTCCACAGCATACGGCCCACCGCAGAGAAGGCGCGGTTACACGTAAGCAATTTCCGCGCCTCTCTGGGTGTGGCCACCCTGAGTGCGCCTGTGCCATCCTCGTGGGCCTGGTCCCAGTTGACCTCTGAGAGATACGCTCCGACAGGTACTCTGCTCCCAAGCCGTGGAGGGCTTTGAAAATCAAAATGAAGACCTTGAACCTTATCCGGAGCACAACGGGCAGCCAATGCAGGCGAGCCAGGACAGGGGTGATGTGCTCAAATCTACGAGCACCCACCACCAGTCTGGCCGCCGCATTCTGCACCCGTTGGAGCCTCCGGACAACGGTCAAGGGCAACCCCACGTAGAGGGCATTGCAATAGTCGATCCTCGAAATCACAAGGGCTTGCATGACTGTCCTCAGAGAGGACTCATCAAAGTACTGTCGGATCTGGGCTATCCTGCGGAGGTGGATAAAAGCGGCCCTGGAGACTGCCATCACCTGGGCTTCCAGGGAGAGGGCTGAATCCAGTACCATGCCCAGATTCCTGGCCCTGTCTGTAGGCTGGAGGGAGACACCCCCCAGTCTAGGGAGGGGGCCATTGTACCCAGACGAGGGTGCCCTGAAGAACAGAACTTCCGTCTTCTCTGTGTTCAGCTTGAGCCGGTTAGTCCTGGACCTGGTCCATTCCAGAACAGCCTCGAGGCACAGGTCGAGGGAGTGTACTGCCTCCTCTGCAGAAGAAGAAAAGGAGAGATAGAGTTGCGTGTCACCAGCGTACTGATATAGATAAGAATGTCATTTTCAATCAGAAGTTTTAAAGGCACACAGAAAATTGTTGTGAATACATGTGCACATATGTACAAGTATAATGTCCGTGTAGAAAGAAAACATATGGTCTGATGCAGAACTAGGACAAAACAGTGATTAAAATCTGAAAGAAGCTGGACAAATCTGTACATCCTTAGTGCCAGCAGGTGTGTTGACTGACTAGTCTGCCCCTTTTGGTTGCTCCCGTGTCCATCACAGGAAGGCAAAGAGAGTATGCCATTATTAAGGCCTCAACTCAGACAGGAGCACCAAGGAAGGGCCCAGTCTGGTGCCATTCATAAAAAGAGGTATAATTTCCGACATAATGTTTCCTTTTGTACCATGTCTGGATCTATTTTTCACATAGAGAAGTCTTGTCTCTTTTTTCAGCTTTAGAGGTACTCTCAATCTTAGGCCAAAAATGAGAAAGTAGTATTGAGTATTAAAGTTTCAGAGCCATTATTTCTTGGCTTTTACTTCTCATCTCTCCAGCAGAACATTCAGGACATGACTTATGATGCTTGCTGTTTTTCTTTATTTGAGCCATGGGAAATGGCCTCAACATTTACCTTTACTTGACAATTGGTTTCTTGCTCGCTGCCAGGATGCAATATAAATGAGGGCACACATTGGTTTCTCTTGGCCTAGGTTTATTTCATTTCATTTTTTTCTGGGTGCAGAAAGGGCCCATTTGGTTGCATGTTTACAGAGGGTGACAACTTATTTATCAATAATTTATCATTCCAATGAGGCTAATTTGGGATTGGAAGAGGAAAAGGCCAGCTTAAAGGTTCTGTTCGCTTTGCCCATCAAATGTAGCTTCAGGCAGAATGAAAATTAATGGAGATTCCTGGACTTTCCACATCTCTTTTATTTAACTGTCAGCCTCAATTCAACTCTGTAGTAATTTATTGGCAGAATAGGTCAGATAAATGCTGCCAAGCTATTACCAGTTTCAAAACAAACCAACTGAAAGAGCCTTGGTGAGAGGCATGGAAAAGATGCATGCCAAGTGCCACTGGAATGCATTGGCTTCTTTCAATTCTGTGTGCATGTCTTCAACCGCCTATCCTTGTGTGGTTTAGCAACAGGGTTCTTTATGCATCTCGTCACATTTATTGATCACTATTTGAGGGCCATAAGAAATTAAGATTCAAAGACAGAGAAAAAGATGCATAAGAGGAGTAGAAAGGTTCAAATGGGATCTTAACCCAGCTGCAATCGTTCTAACTCTAGAATATTTTACTAGAAAATTCTGAAGAAAAACTAAAAAAAAAAAAAACGCCCATGTCTTTGGCTGTCCTTTGTTCTGGATAGCTCACTGGACAGAAAGAGAGCTTGATATGTTATATTCTACAATAATTTTTTAAAAAATCTTTATTCACTATTTTTCAGCAGCTACGCGTAGGTTGCCATTGTAATTATTATCTCTGCTCCATGTTTGATTGAAACGTACAAAATAATGCAGGGCATGAGTAAAGTGGATAGAGGGACACTCTTCTCCCCCTCACAGAATACCAGAACCAGGGGACATACACTCAAATTGAAGGCAGGGAGAGTAAGAACAGACAAAAGAAAATATTTTTTTCACCCAGCACGTTGTTAGTCTGTGGAACTCCCTGCCACAGGATGTGGTGATGGCATCCGGCCTGGATGCTTTCAAAAGGGGATTGTTCAGATTCCTGGTGGAAAAGTCCATCACAGGTTACAAACCATGATGGAGCTGTGTAATCTCCAGGCTTAAAAAGAGGGTACTTCAAGGCCAGATGCAGGGGAGTGGTATCAGGAGACAGGTATCTAGTCTCGTGCGCTCCCAGAGGCATCTGGTGGGGCCACTGTGAGATACAGGAAGCTGGACTAGATGGGCCTTTGGCCTGATCCAGCATGGTTCTTCTTATGTTATGTTCATGTTTGTAGATGATTTGTTGCTGCATGGCCTTTTTCAATTAGTCAGAAGACAAGTCTCTCAGGTTCCCTCTAGAAATCTGTACTGACAATGCACATTAGATGTTTTTTTATAAAGGTGCAGAAGACATCTCTTGGTTCTCTTAGCCTTCCACCTTGTAAGAGAATGGCATAAAATCGGGGTCATCATCAAAATGACCCTGAATGCCTTTAAAAGCCCTGAAACTTGCCTTTTGAAAAAGACTGTTACTCATTGCACTTAAGTTATTTAGATTTGATTTGTTGCATTGAAAAGGTATATTTGTACCTACCAATTACTTTACTCATTTGCCAAAAAGTACAAGTAATTACATTTTATAAAAATAGTTACTTCCAGCTCCACATAAAAGCTCACAGAATCTCCCAGCCAGTATTGCCAACAAACACATTGCCCAGAAGTCTGGGAGTTGTAACTTTTACACAACTAACTTCAGACAAGTAACTTTTGAAGCACTTCATGGAACAAAGACTGCCAGCACAAGGCTGTGAGATTAACAATCTAATCCTGATCCTGAAGGTATGCTGGCATTTGAAATGTGGAAATGATAGATTTGAAATGTCACTTGAAATTTGCTCTGCACCAGTTTTGTGTGTTCTAAAATTTATTTCTAGCACCACTCATGCTAGAAATAAAGAAATCCATTTCAGATTCACACATGCATGAAAGTGCCCTTTCTTTTTACGCAGCTCATTCTTCAATTAGGGGCCATGGTATTACCATCAGTTATTCACGAAGCACTGAAGATGACCTTGGCCAGAGGTGGAGAATGGCCCTCCAGGGGATATTAGATCACAGCTGCCATCCACAGTAGGCAGCATCACAGGTGGTGAGGAGTGATGGGAACTGTGGTCCAAAAGCATTTACTGTATAAGGCTACATATTCCCTGACTCTGTGCCATGATTATTCTCGCCACATTTAATATCTGCTTTATCCAAGACCATTTCCCAGCTCTGACATGCAAGTGGCAGCTTCTGCAACGGGGTGGAACAATACAAAACCGAAAACATTATTGTTGCACCTTTAAGACACACAAAAGTATTTCAGCATGAGCTTTTGTGAATGACAATCCAGTTTTGTAAGCAGAGATACTATGGGCCTTTTTACACGGCCCCTAAGATCCGCTGGTCCCTTAAATTCGGACCAGAGATCTTGAGGGTTCGTTGCTGTTCCTCCGTCCCCACCCGCTCTGCACTTCTTTGTTCTGTCTGCGTGAGGGGAGGGAGGGGAAAAAAGCCTTAGACGGGGACAAAAGAATGCATTCTTACCTCCTGTGCCGGTGGAGGTTGCTCCGACCTCCGTTTACTTCCTGGTTCCTCTTTAAGGGGTGGAGGCAAAAGAAAAACAACAGAAAGAAGCGAGGAGAGCTCAGGCACTCTCCGCATCAAATATTTTTCACCATCAAAAAGCAGGTACAAGAAAAGTGCGCTGGGTCGCGCTAAAGTGGGCGGGGTCGCACTTAATTGTCTGCAAACTCCGGAGCTGGTGGGTAAACATTTTTAAGGTCCGGAGCTTGCAGCCATTTGCGGCGGAGCTTAGGGGTCGTGTATAAACGCCCTATGAGAACTTGACTGTCACTATCTGTTCTTGAGTGCATCCACAGCTAAACAGACTTTGATTGTGGATCTAATTGAAAAATAATGGGTGGAGTAATAGGATGTGTCCTAGAACACACATACACACACACACACACACACACACACACACACACACACACACACACACACACACACACACACACACACACACACACACACACACACACACACACACACACACACTTCTTCCATAGAGGGACTTGGCCATAATGTTGGCACTGGCTTTCATCTACTTCTACTCCCTTAACAGAAATACAACTATTTGCATACCACTTGGGCTTTGGTCCAGTAACAATGAACTGTCTGGTGCATGGTTTTGTTAAAAAAAAACACATTATGTCAGAATTAGTGGAGCAGCTATGGCTGAACTTTGAAGTTAAACTCTGATTACAGGGCCCCATAGTCTGCCCCCTCCCATGATCATGCAGAAAGCAATAAGTGATAAGGGGCGGCAACAACTCCTAACAGGTGTGGCATGTGACACAGGTGTGTCATGTGAGGGTGGATGCTACAGTATTACTACTTATATTTTAACCATAAAGGAACTTGTTGTGCCTTTTACAGAATAACTGAATTATTCTGTCATAAACATACAGGGACTGCAGCCTACTTTATCAGATATAAACATTCTTACACTCACTCTTGACCCTGAGGAAAATGGGGGTTTAAAATCTTACACTGCCATGATGCCTCAACAGAACCTTGTAAGAATTAATTCCATAACCTAGTTCAGTAGACTGTTGGAAGATTAAAATCTCAACTGTTAATTGAACTGATAATTGCCAGGTCTTGATAAGCAGAAATGTCACTGATACATTATTTTAGCATATTTATAGTTAGATTTTTTTTTAAAAAAAATGCTGCTTATGATATATTTCTTCTGGTTTGATACTGCTTCCTTTATGTATCTTCCTTAGGGATGGTTCCCCCCAAGAGTTGCTTGTACTTTTGCAAACTTTGCAGATTTCCTGACACTGGTAGCTCTCCTTTTGTACACATAATATTATTTGATCTTTGTCTTTAATAACTTATAGTTTTAAAATGATTGCCAGCATTATTAATGCAACTTCAACAGCTGGTAGAATTGTATTTTTTGTATCTCAACAAACTACTATAGAACTACTTAAATCTTTATATAAATGCTAGGTATTACAAAGGGACACCTATAAACGTATAACTCACCTTTCTGCAAAATGTTTAACAGAAGCAAAAGAAAAACCCAAGTGCGGTGACATATTTAAGACTAACAGGTTTATTCCAGGGTGTGTTTTCATGGATCACAAGCCACTTCCCAATACACAAGGAGTACATGATGTAGAGTTTTATTTTACTTATTTATCTAAAATCTTTTTCCCCTCCCTTTGTCCTAAAAAGGATTCAAGCATTTATATGCATACTATACAGTCCCTAAGGCTGTGGGGATGCTGTTTTGATGTGTTTACATCTAGACTCATAGTGACATGGTTGGCTCCAGTTATGTTGGTAAGTCTTGAGATCCAAGTCCCAAGTCTTGGGATCCATGACCTGACTCCCAAGACTCCAGTCTGAGTTGCAAGTTGCTACATTACCTGTCGAATTCTGGGAGTTGTAATTAAAGCCTCTGCCATATTGGACGTGTGTCCCTATGCAGATGCCATAGAGGCCTCCCGTATGCATGGTTCTGGGTGTAGGGCCCTTGCTCAAGAGTTAGGAGGAGCTCTGGAGCAAGGAAGGTGACTGTGGACGTGTGTTTCTCCATAACCTCCCCACTGCCTCCCCAACAGGTATTGTCAGGAAGGAGGGAGGGAGAAGGAGAGGACATGGGCTAGGGACTTGACAACATGACTCAGAAAAAATGGATCTGAGTCACAAGTCAAGACTAAGTATTTTTTTAAAAGGCAGAGTTGAGTGCAAGTCATGATGTAGGTGTGACTTAAATTGGACTTAACCACAATCCATGAGTTGCAAATCCTCATCCCTGGTTGACTGTCTCCAATCCATTTGGGAATGGGTGAGCTATTTGTTTCTTTCCTGGTTGAGTCCAGGTTTTTTTGACCTATTGAATAGATCCGAAAGGCTAAGAACTGCCAATAACTGACATTGTTTGTTATTGCAATGTGCCATCAAGTCAAAACAGGCTTACAGCAATGGGGCTTGCAAAGTAAATGAGATATTTAAGGAGTGGTTTTACAAGTTCCGCTCCCCCACCAAGATTCCATGGTAGAGCAGGGATTTGAACCGTGGTCTCCAGATCTCTAGAACCATAGAATCATAGAGACCTCAAGGGCCATCCAGTCCTGCCATGCAGGAACCCTGCATTACTCTGTCCACTACACCACACAGGATATCATATTACCCTGTCCTGAAATTCTACTCATCCACCTCATTGTGGAAGTGACCTCTGTGATCTTCTTAAAGTTCTTCATGAATCTTCCTGAATGGTAAGATTTTTGAATATGTCCTGGACGCCTAGATCTTCCTGGTTAGATGACCAATATGGAGCTTGATACAGAACGATGCATTACCAGAAAGATGACCTCAAGATGGCAGATTATTCTTGGCATCTATGCATGGAAGAATCAAAGTTTACCCTGATGGAAGGACTGAGCTGCTCCAATAAAATTACGACTCTTCAAGGATGATTACAAAATGGACAAAGAAACAAAACAAAATTAATTGTGGGAAATAAAGTGATGAATGCCCAGTCCTTGCTTTGTTTCATTTTACCCTTCTAATTCAAAGAGAAAAGAAAATCACAAACCTTCCTCCTTTTCTGCCTGGCTTTAGAGAAACTGCAGCCTCTTACTTAAGCTGTTGTTGTGCTGCCTGAGTAATGCTTGGCATATTTGCCAAGAAGCCTCCCAGCCTGTTATATTTTCGGGAAGCCAGCTGTAGCCTTTTCACTGGAGGGGAGAGAATTGGCACTGAACGGATTCTGCCATGCACTTATTCCCTGGGAAAGAAAAAAAAACTTGCACAGTATAAACAGCCTCCTCTGAAATGGTAATGAATTTAAGCAAAAAAAAAAAGTAGACTCTATATTCCCATCTCCCCAGGCTCTCTTTCTGGAAGACATGGGACTTTTCAATGGTAGCATCAACTCTTGAAGCAGACAGCAATAGCAGGTATTTTGGCTGCCAAGCTGGCCCATTCCCAAGCCCAAGATTGGACCAGGTGATGCTCAGCTTAAAGAGGGCTGCTCTCCATCAAGTCCACATCAGTGCCATTACAAACCAAACCACCCGAGCCACAAACGTGTGTACCTATTGCAGCAGTGGCTCCATGAAATCCATCAGAGAGAGAGAGAGAAAGAGATAGATAGATAGATAGATAGATAGATAGATAGAGAGAGAGAGAGAGAGAGAGAGAGAGAGAGAGAGAGAGAGATAATTAAAAAAACACATACACTTGTTTAATACAGTACATGTCAGCCCCCTCTGTGCCTTACAATTATGAACAGAGATTTTTAAAACTGACCTTGTAAAAGAATAAAAAATAGAGGTGTTTCAGGTTGTCTGTAATCTCCACACCCAAGCCCAGGTCATGAGGGCCCCGCCACCGCTTCTGTAGTGTCTAGAATTCTGCTTTCCCCAGCTTGATGTGCACCCAGTGTGTTGACTACAACTTCCATAATCCCCAGACAATGATTGGAGCATCACTGACTTGTGTCCTCTTCCTCCACTCACCCCTGCAGATGTAGGTGTCTGCAGGTGTTTCTAACAAGGTCAATATTCTTGAACACTTATATCCTATCCCTTCCGCATTAGTTTAGTTGTGTTACAGCTACAGTGTCTTGGGTAGAGTGCCAGACATAAGAGGCCTGGGTTTGAATCTCCACTTGACCATGGGAACTCACAACTGGTAAAAACCACTCACTTAGCCTGAAAGCCTTATAAGCTGGTTCCCATTTGAAGGTATTTAAACAAATAGCCCAATAGTTTGGGCGAGCTGAGCAATGTGTAGTCCCAGCACATCTGGAGGTGCACCGGGTCAGAGATGGCATATATTTGGTGAATGGGGTAATTTGCAGAGGATGTGGGCTGCAGTCAACAAACCCTTTGCCCAAGAAAACATGCTAGTCTTCAAGGTTCCAAAAGGCTGTTGTTTTTTGTTGCAGAGTTTTGAATTTCTGGTGAAATTCCTTTTGCTACATAGTAAAAACCCTGAAATTCAGCAGAGGATAACAGCACAAATTCCCTCAAGTGCACCTATTTTTCTTTAACTAGTAGAACTGCTGGATAGCACAATGACTTAGGTATCTGGCTGCAGAGATGGAGGTTGAAAGTTCAGTTTTCCACAGTGCCTTGTTGACAGTGGCTGGACTCTATGCACCTCGGCATTTATTTGTTTGTTTGCTTATTAGTATTAACTCAAAGTCTCAATAAGTCACTCTGAGACATTTGTAAGAGAGGAAAAATTAAGACATCTCTTTACTTAGAGCAGGCATGTCCAAAGTCAGGTCTGGGGCCCCAATGCGGGCCGTTTTCAAATTTCGAGTGACCCACAGCCTCTTCTCCCCACCAGCTCAGCCTGCCACAAATCCCCACCAGCTGGCCCCTCCCCATATTGGATGGAGACATCAGCTTGCAGGTTTACGGTTTGCCTGCCCTCCCTGCCTCCGTCCATCCCCGTCACCTGCCCAGCCTACCTGCCCCCAGCTTTGTTGCCACAGCGTCCTCCCCACCTCCTTGCAAGTCCTAGAGGCTTGCCCAAAGTCCGGTCCAGGGGCCAAATGTGGCTGAATGGTCAGCCCCCACACATTTTCAACTCACCAAATCTGGCCGTTCTTGCAAAAACTTTGGACACCCCTGACTTAGAGTCACTTAAAATTGCAGACTTGTGTCAGTTGCTTTACTGGAAACATAACAATGGACCCAACAGATCAACAGCAAACAAAACACCTGCCACCAGCCACAGAAAGAGGGGCGACACACCCCACTCCCTACCGGCTCGTTTGCATGTGTGTATAAATGTACATTTCTTTGCCCCAACAAATGCAACATTCTTGGGCACATTATGAGCACAGCCAGCCTTACCATAAGGAAGAGCCAGGCATGTGCATCAGGCAGCAGATTCTGTTTGACCCATGAAACCGCAGTGCATTGTTAGTGGTTTTGCTCATTATTTTTATTCCATAACGGTCACCAATCTTTTCCTGCCAGGGTTGGAGGGAGGGGGGCAAGATTGCTAGGATATTTTTCTCAAATGCACTGGGTCTATAGCAGTCAAGGTGCTGCAAGAGACCTGCATTCGAATCCCCACCTTGCTATGGAACCCACTAGCTAACCCTAGTCTTATCATCTCTCAGCTCAAACCCACCTCCCAAGGTTGTTGAGAGGAGAGAAATGGGGGAGACAGCCATGTGTGCCACTTGCAGGTCACTGAAGGGAAGGTGGGGATATTAATGAAAATACATAATAAAATAACTTGTCCTGCATTGGGTACCACTAATTTACTGTATTAAGATAAGATAAGATAAGATAAGATAAGATAAGATAAGGTAAGATAAGATAAGATAGATAAGATAAGATAAAATAAGATAAACCTTTATTGATCCCACATCGGGAAAATTTACTTGTTACACAGCTCCCAATACAAAGAACAAATAAAGAAGAATAAGTGCACAAAAAGTATAAGGTGAGAAAGAAGATAATAGATAATAGAGATTAAGTAAAATAAAAATCCAATATACAAATATACACTATAAAATATGGATATAAAAAAATTAAATGTGAAAAAAAAAAAAGATACAATAAATAAATATGAATATGTTAGACTGTAGAGTTGTAGAGTCTCACAGCAGTGGGAACAAAAGACCTGTGGTGGTGCTCCTTTCTACACCGGGGATGTCTGATAGTCTGCCACTGAAGGAGCTACTCTCTACTCTCTTGCTGGCTGGATACCTCAATGGGTTAGGTGGGGGGGGGGGCTCCATTTCCCACTGTGCTTCTTGAGAGAAAAGTAAGCCAGCCTTGGGTGAACTGCAAAGTCCCAGGGTGCCCCCAGAAGAAGGGGGTTGGTAAACTAACTTAGGGTCAATCTTTAAATTTAAAAACAACGTCCTGAAAAGGGTCTCTGTAAGTCAGAACTGACTTGACCGCACATGATTATTACTGTACTTTATGTCTGTGAAGATTCTCAGTCATCCAGGTGAGTTTATCTGGAAGTTGAGTCATGGCTACTGGACTTCGTTTTTGAGAGATAGAAACGTTTCGCTGCTCATCCAAACAGCTTCATCAGTCTGAATACAGCTAGTGCGAGTCCTCCATCTTATAGTCAGTCAGCTTTGACCTCTTGTCACCCTGGTCTGAATTAGGCTCATAAGATGAACAATGGCCTGAATAGGCTCGTTAGGGAGACAATAGTATCCATAGCCTTAAGGTGAACAATGGCCTAAGGGGCTGAAACCTAAAGAATGGGTCCTTAGCTATACTTGGTGAAGTACCCAGACAAATCAAAAACCCTTCACCACCAAGGCCATAGCTAAGGACCCATTCTTGATAGGTTCCAGCACCTTAGGCCATTGTTCACCTTAAGGCTATGGATACTATTGTCTCCCTAACGAGCCTATTCAGGCCATTGTCCATCTTATGAGCCTATTTCAGACCAGGGTGACAAGAGGTCAAAGTGAACTGTAAAATGCAGGACAAGCAACTAGCTTTCCTCAGACTGATGAAGCTGTTTGGATGAGCAGCAAAACGTTTCTATCTCTCAAAAAAGAAGTCCAGTAGCCATGACTCAACTTCCAGATACCACTGTACTTGCTTGCATCTTAACACAACAGCGTCGTCCTTTTCTATGTTCTAACCCGCTTTAATGATTCCCCCCCCCCCCCCCAGTTTGGGCGAGAGAAGTGACAGCAACCGAACAAATCGGGGATGGGAGGGACCTTCGCCCCTTCAGAGGTTTTGGCCCGCAACTCCCTGGATTCCGAGTCCGCATTGCCAAGGATAAAAGACGGCGGGAGCTGCCGTCCAAAACATCCGGAGTGCCGAAAGTTCCACACCCCTGGTATGAATAAGGAAGGCGAGGGCGTAAGCGCGTCCTTCCCGGCCTCAGGCAGCCGAAATCCTTGGGTCGGCGAGAGGCAGGGGAACTAGGCAGGGGAAGCCACCCATGAGCTGGGAATGATGGGGAAATGGGCTTTTAGCGGGCGGGGGAAGGGGGCTCTCCTTTCCCCGGGGAGCCCGGGAGTCTCCACCTCTTTTTGGCCACTGAACGTGCCTGCTGCCAACCAGCGCCGTTAAAACTATCAACAGAGAGAGTCGCTCGCTCGCGCTTCGGGAACACGCCGTGCGTTCCAGTCGCGACGCGCGGGCTGAGCTTGCGTCTCCCGTTCGCTTCGCCCAGCCTTCAGGGGCTTCGTCCCATCCGTGGATTTCTCTCTCTCTCTCTCTCTCTCTCTCTCTCTCTCTCTCTCTCTCTTTCTCTCTTTCTCTCTCTTTCTCTCTCTTTCTCTCTCTCTCTCCCCCCATTCTCTCTCTCCTCCTTCTTTGGAGCAGCAGCGGCACATGGATCCCGCGTCGTTTCCCTGCAGAAGCGACGCGCGCCCAAGCTGAACCTCGTTTTTAATATCCACCCACCACCTTCTTCCTCTCATCTCGTCAACAACACCAAGTTTGCAAGACTTGGGGGTGGTTGTGTGTGTGTCCCCCCCCAACTCCCTCCCCGGGATGATCAGTTTGCAAAGCTCTCCTCCGCGCGCGTTGGCAATGCTCCGCTCTTGTTGGCTCGTTGGGCTCCTTATAGGTAAGTGTCACGCAAGGGTTGGGTCTTTTTTGGGGGGAGGGGGGGTGCTTGCAAGTGGTAACCGGGAGAGGGCTGCGGTTCAGATGCTTGAGGCGGCGGCATCTGTTCTCGGGGGCTGAGGAGGGATTAATTCATGAGACCTACCAGCGGCTTCCTCCCGCAAACTGGTGGTGGAAGGGTTTTCTTAAAACGCCTCCGACAGCTTGAGAAATGCGCTCGACCTGCAAAACTGTCGGTCCGGGGTTGTCGTGGAACGGAACGCGACCTAGGCAGATTCACACGTGCAGAAGCAAGGCTTGCTCCCCGATCACGTCTGAAGAGGTCTTGGAAGGCGTAGGTTGGCTACCCCCTGGGACGGAGGACATCTCCCAAACAATACTTAACACGGATTATTTAGCAGTCGGGATGATTAATAGCGCATCTGTAGGCATGGCTCGCTACTGAAAAATAGGGAGGAAGTTTATTGGAAAACAGGGAGACTTCTTAGTAGGAGCTACATAGGGTTGCTCTATCTATAGCAATGCCTCTCGCCTCCCTTCAGTGTGTTTTGGGGCTAAATATGGGTCTATGTTAATATGGATGCTGTTTACTTGGGAAGTGGCAGTGAATCCAGATTCCTTTGAATTACCCACAATTTTTGTGTGCGAGTTTGTCCTCATGAGCAACTCTCTAGAGGTGCAAGCCAAATGAGGAATAATAGAACAATCTTATGTCCCTTGATTATGAAATAGTGAGAAAACGGCATATGCATCATATGTAATGTTTGGCAAGATTATTAATTAATCACAAATAAACACTATACTGTATTATTAAGCAGTTTTCACCATATGTAACCCTTAAACATAAAAGGGGAAAGGGGGAGCCTTCTAATACTCTACAGTTACACCATTAAGATCTTGAAGAGGACAAGGTGGGAAGAGGATGTTAATGAATAACCAGATGAAATGCATGGAAAGTTCACATGGAAATAAATCTTTTAGTCTCAAAAGTATTGCAAGCCTTTTTTAAGTTTGGTTTTTTTATAGATTAATTAATATTTTGATCAACCAGCCGGAGATTACCAAGATAGAAGTTGAATCAGTTGATTGGGTGTGTGCTTTTAAAAAACCTCTCCAAAACTTCTTGTAGTTTTGTCTTGCAATCTCTTTGCACCATGTCCAGTTTCTCTCTCTCTCTCTCTCTCTCTCTCTCTCTCTTTAAGCATGCATTGTTGCAATATTTCACCCTTTGGGACGAGGGAAGTCATCAACTAAAGTAGCACATTGTGCAGGATGAAACTCATCTATCTCCAGCCTAGGTCAAGTCACCTGGACGGCTGCAGGTCCAACCATTCTCTGGCTTCTTTCTCTCTATGCCTTTTTTCCTGGCTGCTTACTCAAAGCTCCATGTAGACGTGCTGCCTGTGTCTCTAAAACTTTGCCTTGAACACCAGATGTTATGGGAATGGAGTAGAAGATACTGCCCCACACAAAGCTACTACTACTTCCTCTCCACAATTTTAGGAATAAAGGAGAATTCTGAGTTTTAAGCCTGGCTGAACTCTTGCTGAGTTTTCAGCCTTGAGTCCATCCAGAATGTGTTCCGGATGACTTGTCTGTATTAACCTGTTGTAACTTACACACACAAAAAAGGTCCTTAAAGATTTGCTGTTCTGTTTTGGCATGAGTTTTTAAGGGAAGAGTCTGCTGCTTCAGTAAATTGATTGTTTTCTTGGGGTGGAGGAGATAAACACACACATACACAGGCTTCAACCTTTTTGGGGGAAATATATTTTGGCATTGCTTTTTGCCTTTGAAGTCCCAAGTGGCTGATCGCTCCTATGTCAGATATGTTTTGGGAACAACGGGATTACGGTGCACACATGTCCATGTGTTAGGGATCTGCTTCTATTTCCCATGGCAGAGAGTTGACTCGGAGGAGCCAGCGCCAGTCTCTGACAGCTAATAAAAGATCACAGTTAATAACTGAGGAAGAGACGGCTGCTGGCTTTAGCCAGGCTCCTGAAGTCAGAGCTCAACTCGGAGGAAGGCGCCTGGAAGTGAGGCTTTTTCTTGGCTTTGCTGGTCTCCTCACTCCCCACCTCACTGGCCAATACTGGTCAGGTTTAACCAACAGGGCAGCCATCTTTATGAACTGGGCATTTTCTATCTCTTACCCCCCCTCCTTCAGCTTTTTCTCACATGTTGTGTTTGGGAGGGCCATTTGAAGCTTTGTCCCTTTTGAACATTTCCATGGGTCCATTTATTGCATATTCAAATGGCCTAAGAGCTAAGGTTCTCTTGGCAGTGTGCAAATAATGAAACATCAAGTACAAACTAGCAATAAAGCAAATCAGAGGGAAAAGAAGAAAAAGCCAGCCAGCAGCAAGAATTTTAAAAAGAGGCATAGGTGAAAGAAAGGTAAACACCAGCAGCAAGAATTTAAAAAGTTGCAAAGAGCTGAAAGCTCTACAAACAGTGTATGCAGCCAAGACAGTTTTATAAGAATAGTGTATATAAAGAGTATATGTAATATAGGTATGGGGAGGGCATTTTGCAGATTGGATGGTAGCACTGAAGAAGGCCCCCAGGTATCTGCACATCTTGCCTTGTTTGACTATACTGTGACACTTTTGACAAGGGAACAAAGAGTGAAGCTTGTTTGAAACCTTTCGGGTTTTGGGGAGTGTTTACCTTGTTTTGTCAATATGGAAGGATCTCTGGAAGTTGAGTCATGGCAACTGGACGTCTTTTTCTTGAGTGATAGAAACATTTTACTGCTCATCCAAACAGCTTCATCCATCTGACTGAGGAAGCTGTTTGGATGAGCAGCGAAACATTTCTACCGCTCAAGAAAAAGAAGTCCAGTTTCCATGACTCAACTTCCAGATAAACTCACCTGGATGACTGAGACCCTTCATAGACATAGAAGGATATGTTATTTGAGTAACCTGGCCCCAAGCTGTTGAGGGTATTAAAGATGAAGCTGCTGCTGTGCTGTTAGAATCCTCAAAACCTTGCCTTCCCCATGAAAAAGGCTTCCATTTTTCAGCTTCACTCGGGAGGTTCTCTCCAAGTCCTCATTGCACTGTACTTTTGAACATAGAATAGTATTGCAAGGTAGCTGAGGGTGCTGCATTGGTTTCCTGATTCTTTCTAGTACTGTACAGTGGTACCTCGACTTACGAATTTAATCCGTTCCAAACGCATGCTCTTAAGTCGAACTACTCTTAAGTCGGGGTACCTATCTAAAAAACTGAAAGAAAAAAATAAGTTAAATAAATAAAAAAAATTGTAAGTCGAGCAGACCATATCTAAAATTTGTAAGGCGGCAGTTAAAATGCCAACAGTTTTCCACTCTTAAGTCAAATTTGTCTTAAGTCGAGCTGCTCTTAAGTCAGGGTACCACTGTACACTTCTTTTCATCTCTCTGCAGCTTCCTGAGCTGCCCACCCTTATGAAAAAGAAAAAGCCCTATGCCAGAGAATACATTCTGGTGTTTTCTCCTGGGCTCAAACTTGGTGGGGGGGGGGCAGGTACATGGTGAGGTGTGCATCCATGCTGTCCCATGTACTGTTTCACTTGACGCCCTTACTTTCTGCAATCAGGAATGACTTTTCACGATGTAGCATTTCAAAACTCAAACAGTGCAGATACAGGTTTTACCCTCTGCTTCAAAATTAGGGCTGGTTGGTGTCAAGGGTCACTTAATGATGCATTTATAGCCATTACAGGTACTTCTCTCTAGGTATGGGGACTCAAGTCACGTAACATGGTGTCAAGTTGGGCTTAAGTTGCACCGGTTACTCAACTCAGACTTGACTTGAAGTCGTTTTTCTTCAGTGGCTCAGACTCGACTCATTAGTCAGAACCAACCTACGCTTTCCTTTTTTATTTCTTGGTGGGGGAAGCTTATTTTTAATAGGGACTCAGGGTTGAGGCTTGGTAACAAAGACTTGGACTCAAAATTTGGTACCAAATACAGTAGGACCCCGGTATCCACTGGGGATTGATTCCAGGCCTTCCCGTGGATAATGAAAACCGTGGATAAGAGAGAACGCCTGCCCCCCCACCTCCAAACTGCTGTTTCCTGACAGTAGCTTGCTTTCTGGCTGCTGTTTGTGACAAAAGCTTGCTTTGTGGTTGCTGAATTATTTAATTTTTTTCCTCTGCCAACCGTGGATAACTGAATCAGTGGATACGGGGGTCCTACTGCAGTCTGATTTGTATCCGAAGACATGTCAACATCCCTGCTTATTCCTACAAATACGTCCCAGACTTTGAAGGCTTTATCTTGCATGCACTGCTGTCCTGATTCAAGCTGCCTCTCACAGGCTTGCAGTTTAAAGTAACATTTCAGCAATGCTGGGGCTCGTCCCCCTTGTTTTTGTTTCTGCCTTTGGTGCACAGTGAGAACAAGTGTCTTGGGGGCTGTAAATGCCTGACAGTAGATGAGGCATTTGTTGCTGGACATTTTAAGTGCAGGCTGTACTGTTCAGTTCTCATGGGGTTGGGAAGCAACACCTGGCTTTTGCCCAGGCACAGCAGATATCCGGCTGTTGTTGATGAATTTCTACAGTTGCGATTTCAGCTCTGTCACATTAGGTTATCCCAAGTCACGAGTGGTCTTTGCCAGCTTTAACATCCTGGAAAAATGGGGGGGGGCAAGGTCTAGAGTACAGAGGGAACAATGTGTTGTCTCTGGATGGTGTTCATTTTCAATCCGACAGTAGCCCCTTGACAACATAGCCATGGTGAAGGAGGATGGGAATTGTAGTCCTTTGAAAACCTAAATATTATCCCTCATTACTGTAAGCCACCTTGGGTCCTTTTCCAAGGAGAAAGGCGGGGTAAAAATACTCTAAAATAAATAAATAAATAAATAAATAAATAAATAAATAAATAAATAAATAAATGCACCTGCTGCTAGCATAGTGCTTCCTGCAAGAGAAATTACATCCGTGCTAGTCATTAAAAAACAAATCTCTGATCAAGCACGAAATGTGATCAAGTGACTTGTGCAAAGAAGGAAAACAGATCAAAGTTACAGATCTGATTCACGATGTTGTCTGGAGCTGGTTTGTTTCATGAAGGATGGGGGGGAAAAACTTAAACTGGTGGGGTAAGCAGGGGATGTGTGCAATCATGCCCTGAATCACATCAAATGGTCTATGTACAGCTGGTCATCTGTGAGACTGAGACTTCCCTCTGCCTGTCATCATTACAATTATTTTTCTATGCATGAACATGGTTTAGCATAAAAAAACCTGCTGCCATCGAACAGAACTTGCTGTCTAAAATTTGCCAGGAGGGACAATAGACAGAGTAAGAGGGAAGTGTGAATAATTTCAAGAAGAGTGTAACATTCATTTCAATGGCTCCTGCTTAGGGCTAATTTTAGTAGATTAGTGTCTCCCAGCCTGGCACCCTCCAGATGTTGGACTATGATGCCTGTCTTTTGGGGGTGGTGGGAATTGCATATAACATTGTGTGTTTCTGATGCTAAAACAGTTGTACTGAAGGTGTCCTAGAACAAGTGGATTGTAAGGAAAGCCTCAAAAGAAGAGAGAACCAGCAGCATCTAAGAGGCTGACCACATGGGTTGGAGCTTGGCAGAAGTGGACTGGTTCACTCTTAAAGATGGTGGTCAGATAAGATATTTGATAGACCACACTAGCATGCATCCAGAGTGTTCCTACATGCATCTTTCTGGACCTTGTCCAGAGGTGTCTGCTTTTCTGGTGTAGGTAGGATGGCTCTAGTTTGGATCAGTGTGTGTGATTACTGGAAGCAGTCTAAAGCAAGCCTTCCAATTTCAATTTTGCAATACAGTATCATGACATAGCTTAATAAGCAAGCCACTTGTTGGGAAATTAATCACTTCCCCTGGGAAGAAGGGGAATTGGGGGGGGGATTTTTGACTCTACGTAGACCACAGTTGATGTACTACATCAGTATCCACATCATTTTTTTTCCTATTGCACCAAAGTTCTGGAATGGTCTGCTGTTGCGACAAAGATAAAGTTCTTGAAAGGTTTAGTACCCAGGAGTGTGTGTGAGAGAGAAGCAAAAGAAATTGCCAGAGGTGGGTAGAATATGGAAACAGAAATTAGTCCCTAAGATAAAAGAATGATCCAGACAGAAATGTTTTAATTTGGAGTGGTTTTTATTTGTTTGTTTGTTTGTTTGTTTGTTTTGTGAGGGTTCACTCTGTTCCCAGGCGCCCCGCCTTTCAGGCTTCAATAAAGACACGTCTTTGAAAGAACAAACTAGACTTTTATTTTGTTATTCCACAATTAGGGAGGTTCTTTTCTTAATAACAGTTCTAACATCAGCAACAAACAGATTATTCTTGGATTCATACAACGGGGTAAATCCAGAGAAATCCAGCCCTCCTCCTAGTCTTGGGGAGATTTGGTTCCACCACTTTCCTTCCCCTCCCTCTCGAAGAGGCTCGGTTCCCCCACTTGCACCCAAATCTCCGAAGAGAGTTTGGGTCCAGGACGTCTCTGGCGGTGGGACTTGAAGGGATAGTCTTCTCTCAAGGTCAGACCCCCCCATGCACATTCTCCCTAGTCTTTTCCTCCTCCTCCTTCAGCTTGGCCAGCCATTGTTCCCAAGCCAGTTCTTTCCAGATCTCTTTTCTCCGAGCCTCCCGTTCCCCCCAATATGAACAGCGCTGACGGTGGGCTCGTCTCCTGTAACTTTCAGCCTCTGGCTTAGACATCATCCTCTGTTCCCAATCTCCAGTCCATGGGTTCTCCATCCAAACCCAGTCCCAGTCTGCGGGCAAGACACGTGGTGTTCCCTTTTTACATTGTCCGAACCCCACCTCCACCACTGCTGATTGGCTAGGTTTTCCCGCCATTTCTGGATCCTTCTCCTCCTTAACCAAGGTCTTAGTTTTACCCTCCTCTTTCTCCCTTTCCAGAATCTTCAGGGAATCCTTGAACTGTTTCCATAGCATTTCCCGTTCTTGGACTTCTCTGTCCTGGGTACCTCTATGCGCCTCCCTCCTCTTCTGTTTTTCCAACCTCTCATCCCCCCCTCTCTCTTGTTGTGCAGGTGTCACTCTCCCACCTTCGTCCCCTTCAGGGTAGCTTCCCTCACATATTTATTTATTTATTTATTTATTTATTTATTTATTTATTTTAAAAAAGAAAATCTTTTCTTTGGCTCATCTTCAAGTACCAGTGAAAAACCACCCACAGTCAAATCCATAGCAATGGCTTCAGCTGTTGGCAGTTTCTCAACTGGCCATTTAAGAAGAAGAAGAAAAAGAAATATTGTGGGGGGTTTTGCCAGTATCCTGAAGTGGCTTGCTTATTAAGCTACTTTACAGTGTTGGCAGGAGCCATCTCCATGTGGACAGTCAGGATGGATTAGATCATTCTAATCAACCTCGACCATTCCCAAGAGGCCCACAATACAGCACTTCACTCCCTGCTACTAGTTTAGCTGGCAGGGATATGCAACAGTTGGATATGGAGGCACACATCCATAGTGACCATGCATAAGGTATGCCTTGAGAACACCAGTGGAATTAGAGTAGCAAAGGTCATGGGTGAGGCTTTATCGGGAAATAAGAGAAAGAAGCATGCATCTAGCTTGTTGCCATTCTGTCTAGTGTCAGACTAATATAGCACTGGTGTTCAACTTATCTTAAGATGCTGTGATGGCTTCGACTCGTGCGCTTAAATTTGTGATGCTTTTGCATGTTTAGTTCAAGTTCAGGTACTTTTAAAATGTTATTCATTGGGAGCTTTTGCTGATATTCCAAATGTTTTCAATAGCACTTAGATATGACCACTGGAGTTTGGTGGCAGAATCCTTAAAATGATATGGCTTAGAAAGAGCAGGGTTCTCCTGTATGCCTCAACTCCACACATTGACATTTAAAGGTTGTTGACCGTATTCAGAGAGAAACGTGTGCCGACACAAGATCAAAGACGAAGCCAAATGCATCCGTCCAGCAGGATGGTTGGTGGCTGGACTTCATTGCCTCACACCTCATTTTGAACTTCAGATCCCGATTGAGAAGTTTCAACAAAAACATTATCGGGAAATGGCAACACACTTGATCAGACAGGCTGGCATCCTTCCCTGCCTATGTAGATGAGGTTCATTTCCCAGGATGTTGATACTTGCTGTGAACATGCTTGGAGGGTTTGTTCAGAGTGTACTTTTCTTGGACAGTACGAAACTTAACATTTTTTTTTATCTTGGAAGAAAGATTTTATCTTCCCTGCAATGTAGGAATCATTGTTCTCTCCTATAGCTTTCTGTAAAGCTTTGGACTCTCTGTTGATTCCCACCTACTCACCCGATCTTGTACAGAAATTACAGAAGTACAACCTAATTGGTGGAGCAGGACAATGACTGGTTTCAACCATACTGGGAGGAAGGCAAATAATGGGTTGTAGTCTACCACAACCTTAGTCCCTCCTGATATTTTGTACTACTGTACAGATTCCGTTTGCCCTACTGACTACAGACAATTGTAAAGTATAACGGGAACTGAAATATGCAACAAAGGGAGGGGGAAAGAAAACCCTCTGTATCAGTGGTTCTCAACCTTCCTAATGCCAGGACCCTTTAATACAGTTCCTCATGTTGTGGTGACCCCCTTGCCCTGCTTGGAAGAGGCCACAAGCCCCCTTTGGCAGGCCACTGCCACAGGGGCCATAGAGAGCTTTCCTCTACAGGCACCCTCAGCCAATTGCAGTCTCCGGTGCCATTGACTGACATCCCCTCCAACCTATCAAGCTGTAATCCACTCTCCTCCCCTTTCTCCCTCTCTTCCTACAGACCCAAGCCGTTTGTGCCTTTTTCTTCACTGGCTCGTGGCGACCCCTGTGAAATGGTCATTCGACCCCCAATGGGGTCCCGACCCCCAGGCTGGGAACCACTGCTCTATATGTAAGCAGTATGGGCACAAACTGCCAAGTCAGGGGTTTTCCTGGTTCATTCATTGGGCAGACAGGTATTAGGTGCTTCCAAGTCTTTCTCCTCCAGCAGGGTCCATGCAGAGGCAGTGTACTGCTTCTGAATGGGCATCTGCTGGTGTGTGTGTGTGTGTGTGTGTGTGTGTGTGTGTGTGTGTGTGTGTGTGTGTGTGTGTGTGTGTGTGTGTGTGTATGCATGGGTGCCAACCTGTAGGACACTTGTTGGGCCAGGGAATGGCCCAGACTAAGCAAAGGAGAGGAAAGCTGTTTATATAACATCCCACAGTGCTTAAAGCACTCTCTGGGCCGTTTACAATTCAGTTACAGGGTACACATTTTCCCCTCACCCTTACCTGGAACTGGGTCCTCAGTTTGTTGAACTTGGAAGGGATAGATGGCTGAGTGAACCTCTAGCTGGCTACCTGAGCTTGAACCCCTCAGTAGTTAGCAGAGTTTTGGCTACAGTACAGCAGTTTAACCACTGCGCCGTGAGGCTCTCTGGAGGGGATTGTATTTACGGCAGTGCTATTCAGAACTATGATATGCCACTTGTGTTCCAAAGGTCCACTTGTCCCCAAAGGAAAGTGGGTGGGGTGGGGTGGGGTGGGGTGATTCATTAACACTTGCCTCTACTTAGAACTGAAAGTAGGGATTAGAGATGGGCACGGAACGAAAAAAAATTTCATTCCATTATTCATTATTCGTTTCGTTACATAACGAAACGAATAACGAAAATTGTGATGGAATTGGAACGAACTGAACAGAACCACGAAAATTAGGTTCATTACTTTTCGTTTTTGTTAATGGTGACACGCAATGAAATCAGCTGTTTTTAAATGTTAAAAAACGTCCTGAATTTCCATAAAAACCCAGCGATAATTATTTATTCTGCCTGATAATATCTACCAGGGGGGTTGGGGTCCCTAAAACGTGCATTTATGTCTTTTCTCAGATCGCTGTACTTTTTTTTCCTTTAAGGGGAGTTAGGGGACATCGACCCAATATGGCTTCCAGATGCCTAATATTTATTTCTTGGGTATTAAAATGCCCTGGACATCTGTAAAAACGCAGTGATAATTATTTGAAATTATTACCTACCAGGGGGTTGCAATCCTTAAAACGTTTGTTTTTGTCTTTCTCCCATCACGATATATTTTTTCTTTTCCCTTTAAGGATGACACAAAATGGATTCCAGCCACAAGATGGATGCAAACCATGTGATGGGGTCATGTAAATTCTTGGACAATTTCAACCAATAGCATGCCCAGGTTGCAGACTGGGTAGGTGTGGCAGCCACAGAGGGCATAAAAACCTTTGGCAGCCCCCGTCCTCCTTGCAGTCTGCGGTGGGAGTTAGGGTGGGATTGCTGTCTCTGCGACTCATTACTTTAGGCCAGCCAGGCAGGTGTGTGTCTCTGTCTTCCTGCTTACTGCAGCCTGGCTCTTAGGGGAGAGAAAGAAGAGATTTCTCTTGCAGCCTCCCTGTGTGTGTGCGTACCTCTCGGTGAGTACCCTCCCCTGCCCCGCAGTGCAGTCACTCTGCGGCTGCCTTACGCCCTGGGCAATGCCCACCGCTGCCTTTGCAGCCTCCCTGCATACCTAGTCTATACTGTGTCTCTGCCAGCATCATTTTTTTAGTGTTTTCCCTCTGGTCTGGGGCATTGGGGGACATTGGTGCGTGGAAATGCTTGAAGTGGTGCAAAAAGCGGGTAAAAATGAAAAACGAAAAATGAAATGAAATTTTTTTCCAAAAAATTCATGAAAAATGAAAACGAACCAAAACGGACCCGCAACGAAAACGAAAAACCGAAATGTCATTTTTTGATTCATGCCCATATGTAGCAGGGATCTCCTGTTCCATGTCCAAGAACCACACCTACCAAGACCCACATCTTCATCTGGAGGAAGGTGGGGCTAGAAGGTTGCATGGTCTAAGATAGGCTGAGCACTGGTCTAGCTGCCCATTAGGAAATGAAGTTGACCGGGTTCTTGCTGAGAGTTCCTTGATTACAACTTTAACCTTTACTTAAATAAATGATGATTAACATCTGCAACAATATGTTGCAGTGTGGAGGAGTAGTGGTGGCAGCATCTGATGAGCACTTCACCAGATGTTGCTCTCATGATGAGTCAACACCTCAAACTCCCTCTACTGCATAAACCTTAATACAGTGGTGGCCAAACTTCAGCCCTCCAGATATTTTGGACCACAACTCTCACAGTTCTTTGTCAGTGGCAATACAGGCTTGGAATTTTGGGAGTTCTGATCCAAAACATGTGGAGGGCCGAAGTCTGGTCACCACTGCCTTAACAGGACAGAAACACTGACGTCTTTTGCATTTGGCCAACCTACACTCTTTCCTTTCTTGTCCAGGTCTCTGTTTCATTCTGCTGTAGTAAGCTAGCGTTCTTTGGTTGGTGAACTTATTGAGGTCTCGTTTGACTGTTTTGGGGCCTTTTATGCTTGAAAGTATTTCTCCCCTCCATTAATACTCCAAAAATGTCATGGATCACCACCACCATCACTAACCTGACAGATGGTACCACATGGATGGGTCATTTGGGCTGCATAGCTATCTAGACACTTGAAGAATGAGCTCAGTACATCAATGTAATACATTAATGTATTACATTTGTAATTGCAATTGGTGCTCTCACAGGGTTTCTGAATTAATTCTGAATTAATTTTGGAGTTCCACCTATATCAGGTGTGTCCATACTTCAGCCCTTCTGATGTTTTTGGACCACAAGTCCCAGAATTCTAAGCTTAGATTGCCAATGACAAAGGACTGTGGGAGTTGTGGTCCATAACTGACCTATATATTGGATGTGATGTGAATTGAATTCGAGCCCACAGCCTCCTTCCCTTCCTTCCTTCCTCTGGTTCACCTGCTGCCGATCCTTTTATGGTTTGCTGTGAAGCCACTTCTTTCTCACATATAGCCTCAGACTACTATGTTTCTCCAAACCAAATCTGTAGAAAAATAACGTTGAAACACTTCACAGTCTAAGAATACAGAACATCAAAAGTTTGAACAGTAATTTTGCAAAACACATAATTCACGCGTTAAAAGTTCCATAACAAGGATCACCACCTTCCCCTTCCCATTCATGAGTCTAACATGTGCAGGAATAAACTCATCTTTGGTCACATAGGATTTAAAATTATTGGCATGATAAACTTTTAAAGTCATAGAATCATAGAATCATAGAGTTGGAAGAGACCTCAAGGGCCATCTAGTCCAATGCCCTGCCATGCAGGAACCCCATCACAATATTTCTGACAGATGGCCATCCAGGCTCTGCTTAAAAACCTCCAAAGAAGGAGACTCCACCACCCTCCGTGGCAGCATATTCCACTGCCGAACAGCTCTGTCATGAAGTTCTTCCTAATGTTCAAATGGAATCGCTTTTCCTGTAGTTTGAAACCATTGCCCCGAGTCCCAGTCTCTGAAGCCATGGGAAAAAAAACCTGTTCCCTCTTCAATATGACATCCTTTCAGATATTTAAACATAGCTATCGTATCCCCCCTCAGCCTTCTTTTTGAAAGGCTAAACATTCCCAGTTCCCTAAGCCGTTCCTCATAAGACATTTTTTCCAGACCTTCAACCATCCTGGTTGCCCTCCTCTGTACCCACTCGAGGTTGTCAACATCCTTTTTAAATTGAGGTGCACAGAACTGGACACATTACTCCAGGTGGGGTCTGACCAGAGCAGAATAGAGTGATACTATCACTTCCCTTGATCTAGACACTATGGTTCTGTTGATGCAACCAAGAATCACATTGGCTTTCCTGGCCGCCGCATCAGTCAAAATGTCATGGATCACCATCATCACTAACCTGACAGATGGTACCACATGGATGGGTCATTTGGGCTGTATAGCTGTCTAGACACTCGAAGAATGAGCTCAGTAGATTTGATATCAACTAGACTTTGGAGGAAATTGGGAAAAAGTCTCTGCCTTCCAAACTTTGTTCTGCCAGATACAGCCTCTCTAAGAGCAGTGCTCCAGCACTGGATTTCTTCCTAACAATTTCTGGCTTTTGAAAATCTCCTTACTCATCAGTCTGCACTTGTGGAGAAAATATAGTAACCACAATATATTTGCATCGTTCCCAGTGTATTTTATCTGAATCCTGTTTTTATCTGTACCCCTATATTTTGTACAATCCATAAGCTATCATTAGAGAGCTGTTTCACGTCATAGGATCCATAAGGAGTACATTAATTTTTGACTTTTTTTTCTCTGTCAGATAGAATACTGTACACTGGTTTTTAAAAAACATACAGCCCCAATTAAACATCAATAGCATTTGCTTATTAAACGTAAACTGTTTGTTCAGCCTTGTCTTGTTACAACCTTTGCCACATGAAATAATTATGCACAACTGTTGATATTAACCCTGGTCGGGTAAGCTGCTTTCAGACATATCAAGCAACCCTATGGATTCCTTCAGATCGAGGCAGTCTGGAGTGCATCAAAGAATATTGATGCAGTGCATTGGAATTTTCAATACTTTAATGAAAGGTTAGGTTGAATTTTGACCACGTTCTTGGTGACATTTCCAAGAAATTGTGGTTGCTCAATAACCAAGGGACCAAAAATCGGCAAGCTGTAACTTAGTATTCAGAGAAATGAGATTTGTTATTGCTATTATGTTGCGCGTGTGTGTGTGTGTGTGTGTGTGTGTGTGTGTGTGTGTGTGTGTGTGTGTGTGTGTGTGTGTGTGTGTGTGTGTGTGTGTGTGTGTGTGTGTGTGTGTGTGTAGGTTTTCCATCCATCATCGTGGAAATATGGTACAACTCTGTCATTCTTTACTGGACTCCCTAGTGAGACTTGAAATTTGTCAATGATAGATGAGTATTTGGATTTCAAGGAGACATAGTGCAGATATGTATTCAGCTCCCACAGAAGTTAATGGCTTGAGAATAGCAGGGCCTGATTTCAAAATTCCAGGTTGTCTTCCGTGGGTCTGGTGTCACTCTGCAGGATTGCAACGTTCAAAATGGTTAGAAGCAGTGAGGTTGGTTTTGGGAAATTTCAAACCAGAAAACAATGTTTCTCCCAGACGATGTCCCAATGCCATAAACCGAGCATGGTCTCCTTTATTTTATTTAAAACATTTGTTTATCAATTTCCTGCTCAGCAGGACTGGCAAAATGGTTGACCAATAAAATAAAATTAACAACAGATTTTAAAAAAACCCTCACAAAGTTGAACAGATTTAAAATATTTATTAAAGCCAGATCTATTAATTCTATATATTTTTTTAAAAAACTGTCAGTTGTACAAACAAAAGGCTCTCTGGAACAGTCCAGTTTAGCTGAGTAGCAATGAAACTAAGGAGGAATCTTAGTTACCGTGTTTCCCCCAAAATAAGACACTGTCTTATATTTATTTTTTCCTCAAGAAGACACACTAGGGCTTATTTTCAGGGGATGTCTTATTTTATTAAGTATAATATGCTTGAATGTCAGCCCTGCACACAACCATAGCCACGCCCATCACTAGGTTTTATTATCAGGGTAGGGCTTATATTTAACAAATGCATAGAAATCCTGCTAGGGCTTATTTTGGGGGGGAGGTCTTATTTTCGGGGAAGCAGGGTATTATATTTGTTTCAGTAATGTAAGTTAAAATGGAACAAAAATACCTTCTGTGGGGTAAAATATTGATAAAAAAGAGGATGCTTTCCCCCCCCAATCCCAAAAGTTGGTCACGCTACAGCACTAAACTGGGGGAAGCTAAAGTGAACATGGAGATGAATGTGTGTTTACAATCTGCTCTGCCAGCTATGGTTCACTCTGTGGAAGTCAGGTTTTGCCTCAGTTATCTCTACTCTAGTGACACCCAGGTTGTATTCATGAAATGTGTCTTTTGTGTTTGAACACTTTAAACATGGCTGTAATTTGGGTTTACCTCCACCTGACTGTGGTTGGGACAAGGAGATTAAATTAATCATATGAATCATCTCCTGTAACCAGTGCTTACTCATCTGTTTCCAATCCTTTGTTTTCTTTAAAAGCTTTGCGTCTCTTGCAGCCAAGTTGTTTGAAGAGCCAGTTCTGACCATTTCAGTTTAAGATCAGCAACAGAGAGATTTTGCCCTTACTCTTTTTTAGGGCAGCAAATCAAAGGCAGGCATACAAAAAAGGGCCTTTTCTGCAGCGGCCCCCGAACACTGAAATAAATTGCTCTCTGCATTCTGGGAGATTCCATCGCTCACTCTAAACCAGTGGTTCCCAACCTGGGGGGTTGGGACCCCTTTGGGGGGGTCGAATGACCATTTCACAGGGGTCGTCATGAGCCAGTGAAGCAAAAAGGCACAAACGGCTTGGGTCTGGACTCTGGAGGAGGATGGGGAGGAAAGGGGAAAGAGTGAGTTACAGCTTGATAGGTTGGAGGGGATGTCAGTCAGTGGAACCGGAGGCTGCGATTGGCTGAGGGTGCCTGTAAAGGGAAGTTCTCTAGGGCACCTGCGGCAATGGCCTGCCAAAGGGGGCTTGTGGCCTCTTCCTAGCAGGGCAAGGGGTCACCACAACATGAGGAACTATATTAAAGGGTTGTGGCATTAGGAAGGTTGGGAACCACTGCTCTAAACTCTCAAAGTGTAAAAGCCTGCAGCTGGAAAAAACACGTATTGCTTCTCTCTGTCTCTACTTCTCTGCTTATCTTTTCATGTTTCCATACGTCAAATTTCAGAAGTTCATGAGGTACTTGGAGCAGCGACTTGTATTGCTGTGCTCCTTAAAGTTCCGTGTACACAAATTGTGCTGCATACATACTCACACAAATGCATACATACATATAATTTGCCTTCAGCTTCCACTCTCAGCATTAGAAACAACTGGATCTTTACGTGTGTGGGGAGTGTTTTCTTGCTCATTTTCCAAACTCGGTGAAATAGAAGGCGTTAAATAGACTTCATAACTGTCCTTGGTTTTTTATTATTGTTTTTTAGCAAAAGGATCAGCCCCACTGTTACAGAACTACGGAGCAACATGGGCACCCAAAGGGATCAGCTGAAACTTAAAACGTTCATTTGTTTTACAGATACATGTCTTGTAAATTGACAAAGTCCAGCATTCTTAGCATTCAGAAGGGTGATTTAAAACTTCTTAAAACAAAATAAACACTGCACATAACAAGAACAGTAAGTCTGATGATGATGATTGTCAGGAAGTTGCTTTTTGAAATTGATTTTTTTTTTCTGTCAGGAGTGGCTGTTGATAAAGTGAATAGCAAAAATGCGTGTGGGTTTCCACTTTAGCATTTAGTGTGGGTGTTTGTTTTCCTGTTGTGTTTTGTTTTGTATTTCCATGTTGTCATGGTTGTTGGGACTGAGTTCAAGGGCCAAATGGGATGGATGAATTAAATACTGTAGAATAAAGGCAAAGTAAGCCCCCAAGGAAGCAGGATAGGGGCTCATGATGTTTTCTCCCTCACATGCTAAAATGGTTTGACAGACATAGGTTGTAGTGCACATTGACATGGGGAATCATCAGATGCCTTTTGTCCATCTATCCCAGATAGAGTGAACCCTCGTATAACAAACAGTTTGTATAACATAAAATCTGTACAACATAAAAAATTCCAGAGATAGGGGAAATTTGCTTAACAGAATTGTCTATGGGGTGAATCTGTACAACATAAAAATGGTTGTAAATAGGGATTACTCTGTTTTCAATGCATTCCTATGGGAAATTTGTATAAAGAAAAATTTGCTTAACATAATTTCATTTGGAACAAATTAATTCTTTTATACAAGGCACCCCTGTACTAAAATGTCTCAGGCTAGCCTGCCTTCTGTGGTCTTGACCAACTTCCCACCCCTAACTCCTACATTGAGAGAAGATGATATGGTTGGAAGCATATTTAGCACCTTTCTTTTAATGGGTTAAGGACCTGTAGTTTGGTGCATAGTTATTCTTTATGTGCCCAGGATCCCAGTCTTAATTCATTGCATCGCCAAGGGAGATTGTCTACTGAATCCCTTCGGGGTGATGTCTTGCAGCTCCCCAATCCATTTATTTGTTTATTTTGCACCATCCCCTAGCATGTCGCAGAAAAATCTGATTTAAAAATCTGCCACCAAAAGCACGTTGAAGGACGTTGGGAACATGCCACCCCTGTAGCTCCATGTTTTTCTGCTTCTGGTGTTAAACATTATTTTAAGAGAACGCTATAACATCGCTAGCCCAAGAGCTTGATCTCTTACTGGGCTTCTTCCTATATTCTGCTAAGTAGAATCTGGAAACATGAGTGAGTAAACAAATGCTCCAGTTCCTCTACAGAAGGATTGATTTTTCACATGCAGGATGGTTGAAATCCAGTTCTGAGTCACAAAGCAGGCCCATTGAGTCAGTGGAACTTATGGACTAGTGGAGAAATCTCCACTGATTCAATAGGTTTACTCTGACTTCCTACTGGGTTTCAGTCAATGTGTTTTTTTGTAACATCAACTGCTGAAGTGAGTGTCTGTGAAGATTCTCAGTCATCCAGGCGAGTTTATCCGGAAGTTGAGTCATGGCAACTGGACTTCTTTTCTTGAGAGATTGAAAGGTTTACTGCTCATCCAAACAGCTTCATCAGTCTGAGGAAAGCTACCATAGTTGCAAGTCCTCCATTTTAGAGTTCACTTTAGCCTCATGGCACTCTAGTCTGAAATAGGCTCATATGATGAACAATGGTCTGGATAGGCATGTTAGGTGGGCAGTAGGCTCATTAGGTAGACAATGGCCTAAGGTGCATGAACGTCCCACCTTTAACCTTCCCAACACCCATTGTATTGCAACACTGAGGTGAGTGGGATTTAAATGTTCTTCAAACAGTAGAATGATTTGAAATCCATTAAAATCTGCATTGAAACAGATAGACATCTGAAGCTATACAGTCCAATGACCTACTGATGTTTTTTCTTCTCTGTGCGGGAACTGGAATGTGGAGTGCTTGATGTGGAATGCTGGCAAGCTTGTTACGATTGTTTATTCTCCAGGCTATTTTGCTCAATATGAAATAGACTTTTTATTTTTCTGTACTTGAATGAAGCTTGGCTTATCTCCCCCTGCCATTCGGTGGGGGTGGGGAGCAAATTAAACCACCTGGATAAGATAAATGAAAAAAATCTAAATGACATTTTGTATTTGGGGCGAGGAAGTCCTAAACTTTGTTGTAATTTGAAGGACCAGACGCTCTCTTATTAGATTACGCAGCGGGCAGGTTGAACGTCAGCTTTAATTTGGGAGTCTGTCGGTGGCATTCGAGGGAACTGGTCTGCATCAAATGGTAGCCTGGCTGGCAGGCAAAACAGTAGGTTGAAATTTCAAGCTATCTCAAAAAGAAACCACGCCCTAACAAACATTCCCTCCCTTTGCAACCGAAAAAAGCCCTGCGTAATTGAGTCAAAGCCAACTTCATGCTTCGACTGAGGGAGCATTTCCTCTCCACAGCGAGCAGGGAATCAACATTAAACATGTCACCCTTTCTCCTTTATTTTGGTTCATATACTGTATCTGGGGCTGGGGCATGTCTCAGTTGAATAGCTTTTCGAGCACACATTTTTCCTTCTAAGGCGGCTTTGGTCATGATAGCATCAAATGCTTTTGGACTGTGCAAGATTCCCTTTCTGTGCTGGTTAAACCTTTCTCAGCTCTGATCCTCTGTGAAGAGACAGAGGCGTAGCCAGGATTTGGAGCGCCTGGGGACAAAATTCATTTTTTGCACCCTTCCTGCCGCCCCCCCCCACATCACACCCACCCAGCAATGGTGGGGGGGCGGAACTCTGCAGGCGTGGGATGGGTGTGTGCGTACGGGCAGATGAGCGGATGGGTGCATGTGTGTGCGCGCACATGCAGTAGTGTGTGTGCCTTACACCTCTCACACCAAGGCGAGGAAGAGGAGGAGGAGGGCGCCACGGCCACCACGCTCCTGCCTGCCTGTGTGACCGCGCAAGTGGCAGAGGAGGAGGAGGAGGAGGGTGTGTGTGCCATCGCCAAGCCTTAGGGAAAGAAGAACTGCTG
The DNA here is from genome assembly GCA_037367245.1 of Phrynocephalus guinanensis. Classification (NCBI taxonomy): domain Eukaryota; kingdom Metazoa; phylum Chordata; class Lepidosauria; order Squamata; family Agamidae; genus Phrynocephalus; species Phrynocephalus guinanensis. The sequence goes on along the minus strand of CM074737.1, from coordinate 113,722,527 downwards.
GGCGGCAGGAAGGTGCATGGCTTCTTCCTTCTGCTCCCCCTCCAGGCGCCCCCCGATTGCTGCGCCCGGGGCAGATGTACCCTTCTGTCCCTCCCTAGATACACCCCTGGTGATAAGAAAGATCTGGTGATAAGAAAGATCTTTACATAAGGTCCCAGCCACTATCAGTCAAAGTGAATAAACCGGGCAAGATGCAACGGTGATTTGATGTGGATTTGTTGGTTACCTCTGCCATAGCTTTTCTACTGTTGGAGCCATAAAACCGATGTATGACTTACATGTAGGCATGCTGGAGGTACAAAATTAAAATCCTTCAGTCCTTTTGGGAAACATCTCACTAGGAAAGCGTTAAGTAAATATTCAGTGGGAGTGACAAACTACAATGCATGGAAATAAGAAAACACAGTCTTGGCATAACCAGTCCATCAATATGGCCCGTAGCACCGAGACAGGTTTGAGTCCCCTGCAATGTTTATGTGGTTGTGTGTTTTAGTCCAAACTGTACCAAAGGAACAAAATCCACTCAAAAGCCAAGTCAACGGGCTACTGATTATTGCCTTTCTTAATTCTAGCCTGCCAGAACTGTCACTTTCTTCTGACCACATAAAAATTCCCACTCTTGGATGAACGTAGCCTTTGAATACTTATTGGTTTTTATCATTTCCACACCACACACTTGTCGGGCAGCCAGACTTTACATATTGGGCTGCTTTTATCTCGCTTCATAACAAAAACCTCTCCTAACCCTCTAATAATTCCTCTTGCCGTGCCTTTAACTCCTGCCAGCACCCCTGTTTTGTGTCTCTCAAGGAAAGAGCCTAATTTTTTTTTGTTACTGTTCTGAGGTAGGTGGTCCGTTTGCTTCTGAGATCAGAACTAATTATTTAGACATTACAAATACTTTTGACAATCTGATTTAATAGAGGCATGTTTCGCAAAGCTCCAGAAAAGGAAGGAAAAAAGGGGCTTATGTATCACTGTTTTAAGAGACCACAAACAGCCACTAATGTATAGCCGTCCACCTTGGATATGCCAGTACAACATATGTCTTCCATAGGCTTGAAAGGAAAATATACATAATTTAACTTCAGAACGGACTGTTTTGCTTACTTTAAAAGCTCCATGTGAGGCAACGGTTATAACTGTGGGGCGTAATCCGGTGAAGAAGAGATAGTTACACCTTTGCTTCAGCCCTTGCAATTTGTAGCTTTATTCCTTCAAGGGTATTTGTCATTCTGTTGTGTCTGTATCTGTTGAGTGGCAACTGTTCCAAATAATAGGCTAGGCCTTAGTCCTTAATAGATGTGCCAAAATTGCACCCTTTGGCTAAAAATCTTTGCAGAGGGACGTGTGTGACTGCAGAAAGTTATGATGGTGATTTTTCTAGGGAAGGGGAAGACAGTTGCATTTCTTGACAGTGTAGTTTCTGCCCCATATTGTCTCAGCAGTAAATGTATGGTTATTGAGTTGATGAACGGAACTTATCCCCAAGTTAATATACAGTGGTACCTTGTATAAAGGAATTAATTTGTTCCAAATGAAATTCTGTTAAGCAAATTTTCCTTTATAAAAATTTCGCACAGGAATGCATTATAAACAGAGTAATCCCTAATCGTGACCATTTTTATGTTGTACGGATTCGCCCCATAGGCAATTCTGTTAAGCAAATTTCCCCTATCTCTGGAATTTTTTATGTTGTAAAGTTTGTATGTTATACAAACCATTTGTTATATGAGGGTCCACTGTATTTAGCATACACAGTATATAAAGAATAAAGATCATACAGCCTTTCTGTGGTTGAGGCAGTGCTGTTCCCATCATCCAGGCAGGTGTGGTTGATAGAAAAGATAATATGGATAGCCACTGATTCCCAAACCTGTTCTAAACATTAACCTGCCTGTAGATTTCATTGAACTCATAGGGACTGGCTTCCAAATAGATATGTATAAAATTGCATTGCAAGCAAGATAATGATTCATTACACTCAAGACATGGCTTCAGTGTGAACACACCCTGTTTCTGTTATACTGCCATTGCTCTGTTGCTAACTTGCTGCCAAACATTTTAAGACATGCCTACCCATGTTGTGGCTGAACATAATACATAATGCGTTTATCTCATATGGCTTATTTTTTTTTATTCAGAAAGATTGCAGCCAGTATTTTTGCCATTCGAGATGGGCACGAAGCAAATTTTTAATTTGTTTCATTATTCGTTATTTGTTTCATTAGCTAATGAAACAAATAACAATCCAAAATGAAACGAAGTGGAAATTTCCATTTTGTTTCATTTCGTTTTTCGTTCCCCCTGTCTCCTACCTTGTTGCCACCAGCCTCTTTGCCTAGAACTCTGTCAGTGGGCCGGGGGGGGGAGCCCCACATTGGGGACTTTAAAAAATAAAAAATTAAAAAAAATTAAAAAGTTCCTCCGGCCCATGGGCCAACTGGTCCAGCCCGCAAGCCAGCTGGTCTGCCCCGTGGGCAAGCTGGTTCAGCCCACAAGCCAACAGACCAGGATTAAAAAAAATAAAAAAATAAAACCGGGGCACACGGCAGCTAGCGCCTCTCAGCTGTGGGGGGAAAAAAGCCCCAGCATCAGAGACTTTAAAAAATAAAAATAAAATAAAACATAAAAAAATATATGTAAAAAGCTCCAACCCAGCCCATGGGGCCACATGGTCGGCGCTGTAAAAATTAATAAAATAAAATAAAATAAAACCTGCTGGGCCTCCGGAGGCGGAGGCAGGGCTGTCCACCACCACCTCGTGCGGCCATGGCTGGGGCTCTGGAAGTGGCAGTGAGGCCTTCTGCTGCCCAGCGCAGCCGCTGCTGGGCCTCCAGAGGTGGTAGCAGGGCAGTCCACCCTGCCCAGCGCAGCCGCTGCTGGGCCTCCAGAGGCAGCAGTGAGGCCTCCCATTGCCCAACAAGGCCTCCTGCCATCTGGCCCGGCCACTGCCAGGGCCTTCCAGGCTGCCACCACCGCCGCGGATGCTGCTGGGATCGTTGCCGCTGCCATCCAGGTAAAACGAACCAGTTTGGCTCAGTTCAGTTCATAGTAATTTTTGTTTTAAAAATTTGTAGGAACCAAGCCGAACCAAGGATGGGCCCGAAACAGAACCAACTGAACCATTGGTTTTCTGCTTCGTGCCCACCTGTATTCGCCATCTCTCCTTAATATGCTGGTTAATACACAACTTCCCACACATAACACATCATCCCCAATATGGCCACTTCAGAAAGCTCTTTGTATGATTCCATCATGCCAGAGGTCACACTAACTTCACCACACTTGTCTGCTGTGGGTCAACCATCCCAGCCATCCTGTGAAGTCCGGACTGGATAAAGCTCAATATCATTAGCTCCCATCAATAGCCAGAGTTGTTGCTCTCAACTATGGACTATATTTCCTGTGTACAAACAGAAATCTGTGCGCTATTCCAGGGCCCAAGTATGTGATATATGTATGTTTGATTTGAGAGCCTCATTGAAGCTTGTTGTCAGATGGGCAGTAAAGAAATTAAACAAATAAATAATGTTTTAGGATGAGGAGGAACCTTTGGAAGGGGCATTTTGGAACAGAAGAGCAATAAGTTTAACTCATTCACTGTCTTCTGCTGCTTCACGTAATACAGCATTTGGCTTAGCTTTTCTCTCCAGAGGGGTATTTGCACAGATTAGGAAAGTGAAACTTTTTGACAATTACTCATGGCATCTCCAAGCCAATGTCCAGAGGCCATGGTGTTTCAGGGGAATTCTGAGGTATGTGGTCTTTAAACTGCATCTTTGGTTCCACACTCAAGTTTTTGCTTCTGGAGTATTTGTTAATCTATTTTATTTATTTATTTATTTATTTATTTATTTATTTATTTATTTATTTATTTATTTAAAGATTTTGTCTGGCCGCCACTACCAGGCAGCCAGAGACCACCTGTAGTGGTCATTCATAAGTTATGAATGAATGAATCAATCAAACAATTTCTACAAATAAATAAATATTTATTGAAATTGATTAATTAATTGATTGATTGATTGATTCATTCATTCATTCATTCATTCATAACTTTTTGTTGGCCATGGCAATAAACACAATCTGAAAGAAAAATAGGCCAAATCATGATTTTGCAATTTGCATATCAGTATAAGATGGTGTATGAAGAATTACAGTATTCCAGTCTATGCCCCCTTCAAATATGCCAGGGTCTGCCAGGGGACCATATGGCTGATTAAGAATGGCTGGTTTAAATAATTATCTTATGCCCCTCTTCAGTCTCTCCAAGGGCCCCCCAAATGGGTCATGATGATGAAACAATCCCGACACAGCAAAAATAGGAACAGTAAAGCCAGTGTGGAGACTAAGGATCATAAAGTTAACTGACAGTTAAAACCATTGCAGACCTGTCAAAATGAAAATCTTGCCTGCCTGCCAAAAAACACGAGCAAAGGAGCAGTGAGATCTCTTCTAGAGACGGTTGCACAAGGAGCCTTCTGCCTCATGTTCTGTCCCAGCTGGCCATACCTTTTGGTGGTGGCCTCAGTACTTCAGTCCCAAGCGCTTAATCTGCCATCAAGTTGCTTCTGAGGTATAGCAACCCTCCCTGGGGTTTCTAGGTACCAAATACTCAGAGGTCCTCTTTGAAGCTTTTTTTCTGGCGGTGTTCTGGGGCTGCACATGTGGCAGGGCATGTAACCTCATAAGCCACAACACTCCAAGTGATCTTGACTGGTCCGTCTTCCAGGAGAACTGGTTGGTGTTCAAACTCTTGGCGCCCGGCTCTGCAACTGTGTGCTCCAATCTGCTGACCTATTCTTTAGAGCTTAAATGGTAAGAATTAGCAGTACTGTATAGGGCAACAGAAATGAATAGGTGGTCATTGCACATAGAATTGGGTTGGAATAACAGAACAATGAACAGCAGGCACTGGACTCACCTACACCCACAGTCTAAAAACTTTGCGGTTTGACATTGGCTATTTTGTGATGTAAAATACAAGTTTTAAGCCTGTTTTGTGTTTGTTTCACACTCTAACTAACGAAAAAGGATTTTATAAAGAACTGAATGTTTTAAATGCAGTATTGTATTTGTATTCCTGCATAGAGCAGGGGGTTGGACATAATGGCCTCATAAACCCCTTCCAACTTCACTATTCTATGATTCTAGAGAAAGAAATCTGCCATGTACTTTTTTTTAGTGACTAGGCAGCTCAGCTTGTTCCTTTATGCTTTGCATGCAGGCAAAACTTTTTAGAGCTGTGTGGTTGTTATATATAAGAATCTTAACAAAGACTCACATTTGTTCCAGAAAGATCAGAAAGAAAGAATTCTTCAAAAGCTCACCAGTGAAAGGGCTTTAAATTCTGGGCTCTATATTGTGCTCACTTTAGATGCAATTTTTTAAAAGTTATATCGCTGTACCTTTTTTGGATCATTTTTGACTGGAGTTTCATCAAAATCTGCCCCCGTGTGGTGAAATCTAGAAGCATCATTTTAATGTTTTATAATATTTTTAAAGTTCAGTACTGTGCTGTATTTCATAGGGAACTGCTGGTTCTTAATTCACAATGAGGACTCGTTAAGAAAAAAAATTAGGAAAAGCTTTGGCTTTTCCCAAGTATTTGTCAGAGCCTACAAAGGCTGGCCTAAGAAAACAACTAGGATGCTTCTACTTGGACTACTCTCCTCTGCTAGTGTCCTTCAAAAAACCCTTTACTGTGAATAGAGAGATTGAGGAGCATGCAATTGACTAAAATTCTTCCTAAATCAGCAGTTTGCTGAAATGAAAGTTTCTGGTTATTTTTTTGTTCTTGGCCTTGGGGGTAAAACCAGCATAAGCTAATTCTCTATAGTTGGCAATTCAGATGTTCAAGCTCTGTAAGAGACAGAAATTTGTGCTGTTTTTCTTTTCTTTCTCTCAGTCTTCACAGTTTACATAAGTGTCTGAAACTAGTATTCTTCTCCTTGGAGATGCAAAGCAGATAGGAGACAGATAACAAGCAAAGAAAGGCTGGTTAGTTGCTGAAGAGATATAAACTCTGTTGATGCTTTTGAACCTGAAAAGTACATGCAACTTGCTGGGAATTTATTTATTTATTTATTTATTTATTTATTTATTTATTTATTTATATACCACCCCCTTAGTGCAAACTGCACTATCTGGTTTAGCCTACAATCTGCAGTATTTGCCTTAAAGCATGATTTGTGTTTTGTTGCGCAATTTGGCTGTTTGTGCGAGAACATACACTTGTTCTTCACATAACAAGTGTGACATGTTATGTAAAGAAAGCCCTTTAGCTTTCCCATTTTCATTACTCTCTACACCTACAGTATTTCCACTCACTAGATGAAATCTAGCTCAGAAGTCCACCACCATGGCTTCTCAAGCCCAGCTTGGCATTTTAAAATCACAAAAGCAATGTGTGGTGCATGCGTGTGTGTTTGAGGGGGCATCATCATGAATGAGGATTCCTTTTTTCTGGGTGCAGACTATAACTGCATGGGGGAAAGCTCATTCAAATCTTGCTGGCTTGAAAGCGTAGAAGCCCTGCCACCTCTCCACCACCACCACCACCACTACCCACAGGAGAAGAGAAAAGCCACTTTGGGAGCAAACAAAGGTCTGGACCAATTCAACTCAGACTTTGCGTCACGCAGTCAGTAATAAATACTTTCAATTTTATAAGTGGAGCAAATGCCATGGTGTTTGGCCATGTAGCGGCACTCATAGCAAACAGACTTTGCTTCATGCTGTCCACCCTGAAGCCCTGGCACTGCTCTTCCCTTTCTTGAATCTTTCATTTCCTGTGCTTATTAGCTCTCCTTTCAAAAATCTCCAGTCCTCTTCGCATTTTCCCTCCCAACTGCATTTCTTTTGCCTCCCTTTCGGTTACTCTTTCTTAGTACAGTTGCCTGCTCTATAGACTTACGTACTTCGTTGTTTCTGCATCTGATAGTTCCTGACCCTCAGCTTTTCCTCGCTTTCCAGCTGAGCCTGCCCCACAGAGCTACTTCAGTCCCAGTGGAACAGGGTTGAGAGAGTGAGAACAGACAAAATACTTTACCCAGCGTGTTGTTAGTCTGTGGAAATCCCTGCCACAGGAGGTGGTGATGGCATCTGGCCTGGATGCCTTCAAAAGGGGATTGGACAGATTCCTGGAGGAGAAGTCCATCACAGGTTACAAACCATGATGGAGATGTGTAATCTCCAGGATTAAAACCAGGGTACTTCAAGGGCCAGATGCAGGGGAGTGGTATCAGGAGACAGATATCTAGTCTCGTGCACTCCCAGACGCATTTGGTGGGGCTAATGTGAGATACAGGAAGTTGGACTAGATGGGCCTTTGGCCTGATCCAGCATGGCTCTTCTTATATTCTTATGTTCTTATGGTCCTGGGACCAGTTGGAATGTTTATAAACATTTCTTTCCCACTTCAGCCAGTCTATCTTGGAAGCCTTCCCCTCATGAGTGAAACAAAGTGGATTATTTATCCTAGAAGTACAAGTCTTTGTACAGTTTCAAGAAAAATAGGGGAAAGGTTTTTTCTTGTTTTTTTTAAATGTGCTAAAACCTGGCAGTGAGCTTCCCAGAGTGTCTGTGATGTAAAACAATGCAGACTTGATGCAACTGCCAAACCGACACAATAAAGATTCATTCAGAAGAACAGCATCGCACCTTGGCTGAAATCTGTTAATGTGTGCATGGCTGGGGAGCCATTTTCAATAGAGGCCTGGAAGAGCTGCAGTGATTTGAGTGTGTTTACACTGATGTAAACAGTAAGCGATCCACGTCCATTAACGTGCACCTTCTGACGTCTCTTACTGCAAAGTGAAGGCATGCATTCGGTTAGATTTATAGCCGTTCTAGATCTGTTTTAGGCACTCAGCACCGTCAAACTGTTGGGCTCCTAGCCTGGGCTCACTGAAGATTAGTAAGGATGCCAGAGATCCCTGAATGGGTAATCTAGCAGTTGCAAGTCAGCTCCTAGTTTAACTTCCCACCATGCCCATGGAGCAGCATCCTTCCCAGTTACAGTGTGATGTACCTCAATGAGGCATGTTTGGAACATAAGAACATAAGAAGAGCCATGCTGGATCAGGCCAAAGGCCCATCTAGTCCAGCTTCCTGTGTCTCACAGTGGCCCCACCAGATGCATCTGGGAGCGCATGAGACTAGATATCTGTCTCCTGATACCACTCCCCTGCATCTGGCTCTTGAAGTACCCCGGTTTTAAGCCTGGAGATTACACATCTCCATTATGGTTTGTAACCTGTGATGGACTTCTCCTCCAGGAATCTGTCCAATCCCCTTTTGAAGGCATCCAGGCCAGATGCCATCACCACATCTTGTGGCAGGGAGTTCCACAGACTAACAACACGCTGGGTGAAAAAATATTTTCTTTTGTCTGTTCCTACTCTCCCAGCCCTCAATTTGAGTGTATATCCCCTAGTTCTGGTATTTTGTGAGCGGGAGAAGAGCGTCCCTCTATCCACTTTACTCATGCCCTGCATGGTTTTGTACGTCTCAATCATATCCACCCTCGGGCACCTTTTTTCCAGACTAAAGAGCCCCAAATGTCTTAGCCTTTCCTCATAAGGGAGGTGCCCCAGTCCAGTAATCATTTTAGTCGCTCTCTTCTGCACTTTTCCCAGTTCTACTATGTGAATGTTTATGCTAAAAGCCCAGCTTGCCTGGCGGAACACATGGACAACCGTTAGCAAGCAAGGCTCTGCTACTCTTATCTTCTTCACACATGAGGGTGAAGAGCATTCAGCAACATGCTGTTCCTCGTGGACAAAGATGGCTAGGAATATCCTGGTGTCCTTGGTCCGGTTCTTGCTTTGACAAGAATCAGATTTTGCCTAAAATGTGTTGGTTTTGCATAAGATTCACCTAGTTTATTCAGAGCTTGACCTACCTTTGAATGAGTGCTGCTTTGTTTTTGACAATTTGGGTGGCCATTTTACACACGCTGCATTGACTTTGAAGGAGAAATAACAACTTGCCTGAGGGGGGGGGAGGAATTTTCCTGTTGTTTGAAGCTGAGGGACCTCATGGGCTTATTTGGAATCTTTTGCTGAAGGGATCTCACTGTGTCGTTGTGACGTCACCCTTTCACAGACTAGGTTTTCAAAGGCACAACTGGGTTTATTTCGACATCCCACTGCCGTGCCACCAAATTGTGACGACACCTCCCTTTTACACACTGAATTGTGATTGAAATGGTAATGCTGCCACCTTTTATTCACTTGGTAATGCTGCCACCTTTTAAAATTGTCGCCTCATGAATTGGGACAGACTCAGATGTATAATATAAAAATAATAACAAAGTTTATTGAGAAAATAATAAATGTAACAATATCTGAGGATGGTATGCGTTGCCTTTAACATATAATAGATTTTATCAAGTCTTCCAGCCCCTCTGTCTTTAGTAACTAGTAAACAGTATAGCCCTCACTGCCTGACAGAACTCTCACAGAGCAGTGCTCTCTCCCAGCACTCACTTTCAAAACCTTCAGCTTAACTTAACTCAACTGAACTCCCTCAACTGACTAGGCTCCACCCTTTTTATATCATACCATTCCCCGCCCTCCTGCTGGGATTGGCTGATGATTTGTATATTCATTACTCCTGTTTCCAGGGTTTTGTCACAGTCGTTGAGAAGAATGAGATCTTGTCCATTGTCCATTGAAAATGGACAAGAATATAGAGTCAAGTAAGCCCCCTTTCCCTGGTGTCACCACACATTTGAATGTAGCTGATTCTCAGTGACAATCACTATAAAATGGACGACAAACTGGACTCCTAGGAATGTAGATTTATTTTCAGAGGATCCTTTCAGAATACCTTGTGCACAAGGGGTGCCTGAACACAGGGACAACTTCCTGTATGGAATGTCCAGTCTTAAATACTCTTCAGCATACCGAAACAGATAAAAAACAAACTTAGGATTGATTACAATTTGCTGCAGTGGAAAGCATGCGCCTTCACTACATATATGTTCATTTTCCCTAATGCAACCAAACTTAAAGATCAGTGAAACTTTACCATCTGCATTAGCAAGATTAAAAGTCATTCATGTCTTAATGTATTGTTCTCTCTATCTTAATAGTGAGTTTCAAAAGCTGAATACAAATGTGCAAAACAAGATATTTTAAGATCTGAGATGTCTTAGCATGCAGTTTGACATTTGCTGTACACTTTTTGTGGTTTGGACAGATCCTGTTGCCATTCAGTTTAGAAGCCCATCTCTGCAGAGGCAGGGGTGATTTGCAGAAATACAGAGATTATGCTTTCAGGAGACAGATTTTACAGAGATGGTGGTTTTAGGATATCTATAAGGCAGAGGACAGAATGAAGAATTGAAGGTAAACTCAAAACTTGAACCTTACTCTCACACTGGTCACTATCCTCCCTTAAGCTAAGAAAAGGAAATGATCAACATTGTGTGGTGACTTGTGATGCTTTTGGGGAGGGGTCCCCAAGATGACGGCCTTTCAATATTCTGAACAAAGACTCCTGTCAGTCCTGGGAGGAGAGGAGGTGTTGTCTCCATGAGCTGAGGATGATGGAGGCTATATCCTTGTCCATTGGAGGGGTGGGGGGTTCCAGAGCAGTAAATATGTGGAAGTGGGGATTTCACAGATCTGGGAACTATTATTCTCATTATATAGATGGGGGAATTGAAACCTAGAGAAAACTGACTTGCATGTTGTGGCCAGACCACCCTAGAAGGTTTATAATCTTGAAGGGACACAAATGTCACTTTCTCCAGCCCAAGCTCATTATTGTTCATTACACCCCCTTGAGGTTTGAAAACAAAACAGGAGCAGGGGGTGAGCTGCAGTGGCTGAAAAATGTGAGGGATAGCCTACCAGATTTCAGGAAAAAGAGGTGTCGAAATTAAGGTGTTTGAGGCCAAAGTCATTGCTCCTCATTGGTAAAGCTCCACCTTTACTTGAGGTCAAAATCTGAATCTGAGCTCTGCTGGCAAGACCTGTTAAAAAAACTTGAGTTGGCTGCCTCTTCTCCCATTCCCTACGCCTATATAACATCCATGGCTCTAGGAAATGAGGTAAGTGACAAGATTACTGTCCTTGTAAAAGGGCAACAGGAGACCTTGAGTGTTCCCATGTGTGTCAATTTTTCTGTTTTGGCTGCCGTTGCCCCACCACAGTAAATGGCGGAGAGAGAAGTATTCATCTGAAGTAAAATTGAGAAAACCATGGCAGAGCTGGGAAATGGGGTAACTTGGCAATCTTATAAGTCAAAACAGAATGTTTAGTGGGCAATTTTAAGTTTAATGGTTGAACATCTACTGAGTTATTTTGCTTGGTGAAGGGGTCTTGTGTCTAATAAATCAAATATTTTTCTATTCATTTATGACACTTGCATGCCTCTTCATATGGTGTAATATCTAAGCCATTATTTATTTATTTATTTTAGAGTGTTTTTACCCTGCCTTTCTCCTTGGAAAAGGATCCAAGGCGGCTTACAATAATGAGGGATAATACAATTAAGTATAATTAAGCTGCCTAGATGCTCTAAGCACATCCAATCCCACCTGATTTCAGAAGCTAAGCAGGGTCGTCCCTGGTTAGTACTTGGATGGGAGACCACCAGGGAATACCAGGTGCTGTAGGCAGCTGGAGTAGGAACTGGCAAGCCACTCCAGTATTCCTGCCAAGAAAACTCCATGGACACGGAGTCACGAAGAGTCAGTCATGACTGTAAGGACGCAACACACACACACACACACACACACACACACAAGACATGTTCAAGTATTGAGAACAGGGAATGGAGGAAGATCGACTTATAGCATTAATAGACAACATTACATTAAAGCTACAAGAGAACACGAGCAATTAAAAGGAGAGTAAAATTCCATGTAAAGTTATGCGTGATGGAAGCTAACATTGAAAACATAATGTCAATGCAATCACACAAGTTTATAAGTGGTTATAAACACAAAGTCGATGTGATCCTATAGATTCATATGAAAGACGCATAATAGGTAGTCCATCATTCAGGGAAAGCTTGCCTGAAAAGAAAGGTCTTTGCCTGTTTCTGGAAAGACATCAGAGATTCCAGGACTGGGGCAGTCCTGACATCTAGTGGGAGGGAGTTCTAGAGTCTGGGCGCCACAGTCAAGAAGGCCCTTTCATGTGTTCCCATGTGATGTACCTGTGAGGGTGGCGGGATAGAGAGAAAGGCCTCTCCTGATGACCTTAACACCCAAGCCAGTTCATACTGTGGGATTTGATCTTTGTATCTTGGACCCAGGTCTTACAGTGCTTTGTAGTTCAAAGCACCTTGAATTGTGCCTAGTAGCTGATTGGCAGCCAGTGGAGCTGCTTTAGTAGGGGTGTAATATGGTCTCTGTAACCCGCCCCAGTCAGCAATCTGGCTGCTGCATTTTGGACTCGAGTTTCCTGAGACATTCCGTTGGTAGCCCCACAAGAGCACATGACTGTAGTCTAGTCTAGCCAGGATGTCCCTGCCTAGGGCATGTATCACTGTGGCCAGACCTGGTTTCTTAAGAAACAGGCACAAACAATAGAAAAATTTTCAAAACAGGTTTGAAAGTTTCAAAACAGGTCAACAACAGTACACAAAAAGAACAGTTACCGTCTGGTGAATGCTTTATATGTTTTGAAGGCTGACTTGGTTCTTAACCACTTTCTCTATCTATAAAATGGGCACAAATTCTCCTTTACTGCAAAAAGAGAAAGGCACAATTGGTAATTTGTAAACTTTTAAAGTGGTCATCACAAGGCATGGATTTCTATGTAGAAATTGGCACGGACTCTTAAAAAAATCTGAATTAAAAAAAACATAAGAAGAGCCATGCTGGGTCAGGTCAAAGGCCCATCTAGTCCAGCTTCCTGGTATTTCACAGTGGCCCTGCCAAAATGTGTCTGGGAGTGCAGGAGACTAAATATCTGTCAACTGATACCACTCCCCTGCTTCTGGCTCTTGACGTACAGTAGGATCCCAGTAACTGCCTTCTCGGCCTTCCCGTGGATAATGAAAACCGTGGATAAGAGAGAACACCAAAATCCCCCCCAAAACTGCTGTTTTGTGACAGTAGCTTGCTTTATGGCAGCTGTTTTGCGACAGTAGCTTGCTTTACAGCTTCTGTTTTTTACAGTAGCTTGCTTTATATTTTCTGTTTTACAACAGTATCTTGCTTTACAGCTGCTGTTTGTGACAGTAGCTTGCTTTGCAGTTGCTGAATTATTTATTTACCTTTTTTACTCTGCCAACTGTGGATAACTGAATCAGTGGATAATGAATCAGTGGATACGGGGATCCTACTGTACCCTGGTTTTAACCCTGGGGTTTACACATCCCCATCAAGGCTTGTAACCTGTGATGGACTTTTCCTCCAGGAATCTGTCCAAAACAGACCAGAAAAGACAGTGGGTGCCTGTTAGTAAATGCTACAGAGAAACAGGATGCTTTCTTTTAGCCAACATGTTGGATTTGAGAGCCTCTTTACATCTATGCCTGAAACATCTGACATTTCTTTCATAGTTTACACATCTGGAAAAGAGCTATGGGATGTCCGCATGTCTCACACAGACCACCAGCTCAGCCCTGGAAAGCTACGTTGGGAGCCTCAGTGCCAATATCAATTGCGCCACCTTCAGGATGGTGCAAGAATTTCCGCTCTTCAGCCTCCCCATTTGGAAGGTCATTGGATTTCAACTGGGTAAGGAGAACAAAGCAATGCAGAAGCAATCGTGCAAGGCACTGCCACTCTCTTGTGTGTCTGTTTGCAGATGTGGGCTTTGAGTAATAGTTGGGAAATAGTTGGACAATATATGCTGTATTGTTCATTCCAGTTTCAAATTTAGCTGCTGAAATCCTGTTCGTGTGTGTCTGCAAAAGATTGCTGATATTATCAGCATGGGATGTTTTTTTTTTTTTTGAAAAGGAAACATTTTCCATAATCACTGGCAGCCATGGAATGGGAGGAGGAAGTCTTTAATTATTGAAAATTGCTATGGCAGTAATGTCATCCCAGCAGTGGTAATTTTTTATATACGTATATAATTAAAGGCTCCTTCTTCTTGTCCTGCTGTTTCCTGACAATGAATGTGATTGACATTCTGCTTTTCTGAAAAGAAAAGAAAATGATTAAACATAGTAGAGGTCCAGTAATCACAATGACTATCCTGCTTTTAATTTCTCCTTGCACAACAGTTATTTTATTAGTAATGTGACCATTCCTTGTCCTCCTTCAGTCCTTCCTTGGTGTTGCCTATTTCCTGCATTGTACAAGATCACTTTATTTGCATTAGAACCAGTACAGAGTGTTGAATTTTATTTTGCATAAACATGGGGGGGAAGTTCCTGAATTTGCCCCTCTGTCACCTTTACAGTGAGTCAGAGTGGTACAATTTCTTTTATGTTGACATTCTGCCAACTCTTTTGCCAAGTCTCACAATTCTTCCCCCTCCACACACACACAACCAACCAGACTGTTGGTTAGCAAAATTCCTGTTTCAATTAATTCGTGCCTTTCATGCACCCAAAGGTATATATCGCATGAGTGTCAAAGAAAATTGAAATGGTTCACAGAAAGCCATGGTTATAACTAAAAACATCCTTCTTGCTTTCAGGTGTGAGGTGCGGCCAGGACCTGAATTTCTCACCCGTTCCTATATGTTCTTCCCCAACCGCCTCTTCAAAGCCTATCAGTTCTATTACCGGGATCCTGGCTGCCGGGACCCAACCTACTCTCTGGTCATCAAAGGCAAAATCCGGCTTCGGCAGGCCTCCTGGATCACTCAGGGGGCAACTGAAGCAGACTACCACCTTCACAAAGTTGGCATTGTCTTTCACAGCCAGAGGGCCATGCGGGAAACGGTGGCTCGCATCAACCAGACGTCGGGAGAACGCTGCCGCCGGTTCTTGCCAGCTGGGCGAGCGTGGGCACCCGGAGCGGTGTATGAGCTTCTGAGTGCCAAAGGGGAGCAAGACTGCACTGCAGGCCTCAGCTTTGCCATGCACGAACTGAGCCTTGTGCGGGTGGAGAAATACCAGCAGCCATTGTTTCTCCATCAGAACCAGGGGAGCCAAGAAGTGGAGGAACTATACCTGGGAGACATCCACACGGAGTGGTCGGAAAGGCTGCATTATCGACCGACGGGATACCAGCGAGCCCTTCAGAATGCCGTGGTAAGTCGACAGCTTATTTTTTAGAACAGGCCTGCCCAACAGGTAGACTGTGGGCTACCGGTAGCCCACGAAGCATTCAAAAGTAGCCCGCCGACCATCAATTTAAAAAAGTGAGGGGATAAGTTCTCCACCCCTCCCTCTGCCATCCCAAGGACCACCACTGCCCCAGCAAAGTTCTGGGTCTGCCAGCCCACTGTCTCAGTTGAGTGGGGCAGTTCAAGAGCATGGTGCACTCCCTTGTCGTCCCCCCCACCAGCCAGATGATCGGTGTGCCACTGTCTTGTAACCAGATGAGTCGCGGGTGTGGAGTGGAGGGAGGAGAGGGGTGAGAGGTGGGGGTGCAGGTGTGCCCATCTCCTTTGTGCAGTGACATCTTCCTTCTTCTTCCCCCACCTGGAGAATTCCCTCCATAATGGATTAATTGATTTTCAATGGATTCCTATGGGAAACCGCTGCTCTACTTACAATTTTTTACTTATGACCAAGTGCTCAGAAGGAATGGATAAAATTCGTAAGTAGAGGTTTTAGTGTAGTAGCCCTCAGGCACTTTGGACTGGAAAAAGTAGACCTCGGCCTGTTCAAAATTGGACAACCCTGTATTAGGATATGTGGTCATTCCAGCATAAGAGGGGGCCAAGTATGCCACCAGTGAGTCACATGCAGTCTCCCCCAGGGCCGTCTCCCCTTCCAAAATCCTCACTACTTCTCCCCACCATTGTTTTTTTTTAAATCTTTTTTGTTGTTTTCAAAAAAGCTTTGCCTATTTGTGCATAAAATAGGTGAGGGAAACCCTCCCCTTTTCCCAGTCCCCAAACTGTGACTAGAACTGGATGGCTGGTCACAAAGAAATAACAAAAATAAAATAAATTTTAATTTCCTCTCCTTTCAACCTTCTGGGCATTTGGGGGCTTGGTGTGATCTGTGTAGGTGATATTGGCATATACAGTGGTACCTCAACTTATGAATTTAATCCGTTCCAAAGGCATGCTCTTAAGCTGAACTACTCTTAAGCCAACAGTTTTCCGCTCTTAAGTCAAATTGCTCTTAAGTCGAGATGCTATTAAGTTGGGGTACCACTGTATTTGCCCCTACCACTCCACCCCAGGCCTCTGAAAGAGCTCAGCCAGATCTACCAGCTTGGTCTGATGTACAGCCAGCAAAAATAGCATTGGAGCAGGAGGTTCTATTCTTACTCACTTCCCGAGTCCCAAGGAGTGGCCAAGAGTGAGAGAACAGTCAAGTCTCCTTCTTAGAATGCTTGTGAACCATTGCATTTTTGCAGGCACGTCCAATCTCCCTTTAGGTAGAAATCTAGCACAAAAGAGATTTGTTGTTTTCCAGCTTTCTGCAGGCCGAAATGCTACAGGCCCAGCCAAGTGTAATCAATAGGTTGTTCTAAATGAACCTGTAAGGAGAAAAGAAAGGATGTGGCTGCAGAGAGAGTATTCCACTTTGAAACCAACAGTGTATGCGGATTGGGAGACGGTGAAAGAGCAAAGCAAAGCAAAGCAAAGTGTTCTTATATACCGCCCACAACTTTCTGAAAAGCTGCTTTGTAGGTCCTTCCTGTAGAGCAAGGTTGGATAACATGCAGCCTGAAGGACAGTGTGGTTGTATTCATGTGCCCCCCCCAGCTCCTTACAAGAGTTCTTCCAGAAATATGGCCCTTAGACAGTAGAAAAAGTCTGTACTTTGGGATTGAAGGATGTCTTTTTTTTTGAACACATCCAGAATGGGCTGCTCTCAGCATGAAGACAGAGCAAATACATGAGTTCTTCCTCCAGAACAGTGGGTATTGGTGAGGAGAGCAGAATTCCTTCCCAACCTCAAAGGTCACTAGGAAGGCCCTCAGCTTGAGGAGAAATCATTTAGAGCTCCCTCCATAAGAAAACACTATTGACGTAAAAGTCCCGGTTCCTGGCAACCTGTGTGTTGGTATGCGCATTTCTAATGTTCCTCAATCATCGGAAAACAGCTCAAATATTCTGACAAAAATTATGATTAAAGAAATGACGAGGCAATAACATGTCTTAAGGGGGATTCTAAAGCTAGTGGCCGCTATTACTCGTGTCACGGCTACCCTTTCATGAATTTCCCTGAAGTTCTGACACACCCACACGCATACCCACACCCACACGCATGTTGGTGATCCAATAAGCCATTATCCCTCAGTGGTGTGCCATTACCAGAGGAAATAGCATTGAATCTAATTACTGGCAGCAGGTCTGGGATATACAGAAACAGAACTTTCAGTGCAGCTGAAATGTGATTACACAATCAGCCTTCGTTTCTGTTTAGCTTCTCCCTTCCCACAACCATGGCCAGGAGCTTGGTTTTCTTTCCTAGAGTATATTTTTATCAAAATCATAACTAATCAATTTTAAAATGTGACTGAACGGAGAGAGATGGAACAAGGGAGAGCAGCAGAAAAATGTTCAGGACCGTTACCAGATGGGAACAGAATGAAATGGAGAGGCTGAGAGGAGGGTTTTTAAGAAAAACATAGGTTTTCCACCCAGGGTATACTGCAGTCATTGAGCTTCTAGAAAGGGAAAGAATGAATAGAAAAATAGCCGCCCTCCAAGAAAGAGACTCAGATTGGCATTCAAGTTCTTGCAAAACCATGTATGTTTGAGCTAAACCAGATGGTAAATATGAATGCTGCCTTAAAATTAATTTAAAAGCAAGCTGAGGTGTACGGAAATAAAGTGACTTCACTGCAGAGTTGCAATTAATCAGCTAACAGTTCCATGGGGCTTGTTACTGGGGATGATGTAACTGTGTGAGGAGATGTATTATTGACGGCTTTAATGTCCGAGATCTAAGAACATAAGAACATAAGAAGAGCCATGCTGGATCAGGCCAAAGGCCCATCTAGTCCAGCTTCCTGTATCTCACAGCGGCCCCACCAGATGTGTTTGGGGAGCGCATGAGACTAGATATCTGTCTCCTGATACCACTCTCCTGCATCTGGCCCTTGAAGTACCCTGGTTTAAACCCTGGAGGTTACACATCTCCATCATGGTTTGTAACCTATGATGGACTTTTCCTCCAGGAATCTGTCCAATCCCCTTTTGAAGGCATCCAGGTCAGATGCCATCACCACATTGTGTGGCAGGGAGTTCCGTAGACTTACAACGCGCTGGGTGAAAAAATATTTTCTTTTGTCAGTTCTTACTCTCCCAGCCCTCAATTTGAGTGTATGTCCCCTAGTTCTGGTATTTTGGGAGAGGGAGAAGAGCTTCCCTCTATCCACTTTACTCATGCCCTGCATTATTTTGTATGTCTCAATCATATCCCCCCTCAATCGCCTTTTTTCCAGACTAAAGAGGCCCAAATGTTTTAGCCTTTCTTCATAAGGGAGGTGCCCCAAGCCAGTAATCATTTTAGTCGCTCTCTTCTGCACCTTTTCCAGTTCCACTATGTCTTTCTTGAGATGCGGTGACCAGAATTGTACACAATACTCCAGGTGGGGCCTTACTATTGTTTTGTATAATGGCATTATAATGTTGGCTGTTTTATTTTCAATCCCCTTTTTGATAATCCCTAGCATGGAATTGCCCTTCTTCACCGCTGCCACACATTGGGGAGACACCTTCATGGAGCTGTCCACCAACACACCAAGATCTCTTTCCTGATCCGTCACGGATAACTCAGAGCCCATGAGTTGATAGATGAAGTTTGGATTTTTTGCCCCAATATGCATTCCTTTACATTTGGTTACATTAAAACGCATTTGCCATTTCTCAGCCCTTCCCCCCAGTTTGGAGAGATCCTTCTGGAGCTCTTCACAATCTTCTCTGGTTTTTACCACACGGAAAAGTTTTGTGTCATCGGCAAACTTGGCCACCTCACTGTTTATCCCTGTCTCCAGGTCATTTATGAACAGATTGAAAAGCACCGGTCCCAGGACAGAGCCCTGGGGCACACCGCTTTTCACTTCTCTCCATTGTGAAAATTTCCCATTGACACCTACTCTTTGTTTCCGGGATAGTTGTGTTCTGGAAGCTTTTCTTCCTGACATTTCACCAGATTCTGTGGCTGGCATCTTCAGAGGGAACGAGGAGTTTGTCAAGGAACTAGGAGTTCTCTCTGCGCTATGGGGTACAGAATGAATGAGACTGGGTTGTTTTAAGTTGTGAGAAAAAGGAAATTTATCCTATGCAGGAGAATAGGTGTTAGTCATTGTATCATGATGAAGGGATTAAGAAGTTTCACTGCAATCAGGGGTAGCAAGGATCCTTGATGGGTGTCATTAGCTGTTCTATTGTGTGAACTGATCCCTGTTGCTTGTGTCTGGGTGGGAATAAATGAGCTTTGACCTTTTGCACTCTGCAGCTTTTAGTACTGGAAGCCAGGCTTTGTTGATTTTTACACTTTCTTCTTTTTTGTTGAAACTGTGCTTATGTTTGTGGATTTCAATGGCTTCCCTGTATATTCTGACATAATGATTGGTCCTGTTGTCCACTACCTCTGTGTACTGACTGGAAGAAGATTTCATGTCCAGTTTATTTCAGGTTGTGTTCAGCTACTGCTGATTTTTCAGGTTGTTTTAGTGGAGGTTGTTTAGAGGAGAATTCGGCACTGTCATCTGGATCCTTTGAAGGAGCTTCACCAAAGGTGAAAGATTATTTTTTTAAAGTTGTAAAGTTTGTCTGGATGTCATAACCAGCTTTCCTTTGGGGTTGCCAGCAGCCTTAGGGGAAGGGTGGCTGCTGGGTGGTAGAGGCCATCCTTTTTATGCCACTGGTGGAAGATTGGATTTGTGGCACTTCACTGTATGAAGCTTATACTACAAGAGCTTGAAAGATGTTTCTTTGCCATAATACCAGCTTTAAATCCCCATTTCTTGGGATAGACAGAGTTCCTGGTTGTCCCTGATGATACTGGTAATTTACTTGCCCCAGCCATACGATACACTGCGTGTCTTGGTAATTTAAGGCATAAAATCTGTGACCTGCGTGGATTTGTCTTGTCCTCTTCTGAAAGCATTAGTTTATTTATCTGGAGGTTTCCCAGGGACAGAGGAGTTGATTTTAGTGCCATGGAACTTCTCATTTCTTTCTGCAGTTACAGGTTCCTCATCATAAGTGTTCAGTTTACGTTGTAGGACCTACAACTTCCATCATTTGTATCTGGCATAGTTAGCAGTGCTCAGTTAACTGGAAATGTGTCTGTGAAGATTCTCAGTCATCCAGGTGAGTTTATCTGGAAGTTGAGTCATAAAAATTGGACTTCTTATATTGAGATATTGAAACGTTTTGCTGCTCATCCAGACAGACTGATGAAGCTGTTTGGATGAGCAGTTAAATGTTTCAATCTCTCAAGAAAAGAGGTCCAATTGCCATGACTGAACTTCCCGGTTAACTGGAAATGGAAAGTAGCATGCTTTTCTCTACAAATACTGCCAGGTTCAACCTGTTTTCTAGTTTAAAAACTATGATTCACATTTATGAAAGAGAGGCACACAAAAGGTATTTTTAAAATCCTTTCAAAAATTATTATTTTTGCTGCCTGGGCTTACCTGGTCTGCTGATTCCAACTGGACAAAAAGAAAAGAAGACTTCAATTCACCCCTGGGGATGAACTTCCCTATGTTCTAGTGGTTTTGGTTTGGATAGGGGCTTCATTTAGTTTTGCCTTTGCTTGCTTGCTTGCTTTTCTTGTGTTTTGGAAAAATGACCAGTATGCAGTTTGTTTCTTTTGCTATTTTTCTGTGTGTATGTGTGGGGTGCTTTCCCTGTTTGATTGATTTTTTTTTTTTTGTAATTAATTTATTGTGTTTATTCTGTTAAAGATGTAGATTTTGATAGATTTTGGTCGCCTTTGGGAGGAATTTGTGAGCTGGGTGATAGATTTTATGACTGTGCCAGTGTGTTGCTAGGCTGTGTAGGTGGTGGGGGTGGTTTGTTGAGCACAACTTGGGGTGTTTCTCTAGTTATTCTTGACACGGTGTTGCTTTGGGGCTTTTCTTGTGTGTGGGTGTCTCTGTATGCTGGCATATTCCCTCAAGCCCCAGATAAATGCGCAGATAAACTTTTTCCATTTTAAAAAAAGTCTTAGATTTCACCTGAAAATTGTATCTCTTTTAAAAGAAAAACCACTCTGGGAAAATTATCTCGCATTATTAAAGTATTTCCTGCTTGAGAAGAAGGGCCATGTATAAGCAGCTGCTGGGAACATTTAGCTAGAATGCACTGTGCACCATCAACACTCTTTAGAGTGACAGTTGTGGTAAGGTCAGCTGAAAATTGTTGAATTACCACAGACTTTGGTCAACATGCACACAAATTGCCCTCTGTACTTAAATCTGGTTCCCAGGTAAACATCACTGGCATCTCTCAAAACTCAAACATCTGTAGTAACCCTAACTTATGAAAACAGATCCAGTTCACTACAAATTCTGTATTGCGTATTTCTGTAATTAGTAAAGCAATAGTCTAATGCTGACGAGCAACATTTTAGGTGGCTTATTCGAGTACAGAATCAAGTTATATGTCTCCTCTCTTATATGTACATTTCTTTCACATTAAGTGATCTTAGCTCCTCATAGTGGGGTAGAAAGGAAATTGCTACTACAGGGTGGCTTCCAGATACGACTAAACAGACTAACTATGGCTCAAGATGCATTTCACTGTTCTGTAAAACACCCAATATATCATTTAGGGACCACAAATCCATGAGCTGCTAAGCAATTACTTGTCCATCTGTCTTGTCTTTTCTGAATGCATCTAACTCAAGCCTAGCTTTGACCCACAAGGGATAAAAATCAGTATTTAAAAAAAAAAACCTAATAAATTTAAATCATGATTTTAAAATGATTTTTTTATTTAGACCATCAAAAAATCTAATTATTTAAATGTAAATTGAAATTGAAATTCATTTGATTTAAATCAAATCTACCTATCTGTTGAGGTTTTCAGACTTGGGAAATTAAAGATACACCATTGCAAGTAGCTGGGACATTGGGCAGAGAATTGAATACCTCTTTACTGTTTCTATTATGTTTGCTATTTTAGTGTGGGATTTTTCCTCTTAGCAATTTCCATGCAGTATTTTTGGGCTAGGTGTGTGTGGGTAGAATAAAGGATGAATATCCTATCTAGTACTGTACAAAGCAGATTCATGGAACTGGGGAATGCTTCCATCTCACCCGTCTTGATATTTATGGGTCTTTTAGTCTCTACCCTAGAATATTTTTCATTTTACTTTAACATTTTAGACTTTTCTTCTCCAACAAGGTAAGTTTTTTACACTAGAGAAATTCAGTCCTTACAGAACATGCTTTTCCTTTGATAAAAAAGTGTGTATTACTTATTACTAAGAACTATATAATCAGATATAAGCAGAACACTTTTATTATTATCATTATATTCACTTGATTTATATTCCACTGTTCCTTTTGAGAACGCAGGGGGTTAACCTGTTCACATAAAAGTTAGAATCATAATATCTAAAATTACAAGTTGCACAGGTCCAGAATTCCTGATGTAAAACTACAGGTGAGAAGTAGCAAAATTGCAATAAAAGTAATGTAAGCGAGCAGCATTAGTCGGGCACTTGCATATTCCCAGAAGGTTGGTACAAACAGAATGTCTGTAACCGGCGCCTGTTGGGAAGAACCTGATTTCTGAGAGAAGGGAGTTTCGTAACAATTTTGCTTCCTTCCTTCCTTCCTTCCTACAGCACCACATCCACCCATGTCCTGCCTGCGGGATCATCTACAGAGCTGAAGAGCATAACCCACCTATATTACCTGTCAGACCCGAGCTCCCGATGGTTCTACACGGCCGCTGGGCCAGCTCTCGGTGTGAGGTGCGCCCAGCCGTGCTTTTCCTCACAAGGTACTTCATTTTCCATGAGAACAGTCGCAGTTGGGAAGGCTACTACCATCACTACTCTGACCCTCTCTGTAAACAGCCTACTTTCATCGTGTACGCTTCTGGCCATTACACACAGGGGGCACCGTCCCTCATTGTGAGAGGAGGCACCGACCTGGTTTTCACCGTGACCCACGCTCGGGTAACCCCAATGGACCAGGTTACCTTGATGATGCTGAACTCTTCTGTCTACGGGAGCTGCGGAGAGGCCAGCTCGTGGAGCATTGGGCAGGAACTGGATGTGACCCACACAAACGGATGTGCCGCTCTGGGGATTAGTCTCCCCCACACAGAGTATGAACTCTTCCGAATTGAACAGGATGCCCGAGACCGCAGTTTGCTCTTCATAGGCGAGAGACCGACAGATGGTTCAAGCCCCAGCATTCCCAGCAAACGGCCGACCTCCTACCAGGCCCCTCTTCTCCAGTGTGGGGGGCCATCAGCAGCCTTGGCCAGACACAGGAAGTCACATTTCCTGGCAAGCATAGCGGATGATAGTAAGAGTGGAGCCTCAAAGAATCTCCTTCCTCTGTTGCCCCAGGTGTGGGCATTGGCCTTTCTTGCCTTACAGCTGGCCAGGTGGAACTGAAGGCTGAGACTCCTTGGGCTATGTAAACCCCCAGCAGCCTTCCTGGTAACGCCTTCCTGTATCCACACCATAAATGAGCACATTTGGACATGGTTTTGTTTTTATACCTTAGGTACCTTACGCTATGTTTTCTAAAGGCTTGACACCTGTTGGATGAACTTTCATGCATATCTGGGTTTGTGCCCATCTGAAATCTAACATTTGTGATTTTGGACTAGACGTCGCCACCTTTTTTATGGGGTGGCCTTAGGTTGTACTCATCTTGCACTCTGCCTGAATTCTATAGGGCTGGAATGTTTTCGAAGGCCTTTTCTCCTACCACTCCCCTCCCAACCCCCAGGCCAAAAATGTTGGTGTATAATAATATAGAAGCAAAAATCTGTTTTCACAGTAGTTTACTCGCTTGAAGACATTCTGGCTTGATCTTACGGATGCATCTTGTTTATTCATTTGTTTATGCAAAATATAGTTATCCTTTTTTAAAAAAAAGGCAATTTGGGGACTGAGAGAACCTGGCATCTACCTTTTGTGTAAGATTTCATTTGGTGGGAAATGTGTCCTGTGGGAGCTGCCTAGATGCCCTAAGCACATCTGATCTCGCCTGATCTCAGAAGCTAAGCAGGGTCAGGCCTGGCTAATACTTCAGTGGGTGACCACCAGGGAATACCAGGTGCTGTAGGTGCCTGGAGTAGGAACTGGCAAGCCACTCCAGTATTCCTGCCAAGAAAACTCCATGGTCATGAATAGTCGGTCACAACTGTAACAACACAACACACACATGTGGCCTGTGGGAGGGATGGGGCCTGTGTAGTAACAGTGTAGTTATTGGTTTGCTCCACTTAAGAGGAGAACAGTTTTATTTCATGTACTGAGCACACAATGCCTGGCTGGCATTCATAGCAGCAACTATGAGGGACTTAATTTTTAGAATTCTAAGATTCCCAGGTTTGACAGTAACAAGACTCTAGTCCTCAGGGATAAGACCGGACGGCAACTGCAAGGCAATTGTGAAGACAACCAGTTGAGGAAATGTGTCGCCAATTAAGCCGATGCAGCCAATTAGTTATGCAAGGCTGACCGCCAAGATTCAAGCCACCTGGTGCCTTTGTGGTTGCTGTTGGGAAGAGTGCTATGTGTTGTGCAGGGGAAAGTTTTGCTTTGATTTTGGATTCTGTATCTGCAATAAACAGATGGCATTGTGAAAGTGAGCATTCCTGGTCAGGGGTTGCCTGTTTGATGAAGCCACAAGACTACCTGCGCTATAGCTGAATAGCGCAAAGCAACACATCGGGCTGAGCTTTGGGGGAATGGAAATTCAAGCTTTTCTGTTCTCACCATTATCCTCCCAGAAGTACTACCAAGTATTACTAGGGAAAAGCTTCCATTGACTTGTTGTCTACTGCTACACGCACAGTGTATTAAATTTTTAGGGACACTGTTGTCAGTTAATTGCTGCAGTGATTCATTCAAAGCAGGTGTTGTCCACCATATGTTGCTGGACTGCATCTCCTGTAACCCATCAATTCTCCTGGCTAGAAACGATGACAGCTGTAGGGCTAAAAATCCCCAAACTATGGAGGACCAGAGTTGCCCACTTGGGCACTCAATAACTTGCAGCTAGGCCAAGGGTGGGGAACCTTCGTCTCTCCAGATGTTTTGAATGGCAAATCCCAGAACTCCAAGCCTATATTTTCAATAATAAAATGTGTGGCCCTCCAGATGTTTTGGACCACAACTCCCCCAGTCCTTTGCACTGGCAATAGTCTTGGAATTCTGGGAGTTGTGTTCCAAAACATCAGGAGAGCCGAAGTTTGGACATGCCTGGTCTAAAATATCTGGAGGGCTGAAAGTTCCCCAACCTTGAACTAGGCCCTGCTACCGTCTCTCCTCTCCCCAGATCATCTAAGAAGTCTCTTACTGCCCTTAATGCTCAAGAGAATTTCGTTAGTCTCCCATTACTAGTTTGTTTGCATCATTTGTCTTTTTAACAAGTCAACAAAGTAACATTGAGCTAACCTGAGATGTATGGCTTCTGGCAGGAGCCAGGAAAACTGTAGGGGGTTCCACAACTGTCTCGATTCAAATTTCATTTTGACAGCTTGTTTTTGGAGCTGCCAAGTTGCAGTACATGTAGCAGCAACTGCAGTCAATGAAATCTTTCACTTCCCCCTTTTTGCAGTAAAATGCACATCTGGAATATTAAGAGACAAGTGACCCCCATCAAAAAATACTGTAGGATAATTTAGTAACTACCGTTACACATTTTTTTGTAATTCAGCAGGAATACCTTCCTATATTCTCATATCAGTAAGAGCTCCACAGAAAGTGTCTGCTTGAAACACCTCGGACTTATTTTTAAAGATTATGCTCAGAGGGCTAGAGTACTGAAAACTGTCGGCTGCAAAGTTGGCAGCTCAGGGGTTCAAATCCCGGGTGCCACCCAGCTCCTGCCAAACTAGCAGTGCAAAAGCATGTAAATGCAAGTAGATAAATAGTGTTTCCTTGTAGCCATGCCAGCCACATGGCCACGGACTTGCACAACACTGGCTCTTCGGCTTGAAAACAGAGATGAGCACCACCCCTAGAGTTGGACACGACTAGCACACATGTGTGTGGGGAACCTTCCCTTTTCCCTTTTATGCAAGCTACCACTGTCAATATGGAATATTTTCAAAGCGGTTGCTAAAAATGTGGACGTATTGATGGGATTACGTGAAAGTTCTGGTAGGTAATCTGTATTAATTTCAGATGCATTGCTTTATGTACAATATTACACATACCAAGAAGGAGGCACGTTGTCGACACCAGAGACCTTGACTGCAACCAGTAGGTAAAATTGATTCTTTTTAATCGGTCCTCATTTGAATACACCTAGAAGTGAGTTTTACTACATTTTGCCCAACTTCCAAATGGAATACATGGTTTTTTTGCATCTACTGTCCCCCCCACCCCCTTTGGCCACAGGGATTATCGTCTCGAAAGAGCCAAATGGAGGGAAGGGGGGTGTTGGCTGAGTATGGACTATGTCCCTTTGTTTGAAGAGCTGGGTTTGAAACCCAATCCTGGACTTTGACGCAGTTATAAGACCAACCGTGCCTCCTGCCCCATCAGAACTGTGCATGGCTAATATCATCTGGCCACGAATCTCAATACTTGGCAGATTACATCTTTTGCCAAGACTGTATTTTGGTACAACACTTTGTAAAGATGGCTTGCCATCGAAAGCTCAGCTTGTGTTTTTTATTTTATTAGTGACGTATAAAGGTCTCACCTAACCTAGTATAATTTTTAAAATGCAACAAATGTATTGCAGCATGCTACTTTTTTTTAAAATGAGGATTTTTAAAAAAATTATATACACAATACACAAGCTCATCTTCTGGAAATATCTGTCTTCTGTTACAGATACAGATTATGGAAAGAGTACCCATTATTTTTGTTGACCTGGGGGCATTTTTAATATTCTGCCGCATCTCATGATCTGGGCCTGGAACCTGGATTCCTTTGGGGGGAAATGATTTGAGCAAATGAAGTTTGTAATAAGGAGAAACAAGGGTCACAGCGATTAAGAGGACGTACACTGTGTATGAAACTTCCAAAGTAATTTTTTGTATTTTGTTCAAGGATAAGAAATAGGAACAGCAGATCTGATTGGCCCATGATTCACTGAAATGTTAACCTTTTTTTACCTTGTCAGAATTGCATTCTGCAAGCATCACAGTTGCACTTCTCTCTTGTGTGGTCTCCTGTGGTGGACAGCACAAAACTTTGGGTACGTGGTGCTTCCTTTTCCACAATTCAATACATGGCAGAGACAGCATGGAGCAATTTAGGAAGGAAGCCTCTAACAAGAACTGTCCGGGATAAGACCAGAGCTCTGTTAAGGCCAGCTGGTGTACCTGGCTGCCCATGAATAATCTACCAACAAGACAAGAAAACAGTACCATGTTGCTCATCGTGTTTAAGGGTTGGATCCCCAGATGCTTTTCAGATACAACTACCTGAACCCCTGGCCCGGAAAACTAGTGATGAAGACTTCTGGGAGTTTAAAATCCAAGAACATCTGGAGATCCAAGCTTGGGAACCACTGGAATAGGAGTTAATGGGCTCCCATTCTGGAAATAGGCTCTTCACAGATCTGAGACCCACCTACAGGTCACACACACAGCCTTTATTTGGGTACGGTGGGGCTCCTGCATTCTCCAAAAGCTGCTCAGGAGATCACACCTTCTCCTCGATAGGGCACAGCTCATCTTGGAGGAGGGAGAAACGATTCCTTAGCTGAACTTCTTTCTGTAAGAGCTCTGTGTATCTGGTCAAATGATTTTTTAAAACAGGGCCTTGTGCATCTTGAGTCTGGTCGAGCCACTTGCAAGCTTTGCTGTTAAACAAAGATCAGGAACCTTACTACTGACCATCTGAGATTTTGCCATTTTCCTCTTGCGTTTATGTATTTTTACACTGGGTCCTTACGATAAAGGAAGATAGCCAGTACATACTACTGTCCAGATTGCACTGACAAGTTCCTTTTAGATAGCAAAGATTAGCATGATAAATTAAGGGTGGAAAAACAGTCTTACAGGGATGACCTCAGTTTATCCCTTCAACATCAAGATCCAACACAATATAAGTATTCTGCTTATATTCCGCCCCATTCCACTTCAAGTAGTCTCTGGGTAGCATACAGTTTCATTACAGTATGCAGGCTACACATTGCCCCCCCCCCCCGAGCAAGCTGGGTACTCATTTTACCGACCTAGGAAGGATGGAAGGCTGAATGAACCTTGAGCCGGCTACCTGGGGTTGAACCCCAAGTCATGAGCAGTTTTACCTGCGGGACAGGTATTTAACCACTGCGCCACGAGGCTCATTAGAAGGAACACAGCTTGTACAGAATGGCAAAACAAGGTATATACCCACCCCACTCCACCCCCAATATTAGAAGAGCTGGCCATTCTCACACAAAGCTTCACTAGTAGTGAATCACTTCCTGCTTTTCATCGGCCTCACTACCGGGAAACAGGAAACCTTTTCACTGCTATTAAAGTGAGAATTAGAAATGTTTATTAAAAACTGCCCCAAGATCTGCCTGCATCACCAATGATCATGTAGGCTTCAGAACTCACAAGGCTACCAGATTTTATAAGCCAGCCTGTGTGGCCTTGGGCAAGCTGCAGAGTCCCAGAGCACTCCCAGCAGTAGGAAATGGTAAACCACTTCTGAATTCACTATACTAAAAACCCCAAAAACTCTGGAATGGGTTTTCCCTGGATCAGAACTGCCTTGACAATATATAGTTTTATTTATGAATAGATATTAAGCAACCAAAGTGCATGTCACTTTGAGCTCCACATCTCAGAAGAGGCAGATATATATTTCCACAGACTGTCTCTCTTTTCCTTTCCATTTTAATTAGTTTTATAATCAAAGGAGTTTTATGGAATAACAGGCCGATTAAATTCTTTTTGTCCCCCCCCTTTTTATAAAGACGATGTCAATTCTTAACAAAAATTAGTTCCTAAACATAAATTACCCCCCTCTTGACTCTTTCAGTTATACTGGGTTGTAATTTGCAAATCATTTAAACACCTGGGGGGGGGGGAATCTCAGGTTTTTCTTGCGATAAGCTGCTCTGTTTCATCACACTAAGAAATACGAAACATGTACAGCATTTCCCTTGACATACATATTGTACAGATCTAGTTTTAGTAAGCAGAAAAAAAGTGCAAGGACGTGATGCTGTACTATATAACCTACTACTGTTTCTGAAAGGAAAATGAAAGGAGGTTAAAGGGAATGTGCATATTTACTTTAGATAGAATAAATAGCACAGGGTAATTGCATGCATCTGGTGTCTGTTTACAGACACAACACAGTGGGAGTACTTGTTGTGGTGTACAAATTGTTTTGGCCCCTACAGACATCCTGATGAGCCCCAATTACTGTTAACAGAGAGCCCAGGATTTGGGAGTTCATGGCTGCACCGAAATAATACTCCTGGTTTTGAACCTGAGAATATTTTGCTGGGAGTTAAAGCCAAACTTAAAACTCTTACCCTAACACCCCTGGCTCCAGTAGCAGAAACCTTGCCAGAGGGGTTGTGCGGTCAGGCTTGCAGATCATAGGAGGGTGGTTTGGAAACCATTCCTGTATGCAGGAACAGACAGGTTATGTTTCACTGTCTTGAGTCTCTGGAGCTATAATATAGGAACCAGCCCTAAACTATCGTGCAGGGATGTGAGAATGCTTCTCACCAGCACCACCATTTCGCCAAGCTTGGAACTGCACTGTAATGCAACAGGAATACATGCAAGGCTGGTGCTTTTCCTAACATTATTTAACTGGGCTTTAGCCCTATCCTGCTGTCATTGTACATGAATGCAAAACTCACCCTCTGTTTCCCCATGATGGAAGATTCAGAAGAGACAAAAGGATTTCTTGAACCTCCAGTACCCGTGTAACTAGAATTGGCTGCATAGTAATAATGGCAGCTGATTGTGTATGGCTTTAAAAAGGGACTGTATGTATTCATGATATACAGATTGGAATATCAATTAACATTAGTTACGACGGAAAGGAGTTATAGCGATCCCGAAAGAGCTTTCAAGATGAGATATTTAAGGAATGGTTTTACTAGTTTGATTTTTTTCCAGTGAGTTCCAATGGCTGAGGGAGGATTTGAACCAAAGCTTTCCAGAGTCTTATCCTGGCATTCTATCCAATATACCACATGTGGTAAAACATTATGGCCTTATCTCTAGCCACTCAAATATCCAAACAGAACCATAGTGTCTAGATCAAGTACTACTCTATTCTGCTCTGGCCAGACCCCACCTGGAGTACTGGGTCCAGTTCTGTGCACCTCAATTTAAAAATGATGTTGACAACCTTGAGCGGGTGCAGAGTGACCAGGATGGTTGAAGTTCTGGTGGAAATGTCTTATGAGGAATGGCTTAGGGAACTGGGAATGCTTAGCCTGTCAAAATGAAGGCTGAGGGGGGATATGATAGCTATGTTTAAATATTTGAAAGGATGTCATATTGAAGAGGGAACAGATTTGTTTTCCATGGCTTCAGAGACTAGGACTCGGGGCAATGGTTTCAAACTACAGGAAAAGAGATTCCATTTCAACATTAGGAAGAACTTCATGACAGAGATGTTCGGCAGTGGAATATGCTACCACGGAGGGTGGTGGAGTCTCCTTCTTTGGAGGTTTTTAAGCAGAGGCTGCATGGCCCTTGAGGTCTCTTCCAACTCTGTGATTCTATGAGTCTTCATCTGGCTGGATGTTGTGGAATAAGATAGGATTACAGGGTTGGAAAGTTCAAATAATACTTATTAATGAATGTTTCGGACTTGAGGAGCTGCTGTTTTGTTTTGTTCTTGTTTTTTTTTTTTAAACAGCACTTGAAGCCCCCAAACTGGGTCAGAAATATTATGGAACTCCTCTAGGAACTATCATAACCTCTGTCAAGTTCTGCAGTGCCACCCCTCGAAAGAAGAATATTGAAAGTCATGAAAGCTTGTGTGTTTTTCATACTTTACTAATTAATCAAGTAGGTGTTAACCTTGACCCTCCCAGGTACAAAAGTCACAGAAATGGTTTAGCAGTCTCTTAAGGGCTCGAGAGAGCAGAAAATTTCAGTACACAGCACACATTTAAGAAGACAAGGGACACCTGAGAGCTGCATCAGATTATGGACTGGAGAACACCACAGCAGCAAGAAGAACTGCTACCAAAGCAACGAAACTAAATGTCTTGCTAATAATAATTGTTGTTTTGTGAGGTTGCAGCACAGAAAAAAATTTAAACAAAAACATGGCTTGTTAATTTGGGGGTAGATTTATTTCATTTTTTTTAGATGCTACATAGTCAAACAGGATTGGTCTTTTTTTAAACAGCATAGAACTAATTCCTACTATTTTTCCCCCTACATAGACTTATTTTATATACAAAACCGTTTTGAGACCACAGTTTTCCCCAATGTTTAGATGACTGAAACCGAGAATTATGCAGTGCCCAAAGTATTAGGAGGCAGAAGAATCCATCACCACTACAGCAATAAAAAGAAAAAAATAAGTGTAGTTCTCCTTACCAACTTTTTCAACAGGTGCCTTTTCCACCCCTTTTCTTTTTAACCATTAATAGCAGTAGTCAAATGGCCATGACAAGGAAAACCATGAGATGAAATTCGTTAAATAAGTTAAATGTGTATTAAATGTCTGGACAGAAGAGTTGAACTCAGCGACATGAAGCAACGGCAATGGTAGCTTGGTCCCACTTCAGAAGAACAAGAGATTGACTTTCATTTCATATGACCTGACATCAAGACCACTGAGCAGCAGTAGCAGTACTTTCTCATCTTGCAGTGGAGGGGCTACATTCGGTTATTTCGAACTTTTTCAGTCTTCGCACATCCCAGTGTCATTTATGCCGAAGACAAAGTGTACAGAGTTTCTAGCAGGACGGGGTTGTTTAGAATGGGGAAGCCCAGCACACACGTTCCTGATGGCAAATGCCCCGCAGACAATGTCTCTCTGCACAGTATCATCCAAAAGTCATCACTAAACAGCTGGTGGCCGCGTAATACTCCCGGACTGCCAGAAGAGATGGTAAGCACAGCAGAGGCTGTACTAAGCTTCTGCAAACAGGACACTCACATGACAAGCTCTTGTTCCCTCTCAGGCCCAAAAGACTTAATTCCCTGATTGCCTTTTATCTGGTTCAGGACTGAACCGTCATCGGCAAAAGCTTAAAAAGGGGGGCGGGGGACGACAAGGTTTTGTAAAACACGCGCACGCACAACGAGAAACACACACAGAGAGGCTGTGTGCAACTAAGCCTGTGATGGTTTTTGTTGTGGATGCAAGTGTTGGGAGCGAAAGTGTCTCTGGAAGACATGAGAAAAAAAGGGGGTATAAAAGCAAGGGGAGAGGATAACGTGGCTAGAAGCACATGGTCCCGTTGACGCATTGCGAACTTTGGCTGGAACAGGACAAAAGCAAGCCATCAGACCAGACCAGGTGCAGAGGAGGACCAAGGTACTCTGTGCAGTGGCGCACTGAAATGCTCTTCTCCGCTTACAACTTACAACTTGCAGCCGGACCTTTCCTCACCCTGGGCGCACTACGGTACAACACGTTGACTAGCCAAGGCTAGGATGTTTGGTGTCGACTGCTTCCAAACTACCTCTGGTTGCCCGGTTGCCCTCATTACTAATCTGTGACAAGAGGAATAAAGCGTGCAATGATGTTCCTCTTTACTCCTCCTCCTCCTCCTCCTCCCTGCCGCACCCCACCACAAAGCAGTTCCCAAGCTCCAAATGCTTTTGTTCACACGCCAGTCTTTTAAACAACCTGGTCGGGACCAACTGCAGAAATATCATGTGCTCAGGGCAGGCCAGGTGTTGCTGGCTCATGTTGGGATCGTGAACCGGTTCAGATTCTTTCCACTTTCCCCCCAAGAGCTCCACCTGGTTTGTGGCTCTCCACTCCTACGGCTGCCACCAGACCATAGAAAGCTGCCCTGTGCTTAAATAGCTGAAATATGAAATTGACAGCTGGGGGGGAGGGGGCAATTAAACCGCAGGAGTTCTGACATCTAAGTCACAGCCCCTTTACAAGACTCTGTAAGTTTATAGGAGGGATAGTGAATGGGTAAATTGTACAAGCCTTCAACTTGTCTGCCCAAACCAAGTTCTAAAACAACAACCCCAAACTAAGAAGGAGCCATTTCTTCAGTGAAGCAACTTTTCCCCCTTGAAAGAAGAGAAGTCCAATAATGAATACCAAGGTCCAAGAAATGTTGAAAGTTACTTTTTGAAGAGAAAACAAAACAAAACAAAACAAAACAAACCACAATGCACCAGTATAATATTAAATACATGATTCCTCCTTCCTTGCTCACATTCAAGATAATTCCCCTCTCCTCTCCTGCTTTGCTCCTTGTACCTTGTACAATTTTTTGAAACTTCCTAGAAGATTACGTTATGTTAATGTTATATTTGTGCAGGGGTAAAAATTTAAAAGGCAAGACCTGTGAGATGTCATACATTTTTTTTAAACATTTGTTATGAATAAATTTAATCCAATGATATGGCAGATCCATCAATCCAATTTACAATCCTCAGCATGCTGCCTCTACAAGGCGATTTTCCCTATAATTACGCCAACAATAAAGAACAAAACCACCAGTGCAAGTAGTCTAGTGCTGAGCCCCTCTTCCTTCACAGCAGCTGCTGAAGCAAAAGATGGGTGGTTTGTCTGGGGTGCCTTCCTCATCCGCAGCCCGTCTTCTTCCTGCAAGGAGGATTTTTGGATGTTTTAAAATAAAGCACAGCAAGTCAAGGTATTTTATTAGAAGCCCAGCCTGCTCTGAAGCTGGTACAGGGACTTAAGAGCAGGGCTGTGGAGTCAGAGTCGAGGAGTTGGAGTCAGAGGAAATTTTGGGTACCAGGAGTCAGAGTCGGAGTCGGCAAACAATGCACCGACTCCGACTCTGACTCAATTTAGTGTTCTGCTTATAGATTGGAATTTAGATTGGAATTTTTTTTAAAAAAGCAAGTTTAAATGTCCCAATTCACAAAAAGTTATAATTAATGACTTCTCTGGCAGAGGCAATTCTCTTCCTTAGAACTCCACACTCAATT
This sequence comes from Phrynocephalus guinanensis, assembly GCA_037367245.1. NCBI lineage: Eukaryota > Metazoa > Chordata > Lepidosauria > Squamata > Agamidae > Phrynocephalus > Phrynocephalus guinanensis. The sequence goes on along the minus strand of CM074737.1, from coordinate 113,688,229 downwards.
GATTTGCATTTGCTAAGCCTATAACTACATTTCAAGATTAATATAAACCATTTCTAGGTTTTACAGATTTTATTTTTGGTTCATATAGATAAGCTTTGTTTTTGTTTTAAAACAACCAAATAATGTGGTTTGTATTTTTGAACTGGTAAAGTTCCTGTTCCTGATGCTTATGCCTGCTGCTACTATCCAGCCACTTGATTAATTAATTAAAAAAATTAATAAAACTTTGTTGTTTTCATTGTGTTTGTCTTTTGCTTAAACTGTTCAATACAGTACACTGTTGGCTTCCCAGCCAGTAGTCCTGTGCTAATGACATGTATGTTGCCTTTCTTTCCTTCAAGGAATGTATAAAATACATTCACATATTAATACAGAAGAGTCGGAGTTGGGGAGTCGGAGTCGGAAGTACAAAAAAACTTAGGAGTTGGAGTCGGAACATTTATCTACCGACTCCACAGCCCTGCTTAAGAGTAACATCAAGAGTTCTTTCTTCGGCACAGAAGGTTCCACTACACCGCTGCTAGATACAACCAAGCTCCCTGCCGACCCCTGGTCCAAACTCTGGTTGATTTCAGGCGCTTCGATTAAGCAGGATTAAGCTGGTTAATGCCCATCTCTGTTTATGTCAGTGCTCAGATAAGTATGTGTGGTAGGAAGGCTCTGGATCAGAATGGAAATGATGAGAAAACAGCATGAAATGATCCCACTGCTCCTTACTGCTTAAATAACTGTTGCTCAATGTGTCAGTAATACTTCCAATGCACCAAAAAATTTAAAGCAGGAACAGCCTACTTCAGTGAGCCCCGGGCGGTCAAATCTTCACCACCATAATATAGAGGTGGTTTCCTTAAAAGCTTGTATTTTGCTATTAAAGGGGTGAAGGGAAGAGGGACTCGTCTTATTTGAACTATACTTTCTGTAAGCTTTCTACTGGGGGGGTGGGCAACTCTCTCTCTCTCTCTCTCTCTCTCTCTCTCTCTCTCTCTCTCTCTCTCTCTCTCTCTCAAGAAAAGCAAATTTGGACAATAGTGGATGATGGTGAGGTTTCTAGAGGATCTCTGGTCCAAATGTCAGATGGGAGGGCACAAGCAACCAGTGGGTTGGTTGCCTGTTTGACAGTCTGGATCAGTGGTTCTCAACCTGTGGGTCCCCAGATGTTCCTGGACTGCAGCTCCCAGAAACCCCTTCTAGCACAGCGAGTGGTGGAGGGTTCTGGGAGTTGCACTCCAGGAACATCTGGGGACCCACAGGTTGAGACCCACTGGTCTGGATGCACCCACAGTAACTCCTATATTCTTCCACAATTTCTATCCTGCTTGTCTGCCAAAAGTCTCTTGGAGGGACTAACGATGTTATAAATGTGAACCAGAGAAGAAGAAATTGTAGGGGTTGACCAGAATGAAAAACACATAACAGCAGCAAGATAGAAATAGGCCAAGGGAATGAAAAAGATCTTCAAATAGCCTGCCTCAAAAACAGGGAATGGATGACCAGATGAGCCTCTTTATGACATCAGCCTCCTGGTGTCAACAACTGCATCACTTAAATGGCCCTCTGAACATTAAACTCCATATTGTACTAATAGTAAAAAAAAATCTACCTGTAATTAAGTGCTGAACTTCAAGCACAATTGGATTTATGTATTTATACAACTATTACTGTTTGATGTAATAAAATCTATGAGTAGCTAAAATGCATACATAATTTAAAAAAAAACTGAAATGTAACTATCATTTTAAAAATTTAAAACCTTTCCTGCCACTCCCCCAAAAGTTACCTTAAATTGTTTATTCTCCTCTCGTAACCTCTGGACCTCTAACTGAAGCCTCTTACATTCTTCCATTACTTTCTTAACTTCACTGTCATCCAAAGAAGAACTTAACGATTTTGACATTACAGAAGATTCTGTCTTTGTAGCAGCTGTCGATATAATTTTATTTATTTCTACATCATGCTGTTGGGGAAAAAAGAGAAAGAAAATGTTTATTGGCGGAAGCTTAAAACCTGCTCTTTCGCTGTCTCTAGTACATGGTATAGTTTATAATAATCTGGAGTCATGAAATGTAATTCCACGTGCAGAAAAGGAAAAAAAGATATAGCAAAGTAAACACATTAAGGAAGAGAGCAATGTTTTTGTTAAAAGGAAGATTAAAGAGGACAAAAAGCACCTCCCAAGGAAGATAATTCCTTAATTTAGACATTATTAAGAAGTCTTTTCTTGCATCTCATGGAGTCTTTATCCACAATTTAGAAAAGTTAAATTTGGGCGATTCAACTGGTTGTGGATTTCTGGGAGTCTAAGTCCAAAGTAAGCAACTTTTCCAAGTGGCTGTTTGTACCTCGGCACCAGTGGGACAATAAAATGTGGTGCCCTAAAAGATTAAAGAACAGGGATGCTTTTATCAGGAGAAGTTCTGTGCATATCCTGGAGCCAGCCTATTTGGAAGTTTGTGAAGTGATTACCAATGCTTTTAGTTGTACCCAGCAACACACCAGAAGACAAATCAGTTGTTCAAAAAAGAATATTACATCAGGTGTAAACCAATCACAAAAGGTTACCTTAGTACTGGGACTCTCTGAACAACTATGAAGGTTTAAATGTAGATTCCTACTGTTGGAAGCAACCAGACAAGACTGAAAAATGTAATCAGAATAGCAGATGGCTAGAGATGATGGGAGTTGGTGTCTTTGTCCATGTGGAGAGCATCAGGTTGGGGAAAGATGGACAACATAATAGCAAAGTGTTCTGTTTATATACAGTATGCAGGCTACAGATCCCCCCCCCCCACAGCAAGCTGGGTACTCATTTTACTGACCTCGGGAGGCTGGAAGGCTGAGTCAACCATGAGCTGGCTACCTTGGATTGAACCCCAGGTTGTGACCACAGTTTTACCTGCAGTACAGGCATTTAACTACTGCGCCACAGGGTTCAGTAGTAGTTTTACTACTGCCTTTAAATTTGAATTGTAATGTTGGCACAAGCCAACTGTAATTACCATGTACGAGTCTCAAGGGTGCAGCAATGGACAACAAGGAACATGGGTGCCATACCAATTCGGCTACTGCTCTCTAATCATACTAATTCCACCTCTGCTAAATATCAGGAGATGTTCTAACACCCTTCTACTATTTACCCTTGAAAACTGAATCATGTTGTAGAGATCCCACAAGCTAATGGCTGAAATGAAGAAGTGGCTATCACTTGTTGCTGAGTCTTTTATCAACTTTTAGGAATTAAAAGTGGGGGTGGGTGGAGGGAAGCAACCCTGGGAAGTCTAGGTTCTACTGTTCCAATACAGTCCACCTTTTGTTCTGATGTAAATAAGATCAGAACACTTTTCTTTCTAGAACAGATGCATAGACGCAACGGCATATTTTCCCAATTACGAAACACCCTGTATATATACACATCTTATTGTGATTACAAAATTGCATCCTGTATAATCCTAAATATAGTTTTGAATGTGGGGTTACAAATTGAAGCAGTGTGAATGCAAAACAAAATATAAACACAAAACAAAAACAAAACAAAGCCAAGTGTTATCTGAGTGTCTCAAAGGTTCGTGACAATCAGCAATCTTGCGCCTCCAGATGTTCTGGACCCCTAATCCCATAATCTCTTACCATTGCTAGTGACTTGGGCTAATGGTAACTGTAGTCCATAGCCTCTGGAAGACATCTGTTTGCCAGCCTTTCTTTTCTAGCAATGGGCCATATTTAACCAATCAGATCAGCTACAATAATCTGATGTAGACCACTTACATTTTTTCTTTAAAAAAGAAAAAGAAAAGAAAAGCTTAAATCGCTGGGGGAATGGAATTGGTAAAACTAGACAGACAAAAACTGCCTGTCATTCATGGACACTTCTACTTTGTCTATGGAATATCCAACATACAGTACTTCAAGAAAACAGGGTTTTCATCGACAGACTCTCTCTTTCATTTATAAGGAACAACTGTTGCAGACAAGGCAATAAATACAATTGCACTTACAGGTTTATCATTTTCTGCTGGAAGTTCAAACACACATCTTAGTTTTGAATCCATGAGTTCTTCTGGTTTTGCTTCTTTCCACTAAAAACAGAAACGTAGGATGAGGAACAGTAAACGCTGAAGCAGACAACAGGTGTCTTCTAATGAACTACAAAGCCTGCTTCCCCCTTTCAAAATGAAGTCGTCACCTACATCTAGGTATTTTCAAGTGGCAATGGGAAAATACACACGGCATAACTCAGTCGTGGAACACTTCATTTGCCGTTTACTTGTTTTGTTTGGCTTTCAGAAAAGGCAAAAAGGACCAAACTATACATTTCAACAGCCTTCTGGTAAGGAGAAGCCACAAGGGGATTTCTGAAAATCTTCATCACCATGAGTGCGATGATGCTACTTGGCAAATTTCCAGGTTTCCTCCCAACATAGAAGCTGTAGGTATGGGAGGGAGATCATATGACCAGTTGCCAAGCAACTTCTGCGCCCATCTCCCCAGCTTCAAAGTCAGGAAGAGGGAAGGATTATTGGGCTAGCATGCCTTAGCTGTTATAGGACTTGATAGCTAATTCCAACCATCTCAACACAAGCAGCTTCAAAGCTGGAAAGTGGGTGGGCATGTTGGATTTTGCGACCAGACACTGCTCGGAACCCCTTCAAAGCAGTGGCACTCACTGCTGATGTTTCCAGTGGGCTGGGGTATGGTGCTGCACGGAGAGGAAGAGACAGGACTTGCAACATCAATTTTTGGCAGGGACAGTAACGCATCACAGGCAGGAAGTCCCCAGTACCTATTTGCAAGCACTTAAGATTTCAGTGGCGCACTTGCACTGTTGTACACCATGGAGGACACGTTGCTCTGGTTACACAATATTTTTGTGTGTCATACAGCAAAAAGGCAGTGGGACTGCTCCTAAGACAAACCAGCTTGTTCTGCCAATCATGCTCCGTCGTGGGTTGTGTGCAATGCGCCCCAGCAGCAGTTTAGACACTGTAAACAGTAGAGCTGGGCGTGCCAGAAAAGGCTGAAACATTGACAAATGCAAACCCAGTGGCATCAACATCATCCCACAGAAGCATTATATATACCTCCCCTAGATGGTTAGTGAACTAGGAACAAGTATCGTTTATATTTTTTGTCTTTTAAAAACAAGTGTAAGGAATTACTAGGGAAGCAGCAAGAGCCTTACAGGCTGCTAGAGAATTTAGAGTGATTCCAACTTGAATATAAAGGCATTCAATGACTCTGGATTATTAGGGCATCATGAAAAAAATCATATACAGGAATACCTTGGTTTATGAGCATAATCTGTTCCAGAAATATGCTTGTAAACCAAAACACTTATATCAAAGCAAACTTCCCCTTAAGAAATAATGGAAACTCAGATGATTCGTTCTGTAGTCCCATAGACCACATACGGTACACACAACATTTCAAAGTCACAAAAGAATTTGGCTAGAAGTTCACATCCACACCATGGTTTACATACCTGGCTGTGGAATCTGCTCTGCTTGGGACTAATAACTGGATTTTACTCTGTATTTTTAATGTGACAATAATAAAAGTGCAATCTGCAGCCCTATACACACTTGACTAGCTCCCCCATGAAATGATTTGAAAAAGTAAGAATGCTGAAAACAAATTAAATAAAAATATAAATATAAAGGAAAATAAAACCCTAACTTGCACATTCCTGGCTGGTGGAATGGGGACCTCTATTCCGATCTCCTCCATCTGCTTTGGAGGCTGCCTGAGACAGAACCTTCCAGACAATCATCTACAATCCAGCAGGGGGAGCGAGGGAGAGACAGCCACCACTGGTGCACTTATGATCATGTGACCTGCTCCAGTGCTTGTATATCAAAACACTGCTTGTAAATCAAGGCAAAATTTAGAATAAATGTTTGCTTATCTTGCAAAACACTCTTAAACCAAGGTACTACTGCATTACCATCAACTTCCTACATCTTTAAAAGCACACCATTTCCCACTCCTACATAATCAGGCAAACATGTATGTTACTAAACAATTGATATTGATATAATGTTAGTTATGTTATTAAACAATTTGCTGCTCTTTTTAAAGAGGACGGTTCCTATAGAAGAAACGAGCACTTCCACAATAAGCCATTTCTGAATACTCACTACGGCTTCCATATCTGAAGTGTCAGGGGGTGCGAACATCGACTGAACCATGAACTTGTGTTTACTTTTCTCATTAGGGTCATAATCAAAAGGCTGTAGCATCACTGAAAAGAGAAATCGTTGATGTATTAGAACATTAGTATCTGATGCCATACAGGCACTTTATGCCATTTGCTCCACTGCAACTGGATCTGAATTCAGCAAATTAAAAACATGCATGAGCCTACTGCGCCCATAAAAATAATAGCTAAGAAGACTTCTGCAACTCAAGAGTTTTTGATATGATGACTAATTGTGAGAAGAAATTGTGTTTCAAAGCACAGTTCATTTACATATGAATGCATTTCATGGGTATTCTGAACAAACAATACAAAATGCTGCACAAGTATGCTTCAACACCTGATATTAAAATATATACATTTATTTTCCGGAGTACCTGTGGGATTATAGGCTAAATAAGTCCTCTAATAGATTCTGATGATAAGATTATTGCTAAACCTAAAATTGGTAACTGGTGAGTATCAGGAGAAGCTGAAGATACTGCATCAGAAACATATACGCATAGCTAAATCGTATGAACAATACTTCATGGAAAAGGAGAGTGGATCCAATGATACTGGATTTAGGCATGGTGGACTGATCTCAACAATGGAAAAACATTCTGCTGCTTATTAGGATCGCCCAACAGGCGGCGGCGGGGGGGTTCTCCCTATATGCCTTTTAAAGTACTATAATTAAACTCTTACTAACATATAAGCAAAGTACAATGGATTTATTCCAAACTTCTCATACAAGGTACTGCTGTAGCCACAGCATCCACACAAACGAGAACCCATTTAGGGAGGAACTGGATGATTTCAGGAGCTTCTGCTGTGCATTTTTTCTAGAATATTTTCCAGTTTCATTGAAGGCTGTTCTGAGAAGCTTGCAAACAGAACAGATTATTCATAGCCAAAATCCTTTCTCTAGAGAAGTAACCCTGGAGCGAAGAAAGATGTCTATCAGCAGCTCTTAAAAAAAAGATAATCAATAAACCAAACTGCGATGCATCTCAACTTGAAATGTGGTTGGGTGTGGTCAACAATGCATTTTTGATTCAAGCAGGGCAAGAGGACTGCAAAAACTTTGCACACCTTAGAATGTGCTCAAAATTATATACTGTACAACACTGGTTCTCAACCTGTGGGTCCCCAGATGTTCCTGGACTGCAACTCCCAGAAATCCCTTCCAGCATGGCGAGTGGTGGAGACTTCTGGGAGTTGCAGTCCAAGAACATCTGGGGACCCACAGGTTGAGAACCACTGCTATACAATATACAGAGGAAGTCAGGCAGGGTTTTAACATTGAATTGTCTCCCTGGCTCATTCATTAAAATACTGTACGGCTCATCCTCCTTTTCCAAACTAGAACAAAAATGAAAACTAGTGGGGGTGTGGGGTGCTGGGTGAAGAGTTATGGGAACTCTTAATGAAAGCTTCATATTTCCTCCCTTCATGAACAGGAAGTGTGGAAGCCCGAGGGTTGTTCCTGCAATGCTAGCTCAGCAGTTTGTTACACTGAGATTCAAGCAAAACTGACATGTTCAACGCATGCACGCACACTGACCGGGGAATGCCAGAAACATGGTTTCTGACCATACTTCCTCAAAATACACCAGCACAAAAACTGGCCATGTCTCCTCTTCAGCTGCATGTTCAGTATTTCTGAGAACGTGGTCCTGTACTGTCAAGATATGTAAAAGTTGATAAAATATATGTTATGTATATTTAACAGATAGTAGAAAGAGAGTTGTAAAATGGAGGCAGTTAGATTCTGCAGTCTCATGATGTTAATCCACAAGTGTAAGAGATAAGTAATCACAGGCATGTTACGTGATGAAGCACAGGTGGAAGAATTTATAACATCATGGTTGCATCAGATTGCATCAGATTGTAATTAGTGATGACTCATATCTGATGGGTGCTGAACTGTATAAAAGTACTAGCTTGCCATATGTTAGGTGGGTCTGTCTATGGTGAGAGACAGAACCCCACACTCTGTTGTTTGTATATATTGCTTGGATGTTATGCTGTGTATATAATTTTGATGTATATATGAATATATGAGTTTTTACTCTAACCATTGTCATTGTCTTCCGTTAACCTAACTCTGCAATACTTTATATCAATACTGACATTTTATCTGCACGCTACTGCTGCACTGCTCTGTGCCAAACACATTTAAATATTATATTTTTTGCTTAAATCCTGATATGCACACATGTACTATCCTAGTCTAGTGCAATGGCTACAATGCTGGCATTAAAACTTTGAAGCCAGGGGGATCCAGCAAAAGGGTATCTCCCCCCACCCCCAAGAAAAAGTTCTATTGGAACTAATTATGAACATGACTGCAAGTCTTCATTGCCCCCCTTCCCCGGCTTGGGATGTCTCTGTGAAGTGTTTAAAGCAACTGTTATCACCGCCACCACCGCCACCATCAATTCTGACTTATGGCAATCCTATCTGCATTTCATTTTAAATGGTCAGAATAACAATCAAGCCCAAAATCTAATTTCTTGAATGGAAATCATAAGAACCCAAGAAGAGCCATGCTGGCTCAGGCCAAAGGCCCATCAAGGCCCCCCAAATGTGTCTGGGAGCGCACGAGACTAGATATCTGTCTCCTGATACAACTCCCCTGCATTTGGACCTTGAAGTACCCTGGTTTTAAGCCTGGAGATTACACAGCTCCACCATGGTTTGTAACCTGTGATGGACTTTTCCTCCAGGAATTTGTCCAATCCCCTTTTGAAGGCATCCAGGCCAGATGCCATCACCAAATAGTGTGGCAGGGAGTTCCAAAGACTAACAACACACTGGGTAAAAAAAATATTTTGTTTGTTCTCACTCTCCCAACCCTCAATCAGTTATTTGCTATCCAATAGCAGTAACGGAATGACCCGCCCCTACTGATACCCACCTTTGATAGTTCTTTCTTTGGCTGGCTGAACTACTTTTACAGCAAGGATGCTGACTTCAGCTTTATTGGCTCTCAACTTGGAGTCTCCAGATGTTCTTGGACCAAAGCTCCCAGGGGCCTTCACCATGAACAGCACTGGCCAGGATTTCTGGGAGTTGTTGCCTAAGGACATCTGGAAACCCAAGGTTGGGAACTCTGCTACAGGCTGAGGATTGGCAATTATGGCTACAGCATCCACAATCTCTTACCACAGCAGATGGAAAATATAGTCACTGCCCTTCCAATAGTTTCACAGCAAAGTCATTTAAAAAAAACATCTGTGCATCTTTATGTATCCAAAACAGCATCATCCAAATAGAGTACAAGGAAGTACCAAGTAGGGTTGAGAAACCCCAAAGTTTTATTTTAGGGGGGAAACAAACAAAAAACAAATAAGCAGCGATGCAATGGAATATCCTGGACAAGGGTATGGCTGGCTGGCTGGCTAAGCAAATCAAATCAAAGCAAAAGCAAAAGCAAAAGCAAAAGCAAAAGCAAAAGCAAAAGCAAAAGCAAAAGCAAAAGCAAAGCAAAAAGTGTTGTGCTTATATACCGCCCCATACCACTTCAAGTAGTCTCTGGGTGCGTCTGTGAAGATTCTCAGTCATCCAGGTGCGTTTATCTGGGAGTTGAGTCATGGCTACTGGACTTCTTTTTTGAGAGATAGAAACGTTTCGCTGTTCATCCAAACAGCTTCATCGGTCTGAATGCAGCTGGTGCAAACCCTGACTCTTATAGGCAGCTTTGACCTCTAGTCACCCTGGCCTCAATTAGGCTCATCAGATGAACTAAATAGGCTCGTTAGAGAGACAATGGTATCCTTAGCCTTGAGGTGAACCATGGCTTAAGGTGCTGAAACCTATCAAGAAAGGGTCGTTAATGGTCGTTAGCTATGGCCTTGGTGGTAAAGGCTTTTTGATTTGTCTTGGTAGTGTGGAAAGCACAGCTTGATAAGTAGCAGATAAACTATGCCGGAGGCCACCACCTCTGTTGAGGGAGGGATTTTCAATGCTCACATGAATGGCCTCCCTTACTCCTCTTTCAAACCACCTCTCTTCTTTGTCTAATATGTGTACATCCTCATCTTTGAAAGAGTGCCCTTTCTCCTTCAAATGGAGGTGTACTGCTGATTCTGGACCTGAGCTGTTACCCCTCCTATGTTGGGCCATCCTTCTGTTTAATGGCTGTTTGGTTTCCCCAATGTAGAGGTCTGAACACTCCTCACTGCATTGGACCGCATATACTATATTGCTCCTTTTATGGTTGGGTACCGGATCCTTTGGGTGGACAAGTCTCTGCCTTAGTGTGTTTGTGGGTTTGAAATAAACAGGGATGTGGTGTTTGCCAAAAATCCTTTTAAGCTTCTCTGACACTCCAGCCATGTAAGGAATGACCAGGTTCTTCCGCTGGGTCTGGGTCTCAGACTGATCCCTTGTTCTTCTGGGATGGCCCACTGCTTTGTTGAAGGCCCACTTTGGATATCCACAGGCCTTAAGTGCTGTCTTCAGGTGCCTGTCTTCCTTCTTCTTGGCTTCTGTGGAGGTGGGGATGCTCTCTGCTCTGTGGCTTAGGGTCCTGATGAAACTAAGAAGAGACCCCACCAGCAATTACAAGAAGAAAGTAATAGAATGCTTAAAACTCTTGGAGCAGGAAAACGCAATTGACAGGGTGACCTACCACCGGTTATATCCCGGAGAGACAGTCCCCTGCTTTTATGGACTTCCCAAGATCCACAAGCAAGGAATCCCCCTCAGACCTATTGTCAGCAGTATAAATTCAGTGACTTATAACATCGCAAAATACCTGGCAACCATCCTAGCCCCACTGGTTGGACACACGGACCACCACGTACACAACTCAGAAGAGTTTGTTTCTAAAGTCAGGGAGCTCAAACTGGATACAGAGGAAACCATGGTATCCTTTGATGTTACATCACTCTTTACCAGCATACCCACCACTGATGCGCTAATAATGGTAAAGAGAAGACTAAGAGAAGACAGCACCCTCACCTCCAGATGCCGACTCAACCCAGACCAGATATGCCTGCTCCTGGACCTGTGTCTGAATACCACATATTTCATGTACAGAGGGGACTTCTACAGACAGAAGCATGGTTGTGCCATGGGTTCTCCAGTGTCACCAATTGTTGCAAACCTATACATGGAAGAAGTGGAGAAGAAGGCACTCAACACCTTCCCAGGGACAACACCATCTCACTGGTTCAGGTATGTAGATGATACCTGGGTAAAAATCAAGACTCGGGAAGTACAGGCCTTTACAGACCACATCAATGCAGTGGACCCTAATATTAGGTTCACTAGAGAAGACACCCAAGACAACAGGCTGGCTTTCCTGGATTGTGCAGTCATCATCAGACCTGACCGTGGCCTGGAAGTAGAAGTTTACAGGAAACCCACCCACACAGATCAATACTTACTGTTCGACTCCCACCATCCATTACAGCACAAACTAGGAGTCATCAGGACCCTAAGCCACAGAGCAGAGAGCATCCCCACCTCCACAGAAGCCAAGAAGAAGGAAGACAGGCACCTGAAGACAGCACTTAAGGCCTGTGGATATCCAAAGTGGGCCTTCAACAAAGCAGTGGGCCATCCCAGAAGAACAAGGGATCAGTCTGAGACCCAGACCCAGCGGAAGAACCTGGTCATTCCTTACATGGCTGGAGTGTCAGAGAAGCTTAAAAGGATTTTTGGCAAACACCACATCCCTGTTTATTTCAAACCCACAAACACACTAAGGCAGAGACTTGTCCACCCAAAGGATCCGGTACCCAACCATAAAAGGAGCAATATAGTATATGCGGTCCAATGCAGTGAGGAGTGTTCAGACCTCTACATTGGGGAAACCAAACAGCCATTAAACAGAAGGATGGCCCAACATAGGAGGGGTAACAGCTCAGGTCCAGAATCAGCAGTACACCTCCATTTGAAGGAGAAAGGGCACTCTTTCAAAGATGAGGATGTACACATATTAGACAAAGAAGAGAGGTGGTTTGAAAGAGGAGTAAGGGAGGCCATTCATGTGAGCATTGAAAATCCCTCCCTCAACAGAGGTGGTGGCCTCCGGCATAGTTTATCTGCTACTTATCAAGCTGTGCTTTCCACACTACCAAGACAAATCAAAAAGCCTTTACCACCAAGGCCATAGCTAACGACCATTAACGACCCTTTCTTGATAGGTTTCAGCACCTTAAGCCATGGTTCACCTCAAGGCTAAGGATACCATTGTCTCTCTAACGAGCCTATTTAGTTCATCTGATGAGCCTAATTGAGGCCAGGGTGACTAGAGGTCAAAGCTGCCTATAAGAGTCAGGGTTTGCACCAGCTGCATTCAGACCGATGAAGCTGTTTGGATGAACAGCGAAACGTTTCTATCTCTCAAAAAAGAAGTCCAGTAGCCATGACTCAACTCCCAGATAGTCTCTGGGTGGTTTACAGTTTAATTACAGTATGCAGGCTACACATATAGCTGCCTAGATGCCCTAAGTACATCCAATCTCACCTGATTTCAGAAGCTAAGCAGGGTCGGCCCTGGTTAGTACTTGGATGGGAGACCACCAGGGAATACCATATGCTGTAGGCGCCTGGAGTAGGAACTGGCAAACCACTCCAGTATTCCTGCTAAGAAAACTCCATGGATATGGAGTCATGAAGGGTCGGTCACGACTGTAACGACACAACACACACATGCAGGCTACACATTGCCCCGCCCCAGCAAGCTGGGTACTCATTTTACTGACCTCGGAAGGATGGAAGACTGAGTTAACCCTGAGCCTGCTACCTGGGATTGGACCCCAGGTCGTGAGCACAGTTTTAGCTGCAGTACAGGCGTTTAACCGACTGCACCATGAGGCAGGAGAGGCGTACTTCACACAGTAGCTTTTCCCAATTGGTCCTCATGTGCATTCATCCCCCCCCTACTTTTTATTGCAATCTCGGGAGGTGGATGATCCCCACCTTCACTCCTTGGCCCTCATGCCTGATACAATAATGTTCTTCCAAAAAGACCCTTCTGCCTAACGCGTCTCAAGTTTTGCAAAACCCCACTCTTCCTCACCACCTGTCTCAGAGGGAAAGGAGAGGAGACAATTATAGCAAGAGCAGCCCCATAAAACACTGAAAAGAGGGGAAAGGCTGAGTTAATCAACTCTGGGACAAATTGCAAGCACCAGCACAGAATTGCTGAGAGTGCTGCCAAGCACTCGCCTACCATTTCCTAAGAACCTCATGTGTAGGTAGGCGATGGACTGTAGGAGACTCAAAGTCCTATCCCCAGGAATTTGTGTGCCAATTAATAATAGCTTCAGTGGAGGTGATAGAAAGCTATGGGCAAAATGCAATTTTAGACTAACATCCAAATCTACTACAACATCTTGTTGTTATTATTATTCGTGGTAGTACACTAAGGAACATGAGTGCAAATCTGCTCAACTTTAAGTCAAACAGATCAGTCCTCTTCTTTATCTGCCCTTCAATTACCATGGAACACAAATCTAATCAGCCACAGCTAGACAAATGCCCAAAGCTTTGGGATGCCTCTTCTCAAAAAACAGCTGAAAGGTACCAGGTGGAGGAGAAAGAATGACACAGAGTATGCAAACTAAATCCCCCAAGGAGACAAGTTATGAATCAGCTGCAGTGGACTGAGATGTCACTATCGCATAATTGTGGATGAGACGCATGCAAGGAAAAGGAATGTCTTTGACATAATGGCGGAATCGTCAGATACAGCAGTGGTTCCCAAACTGGGCGTTGTGGGAGACCCACCCAGGTGCACCACGGAATCCTCTAATCCTTCCCTCCTCCCTCACTCATAGTATCCGACAGCTCTTATGGGCAGGTTCTCTGTGCATGGTACAGAGAGGGAACCCTGGCCCAGTCCTGCCAAAGGACTGAGCTCCCTACCCTCCTGTTCACACGGGAGCCCTTCTTGCTTCTTGTCCGCTTCATTTTACCTGGCAGCTGTTTCCTTCAGAGAAGTCAGGCCATGAGGGCATTCCCATGAAGCCATTTGTATATAGTAGCCTAAAGGTATCACCTTGATAAGTTTAAGATGTTTCTTTAAAAATTGCCAATGCACCAACTGATAAGTTTAGGTGGTTCTTTAAAATTTGCCACACTGAGAGTTAGTTATATAGCAAGGGTTTTATTAGACATTCACAGGAATACAGAAATATAGAAAGTAATTAGCAAGCCAGCAGTACACAAAACACAGATATGATTAGTATGAATTCTTAAGCCTGTTGCCTGTTGCTTAAGGGTTCAGAGCTGCCTGGGTCGACCCATTGTACGGATCACGCCCTGCTGGTCTGGACAAAGCTCAAATGGCTTCCCATGATGGTTATATACTCTTCTGTATGGTCAGTATGATCTCAGACTTGCGTTATCTTGTACACCCCTACACGTGCCTGTTGCTTGCATGTGTTCTTGGCTTATAGCCATTTGGCCGTCAAAGCCAGAATGACTTGACCCTATTTCCCAGTTTGTTTGATAGTTCAAGTTGGTTCCTTATTCCTGGCTAACCGCCAAATGTTGTTCTAAGCAAAATGACACCCTGCAAGGTGCGATTATGCCAAGTCCTGCTGGGTCACTGAGACCTTATGCTTTGTCAGCACATTCGGGTCTGTTAATATTTTAATGCTTATAATAATTTTGACTTTTCTCATGCTTATAAAATAATATCAACCTGTTCCATTTTTGTATATAATGTAGTCTATGATTCCATCTGGTGTCCAGTCCTGGTAATACACATTGGATAAGTATATTGTAGAGATGGGCTTTTCGTTTCGGAAACGCGGGAGCCCAGGTGATGTTCAGAACAGGAAGAACGCAATTAACCAATCCCTTACCTTGCACTGGGCTCACACAGAGGAAGAAGTCTCTGACGTCATCTTTCCTTCTCCCTGGCGCTAGCCAATCAGACAGGGAGCTACGATGATGCATTTCCCTGCACAGCTCTTGATTGGCCAGCACCAAGGGGAAGGAAAAAATGACGAGGCTTCTTCCTCCTTAGAGTTTAACCCCGCATGACCCCAGTGCAAGGCAAGGGATTGGTTGATTGTGTTTTTCCTGTTCCGAACACCACCTGGGCTCCCACATTTCGTTTTGGAAGCTGACCACTTCTGAAATGAAAAGCCCATCTCTAGTGTATTATTATTATTATTATTATTATTATTATTATTATTATTATTATTATTATTATTATTATTATTATTATTATTATTATTATTATTATTATTATTATTGGCAGTGGATAAGTGAAACTGCAGGTACTGATCCCATAGATATGGCAGTTGTACTGCACTGGGAAGCTGCAACCAGCAAGTGAAGCAAGTCTAAAAAGTTTGGGAACCACTGAGGTACTGTATTAGGTCTGCCAGCTGAATAACAGATTTTACCTCTGACCAGCTTCACACCACAAGTTCCTCTTTTAAAACTGAACATAGTTTTATTTCTCAACATATTAACACTTAAAAACTGGGAACTAATCATAGGACCATGTGAGCTTTCCCCCTTCCCCACCCCATTAGCCTGGTTTCTAGGAACCCATGCATCACTGCAAAATCCAAACTTATTTGGATCCAGGGGATCTGAATCTGAAGGACACCAGACAGTGTGATGTTGTGCACAACAGGCAGGCTTGCAGCAAAGTAGCCGGTGAGTGAATTGGGCTGGATCCAAACATGAAGCATCCATCTCTGCAGCAATGCTCTACCCATAATTAACTGTTATATTAGCAGTGATCCTAAATCTGATTTCAGCCGAGCAAGATTCACGCGCCAAGATGGGATCTGAAACTAATAACCATCTCACAATTGTTCCACTTGTTTACCTTTGCTTCAGCAACTGCTAGTAGAAGCCACAAAAGAACAGGAATCTCATACTGTAAAAGTGTACCTCTTGGCAAATCTCAAGACGTTTATAAAAATGGAATTCTTTGGAGAGCTAGTCTTTATTAACATTTATGGGGAAACATATATCACCTTCTCTATGCTGCAACATAATCACCATACTATCAACAGCATTATCTGCTTCATTTCTGCCCTAATCTGTGTGATGAAGGAATGCACCATGGCATTCTCAGTAGCTGCTCCAGTTTATGGAATCCCCTCCCTCTTGAAATCTTGCCAAAACCAAAGCTACTTCCTACAGGGTTGGGGTAAAACAAAATCTCCTTCCAGCTGGCTCCTAGCGGCTGCAGCCCAGATGAGAGACAGGGAGGGGACAACAGCTAGAACCGGCATTCGGGGAAGCTTTATTTAGAACCTCCGTCATTCCAAATTTCTTCTAAAGTTTTAGCCAAGAGCCCTGATGGGGAGGGGGGCTATCATAAAAGTCAAAGATTATTAATTAAAGCAAGCCTTAAAGAAAGCTGTGCATGAAATTAAGACGTGCTTGTAAAGAGGTTCGAAATAAGCTGATTAAAGACAGAACACATGAGGGATATATAGAAGCTTTGAAGCAGCACTAAAAACTAGGGGGGAAACCCAGCAGATGGTAATAGTCAGGCTATATTCAAGTGGGACAGCAGTCCTTTGCATGCTTTAAACTCCACTGACTGGCATGACATTACAGTATCTTGCTTCAGCCTATAAATGGACTCTGTCTTGAGTGCATTAGTAACCAATTCGGCTAACAAATGTCTCATCATTTTGAGAAGTGAAACACACAGCAACAAACACTTGTAGGGCACAATAAACTTTTGCTTCCCAAAGCGCACTTCACTGCGGAAGAATCATAAAAGGTTTCTGAAATCCTTCTTTCACCTTCCTGGCACACAAAATGGGAAGATGAAACTCTACACATTTTCATGCTCAGAGAAACTATCGGTTGAAGATCAAATGGAATTTTCTCTTTAGGGATTAATACCCAAGACAATTTGTGATAGCACTCAAGCTTTTCCTGCCTCATCGCATACACAATTTGAGCCAAACTGTCATAGAATCAGAAAGACCCCTCCTCCCCACAAGAAGGGTATTTTTACGCTTACAGGCATTTTGCTGTTAAACTGATTTATTAAACCATGACAAGTTTCGTCTTTAAAATTGCAGCACCATTGCTGTCAGAAAACACAATTTGTACTTGAAACCTCTAATAATAACACAATGTCAAAATTTTACTATTAGTCTATCTGTAAAACATAAACATTGTGATCAGGGAGAATGGGGAATTTAGGAGAAACACAGAATATCCCAATTTACTCCAAACCTGCCGGAAGTAATAAGGATTTGTGACCAAAAAGACACATATGACTACTCCATGTTAAGTAGAAGGACAGGTCACATGAGGGGGAAGAGTATTTTCTTTCCTTGGTAGATTCAGAGAATGTCCTAATCTATTTATTTATTTATATATTTATTTTTGTACTTATTAACTGCCCAACTTTCCCTGGTGAACTCTGGGTGGTGTACAACAGATTGAAAAATAATTTGCCCAAACTCAACCCCCTGTAATAAACGAAAGCAAAAATAAAAATATAACAACAATCAACAAAAATACTGATACAACATCATACAAATCCGGCAAGAAAAAGGGCTGGGACAAAACAACACAACTAACACAGAACACACATTGTACACTCAGCGATCACCAAGACTCTCCATGAAGAGCCAGGTCTTTAAGGCTCTCCTAAATGTTTATCTTATCAAAACCACCCTATAAAAGAACGTTCTTGGGAACAGACTCCTATGGTGATGGGTCTCAAACCTGCCAAGGGCATTTATTTAGGGATGGGCAGGAAACGAAAAATGAAATGCTGTTTTCTTGTTTTGTTACATAACGAAACAAAACAAAACAAGGAAGCAGCATTTCGTTATAGATGAAACAAAATGGTTGCTTTCCCATGGAAACACACCATTTTGTTTCATCGTTTTCGGGTTCCTGCCGAGCTGTCAATGGCTGGAGCCCTTTAAACCTGGCCCAGTCAGTGCCAGGGGCACCCCCTGGTGCTGAATGGGCCAGGTTTAAAGGGCTCCAGCCATTGATAGATCGACAGGAGCCCACAGAAAATGGTGGGGAGGACAGCAATTGGTGGAACTGCCCTCCCAACATTTTCTGAGGGCTCCTGCCATTTTGCCAATGTCTGAAGCCCTTTAAACCTGGCCCAGTCAGCACCCAGGGGTCACCATGGTGCCGACTTAGCCAAGTTTAAAGGGCTCCACCCATTTACAGCTCGGAAGGAGCCTTTTAAAATGGCTCCTGGAGTCCCGAGCACCAAATCTGGTGCCTCTAAGACCCAGGGCAGCCATTTTGTTTTGTTTCATTTTGTATCGTACATGTTTTTTTTAAATTGTAAGAAACAAAATGAAACAAAACCGGGGTGAGCATGAAACGAAATGAAACATTATTTTTCCGTTTCGTGCCCATCCCCAGCACTTATGCTTAGAAGGCTGATTACAATATAAGCTTTCTTAAAGATACAACATTTTAGAAATATGCCACTGAATGTTCACAAACAGCCATAAAAACACACACCAACTCTAAAACTGTACTTTTAAACCCGCACTTGGACATGTAAAATATACAGCTAAAAGTGCATCTCAGATAGCTTTGCGGGACCATAAAAGAAGGATCCCATTTTAATAGTCTTTCAATAACTCTGAACAATTAATGTGTAGTTGAACACTATCTCTCACAAAGCAGACTGTGTCATTAAAGCAAAAATGATCAAATATTACTTCCAGTATCTTATAAAATGTTAAGAAGGATGTCTAGTAACATTCATAAAAGAACTACAAGGTCACATTTTCTACCATTCTACCAAAATTAGGCCACCCTTGCAATCAATCAAAAACAATTTAGAGATGAAACCAAACCATATTAAACTAAGAACAAAATCCAGCCAAAATTGTGCACTTTTAAAAAAGAATTAAAACCAGTGGGATGGATTTCAGCCCATGCTTAGTTATCTCCTTCAGATCTATGTAGTGCTGTAAATCCCTCAGCTTTTGCAAAATATGGTACTTAGAAAGATGCCTGTAGACAGAAGTAAAACCGCTCTGTCTACCACATACCTGAAAATGGTAGTGCTTGCACCCTCCCAAGTCACTTATTTTTGTTTCCCCATTACAGAAGCAGATCTCCCCTTCCCCGAAATCTTAAAACAAATGTCACAAATTCAAACAAATATCAGCCCAGTATGCTTTTTACTCACTAAGATTTATTTTCTTAAAGCAACTAGAGTGGAAGCCAAAATGCCTTGCTATAGTACTTATTTTTAATGTATTGTTAGACTCTTTACTAACTACATGTTTTAAAGGACTGAACACATCCCTCTGGCCTCAAGAACAGATCTTGGAAAAGTGCTGTTTGAAGCTTTAAAATACTTCCCCTTTTATCCCTCTCTCTGAAATTATTTCTGCAATAAAATGCTGTAATGAAAGTATTATAGAAATAAATATCAGTAAGATATAAAACTTACAAATACTGAGAAAAAAAACAAGGTACGATGACTACTGAAGAAACATATGCCACAAATGTTGATTTACCAAGTGCCTTTCAGATCAGAAAGATGGCACTTTGCTATGGTTCTCTCTGATTTCAGGCACAGGCCTAATCTTTTACTTGATCTTTTTAACTTGAGGTGCAAGGGACTGAACTCCGGTATCAGGTTGGAAGAACTGCTCTACCACTTCTTCCTGAAGTTCTGCAAAGCTGAGTATTGATCCAGTTCTTCTAAGAAATGCTGCCTGAGCGTTTTAACTTCAAATATGTAACAGTTTAATTGTCAAGCATAGGCAGGGATACCTGTAATGATGAACAGGGTGTGGACAGGCCGATTGTGATTTTCAGAGCCTACCCAATGTTAATACCAATTCTTCAATCAAGACTGCATTTATGATTTTGGAGACACCTATGTAGGTCAGCTGTTCTGTTGCTTTCACGCTGTGGGCAAAATTCTGGTCACTTGCATTTAGCCACTATCTTCTTGAGAAACGCACAGCCACACAATGTCACACTTCAGATTAAAATAGGCTATGATCCAGGACTGCCAATTGGTGGTTTGAGGATAGCTGTTATGTACAATGTCTACAGATTTGGAGGGTTGAGGAAAGCTATCACAGCAAATATACTGATAGCTTTTGAAATAGCAGTACTCTTTTTTTTACTAAGAAATGGAAGAAAACCAGTGGCTAGGTACATTAACTGTGAACATTATGGTTTAATGTGTTAATGATTGGGATAATGCTACCAAATCAAAATACACTAGAAAAGAAGGAAAATGTATGATTTCACAGTCTTGACACCATAGCCCCAGAGGACAACATGACATCATCTGTTCGCTATGGGGTACTCTGTCCTTTGCATTCAAATAATAGCATCATGGAAAAGAATTTTTCAGCTCTATTTACATTACCAAAGAGTCAGAAAACACACGCTCTTTGGATTTGTACGTGCACATGCGTGCATTCACACACACGCATTCCTTGCTCCCAAAATGTGGTTGTTCAATAGCAAAAATGACTCAAAATATTTATTTGTTTAAAACAAGGTGAACGTTCTCAATGCATCTTGTATACAGCACCAGCTGAATATGAGCCGAAAGTGCAATGTGGCTACAAAAAAAAGACAAATGCCATTTTAGGCTGCATTAATAGAAGCAGAGTCTTCAAATCCCACAAGGTACTATTTCCCCTTTTTGTGGCACTGGTTAGGCCACACCTTGAGTACTATGTCCCGTTCTGGACACAGCACTTCAAGAAGGATGCTAACAAATTGGATCAAGTTCAGAGAAGGGCAACAAGGAAAGACTGGAAGAAATAGGCATGTTTAGCCTAGAGAAAAGAAGACTGAGGGGAGACACTTTTCAAATATTTGAAAAGCTGTAATACAGAGCAGGGACAGATCTGTTCTCAATCATCCCAGGACATGCAACAATAGGCTCAACAGGAGGCTAGATTTTGCCTAAATATCAGGAAAATGTTCCCAGCTGTTAGAGCAGTATGACAGTGGAACCAATGACCTCAAGAGTGGTGAGTGCTCCAAGAGTGGAGGCATTCAAGAGAAATTTCGACAACCACCTGACTGGTATCCTTTGATTTACAGTAGGACCCCTGTACCCACTGATTCATTATCCACGGTTGGCAGAGGAAAACTAAATAAATAATTCAGCAGCCGCAAAGCAAGCTACTGTCTGTCACAAAGAGCAGCTGTAAAGCAAGCTAATGTCATAAAACAGCAGCCGTAAAGCAAGCTACTGTCACAAGCAGCAGCTATAAAGCAAGCTACTGTTGTCAAACAGCAGCTGTAAAGCAAGTTACTATCACAAAACAGCAGTTTTGGGGGCATTTTGGCGCTTTCTCTTATCCACGGTTTTCATTATCCACGGGAAGGCCTGGAACCAATCCCCAGCGGATACTGGTGTCCTACTGTATATACCTTCATGGAGCGAGGGGGGAGGGGACTGGATGGCCTATAGGCCCCTTCTAACTTTATTTCTCTATGATCTTGGGTTTTGGAGTTGAAAATGTTATCCCATTTTGATCTAACATGTCTCTTTTCTCTACTTAACCTCTGACTCCTTTTGAACCAAAAGTAGTGGATGAAAGATATGGGGTTCTTAACATACACCTCTTTGCAGACACTGGGTTGTTAAAAATGTTGAAATAACTTACCAGAGACATTAATTGATGTGCCTGCATCTATAATCCCACTGTTGGGCCTTACGCAGTATCTACGTGGTGCTGTAGTCTTCACTTTGAAGCAGACATTTCTGTCTGTCGGGTTGCCAAGTTTCAGGTTTGTGGTGACAACATCTGTGAAGGGGCCTGCAAAACAGAAGGAAAGCAACTTCAAAATAGTTTCCATGCAAATGAGACAGTATCTCAGGATGCCTTGTTACAAAAAGGTAAGCAACAGGAAAATGGCAAAACCTTTCAGCTAGCTAGAAGGATCTTTTAAACTTTTTTACCCTCTTCCTGTTCCATGTTTTCTGATAACGGATAAGGACAACGCACATAGCTTGTTCCCAGCCCCTATTTCAATTATGGTAGCTTAGGCTCGGATTTAGTGGCTCGTCCAAGGTCATACAGGAAGTTTCATGCCTCTCCAGAGATCAGAACTCTTATATCCATGGTCTGTCTAACGCACCAACTTTCCTCTGGTAATGAGTTGTGATTCCCTTCCTGCAGCATGATGCAGCAAATGATTCAAGAAATCTGTGCTATATATGTTTGCTGACTGTAGCAATCAACTCTTGAATGCATGCATTCCAACCATGTCAATTCTAGAAGGGTTGATTTTATTTTTTAAGGGTCATTGTAATTTTAAAAGACCAAGGAAGTGCAATATTGCTCTCCATGGTTTATTATTCCCAGGACCACTGCTATTCCCAACAGCCACTGACATCCCATTTCTGCTGCATTCTGTTCCAAAACCATTGGAAACCAACATATGGCCAAGAAAACAGATGTTAGAAGAGTCATGTCACGGACATATAGTGTTCCTAACAGAAGGTCACCATAATCTATCAGGTATTGTTGGAGTGGTGTTGGGGTGGAATGGGGAGCTGGGTGTAACAGCCTATGGTGACCCAGAGGTCCTCTTCCACCTCTGTTCTCCACATCCCACGTTACATGACCCTGGAGAGCTTTCAGTTAGATGACATTTAGCAGCTATATTACAGACAGCATTGGCAAAACATGCTTCCTCTTTGAAGATCCTGGCTCAGGAAAAAAAAACATACCATGCACTTTGCAATTCAAGACGGCTCCATCAGTGTTCCTGCTTCTTAGTGCTCATCACTGAGGTCCCTCTAGCGGTAGAACCAGTCTACCAAAACTCAAGTCAACAATCAGCTGTGCAGATTCTTTTTTGCACCATATGCAACGCTTATTACAAATACAATTCAGTAACTAATACAGACTGGTTATGGAGCCTGCGCTGAACAGGAACCTGCTGAAAGACATTATATTTCATCAGAAACTTTCCACATGAAGCACATGTGCAGATGCCTCATGCAGTTCACTTTCAGTGGAAAGGACAGAACTTCCATCTCCTTTTGCATGGTTGAGTTCTGTTATTCTCTCTTGAAGAAAAGCAGAGATGAGACCGCGGGTATGTCTATACCAACTCAATGTGCTTAAGACACTTGAAGTAGAAAATCTGAGCTAGAAGAGAACAAGGTGGCAAATGCTACCTTTGGAGGGCCATTCACATGGAACAACTCTTTATAACTAGAAAAATGCCATGGCAGAAAGTAGACCTGTCTTAACTTAGCAGACCTGTCATTTTCTAATGGTGTTCCATGTGAAGCTAGGGTACCTAAGAAGCTCATTATGGATCATTAATGAGAAGACCAGAAGACCAGGGAACCTCTGCTGAAGACCAGCCTTCCCACTTACAGTAAGCAATTGCAAGGAGAACAGAGCTAGTTTATAAGCTGTAACCTCTCTTTTACCAGGACAAACAGTGGAATCCAACAGACCTAACCATGAGACCACAATGACTTTGGATACAGAAATGCCCCAGATCCCTCTGCAATGTACTGGGATACTATGGTAGTAGCTAGCTGGATAGCTCACTGAGCTGTAGCTCCTGGGTGCCGGACCAAATAGCAAGACTGCAGCTCCCTCCAAAGTGCCTTGAAGAAGAGTCAGCTGATGTGAAACTAGGCACTTATATGGTCATAAAGAGCCATAAGACAAGTGAACAAAATACAACTTCTCAGTACAGTGGTACCTTGTATAAAGAAATTAATTCATTCCAAATGAAGTTATGTTAAGCAAATTTTCCTTTATACAAATTTCCCATAGGAATGCATTGAAAACAGAGTGATCCCATTTTTATGTTGTACAGATTTGCCCCATAGGCGATTCTGTGCAGCAAATTTCCTCTATCTCCGGATTTTTTTACGTTGTACAAATTTTATATTATACAAGCCATTTGTTATACAAGGGTCCACTGTACTTTATATCTAGGAGCCCCCGAGAAGAGTCACTGCAAGTCAGAATTGATGAGATGATGACAACTACCCCCACCACCACGGACACTGACACCTGAATGCTTATCAGGAGATAATCTGAGCCGATTTCGCTGTGTTTCACTTGTAAATGCTGTTGCTTATACTGTACACTCAAAACAGCATAAGGAAGAGGAGGGCTCAGTAGCCCTGGGAAAAATCCAAAGACCAAATTCCTAAAGGAGGAAAGAGGATCTAAATGTTGATTAGGAAGGAATTTAGGCTAAGTCGCCACAGAAAGCTGGTACTATTGGGTACTGATGCATGGAAAACCAGGCAGGAAAGAATGGAATGCCAGGTTAGGAACATGAAGGTAACACTGTGATGTGGGTCCATTCTGTGCTTCCCATATCAGGGGGCTCAAAAGCTGTGCCAATGGGCAGAGCTGGCTTTAAACACACTAACTTGCTATCCCACAGCTAATGCCTTTTGCTGTGAAAGGCTACAGCTTTATTGCACTTGTGCAGCATGCCAACAAATACTTTTCTGTACAGTGTGAGACATATTAAGTTTCCAACTTTAAA
This sequence comes from Phrynocephalus guinanensis, assembly GCA_037367245.1. Taxonomy (NCBI): domain Eukaryota; kingdom Metazoa; phylum Chordata; class Lepidosauria; order Squamata; family Agamidae; genus Phrynocephalus; species Phrynocephalus guinanensis. Next base: position 113,663,595 of record CM074737.1, on the reverse strand, counting down.
TAGTAGGGTATGCAAGGGCTCATTAGCATCAGTTATAAATATCTCCTTAGCAAACTATATTATAACCCAGCTTGCAAATTCTGGAGCTTCCAAATGGGATGTTGCTATTACGGGAAGAAATAAAAGGTCAGGAGTTAACTACTTCTTCAGTAAATAGATACCGGTGCTAAAATTTCAGATGCGGGTTATGATTTCAGTTTGTTCTGTTATTTTCTACTACCCTTTAAATATAAACTTCATATCTTTAAATATTGCTTTTTCAAGAGTGAAACCCACAGAACTTATGTGACAACAGGGGATTTTGAATCTTTTAAAATCCATACAAATCCGCCCCTTCCTAACATTCTCATGTTCAGAACAGAGGTGGCCTCTAAACGGAGTAAACAACAAGAATACAGCAACCCAACTCGTGTGTGTGTGTGTGTCATTACAGTCATGACCGACTCTTTGTGACTCCATGTCCCTGGAGTTTTCTTGGCAGGAATACTGGAGTGGTTGGCCAGTTCCTACTCCAGGCCCCTACAGCACCTGATATTCCCTGGTGGTCTCCCATCCAAGTACTAACCAGTGCTGACCCTGCTTACCTTATGAAATCAGGCAAGATTGGATGTTCTTAGGGCATCAGTTATCCAGATGCAAGTACAGTATAATAGATTACAATAGGGAACTTCTCCTAATTGGTAGCTCATTTCCTTCACTGCATGGCAGCTGCAAGAGTTGGTCCAAAAGGAAGGCAAACAGCAACTCATTAATGGACAGCAACTCCCCATTGTGATTTGTACCACTGCACTTCCACTAACATAACTTATTGTTATGTCGCCATGGCGACACTATGAATGAGAGATTTCGAAAAATTCCGGTTCTCAACTGGCCTCCTCAGCTCCTACAGTCTCAATCCTCCGGCTTTAGGGCAATGGTGGCGACACTTCAGCACACCAGATGTCTTGGACCACAACTCCCACAGTCCTTTGTCATTTGCAATACAGGCTTGGAATTGTGGGAATTGTGGTCCAAACCATCTGGAATGCCAAAGGTCTGCCACCACTGCTTTAGAGAGTCAGCCCATCCTGTATTTTTTTTAACCTTCCCACCATCTCCTATGACCAAGCGATTAGTGCTTTTGTGTTCGATTGTTTAGTTGTTTAATGGTAGTCGTTTATTCGTGTCCGCTTGGTCTTTAAGTTTCTACGACGCCTTTTGGCACACTGGGTGCTCTAGGTTTTTAAATGGTTTTATTCTATGTCTTTTTTGTTTTGTACTTGATGTTGAATTTTGTGTTTAATTGGCGCTAGCCGCCCATTGTGAGCCGCTTAGAGTTCCGCAAGGAAGATAAGCGGGATATAAATATAATAAATAAATAAATAAATATTTGGTCTTCCTCTTTTCCAGCTCCTTTCCACTTTTCCCACCATTATTCTCTTTTCCAGATAATCCTGCCTTCTTGTGATATGTTCAAAATAGAACAACCTGGGATTCGGCATTTTTTTATCTAGGTGTCCAGTGACAAATCCTTATACCTGACAATCTTTCCTAATTCCCTCATTGGTGCCCTTCCTAATCTCCATCCTCTTCTGACAGAAGTACCCAACAGGATTCTGGCCACTGTATTTATTCCTCTCTCTCTCTCTCTCTCTCTCTCTCTCTCTGTATATATATATATATATATATATATATGCATGTTAGGGTGGATTCGGGTTTCTTCCCGTGTAGAAATCTGGTTGTTTTGGCGACGTTTCGACGAGGATCTAGTAGGTATCTTTTCTTGTGTAGTTCGTTTCTGATTAGGGCTAGTTCTGTTCTTTTCAGGATCCTTTCGCTGGATGGGGTTTTTGAGTGGAATTTCAGTTGGAAGCTTGTGGGGATCACATTTTTATCTCGGCAGTTGCGTAGGAATGCGATGTCACATAAGATGGTGGCTCTTCGGACGTCTAGTTTCTCGTAGGTTCTGGTCAGCTGGAAGGTTTCCTCCCCGTAGAGGTCGGATATTTGTTTTCGTAGATTTTCACGGGTATAGGTATGCATGTTAGGGTGGATTCGGGTTTCTTCCCGTGTAGAAATCTGGTTGTTTTGGCGACGTTTCGACGAGGTCTCACTCGTCATCTTCAGGCTGGTGTTCTGGCTTCTTTCTTCTTGAAGCCAAGCGTGATCTCAGTTGAAGTCCTTCTATAAATACTGCTGGGGGTGTGTGGTTTGCTTGCTCTGTTGCTGATTGTAGGTTCGTTTGTTCTTTTGTGATCTGCTGTGTGGCTGAGGCGATCGTTAAGGGCTTAACTGCTGGTGGGTTAGATGGCTGTTTAGAGACATCATGTGTGGGTGAGGTGCTGGATGTGTGTCTATTAGCCTTTTGTTTCTTAACGACCTTGGTGATGGGTGTTCTGGCAGCATCCTGGGCTTTGGTGGAGTGGGGTCCTGTGTCTTGTGAATTCTTGTAAACAACCAGATTTCTACACGGGAAGAAACCCGAATCCACCCTAACATGCATACCTATACCCGTGAAAATCTACGAAAACAAATATCCGACCTCTACGGGGAGGAAACCTTCCAGCTGACCAGAACCTACGAGAAACTAGAAGTCCGAAGAGCCACCATCTTATGTGACATCGCATTCCTACGCAACTGCCGAGATAAAAATGTGATCCCCACAAGCTTCCAACTGAAATTCCACTCAAAAACCCCATCCAGCGAAAGGATCCTGAAAAGAACAGAACTAGCCCTAATCAGAAACGAACTACACAAGAAAAGATACCTACTAGATCAAACCAACAGAGACCTACTCACTCTCCACCTCAAACTCAGCAACAAAATCCACCCAACACTCTGGAACAAATCCAAGCAACTCGCCGCCTGGAGAGCTGAAACAGAGACCTCCCACAAGACAGACATACACACCAACAAACTCCACAAACTGGAAAAACGCCAGAAGCCCAACCCCCCACAGCAGCCCATGAAACAAACAGTTCACAACATATCAGACAGGACACTCACCATCGCAGAGACCAAAGTCCTGTCCAAAGGATTCAACTTTGCAGTCGCCCCCAGACACATCCCCACTGAAAACATCATATGCGGAGTGGAAGCCAGCCTAACCAAAATCAACCCAGATGAAGCCAACAAAATCAGACTCGAAGTCACCAATATCCTCTGCTCCAGCAAACCACCCAGAAGCAATTTACACAAAGAAGAACAAAAAGCCCTCACCAACCTGAGGAAAGACAACAACATAATCATTCTCCCAGCAGACAAAGGCAATGCCACAGTGGTGATGAACACATCTGACTACCAAGCCAAACTATCCAACCTACTACAAGACCCTGCTTACATACCTTTGAACACAGACCCCACCACCTACCTGGAAAAAACCACCAAAGCCAAAATAAAAGCCTCACCCTTAAGTGAAGAAATCAAGCCAAGCATCATCCCCAGAGAGAAATCATCCAGATGCCCCAAGCTCTACGGCCTCCCCAAGATTCACAAAGAAGGAACACCTCTCAGACCCATAGTCAGCTCCATAGGCTCACCCCTACAAAACCTCGCCAAATTTCTTGCCAAACAACTCCAGCCCTATGCAGAATCCATCTCTTCATACGTACAAAACTCGTTCCACTTCATAGAAATTATAAAGAAACAAGACCTACAACCCAATGACCTACTCGTGAGCCTCGATGTTGTTTCGCTCTTCACACAAGTGCCCATTCAAGAAGCCTTGACAGCTATCCACAACAAATACAACCCCCCCAAGCACATCCTAGATCTGACCAACCACTGCCTAACCAACACATACTTCATCCACAATGGACAAAGATACAAACAGATAGAAGGAGCACCCATGGGATCACCCCTCTCACCGGTCATCGCAAACCTATATATGGAACACTTTGAAACCAACGCGTTACAGAAGTCCGAACATAAACCCAAACTCTGGCTCAGATATGTTGACGACACCTTTGTTATCTGGCCACACGGGAAAGACAAACTGAACAACTTCCTCACACATCTCAACAGCCTACACCCCAAAATACAATTCACTATGGAAATAGAAGCCAACAACCAACTTCCCTTCCTGGACGTCCTAATCTACAAAAAACCTGACGGCTCCTTAGGACATACCATCTACCGGAAAAAAACACATACAAACCGCTACTTAAATGCACAATCACACCACCACCCTGCACAGATCAACTCCGTAGCAAAAACCCTCATCTCCAGAACCAAACGCCTCGCTGACAAAGACCACCTAAAAACTGAATTACACACTCTCTCGAATGCTTTAATTGCGAACGGATTCCCAAAAAAACACCATCACCCAACTAATCCAAAAAGAAACACCCCCCAAGAACCAAGAAACAGAAGAGAACAACGGCACTGCCCTCCTCCCTTACATCAAAGGCACCACAGACAAAATAAGCAAAATTCTCCACAAACACAATATCAAGACAGCCTTTTGCACCGAACAAAAAATAGCCAACATTTTAAGAAACCCCAAAGACAAGATTGAGCTAGAAAACCAAGGAGTCTACGAAATACCATGCAAAGTCTGCCCAGCCACATACATCGGACAGACAAACAGGAGAATAAGCGCACGCATCGCAGAACACAAGAACGCAGTCAAAAAAGAAGAAAAATCTTCCTCTCTCTTCCAGCACATAAAAACAACAGGTCATGAAATTGATTTTAAAAGAACCAAACTCATCTCCAAAACTGAACACTTCAACAGTCGAATAATCATGGAAGCCATTGAAATAGAGAAACACCCAAACAACATGAATAAACGTGATGACACCTCCCGCTTGCCTGACATCTGGAAACTAGCCCTGGTCAACAGACGAGCCTCTGTCACAAAGACTGACACCAGGTCCAAAAGGACACAAGATGCCACCACCTTCCATCCACACCAAACACAAACCCAGACCCTTCCCACAGATGAAACGAAACCACCATCCAATAACAAAACCACGACTGCACCATCTACCGCTACTCCCCACTCCAGCCACCACATGGAGCACACTTACACACGCCAAAAAAACATTGGGAGACCACAGACACGCAGCCAGACCAAAATGAATTCACAAGACACAGGACCCCACTCCACCAAAGCCCAGGATGCTGCCAGAACACCCATCACCAAGGTCGTTAAGAAACAAAAGGCTAATAGACACACATCCAGCACCTCACCCACACATGATGTCTCTAAACAGCCATCTAACCCACCAGCAGTTAAGCCCTTAACGATCGCCTCAGCCACACAGCAGATCACAAAAGAACAAACGAACCTACAATCAGCAACAGAGCAAGCAAACCACACCCCCCCAGCAGTATTTATAGAAGGACTTCAACTGAGATCACGCTTGGCTTCAAGAAGAAAGAAGCCAGAACACCAGCCTGAAGATGACGAGTGAGACCTCGTCGAAACGTCGCCAAAACAACCAGATTTCTACACGGGAAGAAACCCGAATCCACCCTAACATGCATACCTATACCCGTGAAAATCTACGAAAACATATATATATATATATATATATATATATATATATATATATATATATATATATATATATATATATATATATATATATATATATATGTGTGTGTGTGTGTGTGTGTGTGTGTGTGTGTGTGTGTGTGTGTGTGTGTAGATAGACACACGCACACGCATGCACGCACGCACGCACACACACACACACACACACACACACACACACACACATTTGACTGTGAGTAGCTAATGATTTACCCAAGGTAAAGTATTAAAGTATCTTCTTCACCACCCCCATATATGCAGAAGGGTACATGTAAGAGGTTTATAATAGATTTATAAACAGAGCTGCTAACATTATTGCTTCTAAGTCACCCTCCCTGCTTCTAGAGCTGGCTCAGTCTCCTGGTGTAACTAGGAACTGAGGGCAATGAGACAGTGGGGCAGCAACTAGAACTGTTACTATAGAAGAACGTAGGCTGTAAAAGGTAAAGGTTACCCCTGACCGTTAGGTCTAGTTGTTTCACCTCTAGATGCTGGTGCTCATCTCAGTTTGTAAGCTGAAGAACCAGTGTTTGCCCATCAACGTATTTCTGGGGTCATGTGGCTGGCATGACTAAACACGCAAGAGCACAGAACAGCGTTACCTTTCCACCAAAGCGGTGCCTATTTAGTCTATTTGTATTTTTATATGCTTTCAAATTGCTAGATTAGCAAGTGTTGGGACAAGCAATGGGAGCTCACCCCAGCGTGTGGATTCAAACAAGTCCAGTTATTGGCCACATGCTAGCGCTCTGCAGTGGAAAGCAATGCTTTTCTGAACCGTGCCACACTTTCTTTCACTACAGGCTCTGGCTGCGATGCCAGAGAGTTAATTGCAGTAATGAGTTTTACAGATAAAGTTCATCAGATTCACTTCAGTAGCAGAGCAAGTCTATCTGATATGAATGGCAACTAAGGATGGGATTTTTTTTTCTTTCCTTCTTCCTCTTCTGTTTGTTTTTTGTTTGTTTTCCTCACTACAAATGATGTACTGCTCCATTCCTGGGCATCTATCTACCTTAAAGACACCTTACAAACACCTGATTGTGATGCACTTGGAGGAATTTACAATTCATAATTCTTACAAGGGGGTGAAGTTCAAAGTGTCCAAAGCATAGCAAACAAGCCCAGATTTGTTTAAATGAAAACCAAACCATGGTGTCTACATGTATTTTAGATAGACAGATATAAATATAACTTTATTGTCATTGTACAACAAAATTATGGTAATCCCAAATGCAAATATAACTAAAAAAAGAATTTAAACACACACCCCTTTTTGCAGCTGATTAACAAACCACAGTTTATTAGGATGTTCCACAAACCGCATCAATGTTTATTCTGCTGTGACAATACAGTAAGTATTTTCATAACAACAAGATCTTCAACAAGGACTAAAACTCTCTCAACGTTACCACTGGTATTCTGGTATGACTGCTCTGTGACAGGGGGGTTCTGGTTGTACTATATTATACAGAATGAAATGGAAGAATTCTGAACTATATCATCCATTTCAAAACACAGGTTCCTGAGCAGAATTTCAGTACCCCCCCAAATCGCTAATGGCTTTCTGTTCTTTTAACTTTACTACATGGAGAACCTTTTTTATCTGGCTGTACCAAAACAAGCCATAATGTTACCACCACTATCTACCCAACTACTTTTGTAGAATGATCCCCACACAGTCCTAGTTACACAGGTGCCATGTACCAAGCATGACCTTTAAAAATATTGGAATAGAACAAGTTTTTAGGTTCAAGATAAGATCATCTATTCCCCTGGACCAGAGATCCATGTCCAGAGGAATGGAAACAAATGGCTGAAGTTCCATACTACTAGAGAAACTCCATGAGACCATAGCAAAAGCGCTTTCATAGCCACCGTGAAAGCATGAACCTGTCATCAAAAATAACAGGATGGAATGGGAGATAGAAGAGAGATATAATTTCACACCACATTTACATCAGGAAGATGGCAGTTTCTGATGGAATCCAGTCCCATCCAAGTTCTGACAACAGACTTAGCAAACTTAAGAAACAAATATGTCCTGCAATGTCAGAAAACGGATTGATTTTATTTTTAAGCAATAAAACAGTTCACCTAATTTAGGCTTCCAAACATACTCTAAATAAGTAGACAGAACTTAATGTGAATATCTTCTGGTATCTTGGCTTCCATCTCCAAAGGGGATGGTGGCATCTGTGGCAACGTGCAAGCAAGGATGAATGTGCCTGGTTGCCCTGGCGAGAACTCACTGGTGTGTTTTGGGACAGACAATGCCAATCTGTCTCAGATCTAAGACTGTCCACCCTGTTCCAATATATTACACAGAATGATGGGCAGCCAAAATGGGCATAGGGAGTCATCTCCGTGCATTGGAAATGTGCATTGGATATTGGGTACAGTATTTCTCTACTTGACCACATTTACAAAAGGATACTATCCATTAGCAACTAGGTTACAGGGAATAAAAAAGAAAGCCAGCTTTACTGTTTTGGATGTGTCCTCTGAGTGGCATCTTCAACAGTGGTCAAAAGTGGTTCCCACCTGAAAATTGATGGCTGGCAGCCAGAAGGGCAACTGAAACAGAGATATTGACCTGAACTCTGAAGACACGGTCAGCAGGGCCAAGTGGCATTTCAGAACCTGGAGAATGGAACCCACACCTGCGGGAAAATACAAGGAAGAAGAATCCACAACCTACATGTTGTTTTAAGGAGAAGTGGTGGTGGTCCAGAAGTTTCCTTTTATTCCCCAACCATCAGTATTAGGTTAAGAAATTATAGGCAAAAATCCTGTGGTGTTCCACAGTAAATCACACTACGGTATGCTCATTAAATCAATGGAAATTTGTTGAGTTACCATATATAGTCAAGTATAAGTCGACCTGAGTATAAGTCGAGGCCCCTAATTTAACCCCAATAACTGGGGAAACGTATTGACTAGAGTATAAGTCTAGGGTGGGAAATGCAGCAGGGCCTGGCAGCTCTTCCTATGTGAGCTGGGGGAGTGGTGTGTGATGTTTAAATTTAGCCCCTGATGCAAGTGCTTGGGTCAGTGGCTAAAAGTCATTTTAAACATCGTGTGCTGCTCCCATGTGATGCAGTGGGGGGTCGTGAGAAGCGGCATGCAATGTTTAAAATGACTTTTAGCCACAGTTGACTTGCCTCAGTGGCTAAAAGTATTGACCCGAATATAAGCCGAGGGCCCCTTTTTTCAGCCCAAAATTAGGGCTGAAAAACTAGGCTTATATTTGAGTATATAAAGTAAATCCACTTACAGAGGACCTATGAGAGTAAGCAACAGGATTATGGCCACAATCTGAGGTTGGTAAACCAACTAAAGAGTTTTGGCAAAAGGCCTCAGAAACGTTCACCCTCACTGGGCATTTTCTTAGTGGATTCCATGAATCCCCATGATGCCTCCCTGTGAAAATCAGTGAAGACTGAATTCCCTGAAGGACAGCTTACCCATCATTATCTATCTTCCGCATAAAGTACCGTCAAAGAGGCGAATTTTAAACTGAGAAAGCATTCTGGAACACAAGGTGAAGAACAACAGGTCTACAGGGCTGAGATGGCACACCCCTGGTAAATTTTTGCCCTGTCAATGTATCCCACCTGACCCTCAGGGCTTCAAATGAACCTCCTCCCACTTTACAAAGGGAAAGAAAGACTGTGTCCTGGCCTCACTCCATAATCCAGCTGCTTTCACAATTTCTTTCTCCATAAATCTCAAATTCTGTTCAGACATATGGTATAATTCTTGGTCTGTCTTCTCTAGCCATGTATCCCTTAATACAGTATGTGCTTACCTTCATCAAGCAGTATGACCACCAGTTGAGCAAGGTGGGTCTAGACTACTGATTCTCGGTCACTTATCTTCAGAAGTCTTGAGTTTACTCCCAAAATCCTTGAGTTTTGACCATACCAGCTTAGACTTCTAGGAAATGAAGTCTAAAACATTTGGAAGATCAAAACCTGAGAACAACAGGACTATACAGTCTATTTTACTATTGGCTATATGCTATATGCCAGGGCTGGGTAAACTGTGGTCCTCCAGCTATTGCTGAATTCCTAATTGTTCTAACCAATCTATCAATTAGTGAGACTGAATGGGATACAATGGAAGTAGTTAAAATGATCCTTGGAAATAAAAGTTTTAAGATTTCTCAGAAATGTTGCTGTAATTATTTGCCTCTTGCTTAAGCTTTTTGCACCATTAGCAAAGAAGTTCACTGTAACTCTTCAAAAAACTTATTAGTTCAAAAATCATTCAACACTTGTATTGTTATGTTTTCACTTGTATTATATCATGCATGTGTGTCATGTAAATCTTCTATTTCCATGGTCTATGTAGGTCAGATGGGACAACACTGCAAGTGTGTGAAAGAAATATTCTCAAATGCAAAGTCTGGAATTCATGTCATGTAGTCAGGCTACAAGAGCAAATTAGCATATACTTAGAACATAGGAACTGTAACCAAGATTACATTTTAGACAAGGAGTGAAGAAAAGAAAAGAAAAAAAAGGGGGGGAGAATGATTTCTAATCAACAAGTAGAAAGCATAGAATAAAATCCTAATTAAAATCCCTTTCATGATCAAATTTCTATATTAATTTCTATATTACAGCAGGAATGTGAAACGAAAGATGCTCTATACATGATCAAAGGGACTGGAAAAGGTGTGCCCAACTTGAAATGCTGTCCATTTTTCTATGGCTTATTTACATTGGAGGGGTTAATCCTGTTTCACTCAATCTACTAGCTACCCACCACTCTGTTACTTCCCCTTTAGGCTCTTCCCTGGAAGCATATAACAAAATATTGTGCTGAAGAGCAGAGCAGCGGTTCTCAAACTTTTTTCACCGCGGCACCCTTGTTGGGCTAAAAAAAATTTGTGGGAGAGTTACCCTTAAAGCGGTTTGAATACTTAGGAAAAGAAGAAAAAACAGTGGAACTTTAATGCTCAGTTGTCTTTAGTGCGATGAATGAAACTGTTTGGATGAATTTTATGGGAAGTTTTGTTAATTAAATATTATTGCCGCAGCACCCCTGGGATCCATGACACCCAGTCTGAGAACTGCTGTTGTAGAGCAAATAAACATTCCAAGGCAATTATAAAAATGGGGACCGCCCATTTCTGGAGGTCTCGAAATAACTCCGTGCAGAGAGCCAGGCAAAGGGGTGGTGGTCTCCTTCGTAGCCCCAGTTTACTCTCCAGCCATGTCACTTTTGTGACGCCCAGAGTGGCGTGGCTGGAGAATAAACTGCCGGCCATTTCTACTCCAACCTTGCAAGTAAACACCAAGTAAACAATGTGTAATCTCAACACCCCACTCCCATGTCACCTAATTTTGGGACACAAACAAAAGAAAACACTTAAAAACCAGCATTTCCTGCTCAATGTAAAGGAGTACCCTTGGTATTTTGATGAATTTTGGTTGCACTGTTGCTGTGTATGCGGGATGGCTTCTTTTGGTGCTTCATCAAAGCCTCAAACTGTGGTTAATCATAGCTACAGCCAGTAAAAATGACATCTTCATAAATCATGGTCTAAGAACTTGGCCAGAGGGGCAACATGGGAAGCCATAGTCAATGGGGGCGGGGGAGGAAGTAAAAGCCTTGTAACTGTGCTGAAAGAAAAGGCAGAAGCACACAAGCACTCAAACTGTGTCTCCAAAGCCTGGCACAGGCTGGAAAACAGACACAACTCCCATCCAAGGCTCACAAATGCATTGAATAACACCTCCTAAAATCATGCAACAACTGCATCACGCAGTCTGGAGAAAGAAACAACATTCTAGATCAGGCACGTCCAAACTTCGGCCCTCCAGATGTTTTAGACCACAACTCCCAGAATTCCAAGCCTGTACTTCCAATGGCAAAGGACTGTGGGAGTTGTGGTCCAAAATATCTGGAGGGCCGAAGTTTGGACATGCCTGTTCTAGATCAAAAACTTAACTCTCAAAATCTGCATTCTTCCTCTTATTCACACAGGGACAACTGGCTAGCAAGGCCATGTAAAATCTGCATGCCCCTAGAGAGAAGAACAAGGCTTAAAAAATGAAAGCAGTCTCCTTTTTACTAGGAATTAAAGGCAACACTTCCTCAATACAAAAAATGTTTCACTTGTACCTGTTAAAATCCCACCCAGCTGATGGTACAGAAAAGAGCTTACAAAGAGTCAAAGAGTGAACAAAAAACACAAGGACAGTTGCGGGCATGTACCGTACTATTTTCTCCACATAAGAAGGGCATTGTTCAGGACAATCATTTTAACAGTTCTGGTTTGCTCACAACTTTTATCTAACACAAGCGCTCAAAGACAGCCCTGTGCAGAGGCAGGAAAAAGCGAAGAAAAGGAGCATTCTGTTGTACTATATGCTAGCTCCTCTCCGTGCTTATTAGCTGTTCCCAGCATGAAGGCAAAATGGCAACAAGCCATCCAAATACAAGGATGTCATCCTTGGGAGAAATCGAGAAAGGGGCTGTGGATCCAGACAAAAATCTTCAAAAAGGCAAACAGCTGAAGGGAAGAAGTATGAAGTCTCTAAATTACCTAAAATCTGCCTCTTATTTTTGGGGGGAGGGGAGGGGAGGGAAGAGGAAGAAAAATATATATGATGTAAGGAAGTGGTTTGTTAGCTATGGAATTCAGCAGAATCATAAACAATGATTTCCCCTTTTATCCACTTGCACTGTCTGCTTTCCGCACTGTAATTTAAAAACAAACAGGCAGTTCTAAATGTTTGAAAAAGTGGATGCCTCCATGAAAGCTCAGACTAAAATACAACAGTTCTAGAGCATTTTATTTCTTTTTTAAAGGAAAGTACTGGATGCTGATTGGAAAATATCCTGGAAGACGGGTGGAGACAAAAGATCTAGCTAGCAATTATTTAACACGCTTTTAAAAATGGTCGAGAGCTTTTAAAATTAGAAGTAGTAACCCTAACCCTAACCCTAACCCTGAAGCAAGAAAATGGAGCTAGTGGGCAAAAAAGCCAGTATGGATTCTTGCAGAGACATTAAAAATTAGAGCATCCTCCCAAGGCTTCCCATGTACCTTCAGCCAAATGTGTACAATCTTCTGGGCTCAACTGCCTCTCTTTTGCTCTGAAGCAATAACAGAAACAAATGTGTGTGAGACAGCATGTGCTCCATTGGCCTTTTAGCCTTGTTTGGACAAACGTGGAACATGCCACACCCATGACAGTTAGAGCTGTTCGGCAATGGAATACGCTGCCACGGAGGGTGGTGGAATCTCCTTCTTTGGAGGTTTTTAAGAAAAGGCTGGATGCCCATATGTCAGGAGCACTGTGATGGGGGTTCCTGCATGGCAGGGGGTTGGACTAGATGGACTTTGAGGTCTCTTCCAACTCTATGGTTCTCTGATTCACTCCTTTGGAGCTAACCGAGGGTCATTCCTTAACTAACTCAATACCTTTTGCATACTGCTCTAATTTCTAAGGTTAGGTAGTTGCTCACCAAGCCTGCCAGACTGGGTACTTGATCTTCCAAGACTTCATGGCATTCACAAGAATGCTATGATCTGTTAATATGTTTCATCTAGCATATTTCTAGTTAGCATAAGAAAAGTCTGTTAACAACTCAGAGATGTTTAGAGAAATGACAGCAATGTGAAAAATGGACAACAGTCTTTTCTAACCCACCAAAGGGAACGCACAGCAACCATTTTGATGGTTTTGGCACTTCCTACAAGAACTGCTACAGCAGGCAGGAGAGAAACTCACCTAGATAAATATGGAATAAGTTTGACGCTGTATGTCAAACTGATAACTTGGAACAATACCATGGAAGGTTTGCAAGATGGTTTTAGAAGAAGCAGTCAGCACTCATGGGCTATTATGCCGTTTAACCCAAATATATATATTGAGTGGCTAGAAAATACTGGTGTGTGTGTGTGTAACTCAAGAACTGAATAAGTTTACATTGTTGTTGTTGTTCAGTCATTCTGTCGTGTCCGACTCTTCGTGACCTCATGGACCAGAGCACGCCAGGCCTTCCTATCTTGCACTGCCTCCCGGAGTTTGGTCAAATCCATATTGGTTGCATCGATGATCCATATTGGTTGCATCGTCCAACCATCTTATTCTCTGCCGTCCTCTTTTCCTTTTGCCTTCAATCTTTCCCAACATCAGGGACTTTTCCAAGGAGTCTTCTCTCCTCATGAGGTGGCCAAAGTACTGGAGCCTCAGCTTCAAAATCTGTCCTTCCAGTGAACATTCGCTATGTAAGTTTACATAGGCATGTCTTACCTCACGAGATCTGGATTGGCAGAGCCAGATGAAGCTGGCTGAAGGTAGACCAAACAGAACTGATGGGAGGGAGCTATGGCGAATAATACTGATGGAATGGGAAAATACTGGATGCTGATTGGAAAATATCCTAGAAGATGGGTAGAGATAAAGGATCTAGTAGCAATTATTTAACATGCTTTTAAAAATGGTCGGGAGCTTTTTAAAAAATGGTTGAGTTTTTTAAATTAGAAGTAGAGATGTAAAATTTCTGGAAATGTTGAAGCGCAGAAAAAAAACATTTTCCCTGTTGTTGTTTTCTGGGGGAAATGGAACTTTTCAGAAAAAATAAAAAAAAAGCTTCATCAGCACTCCCCCATTTTATAGCTTGAAAGTCATTCTGTTACTTTAGGAACATAAAATATGACTATGGACAATTTGACTTGGCAAATCTGTTGCTCTGTATTTTCTTCCAGTGCCTTGAGGCCTAGTGAAGAAGACAGAACTGAACCAAACATACCCACCCACATGCAAAAACAAAAGCTAAACCTTTTTCTTTTTCTTGTGGCAACAGCAGTACCTCCTAAAGGAAGAAATGCATCTTGTTCTTGCACTGAAGAGTCCAGTTTGTAACCCAGGACTTGCTTATCCTTGGTGCACAGAAATTAGAGTAATCTGATACTATGCATGTTTTTTTAGAAATGATTTGAAAAATATTTCAACACCCTGACTTAAAATATTTTATTCACCTTCCATAATCATTTTTTCTTTTTAATTTTTTTTCAATTAAAAAAAACACCAAAATGGCTTAAGGAAAAAAAATGAAAGAAAAAACTGCCTCCCCCAATTTTTCCGTTTCCCTCCCCCAGGCCTTCACATCTCTAATTAAAAGTAGTATGTAGATTTGGTACTATGGATTTTGTAGTCCTGAGAGATCATTATTAGACTCCCTAGTTAGCTTTATTGTTTTAAGGATTGTTCTCTTAATCGGTTTCCCCACTCCCAATTTGTTTCCATTTCCCCCCAAGATTTCTTTCTCTTCATGGCTTCAAAGTTCCCAGAAATATTATATCTAAGTCTGGCCAACCTCTTAGGGTGTGCTTGAGGTTGGATATAATAATGACCAGTATGGATCTGATTTAAATCATATCAATTCAAATCACAATTTATTTTTTAAAATTGATTTATCATTATTTTTAATGATTTTCAAAAATGTAAACAATTATTTAAATTATCCTAATAAACTAAACTTTTAAAACACTACTGATTTTTATCCACCCTGATTATGGCTAATATGTTATCCCAGAGTATTCATAAAAGGAGATACATCAGGAATGAACTTTGGTGTGCACAAAACGTGAACAAAGATCCCCAGATCTCCCTGAAAGCAAGGTGTGTGGTGCAGGCTCTCCCTGAACCAGGCATGTCCAAAGTCAGCCCGGGGGGGGGGGCAAATGCGGCCGTTTACAAATTTCAAGTGGCCCGCAGCCTCTTCTCCTCACCAGCTCAGCCTGTCATGCATCCCCACCAGCTGGCCCTTCCCCATACCAGATGGAGGCATCACCTTGCAGTTTTATGTTTTGCCTGCCCTCCCTGCCTCTGTCCACCACCACCCAGCCACCTTCCCAGCCTACCCGCCCCCAGCCCCGTTGCTGCAGCATCCTCCCTACCTCCTTGCATGTTACAGAGACTTGTCCAATGTCTGGCTCGGGGGCCAAATGCGGCTGAATGGTCGGCCCCCACACATTTTCACCTCGCCAAATCTGGCCCTCCTTGCAAAAAGTTTGGACAACCCTGCCTTAAACAGAACCCCAGAGGCTGACCCTCACAAGAGAATACAATAATCACCAGAGAAGATTCAAAGCCTCACAGAGAAGTTGGACTGTAAGTCAGAATCAAAACTGGCCCAAGTCACTGTTTTGGACTATAACTTCTAGGAGGAGTTTTAGTCCCAAACAAATATTTTTCACCCACCTCAGAATATACGTTGCATTTTTATTACTGGAACACCGAGAGTAGCAACTCAATACACTCAACCAATGGTCCAGATGTGCTTTCCCTCCATCAATGCCAAACTGCAGTTTCATTCTGGAGAACAGATATTAGATCTGTAATCCAGTATTGTGGCTACATATAGTCCAGAGCATTCAGACTTTATTTCATTTAAATCTACGTTGGCTGACAAATCCCCACATCTCAAAATAAGCTAACTCTGTTTACTACACGTATAAATCTAAAGCCAGGCTAAACTTACCAATTATTTGGTCTGGGTAATAACAGTGGTCCCTTGTATAACAAACAGTTTGTGTAACATGAAATCTGTACAACATAAAAAATTCCAGAGATAGGGGAAATTTGATTAACAGAATTGCTACGGGGCGAATCCATACAACATAAAAATGGTCGTGATTCGGGATTACTCCGTTTTCAATGCATTCCTAGGGGAAATTTGTATAAAGGAAAATTTGCTTAACAGAATTTCATTTGGAATGAATTAATTCCTTTATACAAGGTACCACTGAACTTTAGTCTCCAATACTTAAATCACTATGAAACTTGGATATCTACAATTTCTGTAGATGTGAAAATTTCACTCAACAATGATCATACTCTACAGATTGGCTTAAGACTCCATCCTGAATATGATTTGAAGGAAGATGGGCAATAGGAATGAATGAATATATATAAATAAAATCAATCCATGCTTTAGCGAAATTTCATTTTACTACTAGCACTGTTACAATATTCTGGGACATATAAAATGCAAGTGGCATCTGTACCCTTGAGGAAATTAGCATCTTTCATTTCATCAGCAATCAGTTTTCTAATTAAAATGAAATATTTACTGATGAGACACCTAACACCTATTTTGAAATATTCAAATGAAAATGGGGTTGAGGGGACAGCAGATGCAAACTTGAGCAACGAGGAAACACCTTCATAATTTTGATTCAGCAGCCAACTCACAAGCCTTGGGGTTCAGTGGTTAAACTGCTCTGCTGCAGCCAAAACTGTCTTCATGACCCAGGGTTCAATTCCAGGTACCCTGCTCAAGATTGATTCATCCTTCTATCCTTCCAGGGTCAGTAAACTGGGTACCCAGCTCTCAGGGGGATGGGGTGGCAATGCATAGCCTGCATAATTAAACTGTAAACCACCCAAAGTGTTTTATGTACTATGGGACAATATGGGGTTTTGCTTTTTTATTGTCCTCAATAACATCTCATACTTTATTTGTATGTACCCATTCCAGCAATGACCTAAAATCCAGACATATGTAGTCTTAAAAAATTGAACACAAGCAATTTCAGCTAGAAATGAGGAATAAACTTCAAAAACAGCATGGGACTTGCTAAAGATCTGAACTGGTATACAGTGGTCCCCCACCCATTCGTGGTTCATATACTACGGTTCCACTATATCACGGGACCGCAGTTTATGAAAAAAGGCCCCCTGGGGCAGGGGGGTAAGGCCTGTTTCAGACCTCCCATACTTACCCTACCCTAGGATTGCTGCTGCCCCGAATGGGCCTGTGAGGGCCTTCCGGAGTCCCCAAAATGGCTTCCCTGTGAACCAGGAGTCACTTCTGGTTCCCCGAAAATCATTTCTGAGGCCTCCGAGGGCCTTTCTAGATCTGTCAGAGGCCTCAGAAATGATTTTCGGCAATCAAGAAGTCACTTCTGGTTTACCGGAAGGCCCTTTTGGGGCCTCCAGAAGACCCAGGATGGCCCTCACAGGCCAGTTCAGGGCAGCACCAGGCTGGGGGTAATTGCAAGGACCCCAAGCTAGGCCCAACCTGACCTGCATCCGCATATTGTGGATTTTTAATTATCACGGGTTGGGTCAGGTCCCTAACCCCCGCAATCGGTGGGGGATCACTGCAATGTAATACACGTGTAATGCAACCTTTTTCAAATTGAACCACAAGTGAAAATTCAGTGAAACATAATCCCTATGTAAGCACACAGTGGAGATGATCTGTGCACAGAATCGTGTTTTGACATAAAATTCTGATGAAAGGTTTATACAGAATTCCCATCTGGGGTTGAAAATGGGTCTTAGGATATGTAGTTATTGTTCAGTTGTTCAGTCGTGTCCAACTCTTCGTGACCCCATGGACCAGAGCTCGCCAGGCTTTCCTATCTTCCACTGCCTCCCGGAGTTTGGTCAAATCCATATTGGTTGCATCGATGACACCGTCCAACCATCTCATTCTCTGCCATCCTCTTTTCCTTTTGCCTTCAAGCTTTCCCAACATCAGGGAATTTCCAAGGAGTCCTTTCTCCTCATGAGGTGGCCAAAGTACTGGAGCCTCAGCTTCAAACTCTGTCCTTCCAGTGAACATTCGGGGTTGATTTCTTTCAGAATTGATAGGTTTGATCTCCTTGCAGTCTAGGAGACTCTCAAGATTCTCCTCCAGCACCACAGCTCAAAAGCATCAATTCTGCGGCAATCAGCCTTCTTTATAGTCCAGCTCTCACTTCCATACATCACTACTGGAAAAACCATAGCTTTGACTATCTTGACCTTAGTTGGCAAAGTGATGTCTCTGCTCTTTAGGATGCCATCTAGGTTTGCCATTGACTTCCTCCCAAGAAGCAGGCGTCTTTTTATTTCGTTGCTGCAGTCGCCATCTGCAGTGATCAAGGAGCCCAAGAAAATAAACTCTGTCATTGCCTCCATTTCTTCCTCTTCTAGTGGCCATGATCTTAGTTTTTTTGATGTTGAGCTTCAGCCCATTTTTTTCACTCTCCTCTTTCACCCTCATTAAGAGGTTCTTTAATTTCTCCTCTCTGCTATCAGAGTAGTATCATCTGCGTATCTGAGGTTGTTGATATTTCTTCCGGCAATCTTAATTCCGGCTTGTGATTCATCCAGACCGGCCTTTCTCATGATGTACTCTGCATATAAGTTAAATAGGCAAGGTGACAGTATACAGCCTTGTCGTACTCCTTTCCCGATTCTAAACCAGTCAGTTGTTCCATATCCAGTTCTGACGGTTGCTGCTTGTCCCACATATAGATTTCTTAGGAGACAGATAAGGTGGTCAGGCACTCCCATTCCTTTAAGGACTTGCCATAGTTTGTTGTGGTCCACACAGTCAAAGGCTTTGGCATAGTCAATGAAGCAGAAATAGTTTTTTTTTTGGAACTCTCTGGCTTTCTCCATAATCCAGCGCATGTTGGCGATTTGATCTCAAGTTCCTCTGCCCCTTCGAAATCCAGCTTGCACTTCTGGAAGTTCTCTGTCCACATACTGCTGAAGCCTCCCTTGTAGGATTTTGAGCATAGCCTTGCTAGCATGTGAAATGAGTGCAATTGTGCGATAGTTGGAGCATTCTTTGGCGTTGCTTTTCTTTGGGATTGGGATGTAGACCGATCTTTTCCAGTCCTCTGGGCACTGCTGAGTTTTCCAAATTTGCTGGCATATTGCGTGCAGCACCTTTACAGCATCCTCTTTTAAGATTTTAAAGAGTTCAATTGGAATGCCATCACCTCCACTGGCCTTGTTGTTTGCAATGCTTTCTAAGGCCCACTTGACTTCACTTTCCAGGATGCCTGGCTCCAGGTCAGCAACTGCACTATCTTGGTTATCAGGGACATCCAGATCTTTCTGATATAATTCCTCTGTATATTCTTGCCATCTCTTCTTGATCTCTTCTGCTTCAGTTAGGTCCCTACCATTTTTGTCCTTTATCATATCCATCTTTGCACGAAATGCCCCTTTTATATCTCCAATTTTCTTGAACAGATCTCTGGTTTTTTCTTTTCTGTTGTTTTCCTCTATTTCTTTGCTGCACTGTTCGTTCAAGAAGGCCATCCTGTCTCTTCTCGCTATTCTTTGGAATTCTGCTTTCAATTTTCTGTATCTTTCCCTTTCTCCCTTACATTTTGTGTCCCTTCTCTCCTCTGCTATTTGTAGGGCCTCATTGGACAACCACTTTGCTTTCTTGCATTTTCTTTTCTTTGGAATAGTTTTCATTGCAGCCTCCTGTACAATGTTACAAGCCTCCATCCATAGTTCTTCAGGTGTTCTGTCCACCAAATCAAGTTCCTTAAATCTGTTCTTCACTTCAACTGTGTATTCATAAGGGATTTGATTTACGTTATACCTGACTGGCCCAGTGGTCTTCCCTACTTTCTTCAGTTTAAGTTTGAATTTTGTAATAAGAAGTTGATGATCTGAGCCACACTCAGCACCAGGTCTCGTTTTTGCTGACTGTATAGAGCTCCTCCATCTTTGGCTGCAGAGAACATAATCAATCTGATTCTGGTATTGTCCATCTGGTGATGTCCATGTGTAGAGTCGCCTTTTGTGTTGTTGGAAAAGAGTGTTTGCAATGACCAGCTTGTTCTCTTGACAAAACTCAATTAGCCTTTGCCCTGCTTCATTTGGAATTCTAAGGCCAAACTTGCCAGTTATTCCTTGTATCACTTGACTCCCTACTTTAGCATTCCAATCCCCTAGGATGAGAAGAACATCTTTTTTTAGTGTCAGGTCTGGAAGGAGTTGTAAGTCTTCATAAAATTGGTCAATCTCAGACTCTTCCGCACCGGTAGTTGGTGCATAAACTTGGATTACTGTGATGTTGAAATGGCTGCCTCGGAATCGTACCAAAATCATTCTATCATTTTTTAGGTTGTATCCCAGCACTGCTTTTCCCACTCTATTGTTGACTGTGAGGGCTACTCCATTTCTTCTATGGGATTCTTGCCCACAGTAGGAGATGTGATAGTCATCTGAACTGAATTCACCCATTCCTGTCCATTTAAATTCGCTGATGCCCAAGATGTCAATGTTTATTCTTTCCATCTCATGTTTGACCACACCCAGCTTACCCTGGTCCATAGATCTCACATTCCAGGTTCCTATGCAGTATATTTCTTTGCAGCATTGGACTTTCCTTTCTCTTCCAGGCACATCTGCAGCTGAGCGTCCTTTCGGCTTTGGCCCAGCTACTTCATTAGCTCTGGAGCTACTTGTACTTGTCCTCCGCTCTTCCTCAGTAGCATGTTGGACGCCTTCCGACCTGAGGGGCTCATCTTCCAGCATCATATCTTTTAGCCTTTTGTTTCTGTCCATGGAATTTTCTTGGCAGGGATACTGGGGTGGCTTGCCAGTTCCTACCCCAGGAAGTCTTATTACAGGCCTCACTGTCACACGTGTAATTAGCCTTACAACGATGAAAGCACAGTTCTGCCTGTTTTATTTTGTAGCCTCACTGATCAACTGGGACACAAAAGTAGCAGTGTGCCCCCATTTATAAGATATTCCAGGCTGAGGTACTTAGGAGATACTTAGGCTTATGAAGAGCCAAAAGAACAATGAATATTGAACACTTTGTCCATGTGTTCAATATTCAATCCACTACCTGTAAAACGATGAAGACGTTTTGTTGCACCTTAAGGAGTACCTTATGAGGTGCACTTTAAAGGTAAGTAAGTGTAATTCTTATTGCCCAAGTTTCCATGAATTGCAGCCCATTTCATCAGATGCACAGTGAAGTACAACACAGCAAATGAAAGCTACTGCTGCTGCAAAATGCTATGCAATAGCCTAGAGTGATAGCGTCATGCCCGCCCTTCACAAGGCTCCACCACCATGTCTCACACAGAAGGGAATTGTACTTGCTGCGTGTAGTGCAATGGGGGGGGGGGGGGGATTCCCCATTTTCTACTTTAAAGTATGATGTGAAACGGCCAATTGTACCCTTTGTGGGGTGTGTCTGGCCATTCTTGGCTCTCTACAACAACTCCCTTATGACTACTTTCTGTCTAAAATCCCTGAAAAGGGTTACCATAAGTCAGAGCTGACTTGATGGCACATGATTATCATCATTACTATACTGTACTATACTATACTAAGGTCTGGAGAAGAGACATTTTACTGAAGTGCTACTGTTTGGCAGTTTATAAATTTTCGCGTGTTTCTGTTGTGCTTGTGTGTTCTTGGAGTACGATTTCAAAAACAATATTGCGTTTGCCGCCCCATTTTGGATCCCCCGCCCGCACCGGGCAGGGCGGGGCGCTCGAGTCCGGCTGAAACCCCCCCCCTG
This sequence comes from Phrynocephalus guinanensis, assembly GCA_037367245.1. Taxonomy (NCBI): domain Eukaryota; kingdom Metazoa; phylum Chordata; class Lepidosauria; order Squamata; family Agamidae; genus Phrynocephalus; species Phrynocephalus guinanensis. Next base: position 113,641,766 of record CM074737.1, on the reverse strand, counting down.
CATTTTTTCCGCCTGCTGTTTAAAAGTTTTTTCCTGTGCCGTCCGTGCCGCTTGCTTGCGCTTTAACAATGTGCCCCTACACAGAGCAGCCCAGGACGGAGACCTCCAGAAACAACCCCTCTGGTAGGTGCCCTGAGGCACGGCAGGCATTTTTTTCCGCCTGCTTTTTTGAAAAGTGGGACCAAAACCTCGAGCAGTCTTGGAATCCAGGAGGCAGATGTCGGGAATACCGCTAAGTCGGCTCTATAGAACTAAGTGAAAGACTTACTGAAGTGTTAGTAAATGCTTGACAATGTCCCCTACAGAACAGATTTGAAAAGGGGAACCTGCAGCTTGGAATCCAGGAGGCAGATGTCTGGCTCAGAACAAGTGAAGTTTGTTAGTACAGTACTTAAGAAGATGCTGGCAGGATCTGTGTTGTTTTTCCTCTAATAGACTAAGTTGGCTACCCCCTCCCCGCAGATAAGCTAAATGACATGAACTAACATTGGGAGGTCCTATTCTCATAGTGTTCTAGCAATTTTACAACCGAGGTATCAGATTTGCCATATTATGTATGACAAACTGCTTTGACTCTTTCTGATTGCACATCTATATGTTCGGCTACACTGGATCGTTAACTTGCACAAGACAACTCTCTCACACACTTTTTTTATTGAAATGTCGTCTATCGTATGATATCCATTGTAGCCTGCAGGATGATGTAATGGACTAGGACTCAGAAGGCCTGGGTTTGAATCCCCAGTTCAGCCACGGAAGCACCACTGGTGGTGTGACAATGGTAAAACCATTCCTCAAACATCAGGCCTACCTTGAAAGACCTATTGGGACGCTACGCCTCGGTTCCCACTTGACAGCACATAGCAGCAGCAGCAGCAGCAGCAGTTTATATTTACAGCGTCAATACGACTTTACCAAAATTTTAAGTTCCAAACAAAACACACATCTTCGAAAACACTATTAAGTGATACTGAATAAGGATAGATAGGAAATCAATGAAAAAAAATCAAGTATATAGCTAGCTCCCTCCCATAAAGTTTGTGAGAAAACCCAACAATTGTCCTGAGTACAGGCAAAACAAGTCCCTTCATAGGCTGCTGTTCTATAACTCCCAGGATTTCTCCCTTTCTGGCTGTCATACTTCACCCATCCCTGCTCTATATCCTTTTTCAACTAAAACCCTGTAGGTATATAAATAAATAACCTATTTATTTTTGCCTTCTCTTCTATTCCCTTCCTTTGTTACAAGATAAACTTCAGCTGTTTTCTAAACCATCTGCAGCTTTAGTTACTTTGACAAACTATGTTAGGATTAATTATTCTACTTAAAAACCCAGTGCTTAAGTACTTAAATGAGATACTCACACAGTCGGGAAAAGCTGTCAATCATGTCATCTCTGTGAAAATGACGGACAAAACTGTGTGAAGGCAGAGGGTCAATCTCACCTTTCCTGGGAAACAGCAGACACTTTTGGATATATTTTAAGGTGTCATTTCAGTTCTCCCCTCAGTAGCAACTGATCTTCTACAACCAACACTGGAGTCAACACTCAAGCCATTTTGAAAGCATTACCCTGGACATTTTTGGGGGTGGGGGGGATACAGGTTAATGGAAAAATGAAACTCCCAGGTTAGGTGTTAAAAGAGATTCCACCCACCTTGTCATTTTAATATGGGTTATATACAGAGCTTTAACTCTTCTGCACGACAGCAGGCGAGGAAATTAAAAAAAACAAACACCACCATGGCCAAGTTTAGCACAGCTAGTCAAAAGTAGCGTTTGAATTCTACCAGATTGGTTTTCTCCAAGCAGAAATTACCAGAATAGCCTCTACTAAATAGACTTTTCAATGAAAAGAAAGAAGCTGTTATAGCAGCTCCACTGGCTGCTGGTCCATTGCTGGAAATAATTCAAAGTGCTAGTTCTAATGTAGGAAGCTCTGACCAGCTTGGGTCCAAGCTATCTCAAATATGCCACTCCCCTTGATGAGCCCACCCAAGTGTTAAGATCATCAGGAGAGGCCTCTTAGCCTCACCACCTTCCCAAGTGTATCTGCTGGTCATATAGGAGAGGGTCTTCTCAGCTGCTGCTCACAGATTTCAGAACCTCCTCCCACAATGCTAGCTTGGCTCCATCTCTTCTGTCTTTCTACCTGGAAGCAAGGATTTCTCTCCTTAGGAAAGCTTTCATTGGGCAACTGGCCACCTGGGTTTAAAAAAATATAGATGGCTTTGCCTTCCGGTTTTGAATGTGGTTTTGATCTTGCCTTTGTTTACCTTTTAGTGTAGTACAGTGGTACCTTGTATAAAGGAATTAATTCATTCCAAATGAAATTAGGTTAAGCAAATGTTCCTTTATACAAATTTCCCATAGGAATGCATTCAAAACAGAGTGATCCCATTTTTATGTTGTACAGATTCGCCCCATAGGCGATTATGTTAAGCAAATTTCCCCTATCTCCAGAATTTTTATGTTGTACAAATTTTATGTTATACAAACCATTTGTTATACAAGGGTCCAGTGTACTTGTTTAATCCTGTTAGTATTTCTATATTGTTTTTAGTTTTAAACACTGTATTTTAATGTTGCAAACTTTTTGTTGCAACACTGGGTTCAAAAGAGTCAAGTGGGAAGCAAGTATAGTGGACCCTCGTTTAACAACGGTTTGTTTAACAGAAAATCCGCTTAAAGGAAAAAAAATCCGGAGATAGGAGAAAATCGCTTGACAGAATTGCCTATGGGGTGAATGCGTACAACAGAAAAACGGTTGCGATTAGGGATTAATCCATTTTCAATGCATTCCTATGGGAAATTTGTACAAAGGAAAAATTGCTTAACATAATTTCATTTGGAATGAATTAATTCCTTTATACAAGGTACCACTGTAGCAAAAAATCATAGTCCACCTGTCCTCTTTTTGCAAACAATCTATATAAATATGCTTTCAGCAGCACACTGTAGAGCAATGATAGTGCACGTGGCTATGCAGATGCTCTCTGTCTATAATCCCCATCGTCCTCCAGGACTGGCTTTTCTGGTTGGAGCTGAGGGGAGTCGCAGTCCACCAACATCTAGACAAATGAGTGGTGGAAACTCCCATGAAGTCTAAGCCAGCATAATCAATGGTTAGAGAAGCTAGGAATTAGAGTCCAATAACAATTGAACAGCAGAGTTTAGCTAACACTGATGTAGCAAGCTACACAATGATGATGCCTGCCTTTAGAGGCTCACACAATAAAGAGGGGAACTCACATAGAGCTGCATACAAATATTCATAAGAGTTTCATTTTTCCTGGAATAAGTAATAGCTCCATATAGATGCACATTTGTTCAACTAGGCTTTGGGCCTATTTAGGTTCAGGGGAAAGGAAACTAAAACAGCTTTAAATGTATACTTACTGCCTGTCCAGATCCATTTGGAGTATCCTGTCTACCAGCACAAGAGGATCAAGCTGCATATCAAAATAGCTGTGTATCAAAATTAGCTTGTAAGCAAGGTTCCAGCTCTCCTCAGTTCTCAGTTTCATCCTTCTCCTTTCATAGGCACCATGTAGCTATCAGTCCCAATGGTTCATCAGTCACTCTGGTGAAGCAGGAGAAACCACTTGATTTCAAAATCCAACAGAAAGAATGGAAGAGAAAGGGGTTTCCCCCCCACTGCAGCTCAGCAATGTTTATGTAAACCAGCAAACAACTTCCTCTCAATTCAAGTTGAAAGTACAACCAATCCACTCAGAAAGCTTGTGAGAGGAATGAAAGGTACTTGTAGATTTATCGGGGGGGGGGGGGGTGTTAAAAAAAAAGACAAAAACATGGTGGCACATTCAAGATAATCTTCTATATTTTAAATGTGAGCTTTCATGGACATGTCCACTTCATCAGACGTAAGAGAAGGCAATATTTTATATGAGGCTTTCATTGTGCAATATGCCTGCCTCAACCAGTGATGTTTACAAGCATTCCAGATGTCACTGTTTCCATTTTGTAACCCATTATGCTTCCCTGCCATCACTCCTGCTCCCTTTTCTTTTTCCAAAAACTGTGTTAAGAAGGAAGAGCTGCATAATATAATAGCAAGAGCAGCTGTCTGTATGGAAAAACCCGAGGTAGTTTGTGTCGCACAATAATGGTTATGTGAGATTCCTCTTTCTTTCTCACCTTCCTGTCATGCACAGTTTCCAATCAGTTCAAAGCATTTCACATCTGCTGTATTCACAGCAGGTTGGCAGAATGTAGCTTTCCTGATTGTGGAGTTTCGGTTATGGCAAACTAGTTTATCTGGCTAAGGCAGGATGTGGTAATTGCCAACATGGAGCACAATTTGCCCTAATTAAGATGTATATTGGAAGACATCCTGCAGAGGTGGCAAATGCTTGCTCATTTTCAGGATAGATGGAAAGCCAGAGAATCTGAAACTGCTATACTGTGATTTCATCTTTAGTATTCTACTTAATGCACATGGCATATCAGAGAAAGGTAGCACAGAAGTTTAAGAAGTACTTTTATTCTACTCACTAGGAATAAAATTCTGGTAGCATATCAATAATCCTTGGAAAAGCAGAAAGGGAACGAAATATGAGAATGACTCCATAAAGACAGGACCTTCTGGAAGTCTCAAGTTCATAAGATTGCCATTAAGTCAGAGGTGACCTGATGACATATAACAACAGCAGCAGTATTTATCATCCTCAGGTATAGCAAAAATAAAAAGAGTTGTGCCAACCAAGTCAATTAAAATAATAATTAAAAATTAAGAAGTTGAGGAAATACAATATAAAGTACCTGTTAAAAGCCCATCCTTTAGCAGCCAGTTGGTTGTTAAAGGCTTGTCTGAGTAGGAACAGCTTATCCTTATGGCGGAAGATCAAAGAGGGGACAAGTCCAGCCTTTCTTGGTTGAGAGGTCCATAATTGAGAAGGCCTTGCAACACTGAATGAATCTCATGCCTGAACTTCTAACACCTCTTACAACTCATAGGAAGAGAGGCAACAGCACAACTTAGAGCAGGGGTTCCCAGGGGTTCTTTGACTAAAACTCCCCAAAGCCTTCACCACTAGCTATGCTGGCCTGGATTTCTGGAAGTTATCATTTAAGAACGTTTGTGGGTCCAAGGCTGGGAATCGTTGGCGTGGAGGCTCAATTCTTGAGGCAACATGCTCCTCTGCCCAAGTTAGTAGAATTCCAAGTTGGCTACATGAACTCAACTGCATTGAAAATCCTTGCTCTTACTATCTTTGTAACCATAACTAAAAAGAGCCTGCTCTAACATACAGAAATGGTTGCACACCAGTTTGAGGGAAATTAATGGCTTGTAAGGAAGCTCATTTTCCATTTTGCAAATAATAAAATAAAAAAACCAAAAAAACCCACAAAAACTTTTTTCTTCTTCTGTATTTGATATGGCCTGTTGGGATAATCAATGTTTGTTGTTGTTGTTGTTGTTGTTGTTGGTGGTGGTGGTGGTAATTATTGATTGCTAAATAATTGTAAATATGCTAAAACCCCAAGAAAGTTTAGCATTTATTATGCTTTTGTTGCATTTAAACTCTCTTCCATGTACATCTGGGGACCCAAAGTTGGGAAGCATTGCAATACCAACTCACACCAGATCTCCAACATATCAGCCAGTTTTTCTAAACTTAACTAGCAACTGCCAAGGTGCCAACCTTCTGTGTGCAACCCGTCGGCATATTCCTGCCTATCCCTAACCCAAAAACGTCTGGGGATCTCATTATCATCTAATGTTCCCAATGGCTACTGGGGTATATTGCCAATAGCACATGGTCAGGAACTGTGGTAAGTCTGAAACCCATGTTTCTGCTGTTAAGATGTGATTTATTCAATTTATATAAATATTCACTTTAATATGTTGTATTCTGTATGTATCCATTGAAATGCATTAACTAGGGGAAATCTGGACTAAAGGTCAATTTTAGTTCTGTTTTCTGCAAAGTCATCTTATGAGGTGAAACATCTGTGGAGTCGTTCTGGTGGTTATCATGACCTGATGTTATGCGAGAGCTTCCTGGAGAAGCGTGGGAGGGTTACAATGACCAGGGTATCTTGAAAGGTGATTGGGTAGAGCCAGTTGGTATGCTGATATCAGCTAGCTGATATGGGCGTGGAGATAGTATAAAAGACTCTGAAAAATCTGTCCAGTGTGTTTGGAATCAAGGGCAGACCCTGTTAGTCACCCCTTCCTAACACCCCTAATGCACTGGGAATTGCCTGTCTGTATCTCTTGGTTAGCTTAATAAAGCTGCTGCTTTTCTTTAAATGTGCTTGTGTTTCTTGCCATACTGGGGCCACCTAATCTCATCTTTTACACTGACCCTTTGGACCTTCCACTAAGAAATACAAAACATGGAAGTCAAAGTGGCTGGAAGTCTACTTCTGTCTCTGACAAACAGGTTGGGGGATGTCAAACGGTACAGGAAAGGACAGGAGCCTGCCATTCCCCAATGGTTCAAGGCACAACAGTTCAACACCCATTTTTGGAAGAGGAAAAGGGGAGTTCCAGGGAAGATCGGGATGCCATAAAAACAAGTGCAGAGACTCTCTCTAGCTCACATCTCATTTAGGAAGATGGTGTCCCAGTCATACATTTGGTAACACCATCCAAGAAAAATGATGTTCAACATTCCACCCTTCTTCTACTACTACTAAACAAAATGGCACTGAGCAAATATAACCAAGTACGCCAAGCATTACTGGCATTCATTGATGAATTCAGCACATTTTCCTTATTTTTACCTTAACAAATAGCTCATTGTTTCCAACCTTGAACACATTCCACAGATTGCTAAAGCATATTACGATTTGCCAAACTCTTCATGTTTCCCAAAACTGGGGGGGGGGGGGGTTCTTAAATGAAATGGGTTCCACATACACACAAAAAGGCTTCCAATGCATTCAAAGATACAGATACTTGTTCATAGGTCACTTTCAGTCATGTGTGATTGACTCTATACAGGAGAAATCTGCATGTGCAAAACCTGTAAAAGTAGCTCAACTTCAAATTAATGGAATTATGGTACTCTTATAAATATTAGAAATGCTAACATAGAAAAAACCCATAAGTTCATGTTTCAATATCCCAGGAAATTCACATTTCTGACATGAAGGGCACAACATTCAGTCAAAACAACAAATGTATAAGAGATAGAGAGGGTTGGTTATTCTACTTAATTTCATCAAGACATAATGGCAACTTAGGGTGGGTGTTGAACTAAAAGTACTAGTAATCTTATATGTGCAGTCATACAAACCAAGTCCCAACCCCAATCCAGACTACAGTACTTGGGTGTATCTGAAACCTATTATGGGCTTGAGGGCCCCTTGTGACCAAATCTTGTTTACTTCCAATTGACTGAGGATAAGTCATGTATGCATGGTTCCTCCTACAGTATTTCAGTGTGTGTTCATTTATTTTTAATATCGTCTTATTCCAGTTTTCTCCAGTGACTAGAACGGTGTGTGTATATGTAAATATGCACCAACAGAAAAACATGTGCAAGCATGTATACACTACATCTGTTGAAGCATTTTTCTAGTTTAGATCAATCTTGTCCCATATCATTCCATTTTCCACCCTTGCCTACTCTAGCCTTGTCCACTAAACAACAGTCACATTCCAAATATATATATTATTGGATGCTGCCTTCCACAGACAAGGCTTCGTCCACAAGTGTGTAACAGAAAAAGGGCTCAATGAAGGTAAACTGAGAATTATTCTTCCAAAAAAAGAGCAAATTTGTCGTTTTATGCATAGGTCTAAGCAGTTACAGAAAACAATCTGTTCTATTTCTACGTACCTTTTACAGCAGGGTTTTATCGAAATTTTATTCAAAAATACATGCCACTGCCTTCAGTTAGACTTACAGTATTTTCACTTAAACACGCAGACTACGTGGAACCAATCATGAACTTTGCTAGCATAGCACCGACTTCCCCAGAGAGAAAAACTGTTTATAATATACAAAAATAAGCCTGGGAGCTGCTGCTGTCTAATATCATAACATTACAATACCAAAAGTCCTGCACATCTAATTTCTCAAAGACAAGCCTCACATGAAAGCCCAATACAGAATCCATTCGTTGTATTAGTCAGACTTTTTCTTTAGCTGTAATTCCAATAGCAGGTATTTCTACCTTATCCAGGAAAAAAAAGAAAGGCAGCCAAAACAAAAGAAGGCTGAGAAGACCAAACAAAACAAAAGAACAAGGCCTAAAACAAGGTGAGGGACCATGAAGAAAGTTGATAAAATTACACACTGTACAGAAAAAAAGAGGGCTGGAAGATATTTCCCCTATCCGTCTCAATCCAGAAGAATTCGGGATCATTCCAATGAAGCTGAATGATGGGAAATTCAGGACTATAGCAGGGTAAAAATACCCAAAAATAAATAAAATTAATTAATTAACCATAATGGTGATATACTTTATTATCTTTAGTACTGAAGGAAACGTCCCCCTTAAAATATGCTGCTAGGGAACACAAGCAGGTTTGGTTTCATGACAGTGCACTGTCCAGAAATGTGGGTGGTCACTGTACAAAATTAGATAGTTTTGTCTGGACTAGATCTGAATTACACATGCATTCCTTAGAAAGGACACTATAGCCCAGTGGCTTAGTTACATACAGGGCCAAAGGTCCCAGAATCCAATGCAACACTAATCTACACATTTTGTCTTTTCCGGGCATATTCTGATAAATCATGACTGTTTCAGACAGCTATGAGACTGTTGTACAGTAGAGCAATATAAAAATGCCAAGAAATACCATTTTGTACTGAGCTGGTTTTGCCCTCCACCTTGGACAAACAATTATTAACAGAGCAATCCAATGCAGATTTTGCTGGACGGTGTAGAACCTATGAGTAAATACCGAGTATTGTTGGGTCAACACAGTTTCTTGTGCAATTAATTTCTGAGGCACCAAGACATCATGCCAGAACGTAAAATCCAGCAATGGCTTACTTGGCTCATCTTGCATCTCTTTGACAAACCGAAAATGCTGCAATCCTATGCAGGCTTTTTAATAAAAGGGCCTTATGGAGGCTTACAACAGGCATGTGACTGATCGATACACCCACAGCTACAGGCAATAACCACAAGGTAAAGTACTGGGCGTGTGGGTTGTGCATCTATTTCCCCCCCCCCCAAATCTCTTTAATATGATGGCAAATCAAACGTCTGCCTGGGAGTCAACCTCAACGCTCCCCCCCCAAAGACATGGTCGTGTAACGAGATAATTAGATTGGCTGGGGCTATTTATTTGTACTTTAAAACAGGAGGCATCGTAAATTGAAGGGGGCATTTTACCCCCCCCCCAAAACCCATCCTAGTCTCTGCCCACTCCACCTTTATCTTCCTACACCATCATGAATGAATCACTGTCAGAGAGCCCATCTTGCGCGGGGCTCACACCCTCTCACGACCCCACACGTGGACTGAACCCGAGGGTCATCCGCCCCCCCCCCCCCACACACACACACCTCGGAATATTCCTCCCCTTCGCCCCCAATCTAAGCAAGGAGTACACGGCGCCAAGGCCCGAAAAGGCCAGGTCAAAAAAAGCAGGGCGCGCATAAAAATAAAAGTAAAATAAGCACCCCGTTTCAAAACCCTTCTCCTCTTTTACGGGGGGAGGGGACGAATGAGGCCCCTCATTCCTATCATCATCATGATCATCATCATGCTCCTCGTCGTCTTCTTCTCCCCCCCCCCCCAACAGCTTAACCCCGGGGAGGATGGCGCAGCAGCGAGAAGAGGGGAACGGCTCCGCCGCCGCGGCTGCCTGCACGAAGGGCGCCGAAGCAACGGCGCTCCCTCCTTCCTTGGCGGAGGCTGCCCAACCCCGGCGGGCCCCGGAAAATGGCTGCCGCTGGAGCTCGGAACCTTTTTATTTTTTATTTTTGGCAACGCGGCTGCGGAGGCAAAAGGAGCGCGGTGGCTCCACGCGCCCGGCTCGTCCTCCCTTTTCCCTTCCAACGAAAGGAGGGGGGGGGAAACATATCTATCTCGGAATGGAAGGAAGGGCGGAGAAAGGGCGCGGGCCGGCGCGCGCCTGCAACAGCCGCCAACGCCCGGGGTGTGTGTGCGTGTGTGTCGCCCCTTAGCCCCCTTCCTCGGGTTACCTTTGAATTTGAGCTCGTGCTGCGGTTCCAGAGACAGGACCTGCTCGGCTTTCGCCATGTTCCTCCTCCTCCTCCTCCTCCTCTTCCTCCGGCGGCAGCGGCGGCGATCGAGGCGCCCAGCGAGGCGGGGGGGGGGTCGGCGAGCGGGAGGAAGCCACTGGAAAACGGCCCGATCCGACCCAAACGCAGGCACGCGCACACGCGCCCGGGCGCGCGCGCTGTCGCTCGCTCACAGCAGACACGCACACAAACGCAGCCCCGCCGACGGGTTGAGCCACGAGCTCCGCCTCGCCGAAAGCACAAACCGAAAGAAGCAAGGGAAAAAAAACAGGAAATATAGGCGAGAGGCGGCTGGAGGAGAAGGACGAGGCGGCGGCGGCGGCGGCTCCGTTTTCAAGGCACCCCCCGAGGGTCCCCGAGTCCGCGGCCCGGCGCCTGGTTGCACGGCCCGGGAATCAGCCGGCGCGCATCCGTTGCCCTCCCTTGCAAAGAGGCGGGGAGGACGCTGCAGCAACGGAGCCGGGGGCGGGGAGCTGGGTGGGGGAAGGCACACGGAGGCAGGGCAGGCAGGCAGGCAAGCCATAAAACTGCAAGCTGACGTCTCCAAGCCCGGGGAGGGATCGCCGCCCGCGCGTAATCCTGGGCAGGGCTTCAGGAACCGAAGGAGATGCGGAGCAAAGGGAAGCGGAGACGCGGCGCCAGAGAACCCGCCCGCCTTGCGCTGGGCCGGGACAGGCCAGTCCTCTTGCCCCGGGCATATTTCCCGCGAGGGGAAAGCCGCTGTCCCCAACGGCTGAACGGAGGCCCCGGGACACCCGGTAAGAAGGCGCCACGGCGGCCGGACCGCCAAGGAACGGGGACCCTGGGCCAAGAGGAAGGCAGTACAGTAGCAGGAAAAGAGGAAGACGTAACGTGAGATGGATTCAGTCCGTGAAGGAAGCCAGGACCCAGCGTTTGCAAGCCTGGAGCAGGGTTCTTTAAAAGGAAAGGACGTTTTGGAGGTCATGCATGCCTAAGGTCACCACGCGTCATAAAAGCCCTGAACGACTGCAGCAGCAACGAGAAAGATTTTAACGGGTGCTGTTAATCTTTCGAGTTAGGATGCATCCGACGATGTTAATGGGGTTTAGTAATCTTAGAACCTCAGTTTATAGGGTTGGTGAATTCTTTGGTGAAAGAGCTGAACACCGGAGGGTCGTGCTTGGGCATCCAACCAGATCGTCTCTTTGGTCTGTAATTTGTAATATTCAGGGTCATAGGTTTCTCCTGACTGGCCCTGTGGGAAGAGGAATCATCAGTCTGAAGAAGAGAAGTGGGGTTTATGGATTAGAGAGCAGTGGTTCTCAACCTGTGGATCCCCAGACGTTCCTGGACCGCAACTCCCAGAAATCCTTGCCAGCGCAGCTAGTCATGAAAACTTCTGGGACTTGCAGTCCAGGAACATCTGAGGATCCACAGGTTGAGAACCACTGGATTAGAAGGATCTGCCTCAGACTGAAACATCTGAATGAAAAGAAAAATAAGTTCAGTGTAGCGACATAATAATATTCATGGAAGACTACAGTATTCCCACTATGTGCCTATCTATGATCTTTGCTCTTTCAACTCTGTTCCTGTACCTATCACATTTTATTGTTTGTTGACTACCTATACATGGCCTATTCAAGCACAAAAGCCTTTCAGAATTAAAAAAAATGCAAATACAAATCATTACAAAAAAAAACACACCAAGGTGTAAAAATATGTGTTGAATGCTACCATAAAATAGCCCTGCTAAGAGGAAGAAATGAGAACCAACATTACAAGGGGGCTTCAGAATTATGTTTTCTGACAAAACATGACTGACTCCCCCAAATCCTCACAAAAAACAAGTAAACCAGAACTGGGTACCCCAGATAAAAATATTTGAAACTCAGTGGGCTTAATAAATAACGTGTGCATTTTCTCATATGCTTCGGATTTTTCCAGAACAGCTGTCATAAGAACATAAGAAGAGCCATGCTGGATCAGGCCAAAGGCCCATCTAGTCCAGCTTCCTGTATCTCACAGTGGCCCCACCAAATGCATTTGGGAGCACACCAGACTCTGTCTCCTGATACCACTCCCCTGCATCTGGCCCTTGAAGTACCCCAGTTTTAAGCCTGGAGATTACACATCTCATCTCTATCCTTGCGGTACATCTCCCTTTAGACTTTCTATTATAAGGCTGCAATGAAATACTGTACGTACACCTCTATCTAAGCAGAATATCCCAATCAATTTACAGTACTTCTGAACAGAACGTTAAGACTCTATGTTTAAACTCGTAATAAGGTAAGCACTGCTGAACACAGCAGACCTACCGGTATTTCTGAGAAATAATTTTACTTATTTATTACATTTTTATCCCACCTTTCTTCCGGTGAGCTCAAGGTGGCCTCTTATGCTTTTATTCTCTTCTATTCCATTTCTTGTTTTTCCTACTCAGAAGTTCATTTGTAGGTACAGTACTTTGGGGCAGGGAGCAGTTACTCCATAAAAATGCTAGGATAAAAATAAAAGCATGCCTGCTTTAAAGTTGTGGAGCTCTTCCTTCCATGGAAGGTGTAATGAGTTTTGTCTGGTGGGTCCCATTCTGAAGTAGAGCTTTAAATCATGACATACTAAATGAAATAGGAAAAGCCATTTACAAGAAGGCATCATATTCTAGTCTATTCAGTAAGAAAACGATATATTTCCTTCATTCCATCTCATGGCAGCTTTATCACGCCCATTTATTTTCCTGCCTGGTTTTGCAAAGGAGTGGTTGCAAAACCAGATTTTTTAGAATGACTTGGGTTTCCTTGTTTTAATATGACAAACAGTGACTATTGCTGTTAATTGCTGTGTCTGTACTCCATTTCTTCTAATTACCAATTCAGATGCCTATCACTTTGGAAGTAAAATGGGGCCATAAAAAAACACAACACCCCCCCCAAAAAATAAATCCAGAAAAAACAACACTCATTTCTACATTGTGAATGATTCCTTAAATAGGTGTGAGTACCGTATATACTTTAGGTTTATAATAAAAATTAAACATAAAGTTTTAAAACCTGTAGCATAACATTTTGGGAAGCTGCGAGTATCCAAACGTATTTTCTGATGGGGTGGTATAGGGTATTATGGGGAAGGTCCAAGCAGGCTGTTCCAAATTTGGTTCCCCAGAAGTCGGAGTACAATTCCCATCATCGCCGTCTAAGTCAAGAGTTTCTGAGAATTACTGCATGACATATCTGCTTGCTTGAGCAGCCTAGGTGCCCTAAGCACATCTGATCTCGCCTGATTTTCGGAAGCTAAGCAGGGTCAGCACTGGTTAGTACTTGGATGGGAGACCACCAGGGAACACCAGGTGCTGTAGGTGCCTGGAGCAGAAACTGGCAAGCCACTACAGTATTCCTGCCAAGAAAACTCCATGGACATGGGGTCACAAAGAGTCGGTCATGACTGTAACAACAGAACACACACACATTTGCTTGCTTAGCTTTGTAGTCCAAAAGCATATTCAAGCCCATACTTGAGACAGGATGTAACCAGAGGTCTCTGAGAGAACATTTGAGGCATAGAATTTTAGAGTGACGATTCAAGACAGGAGGCAAGGGGGGAGTATTCTAAACCCAGTTGACCCAAAATCAACATAGTGGATTTCAAACCAAAAAAGCTCACACTGAAATAAAGCAGTATGTTTGTGTCATTTACCTGTGCAAATTTTCTTGCTGCTGTGTGAAAGATAGTAAAGGTTCAATGGATAATAATGTTAAGCTATAACTTTCCTTTGTTTCCTTTCCCCTCTGTTTTAGCACTGTGACTGACTTGTAGCCTGCATTATGGTTAATGCTTTTTGCTGGCCGCAGACCGTAATAATAATAATAATAAAATATTGAATTAAAACTGTTAGTCATTAAAATGTTACAACATTTTGCCATTTCTAAAAAAATTGCCAGTATGCTGAATTACGGTGATCCTAACAGGATTTTCATGTAAGGATTTTAATGGATGGTCGCATACACACCAAGAAAGGATTTAATGCAAGGTCTCCTGTGTCATTGTCTGATGCTCCATCCACTACAAAAATCGGAGATGTTGCAACAATTTAGACAGCTTGGTCTCATGCTGCTTAGGGTAATAACTGGCTCCATCCTATAGACTCTTGGGATTTGTAATTTGGTGAGATACTTAGAATTCTCTGCTAGATGGCCTGAGAGCATTCCCTGAATTACAGCATAGAATTCTAAATATCTCATCATACTCAAATCCCAGGGCTGTGTAGCATGGCGCCATGGCACTTACTGTGGTATCAAAGTGCTGTGACTATGTAGTGTGGATACAGTTAATGTCATCTGGATTCTATAAAAAAGTCAAAGAATGAAAGAAAAGCCATGCAGGCTAAATATCTGGAAGCAACCTAGCCATAAATCTGTAGGTTTAGAACCACACACAACATGGTGAAGAAAAACATTGTAAGAAAAAGCCTATCATATTACATTATTATGTCTTCCTATAAGTCTTCCTGTGAGGGTTCAGTCTTAGCCCAGGCATCCCGCCCTTCGAACTTTAAAGAAGGCATCTCTCGGAATGAACAAACAGAACTTTTATTGGGTTCATCAACAATAAACGAAGTTTTTCTTCTAACTACAGTTTCAACATCTTTAACACCAGACGTGAACGGGTTATTCTTCCCTCTGTAAGTTGGGGTTTCTAGAATGTGATTAAGTTCCCCACCATCACTTGTGGATATTCAGCTCCACCACAACTCTCCTCCTCCCTCTCCGAAAGCCGCAACCCCTCCACCTGTATCCCAATCTCCTTCACGGAGGGTTGGGGTTTGCCCACTTGTATCCCAATTTCCGAAGTGGACCTGGGGCCAGGGGGTCTCCTCTGGGGTGTACACAAGGGATAGTCGGGTCTCCGGGTCAAGTCCTCTTGGGGGTCCAGCATCCCGGCCTCGACTGCCATCTGGATCTTTGCCAGCCATTCTTCCAGCTCTATCTCTTTGCGTATCTCTTTACGCTTTCGGTTGTACTCTCTGTACTCTCTCTCCCCCCAATAGGAACACTTGTTTGTGTGCCCGACGCCTATAACTCTTGACTTCTTTATGTGGCATCATCATTTGTTCCTAGTTCCCAGTCCATGGGTCCTCCATCCATACCCACTCCCATCCTTCTGGAGGCTCCCGTCTCTTTCCCTTTTTACAAGTCCCAAACCCCACCTCTACCGGAGTGGATTGGTTAGTTTTCCCCGCCATGTCCTCCTTTCTACTTCTAGTCGGACCTGGGTCTTCTTCTTTCTCCCTCTCTTTCTGCTTCTCAATTATTTTGAGGGCATCATAGTAACCCTTTAGTAACATAAACCTCTCCACGGGGGTCACTGTCAGTTGTTTTTCAGTCTCCCCTTTCTGTCCTGGCTTCTCCATCAACTCAGCTGAGCGTGCAGGGGTCCCTCTCTCTCCTTCCGAGAAGTTTCCCTCACACTTCCATTATAAATCTCACTTCCCTCCTTTACAGAGATATCCTTATCACTCCATTTATATTGGTCTCTGGACTTTCAAACTATAGTACTTGTCTGACATTATCAGTTGGGAAGCATTCCCTATGTACACTAGGTTAATGCAACATAAACATTATGCAAGACAGGTCAGATTGCCTTGATAAAATGGCACAGTTTATATTGCTGTTGTCACAGAAAAGACTGAAAGTGTGTCATTGGGCGTTTTCCAGAAATTTCAAACTGAGATGGTTGTTTTTTTTAGAATCAGAGTATGGTTGGCCTACATGGCTTAGCTACATGGCCTGGCTGGAACAGACTGGTGCAGACTAAATAGAATTGCTTATGGTTGGGTAGAGATCCTGTGTGGCATGTAGTGAGATCT
Source organism: Phrynocephalus guinanensis (assembly GCA_037367245.1). Classification (NCBI taxonomy): domain Eukaryota; kingdom Metazoa; phylum Chordata; class Lepidosauria; order Squamata; family Agamidae; genus Phrynocephalus; species Phrynocephalus guinanensis. The sequence goes on along the minus strand of CM074737.1, from coordinate 113,625,739 downwards.
CTGCATACACATGGCATAGTGCCCCTATTTGGTCTTCAGTACTTGTTAGAGAAAATAAAACTGAAGGCTTTCTCTTGGAAGCAGGAGGAGGCAAGTGATTTATTTATTGTGCTTAGAACTAGGGAAGACAATGTGTTTTAAATAACCCATAAATAAAAGGGGGCAAATCCTTCTCCTTAATCCTTACCACTTGTAAGAACAAGTTAGGGATTTTGTTATTTTCTCTCTCTAGAAGGTACAGTGCATAAAGCCATGCCCTAATTACCTTAATTTTTTTTTTTTTTTGTGCCTTCCCTCTTTTCCTTCAGCAGAAATGGGACATTTTATGGTGACTTTTCCAATTTCCTCATACCTATTTAAACCAGTAATTATATGGCAAAATTGAAACCAGCTAACAAACTGAAGCAGGCAGCATCTTTTTGTTTCTCAGCTCGCTTTGGTTTTTTTTTTCAATGATGGCACAGGGTGGAAATGAACCAAACTTGGTTAATCCTACCTGCACCCAAAAACTTCCAGGAAGATGCAGGTAGGAATGCTCTGGTGATAGGCTAGTTCACGCCAGCTATTGCATTATGTGATTACCAGGAAAAGGAAGGAACCAACCTGCCCCCACAGAGACCAAACGGCGAGTTAAATGCCTGTGTAGTCATCCACTAAAGGTGCACCTTAGGCCATTGTCCACCTAATGAGCCTATTGAGGCTACTGTCCACCTAACGAGCCTACTCAGGCCATTGTTCATCTTATGAGACTGTTTCAGACCAGGGTGACATGAGGTCAAAGTGAACTATAAAATGGAGGACTCACAGCTAGCTTTCCTCAGACTGACAAAGCTGTTTGGATGAGCACCAAAACATTTCAATCTCTCAAGAAAAGAAGTCCAGTTGCCATGACTCAACTTCCAGATAAACTCACCTGGATGACTGAGAATCTTAACAGACAGTTATCCCGTAAGTTAACAAAACTTCTGGGTGTGGGGTTTTAAAGTATGTATATACAGTAAAGACGTCAGTGAGGGCAAGTGTGCGCAGCAGATAGAAGCATCTGGAGAGATGATATAGGCTCTCTTCATAGAGGGTATAGTGAAGAATTATGCGACATTGGGCTGATAGGAGGGAGAAGGAAAGAGAAGTGTTGGTGGTTACCAAGGAAACATGAGATAATGCAAGAGAGGTAGGAGTTAGGTCAGCTAGGTGGGCAAATGAGGGCGGGGAGGGAAGGAGATCAGAAAAATAGTTGCAGCATTAAATTTACTTCAAACATTGACATAACTTTGCCTTATTGTTATGCTGGGTTGTCCTTATAGATTTTATTCACCATAAGTACTTTGCTCCCATTGTCTGTGAAATGAAATAATTTCCTGCTTTTGAGAGAAATCTAGAAGTTTTTCATATAGAACCCACACTAGTTTTCTTTCCAAGAGACATTTAAAGTCTACAACTTAAAGAAACAGATCTAGGGAGGATTGGAGCTCCTTGTAAAGAAGACTAATGAACTTTCCTATTGCTAGGGAAGTCCGCTCTGGGAAACCCATCTGTGTGGCTTCATGAAGGCCACAATGAAGAACCTGTGTTAGAAAAATAAAATTGTTAGCAAGTTCTTTTAAACCCACAGATCTGTTAATCGGGTAAGATGTAACCAAAAGCAGAAGGTGGGGTGAGAGGAAGATAATGAGAAAAATAGACAACTTGATGTTGAACTCACAGAGTCTGCAGGGTCATTATCTTCAGATGGCTGGGAGGAGATGCAGACTTAAATGGATTCAGCCCGCCTTAATGTTGGTCTACAACAAGCAGATTCCTACTCATTGGCTATGCTTGGTAGGGCCGATATGGGTGACACATCAACAAACTTCTGAATGGTTGGGCCACAAGTAACAATTTCTAACTCCTGGATGAAGACTTTGGGCAAACAGATATATAATAGCTGACAGCCAGTCAGTAGTAAGTCACAACGAATGTACGCCCATTGAATCAATGGGGATTTAGTGAGTTAACTCCTCTGTTATTCAGTGGGACTGGCCCTACTTGAGTTGTGAATTATTACTGGATTTCAGCCAACTGGCTAATGTTTCTATTTGTAAAAGTTTCAAATGTATTTATTTGTTCATTCACTTAGGTTTATTTATTCCCTTAGACTGAACCCTTAGGTTTTTCATTAGCTAGAGAACAAAACTTGAGTTCAGTTATGATGGGTTAAAAACAGTCAGTAAGAGCAACCTGATTGATTTGTTACCTAACGAATAGAAGTGTTTTTTTTTTTAAAAAACAAAGGTATTGTCTCTTCAAGAGGATTGCTCTTCCTTCAGATGTAGAATATCACTGGAATTAAATTAAATGTTTCCCATACAATAAATAAAGTAAAGTAAGCCACTGGAAATCACATTCACAGAATAATTCTGTGTTTAGAGCCAGGCTTGCTGTTTTGTTCTGGGTGGTAGTATATTTGCTAAAAAAACAATAAGGGACTTCAGTCCCATATAAACAGATATCTTTCAACAAACCATGTGTTGCAAGATAAATAAACCAGTGTTTAATGTCGTTCTTTATAATTTCAGAACTCTTTCCATCCTTGACCTTTGCCCCTTTCATGATTCATCTCTATATTTATTAGTATTATTGTGTACTCTCCACTTTGCTGAGAAGATAAATTCTAGTGAATAGCTACCAGATCCTGCATTTCTTTTGGAGATATGGCACTGGAGAGTGGTGGTGTTTTAATAATATTTATTTATAAAAATACAGATAGAGTAAAAGCCGATGCAAGCAATATTAGAACATTCACTTTCTATGATTCCAGAGGGGTCAGAAGCAATTAACTGCAAATAATTTGTTATATATAATCAATCCCCCCCCCATATCTAACACATAATTAAATTACATTACCATTGTAATTTGGAGAAACTTTCCTATTTCTTGCACTGCAATTGCCAGATTTCACCAGGAATTCCTGCATCCAAGATTCTGGAAGCTGCAGCCAAGAAATTTAAGTCTACAGAGGAGATTTTCAGCACTCGTAAATCATTTACACTTTTATTTTGCACAGTATATCCAGCTTGCGAGATTAAAATATTGTTACACTGTGAGAGTACATTTTAAAGCTAACACAAAGAAGTTTAGTAGGTTAAATCAAGGATTCTGTAACAGAATTAGAACTACAAAAAATAGCTTTAAAATAACGCACAAATGGCATGAAATCCCCCTTCCCTGCAACATCAGCTTTACAGACTGACAATACAAACACAGTCTTTACATGTCTTTAGGACCAGCCCAAGAAAATTTGAGGGGAGGAGAGATCAAGTCTTGTGACTTTCATATGCTTGGAAAAATAATAAGCAATATTTAAACAGTTCTGTATCAGGCTGCAGTTCATGCAAAGTAAGGACAGGTAAAATGCATTGCAACATTTAGAATTCTGACCTACTAAAATAAAAATATTAACTTGGGACAGGGAACAGAGTGAACCTAAGAAAGAAACCCAACTTAAATTTGTAGAAGACAGTATCTGTCACAACATTGCCAATTCTACTTTTTTAAAAAAAAAATTCCATCTTGTCTGAAGGCCTCCATTATTGTTCCACTGCCAAAGAAGCCATCTATTAACAGCTTAAATGATTATAGACCTGTGGCACTTACCTCCATTGTAATGAAGTCTCTGGAACGATTAGTCCACCAGCATATCATCTCTTGCCTCCCAGGCACATTTGATAAATATCAGTTTGCTTACAGAGCAAATAGATCCACGGAAGATGCTATAGATATCACCTTGCACACTGCTCTTACCCATTTGGAGCTGCGGGGGACCTATGTAAGGATGCTCTTTGTGGACTTTAGCTCTGCTTTCAATACAATTATACCTCACAAGCTGATATCTAAACTTAAGGACCTTGGTTTTTGTCATTCCATCTGTGCCTGGATCATGGATTTCTTATCAAATCGCTCACAGAGGGTCAGATTAGGTGACTACATGTCGTCAGCCCTCACTCTCAACATGGGTACTCCACAGGGCTGTGTGTTGAGCCCACTATTGTTTAGTATTTACACCTCTGACTGCACCCATAATCATCCTGAAAATAAAATCATCAAGTTTGCCGATGACACAACAGTAGTGGGACTCATCTCTGGTGGAGACGAGTCAGCCTACCGAGAGGAGGTGCATCGGCTGCTACGGTGGTGCAGAACCAACAATCTGATAATAAATATCAACAAGACCAAAGAACTTATAGTGGACTATCGAAAAAGGAAATCAGACACTCAGCCCCTGATTATTGATGGAGTTTGTGTAGAGCGGGTGATGGACAGTAGGTTCTTAGGAGTTATTCTACAGGAGGATTTGACCTGGAGTGCCAACACTGAAGCACTGGTTAAGAAGGCCCAACAGAGATTATATCTTCTGAGACTTCTCAGGAGGGAACAACTGTCTAAGAAACTGTTGGTAACCTTCTACCGGGGCTTTATAGAAAGCACTATCACTTACTGCCTCTGTGTCTGGTTTTCCAGTTGCACAGTGGCAGATAGAAGGGCACTCCAGAGGGTCATAAACACTGCTGAGAGGATAGTGGGCTGTCCTCTTCCTCCTTTGGAAGAATTATACAACTCCAGATGCTCAAGGAAGACATCTAGAATTTTGAGACCCTTCGCATCCTGGCTACCAATTTTTTGAACTGTTGCCGTCTGGCAGGAGATACAGGACTCTTAGGTCAAGGACAAATAGACTAAAGAACAGTTTTTATCACAGAGCGGTATCCAAGCTAAATGCGACAGTTTTAGCACTATCTTAATCAGTTTTAAGTAGTGTTTTAAATTTTGTAAGCAATTTTAAGAGTTTTTAATATTTTGTATGGTGTTTTATATGTTTTATGTGTTTTGTATGTTAGAGTGTGTAGTGGAACAGCACTCTAATTTCGTTGTGCATATTTTGCATATGCATAATGACAATAAAACTCTATTCTATTCAAAAAAAAATGCCTCCGAATATTGTTTTTCTGCAGGGCCACACTCCAATTATTGTGATTGCTGGATTCACTTGATAGCACAGGAATATTGTACAGTATGTTGGAAATAGGGACGGTTCTCTATCCATTCCACAATCTTCATCTCTGATTGCTGGAGAGGAACATTTAAAGACATACAAGCTTTTGCACAGAATCAAGGTCTGCTTCATAGCCTAGGAAGCTGTTGTAGTAGGACTTAACTTTTGAACACATATGCATAGCTGTGCTTTGCATGGTTGATGAGAAAAGGAATGAATTGGTTAAGAATTACAGTTGGAAACAGTCAAATTGATTAAGACCATTGGTTCTCTCAGCTTTGCTTTCCTCTGCCTGTGTTGGCTTACAGCAATGCAGCCCCTAAACCTCTTTCCGAATTGAAATTGAGGCCCAAAACCTTATTTCCCCACTCCCGTGTCTCAAGTTGTACATGGCCATCAACAGATTTTCAGAAGGGAGATAAAAAAAGGCTGAAAGTTATCCTATGGTTTAATGTCGCACCTGCATCCTTATCTGCTTCTTCGAAATTTATGTTGTGATTTGCTCCTCAGCTGGCTCAGCAGACTAGAGTGCTGAAACAGTCAGCTGCAAAGTTGGCAGCTCAGCGGTTCAAATCCTGGGTGCCACACAATGGAGTGAGCTCCCGCTGTTAACCCCAGCTCCTGCCAACCTAGCAATTCCAAAGCATGTAAATGCAAGTAGATAAATAAGTACTGCCGTAAAAAGCAGGAAGGTAAACAGTGTTCTGTGAAGCCATGCCGGCCACATGGCCATGGACTTGCACAACACTGGCTCTTTGGCCTGAAAACGGAGATGAGTCGGTCACAACTAGCACACATGTGCAGGGGGAACATTTACCTACCTTGCTCCACAGCGCAACAAATCTGAGTAAAAAGATAGCCCAAGATAGGGGACAGCATACATGCTCTATATACTCTTCCTTCAGATGTAGACTATTACTGGAATTAAATATATAGCATGCATTAGAAAAGTACTGTCTTACACTTGGCATTTCTAGAAAGTTTAAATACCAGTGCTCCTTGCATTTTCTTTCAGGGTGTCTTTTAAAGTCCACAGTGTATCCTTTCCTTAATATTCTGCTTCCTTAAGTAGACATAGCATGGTATGTTTTGGAATCCTTATAATATTTTTAATTTTGATCAGAAATACTTGTCTAACTTGCCAACTTACTTCGTGAAGTAGCCCCATGGCGCAGTGGATAAATGCCTGTACTGCAAGTAAAACTGTGCTCACGACCTGGGGTTCAATGGTTGACTCAGCCTTCCATCCTTCCGAGGTCGGTAAAATGAGTACCCAGCTTGCTGGGGGCGGGGGCGGGGTGTGTGTGTAGCCTGCACACTGTAATTAAAACTATAAACCACCCAGAGACTACATGAAGTGGTACGGGGCGGTATATAAGCAGAACACTTTGCTTTGCTTTGAAGTGCAGTACTCAACCCTGATCAATATGATCAGATTGAAAGCCAAATAAATTGGATCAAGCATCTTGATTCCTTGAAGAATTCTTTTTAACATGACTGCTTTCCCCCCATGTAATATAGCATTACACGGAGAACTAAAGTGTGTGTGTGTATTTTGAATCTTTAACCTCATTTTGATGTTCCCTATAAAATTACCCTCCATATCTGGCTTTTGAATGCTTTATGGGGAATTGGGGTTGCTTCTTGGATGTGTATGAATTCCAAATCATGAAGCAAACTCACCTGATTGGGGGCAATCTGGATGTGGTAGAGTGGCCATATTTGTTTCTGGTGCAAAGCAAAGTGAAACTATGCACTGATTTTTAACCAGAGCATAAATCCAATTAGATGGAGCACAGATCATGTTGGCCTCCCCCTCTACTCCTTTTAAAAAAAGCTTAATTTAAAGGTACTGCTCATAGCAGCAAACCCCCAATGACTGAAATCCGGAAAATCTAATCATCTCTTTAGAATCTATTTTATGTCCAACTTTCCAACATATCAGGCAAACAAAAAATAAGAATGCTACAGTCAGTTGCTTTTTTTAGTGCATGTTAATGGGCAGCCCATAGATTGATCAGGATACAGAGCACAGACACAACTTGATTTTATACAGTCTGCCTAAGCTTCTGGTTGGGAGAGCATTTTGAAGTTCCATTGCATCCTGTAAGAAGTGGGCAATACCTCCATTTTTGTATCACCTGTCAGTTTGATCAATGTACTGCTTGTTTATTTACCCATATTACTTAGAAGGATTTTGAGAAGCATCAGATTGCTTTTTGACTGCTCCTTCACATGTATTTATAGTTACCTGCTGATCTCTTTAATAGTGGGAATTAGACATGGCCCCGACTTCGCGAAATTCTCGTTTCCGTTTCCGTTCCTCGTTTCCGTTACGCAACGGAAACGGAAATGACAATTACTCCACCAGAACTCGAACTCGAACCAAAAAAAGAAAAATTGGGTCTGATTTGTCGTTGTCATTCCTGGCATCTTCGCACGCAGCGATTGCGCGATGCCAAGCGGGCGGCACAGAAAAAAAGTTTTAAAAAAATAAAAAAACCCGATTCCCGGCCAAAAAAGCAGGCGAAAATATGCCTGCCTGAGTGAGGGCACCTACCAGAGGGGTGGTTTCTGGGGGGGGGGGTCCCCGGCCTCCCCCCGTCTCCTGTCCTGGGCTGCTCTGGTGGGGGGCATCCTCGTCGTCTCGCCAACTCACCATGCCATGCGGTGCGGGCGGGGGATCCAAAATGGGGCGACCGCAATATTTATTTTGAAATCGTGGTCCAAAAACACACCAAAGCACCACAGAAACATGCGAAAATAGCTATTTTAAAACTGCTTGAATTTTTACAGTAGCAGCAGTGGGTTTTTCTTGCAACAAAACGTCTCCATTGATTTTTTTTATTTTTATTTTTATTTTTTTTACACCTGCGCAATGATGGGCTGGCCATGGGAGTAGACCATGTAAATTTTGGGAGCCATTCCACCAATTGCATGGCCGCTTGGCCAGGTTTTGACCGAGACTTCTGGGATGTGCCAGTCGGGCATAAAAAGCCCACTAACCCTAGCCCGAACCCGAACCCTAACCCTAACCCATACGCCAGTACACTGTCCTTCTTAGTGGGTCAGAGAGGCACCCAGAGGTGCACCCACTAACTCACCTTAACCTTACCCGTAACCCTAAGCCTAGCCCTTGCCCTAATCCTAACCCTAAGCCAGATCTGTGTACTCGCATTGCACTACAGCAAGTACACTTCCCTTCTTAGTGAGCCAGAGGGCGCCCATAGGGGTCCTCTCTCACTTTGTTCCTCCTCCCCATCCCCAGCCCAAGTGCACCGTATGCCAGGCAGTGAATCACAGAGGCACCCGAAAGAGAGGTGCCTCTGCCTGCCACTGCAACTTGGTATGCATATCCAATTGGCTATGCATACCCTTTTGTAGCGGGCCAGAGGAGGTACCCACCCCAGAGAGGTGCCTCCAGGAGCCCGCTTTCCCTTCATAGCGGGCCAGAGGAGGCACCCACCCCAGGTGCCTCCAGGAGCCCGCTTTCCCTTTGTAGTGGGCCAGAGGAGGCACCCACCCCAGAGAGGTGCCTCCAGGAGCCCGCTACCCCCCCCAAACCAGTACTAACGACAGACGAAAAAACGACAAACGAAACGACAAATTTCGCGACAAACGGAAACGAGCCGAAACGGGCCGGCTCCGATACACGACAACTCGAAACGTAATTTTTCCTGGTCGTGCCCATCTCTAGTGGGAATTTCCTTCTGGATCTCATTCCACTTTTCATGATGACATAGAATTATGAAGTTGGAAGAAGCCTATATAAGGCCATTGTGTCCAGCCCCCTGCTCAATGCAGGAATACAAATCAAAGGATATATACCTTGCAAAAGTACATTACTGCCCCTGGACATAAGCCAACCCTGGTACAAAAATCAGCTTCAAAGGATGGATTTTTTTTTTTGAAGACTGCAACCAGAACAAAGGACGTGAATCTCTATTGTAACTTTTCTTTTCCCCCCATCCCCTCTCTCAGGTTTTGTTAGGCAAGTTTTGCAAATTGGGCCCTCCTATCTGCCATACTGTTAATGGAGATCTTAATTTATTCTGGGTTGAAGCATGTGAATGATTACTGCTAAAAATTAATGTATTATTATACTTAGCGTATTTACCAATATATTTCTGCCATATCACACACTTCAATTGCAGAGAGGAGAGTGCACATTGTGCCATTATTTATCTCAGTGTAGTGGAAGAGAAAGATCCAGTCTTGAAGGCTGCGCCCAGATGGCAGATTACCCATCTTGTTCAGCATGGTGCTAAACTGGTATTACAAGAGACACGACCAGAAAAGTTGTACACAGTTGGACAAGTTTTTCTCCTCTGTCGAATTGCCATGTACAAGGTGATCCATATCACTTCCCACTAATCTCCTGAGTTGTCACTTGGACCAGTGATTCAGCATTCCTGTCACTTGCAAGCTCATCTTGATTGGAAACACCCTTACTTCATTTGTCAAGCTCCAGTCTTATAGAGAACCATACATTAAATGCCTTCACTTCTCTCTCCTACTTTTTTTATTATTAAAAATATTTATTTTATTTTACAAGACAAGTTAAGATAACAGTACACTAGCATCTCATTATTTATACATTCTATAGGACCAATATCCTTTTCAAAATCCACCCACTAATTCATCTTCCAACACAGTTAATTGTGACACACACACAAATAAATTAATTCTTTTAAAATTTTACATCCCAGCAGTCAAAATTATTCCCCATAACACATTCCTCATTTTTTGTGTTAATTCCATACGTTAATAAGGGCTTCCAGGTTTTCATAAATGTATCATGTTTTATTTCCCCTCTGTATATTTTAATTTGATAGGTCAACTTTTTCATAAGAGCCATTTGCCAGATTCTGTTCAGAAATTTTTGTAGTGAGAGATCTTGAGCGTTTCTCCAGTTTTTTTGCAATTTCAGTTCTTGCTGCACCAATCAGATTTGCTATTAAGTCTTTATATGATAATTTTTCATTTCCTCTCTCCTACTAGAACGAAAAACAACCCAACACATTTGTCCTACAGCAGCCTTGGGTAATTTCATGCAGCTTTCAGTCTAATTTCAAACACTCTAAATCCATTCTTCTTACTGCAACTTAATGGACAGAAAACAAAAGGGAGAGACAGAAACAGTGGGGGTAGTTCAACTCACTGTTGGTTTTAATGCCATCCATAACCAGCATGCAGCCAACTTATTTCCTTGAAGGCTCTTGTGTGTGTTTAGGTGTCTGTGAAAATTCTCAGTCATCGAGGTGAGGTTATCTGGAAGTAGACTCATGGCACCTGGGACCACTTCTCTTGAGAGATCACGTTTTGCTACTCATCCAAGAAGCTTCATCAGACTGATCTGCTTGGATGAGTAGCAAAACGTTTCGATCTCTCAAGAAAAGAGGTTCAGTCACCATGATTCAACGTCCAAACGGGGAGGAATGTTCTTGAAAGCTCTTATATACTATATCAGTGGTGGCGAACCTTTGGCACTCCAGTTGTTTTGGACCACAACTCCCACAGTCCTTTGTCATTGGCAATACAAGCTTGGAATTCTGGGAGATGTGGTCCAAAACAACTGGAGTGCCAAAGGTTCGCCACCACTGTACTATATGATAAACTTTCATTTGTTGAAGTTGGCTTTCATCTTTTTCATCTTGGCTAAAGGGCACCTGTGCATTTAACATCAATGCCACAAAAACTAAAATATCAGATCAACAGTTTGGCATGAGCAACAGAAAATACGGCAGCCATGTAATAATAGGGAACTGACTTGTACTAGGATATACTATTTGTCCTTCTAGCATTCTTTAGTATGGTGGCATTTCTTCAAGGTCTCCATCAAGGATTTGGCCATCAGCTGTTACCAAACAATTTCTAAAACTGAGATGCCAGGGAATGAATGTTGGGCTTTCCTGTGTCCTACGTGGTGCCTCTTAACCTAGCTCTACTTCCCTTACCACCACCACCCCAGGACCTAGAAGCACTTCACGTCATGTTACCTGCCACGTCTTACATTTCAGGCAATGAAGTTAACAAGGCTGTTTTTTTTAAAAAAGTAACACTTTATATATTGTATATATTGTATTATGTGGTCATTCTGTGGCATTCAGGACAGTTTTATACTTAAAAATAAACTTATTAAAATTTATTTAATAAATACAACTAGCCACTTCCTCAGCAATGAGCAAGGTCTAGAAATTACTCTGACATGGACATACAAAGAAAACAGGGAAGGCAAGAAGAAACAAGGGAGGTATCAGGTAATTACGCTTTTTAAGTACTGTACTGTATAACAGAGCTGCCCATCTGTAAGCCTCTGTAAAAGCCACATCTCTGTAAAGCTATCAGTTCTGGAAGTCTGTGGCCTATTGAGGTGTTCTGACATGTGTTGCATTAACTACAGCCTTACCCCTTTCCAGTATCACCTGTGTTGCCCCTCCATGTGTGGAGGGTGGTAAGTCTGAACAGGAGGCTTGTTTCAGTCTGTGGGAACTTGCCTTTTGAATTGGAATGCTGATTTTTAAGCGGTCTAACTTGAGTACAAAACCATGGTAGATCTTCATGTTTTTGCCCCCCCCCTCCCCACACCAATGCATCATGATGGATGCAAAGGGGGTAACATAATCTCTCTCTAGCTGAACAGGGCTCACATGAGGGCTTTATAGCTTTTCATACAAGGAACACCTCCAAAGGAGTTCAGTTTCCTCCCTGCTAAACTATCCTTCATACCAAAAGAATTGCTGTTACGTAGTCAGAACATAGGCTGTTAGCTATGAGATGTGAACATCAATAGCATGATGTTTTGTACAATTTTTTTATGCTGAGCTATTAAGTATTGTGGTTCCGGATGCATGAGTCTCATAGCATAATAAATTGAATATAGTTATATATGGATCCAGGAAGAGACTGAAGGATATTTTATTGGTGATTTCAAATGAAGAGAAAAATCAATTGCAGACATTTATTTAGTGTTCATCTCTGTGACTCCCAAGGAAGAAAATGAATTATGGTCTGCTTGGGGAAGATTCCTTTTTATTTTTAAGTGACAACAAAATCTGGCTTCTTTTAACATTTGGTAGGGCATTTCTTAATTTTGTTTAGCTCTTCGTGCTGCTATTTATAAAGAGAAACTGCAGAAAAGGAGTGGCAGGTTCCACAGTTCAAATGGCAGCATGCCACTGCAAATCAGCAGTTTCCCAGACAGCATCGAGAGGAAGACTTGCTGACCCAAGATGCTAAAAATGTCCTCTTGTGTGCTACAGAGGGATGTGTGTGTGTATTGTGTCGTTACAGTCGTGACCGACCCTTCATGACTTCACGTCCATGGAGTTTTCTTGGCAGGAATACTGGAGTGGTTTGCCAGTTCCTATTCCAGGTGCCTACAGCACCTAGTATTCCCTGGTGGTCTCCCATCCAAGTACTAACCAGGGCTGACCCTGCTTAGCTTCCAAAACCAGGCAAGATCGGATGTGCTTAGGGCATCTAGGCAGCTCTACCCAGAGGGATGGCATCCTCTCAAAGAGCAATACTGTATCCATTAAAATGCCTTTTTGAACATTGTAAACAGCATGACAGGCAGAAAATGGCCCATGGCTGCCCTTAACCTGAGCGTCCCTGTGTGCCCAATACTGATCTAGATGGACCAAGAGCGAGACTCAGTGCAACTCAATGCCTTCAACTTCCATCTATGCTTCTAGCATTGCTGGTAGGAATAAGAAGAATAGTACAGCAGCTTCAACACGTTATTTCCCAATTTCTTAAAGAAGCAGGGGTCAACCCAGTAATAATCACCCATATAGTAAGTTGAAGCCAAGACAGGTCTCCATCTTTTGGTGTAATGACTTGAGAGTTCCACAAGAACTGGTGATTCAAAAATTCCAGACGGAGCGCTTAAGTCTCTCATCCTCTGAAGCTGGTAATAGCTTACAGGTAAATTATCAGCTTCTGAAAAAAATTGACCCTGCACACAGCTGAAGAAAAAAAAACAACAGACCTGTTGGGTGTAATTTGTGAATGCAGAATATGCCATCTTTCAAAGTATTCTTGTTATAAAAGCCTCCACATCTATGCTTCGTTCCTGGCAATCACATTACTGAGATGTATATAAAATAATGAGACCATAAGAATAAAGAAAATAAGAGCACAGGCAAACTATGTCTATGCTTATTTTTATTTTTTATTTGTATCTTGAAGTTTGTGCCACAGTTGTGCCATATTTACTCTTTTGCTCTTATTTCTGGAGAGAACTGGGGCCGATACCTTAGACCTCCTTGTATATAAAAAAAGATTACAATCTGATTTTTTTAATATCTTTTTTTTAAAAAATTTATAGTGAACAGGACTACTTTTGGAAAAACAATAAATCCTTAGGTTCAGTCCCTGGATAATGGCAGCAGGAAACTCAAAAAATCTGTTTGGCCTGAACAGTTACTTTTATTAGAGTAGACAGCACAGAGCCAAACAGATCAAAAGGTCTGAGTAGCTCAGTAAAAAGGTGCAATTAGACAATCATTTAGTGCAGCATTTGGTGTGCTATGGAGGTGAGCTGGTTCATTCCTTTTTCAGTCATGAACATAGTAGCTGGAGTGAACCAGCCTGTACTTTAGAGCATTCCTATCTACACCCTTCTCCTTTTTTTGGTGCAGGTACGCTCACTCCATTCTGGTTTGCTTCTGGTTTCTGTGACCGCTAGAAATAAAGCAAAACACCCTTTCAGCTGTCAAGGTACCTTCTTTAGTCAAATTCTTTATCATGAAGTGGAATTATTGGATTCAGCTGCATGCAGATTCCAAACGGAACCTATAAGGCTGCATAAGATGAGTCAAAGCAGAGGGTAAAAATGCCTGTCTTTGTCCCCTCCCACTTCCAGGAGGAGGTTTTCATGTTTTAAAAATGATGCAATACGTTGGTACTTCCCCTAATACAGCATTGTTGCTTAATCTACCCCTCCATGGAGAAGAAGAGGTGTTTTGTTTGCCAGTGTCATGAATTGGTTCTCCTCTTAAGCTGCATAATAATATGGCAAATTAATGGATAAAAATGCTGGACCAAATAGGGGCACCCGAGATCTGGCATGCCATTTGGATATGAGAATTGCACCAGATCTCTACCAGACTCCAAGTAACCCTGCTTAATTTGCAGCACTCCACTAAAAAAGAGCCCATGTAGACAAGCCCTAAAGCAGCTTTTTATTTAACTTGTTATTGCTGCTTCAGATATAAGAGAATTCTGAAATGTCTGTAACTTAGTCATGCAGAGGAAGAGGGATTAACACAATATGGAAGATACACACATTCCTAGCAGTCCGTAGACTGACTTTCTGCACATAGCTATGAGTACTGTGGAAAACTAGATCCTGGAAAGCCAAAAGGGAATGTTTATTATTTATTTATTGGATTTATATATCGCCCATCTAGCAACAAAGGCCACTCTGGGCGGCTTACAAGGTTCATTTCAGAAAGCAGTGTATGTCCTTTTTAAAATAAAATAAAATAAAAATATGTATAAAATTTCTAAAGGCGTAAATTTACATGTCAGCATCAAGGACTATTACAGGGCCTGCTTTCCCACAATATCTCATATTGTGCCGTTTCTTTAAAGAATTTTTGATCTACTGCACTCACCACAATGTAGGATATCATTTAGTTCAAGGCGTTTTATGTGGTTACTCCATTTTAAACATTACAAATACATACACAAATATTTTCAGTCATTGCAGCGTCTTACTCCTTAGAAAATAATTAGGTAAAACACTCCTTCTTTCTCTCCACAACTGAAAGTGCAGTCCTATAAGCAACAACTCAGAAATATGCAGTATGATGCTCATCTCAAGTAAATGAGTCCAGAATTGCAGTCTAACAGCTGAATATTCAGGAAAAGACCTTTGACAGAGCAGCCTCCAATAGGCTGTCCTGCAGCAATATTTCACGAAATGTTTGGAATTTCTGAACAACTTACAATTTCTGCTCTTGATTTTAGGTGTATTTGTATTGAACCTATAATAAAATATGTTGGGCATGTCCCAAATTAAGCTCTTCCAAAGACCATCAAACAAGTCATCTTGGTAAGCATGGTCAGCATGTTACATATCTGTGTGCAACAAATAGTGTCATCTCCTCTCCAATCTCGATTTATTACCCTATAATATATCGCAGCCCGTGACCTTTGAAATTAATGAACAGTGGCTAAAATATTTTAAATGTTGCATTAGCAGAAATTCCCAAGATGATTCTGCGAATCCCACTTTTGCTGCAATAGCCAAATTGTATGAACATTGGGGGCTGTGCTTGGTTCTTTCACAGAAAATCTAAAGGTTTGCTGTCCTACTGCTTTCATATCATGGTTGCAACCCTACACTCCCATTTCATAGAAGTGAATTCCATTTGAAGTCAGTGGGAACTTTTATCAGGTGAGATGCAAAGTTCTTCACTGTTAAAAATGATCACACGCTGCATTTATTTTTAAAAACTCATAGCACCCATCTCCCACTTTTAATTTACACCTTAGGTTTCCTTTTGACTGTGAATCTTAAATTACGTTGAGGTAAACAGAATGTCCTATAGGATGAATGGCAGAGGAAAAATGTCACCCTGATAGATGCTATTTTATGTTTAAGTACTTTAGTACCATTGTACAAGGATACATTGCAACATGCAATAAACAAGACCATAAATCACACAAGTAAGACATAAGGTTGACTAATGCCATCCACGTAGGACAATGGCTATGGTACAGACAAGGAAGTAATGAAAGATTTCTTTTGGTACAAATTTCATTATACAACCAACTAAACTGGTACAATTTGAGTATCCTCCACGCAGGGACTGTTTTAAGCACAATAACTGGATAGCTACAAAGGTTTCCTAGTGTTTCCAAAGTCAATGGTGAAGCTCAACAGTCTACACAGTACTGTATTAATTATTGTAATTTCATATACTGTATTCAGATAACAATCATGCATTTCAAACAAGGCCTTTTGTCCAGAAATATGCTAGGATTTAGACTTAAATGATTTTAACACAAATATTTAATGAAATAAATCCAATGAACTCTATGAAAGGTTACCACACTGACAATAAACCTGATAGTTTAAATAGGGTAAGAAGCTTTTGAAATGTTGCCAAGACCAACAGCTTGTAGATGGAAGTGTTACATTGCATAATAATGTGGAAACAGAATACAAGGATATAGTAATAGATTATTCTACTGGGTGTATGCAAAGATACTCTCTTTGCAAAGGAGGTTAAATTTTTAAAAATCCTAATTATACATAATTGAAGGAAGGGAGCTAATTGGCATAATAATGATACCACTGAAGTGTGAAAGCTACATTGCTGGACGAAGGCATGACACTGCCACCGTGCAACAATAAAGCAGGTTGCTATGTATGTGTGCAGTATTATAAAGGAAAGCTCACTGTTTGGTGTACACAGTCCTAAATATTTTTGAAAGTGAAAATTTTAAAAGTGATTTTGATTAATCACAGACAGGTGCTTAAGGTCAGACAAGGATTTTTAATCGAACTATTTGCAAAATAGGACACAGATGAGAAAAAGGCCATGGGGACAAGAACAGATAAAGCTTTAATAACCATCCGTGTTTATAGTCATATATACAACTAGGCACTAGGTATCTACTCTATATTTATACATGTTTGCATTGGGATAGAATGGGTTCATAACATATCTACAGATGCAACCTGCTAGTCAACTGCAGTATCACCACTGTTTTTTAGTTTTAGACAAACTAACTGGGATCCAGAGCAATATTAAGCAATCAAGGAATGTCCTGGAGGCATAAATCAGAATTTTTGGTCTCTAATCTCCAACACAACGCACTGCGATAAATTCAAGAAAATCTATGAAACCAAAACCAGCTTGGCATGCAGTACAAGATATGATGCTTCATTACCAAGTTGTCTGTAGGTGCCATCATAGTTTTTGAAGTATGCATAATAGTTAAGAAGTGCTTTTACCACTGACACCTCCCCATGAGTTTACACTGCTGAGGGGGGATTTGAACCCAGGTCCTATTAGGGTCTGTTGTTCTGTTGGTTACATCATAGTGGCTCTCATACCATCATCAGGAAAAGGGGACTCTAAAGTCCCTGCTCTAGTCCCTAGTATTCTTTAAAACAGGGGTCCTCAAAGTTTTCAAACAGTGGGCTGGTCCACCACCACCCAGACACCACTGGGGGCCGGATCACAGTCCAAAAGCAGCTGCGGAGGCTGGCTTGCTCACAAAATAGGGGGTTGGTGGTGGTGGGGGTTGCAATTGGTCCCAGGGGCCGGATTCAGGACCTTGGGGGGCCGCATCCGGCCCTGGGGCCTTAGGTTGAGGACCCCTGCTTTAAAACAAGGTCATTATATATTATTTTTTAATTTGCTGATTAAACTGCCTAAAACAGATAGACTGGTTTGCTAACCATGTATCATGCCACACTTCTTTTCAGACCAATCCATGGTACACAATGGGGTTTGCACATACAGTACTATACTGGCAGCAGTGTCTTTGCTGAATCATAATTTAACCCGGACTACTATGTCATCAAGTCATCTGGGATCATTTTGCGATGGCAGTCTGCCCAACACAAGTGCAACTGTCATTATGTTCAATTCTTTTGCCTGCACAAGTCTCATTGCACTGGATTACAGTCAGCTTTTGAAATGAAAACTCAAGAGCATGCTACAAAAATAAGAGTTATGGAATGCATTATAAATGAGAATAGTAAGATACATATTTTCATAGTCCATTAAGAGAAAGTATCATGCTCAATTTACTGTAACCAAGCACTTTGCACAGCAACTAAACAATTGTTGAAATCCTGATGTGCAATTAGGCAAATCATGTAATTTTCAGAAGTGAGCTGCTGTAAGAAATCTCCATAGATATTATCTGCTGCATGCTGACTCAGCGTACAAAAGATAATGTCTATGGAGATTTCTTAGCTTACATCGATTGATTTTCAAATGTTATGTAGTTCATGCAACTGGATTTCAGCCATCACTGTGCAAATTACTGTTTGGCATCACTTTGCATAAAGCTGCTCGTATAGTGCAAGACAAGCTGAACTGTTTTTGAACTGTCTTTGAACTGTTTACAAAGTCCACCCGTACTTTTTCCAAAACAGAAGAAGCCTTTATAATTTTTAATCACATTAGTTAACTCTAGTAGTTCAGCTGCTTTAAGGATTACTCAGAATAATATGACTAGCATTTTGAAGCACAAGCTGTTTCATTTCCTATTTATCCTTTGAATTTTGCTCCTCAGCTGAAAACACTTACTTACTGTAACAGGGTCAAATGACAAGCAACAGCTTGGGAGGAAGCCACCACAGACATGTTTCTGTGAACATGAAATATAAAACCTTTACCATTTATTTTCTACACTATGAGTTTATTAAGTGGTTATATCTTATAGCGCACGCACGCATGCACACACACACCACTATCTGCCATACATATGTACCATCAGGTTTCAACAAAAATAAATAATGAGAAATAGTATAATAAGGGGAGATTAATTTATAGTTTAATATAAAATGAAAACACAATACAAAGCCAAGAACTAGTCTGCTTTAAAACAAGATTTTTTAAAAAGTACTAATCTTCAGGATAGGCCCAAGAGTAAGAAGGCAACGATCTACGCTGCTCAAGTTACTTGGCTTTGGATCCCAGTTTCTGTTTTCTAACACCGAGGTGATTTCTTCCACAAGACACCCTCAAGCTACACTAACAGCAACCTCTACTGGCCAGAGAGGGGAGTGTCTTCTGACAGAACACTAGAACATGCCAGCTGATGTAAGGCCTCATGCTCACAGGCTGTGTCCATAGTAATCCTGAGTTCAGGACTCTCTTCCATTCCTGCCCCACAGCTAAGAGACACAGAGATGAATGGAAACAGACTTTATCTATGGCACTTACATATTTTGTAATACTTTCAGCATACAGTATAAAAATTGCTCATGCTAAGCAATTAAAAATGTTCCCCATCCAACATGCTTGTTCCAAAACTACTGACACCAACTGATGCCTGCCAGTTGTGGTCAGGTTCATTTTGGTCAGGTTCATCTAGAATTTTTACTACCATTTTAATGAAATGACTACTAAGAGGTTTCTTAAAAATGTGTATGTTTTATCTCTAAAATAATTATGCTTAAGAATGTAAGATTGTCTAAGGCTAAGTTTTTCCCTCTTTTTTCCTAAAAGGACATCTTATCTGTATTTCTGCAATGCCAACAGTAAATAATAAAAGTGCAATTAAAATTGGGAACTAGATAGGTTGATTTGGTCTCTCTCCCCCTCCCCCAATTTCATTATTTTTGCATCCATCTACAAATCAGCTGTTCATTCCATACTCTGGAGAAGCAACAATGAATGCAGTAAGGCTTATAGCAACAATGATGAGGAGTGCAGAAATGAATTAAGAGCTTACATTTCTATCCACAGGGCTTGCTCCCTCCTACAAGAATAATTGAAAGTGCTAGTTCCCCTCCCTCCCGTCCTCCCTTTACAAAAACATGGCAAAGTTTTGTTTTACAAAAACTATGAAATATCAAGTCTTACAATCTTTATATTGAAGTCTTTTTTGCACATGGCTGATGCAGAAATTAAAGATGATTCCCTTTGAGTACAAGAGTAAGTCCGTGTGTTGTACACAAGGAAAAAGTTTGACAGCATGACTGCTGTAGCCCCCTCAGCATCTGTAAATATGCCAGAGCTGGTCCATGTTGGGGTCTATGAACATCAGGCAGACAGGAATCCAATATCATTAAGATATACTTAAAACAAATCCTTAATGTCCAAGGCAAATACTTTGTAAAAGCTAATTGGATAATATCAGTCAACAGCAGCTGCGTTTCGTCACTGAAGGCTGTCTTCTAAGTTTGAAACCCTTGCCACTAGAAGGGGGGTTGGTATCCGTTGATGGAATCCTACGACCTATGAGGATTAAAAAAAAGCAATTTAAAAAAAGATCCAGAAAATCCTTCGCTTACAGTTTAGTATTACAGTATAAAGAAGTACTGTTCTTATGCAATATTTACTCTAAAAGCTAGAACAAAATCAGTCTGCCCAGAAATATTTCATAAGATAGGCATAAGTAGGGAACCATTTGTAGTATTGTAAGTCCCCAAAACAAAAGCAAACACTTTTAAATATAATGGTTATATATTTTCTAGGTAATGATTATTTTAGTGGTACAAAATGCATCTTTTAAGCAGCATTATTTGACTGGATTGACTGGATTTTGAAAAAAATCCAAGTTTTTCTCATAGAGGTTTTAATTGTGGGTTGTTTTACAGCTATGCGATTAAGAAAAAGGTGGAAAGACCTAGAAAAAAAGTGGAAATATTTGAACTCTGAAAATTTTTGGCCCCAACCCCCCTTAGAAAATTATCAATTTTTCCACTGGAAAGAAAATGAAGCTTTGCAGACAAAGTAATATGGACTGTTCTCTCTTTCAGAATAAGCAAAATACTTCTGAAGATTTTATTTATTCAAAATGCCAGATAGTACACAGTGTGCTGATTGGTACTTAGGACTGTCGAGAGAATTACAGAATGATAATTCCTGTGCATACGGTAGACATGTATGTATTACACTTAAATCCATTATGCATCCCTGATCTAGTGTGTTGCTATCTTCAAGAGAGAACCAGACAGTTGGGACCAGGTCATCACTGTCTGCATACTGGTGCTGCTTTTAGTGCTCTCTGTTTTACAGTGGACCCTCGTAGAACAAGTGATTTGTTTAACTTGACAGTTACTTAAAGGAAAAAAATTTCCAGAGATAGGGGGAAATCACTTAAATCCTTTGTACAAATTCCCCATAGGAATGCATTGAATACTGATTAACCCCTAATTGTTACCGTTTTTCTGTTGTACGTATTTGCCCCACAGGAGATTCTGTTAAGCAATTTTCCCCTGTCTTCGGATTTTTTTTTTTTTACTTTAAGTGGATTTTCAAATCAAATCAAATCAAATCAAACCAACCTTTATTGGCATCAACCTTCATTGGCATTAAGTGGATTTTCTGTTAAACAAACTACTTGTTATAAGAGGGTCCACTGCATTTTGGTAGATGTAGTCACAATAGTAGTACAAAGAATATATTCTTTGAATTTAAAGTTGGGTTTTTTCCCTGCTTCTCAAAGTTGGAAAAACTAAAGCCACTGTCAAGTTACCTCTACAGCTCAGAGTACCAGTATGTACTTCTTTCTAATACTGAATATTTGCATAGTATTGATTCCACAGAACCAAGGCTTTTATATTTCAGCTTCATAAATACACCAAACAATGCAATTTTACACCGAAAACTGAATTATGAATAAAGCATGCAATGTTGTTAGTAAAAGACATATAGTTTGCCTGATATTAAAGTTTTGTATCTTTGAAATGTTCTTAATATTTCAAAAGGGGGGCTTGTATATCTCAAATCAAAAGCCAGACCCCACTCTGCCTAATTCTGCCAAATGAGGAATTGATTTGTAACAAAACAGTTAAATGTCATGTTCGGCATCAGTGGAACATGGAGTTATCCAATAAGACATTGGTGGCTTATGTGCCAAGACAGGGGGCATCTCACTCCCGAATCCTGGGGAGAGCCTCCTACCCCAGTCACACACTGTTGCTGCAATAAAGTTGTCTAGCAATACACTTATGTTTTTAAAAAATGCACTCACAGTGTAAAATTTATTTGCA
The DNA here is from genome assembly GCA_037367245.1 of Phrynocephalus guinanensis. NCBI lineage: Eukaryota > Metazoa > Chordata > Lepidosauria > Squamata > Agamidae > Phrynocephalus > Phrynocephalus guinanensis. The sequence continues at coordinate 113,604,011 of CM074737.1, read as the reverse complement.
GAATATGCTATGATAAAACTTGATCCTGGATAGCTCTGATGTTTAAAAACGGTTTAGACTAAATCATGGGGGATAAGACTAACTAAGGATTCTGTAATACCAAAATAAATTACAGTATCATCAGAGACAAAACATTCTGTTCAAACTAGTTTTGTATATTGCAAAATGAGGATAGTATTCAGAATGCAAAACAGAAATTGGAATTCTCTGTGGAGAATCTTTCCCAGCATGCCTCTGTGGCATCGCCATTAACAGCAAGCGAACGGATCACGTATCAGGCGAGGAGAGTTTAACACATGCGCACTGCACTAATTATGTCAAGGTTTAGATATATTCAAATACTATGTTGCACATTTAGGTGGAAAAATAGTTTGTGATTGGCTGAAGTTACATGGTCTGATCAAGTTCCCAGGCTAAAATCTCACACATGCGCTTAGTTATGAACAAACATTCTTGGGCATGCTCAGTAGTGTAAGTTTTAGACAAAGAAATAGCCTTATTTGGGCATTGAGCCATCGTGTAAGCTTTTGATTGGTTAAGAAACAATCGCAAGGTGATGTGGGAATTGTAGTCCTGTTGTTTTCAATAAAGGCTCTTGCTGGGTGCAGCAAGGGAGAGGAAGCTCCATCATTTTGCACCAGAAACACGTGTTGGATTCTTTATTCTTTTCCTTTGTTTCCAACCCACATTGGACTTGCTAGCCAAGCCTTTTGTGGGTTCCCAATTATCGAAGCCTTATGGATCCAGGCTTCCATGGGAGGATTCCCAACTTTCCAAGCCTCGCGGATTGGGGCTTCCCGGGAGTAATTCCCACAATTCTCAAAATAACACTCCTTAACAAATTTCTCCACTGCCTCTTTCCACTAATACTTGCTATCAAATGAATCTGATTGCAAAATGTCTTTCTTGCTATTACTTAGCACAGACAATAGGATGATTAATTGGGGTAAGATATGGGTATGCAGAAGCGCTAATGTTACCTGGGAGAAATCGCATTGCAGTTCATATCCTTATTATTTCATGATAAATAATAAATGTGAAGTATAAATATGAAATGTGAATGACATATATACAATTAGTTGAAACAAAAAGGAAAGCTAATTTAATTTTCTTTCAGCTGTCCTTAAATGGATATGAATGAAGACAAATCCCATGTATACTTACTAATTTCTATAAAGAGTTCATTTATGTTTATTGCATTTTTTGCACTTGTCTCTACAAATACTGCATGGATGGAGTCTGCATAATCTTTCGCATCCTTTTCCATGACTTCTCTACAGGAATTTCCAAGGGATGAGTGGATGGAGGCCATAAAAAATGAAAGGGAAAAGGAGGTGGGAGAGAGAGAGAGAGAGAGAGAGAGAGAGAGAGAGAGAGAGAAAGGAAGTATTCAATAAATCACATCAATTTATTCTAGTTTTAGAAAAGAAAAGAAAAACAGCTACTGTTCAAGGCCGCATGAGAATCTTTCAGCATCTAATCTAAACTTGCCAAAGTGATATGCAAATATAACAAAAGGCATAATATAGTCTTTAACCATGTAAGTCAGGCATGTCCAAACTTCAGCCCTCCAGATGTTTTGGACCACAACTCCCACAATCCTTTGTCATTGGCAATCTAAGCTTAGAATTCTGGGAGCTGTGGTCCAAAACATCAGGAGGGCCGAAGTTTGGACATGACTGATGTAAGCATTTGTACTAAATTCTTGTGCAGCAACAGCTATTCACATGAAAGTCATCAAGTAGCAATGGTGGTGGGCTCAGTAGCAGGTATTCGACACAGTGGTATCAAAAGTTACTCATGGCTGAGCCAGCAGAAACTATGTGAAGGTGGAATGCTCCTCATATCACACCCATCAGTCACTTTAGGATCAGAAGCATAAAGCAGTAATTACTACAAATGAAACAGAAGAGAAGGTTCTAGTAGTATAAAAGAGGAATAATTACCGTACAATGAATTCCTGTTCCTATCTAGACAGAAAGTCCCTAGAACAGTAGCTTTGGTAATCTCAAAAACAGACTACTTTAACATTCTCTCTGCAAGTCTGCCCTTGAAAACAATATGGAAACTTCAGCAGATCCAGAATGTGGTGGACAGATTTATTATAGGCACTACTATACTCAGATCACATAGGGCCTTTTTACACGACCCCTAAGATCCGCTGGTCCCTTAAATTTGGACCAGAGATCTTGGGGGTTTGTTTTTGTTCCTGCGTCCCCACCCCTCAGCACTTCCTGCTCCTGTCGGCGTGAGGGGGGGAGGCAAGAAAAGGACAAAAGAAGCCTTTACTAGCCTGCCCATGCCGGTGGAACTTGCCACAAGCCCCATTACTTCCTGCTTCAGTCTCAAGGAGCTTTTAAAGGGGCGGGAGGCAAAAAAACAACAGACAAGCCAGGAGAGCCGGGCACTCTTATCCGCATCTAATTTTTTATCACCTCCAAAGAAAAGGTACAAGGAAAGTGCGCTGGGTCGCACTAAAGTGGGCGGGGTCGCACTTAATTGTCTCCAAACTCCGGAGCTGCTGGGTAAACATTTCTAAGCTCTGGAGCTGGGAGCCATTTGCAGCGCAGCTTAGGGGTCGTGTATAAACGCCCATACTGTATCTCCAGTTCTGGTTCACTTACACGGGTTCCCTGTTTGGTTCTAGGTTAAATACAAGACAAAAGAAAATATTTTTTTTACCCAGCATGTTGTTAGTCTGTGGAACTCCCTGCCACAGGATGTGGTGATGGCATCTGGCCTGGATGCCTTCAAAAGGGGGTTGGACAGATTCCTGGAGGAAAAGTCCATCACAGGTTACAAACCATGATGGAGATGTGTAATCTCCAGGCTTAAAACCAGGATACTGTACTTTAAGAGCCAGATGCAGGGGAGTGGTAACAGGAGACAGAGATCTAGTCTCATGTGCTCCCAGACACATTTGGTTGGGCCACTGTGAGATACAGGAAGCTGGACTAGATGGGCCTTTGGCCTGATCCAGCATGGCGCTTCTTATGTTCTTAAGGTGCTGGCTTTGATATATAAAGCCCATAATAGCTTGGGACCTTGATATCTAATGAACCATATCTCCCTGAAGCAATCTACCTGTCCCCTCTGCTTATTATAATATATGTAAGCGAAAGTGTCAGTGCCAATGCCAAGAGAGGTCAGAAAATCCATGACGAGAAATTGAGCATTTTATGCTTTGCCTCCATAGTGTGGAACAAGTTAGTTCACCAAGCATCATGCCTTCAAACCTTTACATCTGGAAATCTGAGAACATGTGTCATAGCACTCACCATAGTATTTCTATGTTTTGACATAAATACAGAAATAACATATACAATACTGAAATAAAACAAACATACTAGACCATAATTGAGTCAAAAATTACAAAACAATAATCAGAATCAAAGATACTCTAAAGACAAAACAGAGGCAGATTAAGTTATCAAGAGCAGATCAGCAGCAGTGATTATCAATAGCGAGGGAAAACCATTCTGAATTGTTTACATTACAACCTGGGTCCTAGCTACCTTAAAGATCGAATCTCACAGTATGAACCATCTCGGGTGTTAAGGTCATCAGGAGAGGCCCTTGTCTCCATCCCACCACCCTCACAGGTACATCTTGTGGGAACACTTCTCAGCTGCTGTGCCCAGACTCTGGAACTCCCTCCCACTAGAGGCCAGAACTGCCCCATCTGTTATGTCTTTCTGGAAACAGGCAGAGACCTTTCTCTTCAGGCAAGGTTTCCCTGAATGATGGACTACCAATTATGTGACTTTTATATGAATCTATCATACATGAACACATATACTTTGTTTATAGACTTTGTGATTGCATTGACATTTATGTTTGCAATGTTAGTTTCCCTCACTCACAACTTTAAATGGAATTTTACTCTCTTTTCAACTGCTTGTATTCCCTGATATTTCTAATGTAATGTAGTCTTGGATGTCCCTCAGTTCCCTGTTCTCAATACCTGAATATGTCTTAATTGTACTGGACTGTATATTATCCCTCATTACAGTAAGCTGCCTTGGGTCCTTTCCAAGGAGAAAGGTGGGGTAAAATACCCTAAAATAAATAAATAAATAAATAAATCATTTCAGCAGAGAACATTATACCACTTCGTCATTTGTCTACTAATTAATATGTTTTGTTATTAGTTGATTATTAACCCTTAATTGCTGCTTTTGTTGCTTTGTAGGTACCATGATGACAGCAAGTTTAAGTACACAGACATCTGCCACTTAGTAGATGTGTCTGCCATCAGCAAGAAGTAAGGACCAACCACCTTTGAGCTGTGCATGCACATGTTCTCACTGCTCCCACACTTATCAAAGGGGATCCAGCTGGAAATACTACACCCATCCCCCAAAGCACAGAGGCAATTTCAATCATTTCTGAACTGTTACAGGAGTTCAGTCAGGGGCTTGACAAAACAGTTAAAAGCACTGCAACCACTCAGGCTGCATAGGGTTTAATGGCCAAAATTTCTCATAACTAGCTTATTTTGATATAGTGGCTAAAATCCTTTTGCTGTTATACAGGTGTAAAACAAATGATTTCACTCACTTTTAGCCAGCAGTTAACAAGTAGCTGATATATTGGGCAAAAACAAAAGAAAGATAAAAAATAAAGAAGACAAAAATGTTGTGGCACTCCAATGACTAACTGCTTCATTTTAATGCAAGCTTTTGTGAATAAGTCAACTTCCTCAGCCAAGTTGTTAAAATGATTCCCACGGGCACACATGCTTGCTGGCTTTGTGTGTGCTTGAAAATCCCAGCAGGGACTTCTTCTTAGCTAACTAGAAGGGAGTGAATGTTATGCCATTTGCCTGCTGCCTAAGTAACGAACCAATGGGATTTACATGAGTAAATAATTAGATTTAAATATTAGATAGCTTGCTATCTAATATTTAAAAATTAGACTTAAAAATTAGCTTGCTGTCGAAAGCTTAGCTTACATTTTTTGTTTTAGTAGTGACCAATAAAGGTGTCACCTAGCCTACTTTTGAATTTGTTTTTCTGGTCACACGGCTCAACCCACTTTTTTTTTTACTTCTATTAGATTTAAAGGCTGTTTCTTCTCTGCATATCTCTGCCTCTAAATAGTATCTTCACCTTTGTTATGCTACTGACCAAGAGCTGGTGCTCCTGCTGTGAACGAACCTCTATTGCTCATCTGTGAAAAACTGTACTCTGACTGACTATATCACTGCTTTTTCTTTACTGTTTCCTGTGACAGGAAGCTGAATGCTAACCATGTCATTTAATCCTTTTTTTTAAAAAAAGAATGCTCATGCTTAATCAAGAAAGAAAGAAAAAGAAAGAAGCGAGCAAGCAAATCGCTTGGGTCAATATCCTACAATTCATAAAGCCAAGAGTCTCTAAAGCTGTAAACTAACTACAAACAGTAATAGTAGGAACAGAGTTTTACTCGAATACTACTCCATAGAGGGTTAAGACAGCTTACCTCACATCATTAAGATCACACTTGTTTCCCGCAATAGCTACAACAATATTGGGAGGTCCGTGCTGGCGAAGTTCTTTCACCCAGTTCTTTAATGTTGAAAATGTTTCCTAAAATGGAAGAGACAGTAAACTTTGTGCTTTATTTATCTGGCTTTTGTGTGAACTGCCCAGAGTCCCTTCTGGGAAATCGGGTGGTCTAGAAATGCATAAATAAATAAATAAATAAATAAATAAAATATGGTTCATACATACATTTTCAAATATTTTCACTTACCTCCTTTGTGATGTCATACACTATAATAGCTGCTGCAGACCCTCGGTAGTACATTGGCGCAAGAGCACGGAACTGTAAAGAAAAAGACCATGTAAAAATGGCTTCTGAGCCACTTTAAAATCATATTCAGGGGTGGTGGTGGGGAGACAGGATGCAAAATTTGTCTAGGCATGAGGCAAAGAATGTGTCTCTCTGAAGATGGGAAGGGCACAATCTGATCAGACTAGAAAGGTTGCTTTGAAGTGATTATTTCCTTACAGCAGGCATGTCCAAAGCCAAGCCCGGGGTCCAAATGCGGCCCGTTTTCAAATTCTGAGCAGGCCGTGGCTTCTTCTACACACCGGCTGAGCCTGTCATGCACCCTCGCCAGCTGGCCCCTCCCCATACTGGATGGAGGCGTTAGCTTGCAGTTTTATGGTTTGCCTGCCCTCCCTGCCTCTGTCCATCCCCCCAGCCATCTGCCCAGCCCACCCACTCCCAGTTCCATTGCTGCAGCATCCTCCCCACCTCCTTGCATGCTATAGAGACTTGTCAAAAGTCCGGTCCTGGGGCCACATTTTCACTTCACCAAATCTCGCCCTCCTTGCAAAAACTTTGGACATGCCTGCCTTACAGGGACCCATCAGTGTCTCAGAGAATCCCTCTAGCTTAGCCTCAAATAGTAAAGCAAAGCAAAGTGTTCTGCTTATATACCGCCCTATGCCACTTCAAGTAGTCTCTGGGTGGTTTACAGTTTTTAATTACAGTATGCAGGCTACACATCCCCCCCCCCACAAAAAAGCTGGGTACTCATTTTACTGACCTCGGAAGGATAGAAGGTTGAGTCAACCATGAGCCGGCTACCTGGGATTGAACCCCAGGTCATGAGCACAGTTTTACCTGCAGTACAGGCATTTAGCTACTGCGCCACAGAGTTCCTACAGCTTGACCAAAAAAGCCCAATTTGGGCAAAGAGCATAGTTTGACTGGTTGCAATTCCTTGTATTTCATGTTACTGTCAGGAAACTGATTTTTTTATATTTAAAGTATTTTACCCCTTCTTTCTCCTTAAAACGTACCCAAGGCAGCTCACATAATTGAAATGCAACATTTAAAGCTAAGAATAACGAGTATAAAGAGGCAGCTTACATCATTAAGACAATATTAAAGCTAAACAAAATGTATACAAGTATTAAACATGCACAAGTACCACTCTGAAAAATGGTAAAAACAAACACTATTAAAGATCCAATCAGAGTAGTAAGGCATAGCCATCCATCTAAAGTCCAAAACATGTGTAATCACACTCTTAATTGACCACCATTACATTTTTACTTTCCAAGATCTTTAAGATGGTGCACATGGCTTTCTATTGCATATATTCATTCATTTGATTTATGCATTGCCCCTTTAGTATGAGCATTAATCTATGCAGATCTATAGATTATAGCAGGCCTGTCCAACAGGTAGACTGGGGGCTACCAGTAGCCTGTGAAGGGTTCAAAAGTAGCCCGCCTGCCATCAATAAAAATGTGAGGGGATAAGTTCTCCACCTCTACCTCCCCCACCCCAAGGACCACCACTGCCCCAGGAAAGGTCTGGGTCTGCCAGCCCACTGTTTCAGCCGAGCGGGGCAGTTCAACAGCCATGGCACAGTCCCCTGCTCTCCCTACCAGCCAGATGATCGGCGTGCTACTGTCTCATGACCAACTGAGTTGTTGGTGCAGAGCGGAGGGAGTGGAGTGGAGGGGACAGCGAGGGGCAGGGTCATGGGCGTGCCCACCTCCTTTGCATGGTGATGTCCCCCTCTTCTCCTGGAGAATTCCTTCCTTCCTTCCTTCCTCCTCCTCCTCCTCCTCCTCCTCCTCCTCCCACCCCCACAGCTGCCTCACAGAGACTGTGACCTGCCGCTCCTCCTGCTCCCCTTCTGAGCCATTCCCTCCTCCTTGAGCCGCCGTGGCAATGTGATTGTCCCGCTGCTGGCTTGGCCCATCGCAGCTGCACAGTGATCATGGCAGAGGTGAGTGAGAGCTATAGGCAGCAGCAGCAATGGCAGCGAGGGGGCTGGAAGGGAGAAGGGGGCAAACAGGAGAAGTAGACTCAAGTCAGGCCCTGGGTGGGTTGGGAAGAAAGTGCACCTTTTTTAAAAAAAAAAAAGTCTTCCAGCAGCCTGGGCAAGCGGAAGGGGCGATCTGCGCAAGCATGCACAAGCCTCCCTTGCACCCATCCACACTGGCTCAAGTGGGTGTAAGGGAAGCGTGTGCATGGTCAGCCTTACCATAGGAATGCATTGAAATATGTTCCCTCCACTGCTCTACTTACAATTTTTTTTGCTTATGAGCATATGTTCGGAACATATAAGATTCATAAGTAGAGGTTTTAGTGTAGTAGTCCTCAGGCACTTTCGTCCAGAAAAAGTAGACCTTGGCCTGTACAGCCCTGGATTATAGATTACTCAGGTGTAATGTTATATTACAGCTGAGGAAACTAGATTCTATCCAATGCTGCATATTTAGATACAGCTGTAGTTAAAACATGTTCTTCTCAGCTGGAGTCCTTCTAACCAAAGCATAGGTCCTACTACAACAGTGGGTATTCTATGCATAAACCCCAGAAAATATTGTCACTCTAAATACTGTAAAGGCAAATGCACACAAAACCATTAGAATTAGAGGAACAGAATATCACATTAATTGGGGTATGAAGAAATTAGTTTGCATTTCCTGTTGTGTTCTGGTAAATTTAAACTCAGGAAAAATGAGCTCTATAATGCATTATTTAAACTGATGCTGCACTGAGAGGAAGGAGTAAGATTTCATAACTAACTGCAAATTCAAAACCATGCAAGTTTGCAGAGTAATGAAAGCAGCTGACTGATATACTGGGGATGTTGTTCATTAAATCACAAGCTTATTGGCTGCACTACATTCTAGATGAAAAAATATAAATCAGTTTTCAAGAAAAACAGCTTTAGCCAGAACACATGTTTTAGAGTTCAATCACAAAGAAACCAGTAGGGATGCAATTTTTGTGTTAGCACACAAATGGGGAAAAAACATGGAAGTGGCTTTCCTTTTGTCCACTCATGATAGAAAGCCTTTGGAGCACAATGGATTGGGATTAATTAAGGGAAGGGACACAAACATTTCTTATTCTTCTGTATTTCTCTTTCCTTTAGCCTTTTATTATTGTTTGACTGTCAAGTTGTACCCTGCTCTTTAAAGTAGGTGATGTTGGTCGGTGTAGGGCAGGGGTCCTCAAAGTTTTCAAACAGCGGGCCGGTCCACCACCACCCAGACACCACTGGGGGCCGGATCACAGTCCAAAAGCAGCTGCGGAGGTTGGCTTGCTCACAAAACGGGGGGTAGGTGGGGGTTGCAATTGGTCCCAGGGGCCGGATTCAGGACCTTGGGGGGCCGCATCTGGCCCTGGGGCCTTAGGTTGAGGACCCCTGCTTTAAAACAAGGTCATTATATATTATTTTTTAATTTGCTGTAGGGTGAGAGGAATAATTTAGGGCTGGGAATTCAATCCACCTCCCCTTTATTAGTTCCCACTGCTGTGAAACTCTTCAGCTCTACAGTTTAATATATTCATATGGGCTATATATACTGTAGCTTCTCTTTATATTTATTTTTATATACAAAGTTTTAGTGTAATATTTGTATATTGAGTTTCTTTTATTTAATCTCTATTAGCTATTTTGTTTTCTCTCACACACACTTTACACTTTTTGTGCACCTAGCTATCTTTCCTTGTTTTTTATATTGGGAGCTGTGTAACAAGTAAATTTCCCCAGATGTGGGATCAATAAAGATTTATCTTATCTTATTTATATTTATTTATTTTATTTATTTATTTAGCATATTTTTACTCTGCCTTTCTCCTTGGAAAAGGACTCAAGGTGGCTTACAATAATGAGGGGCAATAAATAGCCTAGAACAGTGATGGCGAACCTTTTAGAGACTGAGTGCCCAAACTGCAATTCAAAACCTACTAATTTGTTTTGCAAAGTGCCAATACAGCAATTTAACCTGAATACAGGAGGCTGTGAAGGGGCAATGCTGGGTGCCCACAGAAAGGGCTCCGAGTGCCACCTTTGGCACCCCTGCCATAGGTTCACCAACACTTGCCTAGAACATTTAAGACATACTGTATTAAGGCAGGAAATTAGAAGATGTAACATTAAGGCTACCATAAGCATGCGATAAGAAGAAAAAAATCCATTATGAGGGATGGAAACCAACATGGAAAAACACTGGTGTTCTTATGTTCGAACTCTAACAATCCCAGAGGGCTCAGCATGCAGAAACGCAATCCCTCCACAATAAGGGCAATCTTAATGGTGAAAAAGCTAATGACTTCCCTTCATTTGTCCAGGTTCTCCCTTCTGGTCCTTTGGAAGTCACTGCCTTTTACTGCTTTGGGGAGTTGTATAGGTATCAGAAGAGGGGGTGGGGGTGGCGATCCAGCTACTAAAACTTTTCATCAGGGTCAAATTACCTACAAACTGGGAAACTTCTGATTGCTGTTGAAGTGCTAACCTAGAGAAAGGAAAGCTAAAGAAATCAGAAGGGGAAAATACGAGATATGCAAAGCTCCTTCTCTGGCATCATTCAAAAAAGCTGTTAAAACCTGGCTGTTTAGGGATGCCTTCGGCAATCGCTAGGGTGTGCATTATTCTTCCCCGACTTGAGGTTTGTGCCTGCTATCAGTTGTCTTATGCCTCTTGCCAATTATTTCCCCCCTTTTATTATTATTATTATTATTTATTAACCAAACAGCTATCTACACTGGATTTTACATTACCAATCACTAGTCGAATGCTTCCCAAGCGTTTAGGACTCAGTGATGTATCGGCGAATTATGCGAGCAGATCCCAGTAAGCTGGCTTTCTGCATCTGACTGATGGTGACTTTGTCAACTCCAATTTCTTCTAAATACATGCTTAGCTCTTTGGGCACTACACCCAGCGTGCCATTTACCACTGGTACCACCTGTACTGGTTTATGCCAGAGTCTCTGAAATTCAATTTTGAGATCCTGATATCGGGTAATTTTTTCAAGTTGTTTCTCAGTGACTCTACTATCTCCTGGTATAGCAACATCAATGATCCACACTTTTTTCTTCTCCACAATCACAATATCTGGGGTATTATGCTCCAAAACCCTGTCCCAAAGTAATTTTGCATGCTCATTTCCAGTCACTTTTTCAGGCTTATGGTCCCACCAGTTCTTTGCTACGGGCAGATGATAGTTCTGACACAAATTCCAGTGGACCATTTGAACAACTACATTATGACGCTGTTTGTAATCAGTCTGAGCAATTTTCTTGCAACAACTCAATATATGGTCGATAGTTTCATCCGCCTCTTTGCAGAGTCTACATGTGGGGAACTCATCTGATTTTTCTATTCTAGCCTTAACTGCATTTGTTCTAATAGCTTGTTCTTGAGTTACAAAAATCAGGGCTTCTGTCTCTTTTTTCAGTGTTCCATTGGTGAGCCATAACCAGGTCTTTTCCTCATCTACTTTTCCTTTGACTTTTTCGAGGAACTGCCCATACAGCGCTTTATTATGCCAGCTATCAGCTCGTATTTGCATTGTTGTTTTCCTGTATTGGCCTTTGTTTGATTTACTTTAAACACCTCCCTGTTCTTAACCTCCAATAATGCTGGCTCTGTACTATTTTTTACATAATCTGCCAATGCATGTTTCTCTTCTTCAACTGTCTGCTTCACTTGCAGAAGACCTCTGCCACCTAATTTTCTAGGTAAATACAGCCTGTCAACATCACTGCGTGGATGTAATGCATAGTGAATGGTCATAAGTTTTCTTGTTTTCCTATCTAGAATATCTAGCTCCGTCTGAGTCCAGTTTATAATGCCAGCGTTATACCTGATGACCGGTATGGCCCAGCTATTAATGGCCTTGATGGTGTTACCACCATTCAGCTTACTTTTTAATACTTTTCTGACCCTTTGGATATATTCTTTACTGACCACATTTTTCACTTGCCCATGCTTGATATTATCTAATTCCAGTATGCCCAGATATTTATAGGCTTCAGACTGATGATACTTAATAGCTTGTCCATTTGGCATTTCAATTCCTTCACTCTCAATTATTTTTCTTTTTCTCAGTGCCACTGTGGCACATTTGTTTAGTCCAAACTCAATACTAACATCAGTACTGAAAATTCTGGCTGTGTTGGTCAGTGAGTGTATTTCAGTTTCTGATTTTCCATACAACTTTAAGTCATCCATATACAATAGATGAGAATTTTTCCCTGAATTTTTAGCAGTTTGGTACCCTAAATTTGTGTTCTGCAAAATTATTGAGAGGGGAATCAGGGCAATAGTAAATAGCAGAGGTGACAAAGAGTCACCTTGAAAAATCCCTCGTTTGATGCTAACCAATCCATAGCTTTCATCCCTGACAAACAATTCTGTTTTCCAGTTCTTCATTACATTTTCAATTAGGGCACTAATACTTTTACATATTCCAATGGCATCCAGGCACTTAAAAATCCAACTATGCGGTACTGAGTCAGAGGCTTTTTTATAGTCAATCCAAGTCATATATAAATTAGTTTTCCGGGTTTTACAATTCTCTAGGATCATTTTATCAATGAGTAACAGATCTTTTGTGGCTCTACTTCCCCGTTTGTTCCCTTTCTGCTCTACTGGCATGATGTTATTTGCTTCCAAATAATCCTGGACTCTATCAGCTATGATGCCTGTTAGCAGTTTATACATAGTTGGTAAACATGTTATTGGCCTGTAATTTTCAGGTATTGCTCCTTTTGTTGTATCCTTCTGAATCAAATAGGTTTTGCCAGTTGTGAACCACTCATTAATATAACCTGTCCTCAACATTTCATTAAATTGTTGGGCCATTTTTCCATGCAGACTGGTCAGGTGTTTAAGCCAAAACCCATGCAGTTGATCATTGCCAAGTGATGTCCAGTTTTTGACTCTTTGTACTCTTTTGGTGATCATATCAGCTGCTATTTCTAGTTGGTCCATTGTGCACTTGGAGAATTTCTTCTCAAAATCTTGGAGCCATCCAGCATTTCTATTATAGTCTTTCTCAGTCCCCCATATGTTTTTCCAAAACTGAATGGTTGCCATTTTTTCAGGCTTTTCGTCTTTTATACCTATCTTCTGATTTGAACTCTGATAGAACTTTCTTTGATCTGATTGAAACAACTGTTGTCTTTATACTGAGTAAATCTAGCATCATATCTTTCCATTTTTCTAGCTGTTGCTGTTATTTGCTGCTTCACTATTTCCAATGCTGCTCCAATTTTCCTTGTACTTTATTTTGTCTGTTGTGAACTGCCCTGAGTCCCCTATGTGGGAATAGGCATGGTATATAAATGTGAAAATAAATAAATAAATAAATAAATAAATAAATAAATAAATAAATAAATAAATAAATAAATTGTACTTAGCCAGTATTTTTTAGTCAAATATTTCTTGATCTTACCATTCTTTAATTTGTCCTCCTGCAGGTTTTTTAAGTTACTCGCATCTGCTCAGAGTCTTTTGATTTTAAGCCCCAGCCTGATTTTCCACCGTGGTTTCTCAATGCATTGTGGGGGGGGGGGCTTCAATTGTGGAATCCCTAGTTCTTCCGTTACTATTACTGCTGCACTATAAGCAAGCTGATTTATCTCTTCAATTGACCTGATCTGGATTGTTGCAAGTGCTGAGTTTACATCGTTCATCAATGGTACCAATTTTTTCTAGGCACAGTCTTTAAAATCGGGAGCCTTCTCCTCTCTTCATTTAATGCAGCATGTGTGAGTATTTTATTCTTCAATTCTTGCTGCCTAATAGTGAGCTCTGCTGGTGTTCGAATCCTATTTGAACCTTCTTTTGGTTCAAAGTTTTGCGCAACATCCATATTTTCTTCAACTTTTGACTGTTCAATGTCCCCAGGTGTGATTAATCTATTTTCTCCTCCTATTTGGATAATTTGTTGACCTCCAATTTCACAACTCCTCTGTATTTCTTCTAGTTCAACTTTACTAAACACCTTGTTTTTGATAATATATCTTCGCTGGTCAGCTAATCGTAATTCAGGTATCTTGGAGTTTGCATATTCTTGTTTCCATAACTGATGCATCCGCTTTTGGTAGCCACGTTTTTCAGGTTCTGCTCTATAATAGCATTTCATGATTGTCCGATTCTCTGGTACAGTATATTTTCGCCGCTTCTGAGATGGTTCAGCTTCCAGTAACTCTACAGGCCCATGCCCTGGTTGGTCAGCAATGGGACCCGTGACCTGTAGCCCATTTATCGATGGATGTCCAGGTTCATCAACACCCATCGCGGTCCTTGTTAACCCGGGCGACGATCGAGCCGGTATAGGCTTCTTTATATTGTATTTCACCATGATTCATGAGTTGTTGGGTGCGCTTAGTTCTGTTCCTCAGTCAAGACCTCTCTAGTAAGGTTGGACCTACTGGAGCAGTTAAGCCCCCCGCCACGACAAGGCGGCACCCGTGGGGGTTATTATTATTATTATTATTATTATTATTATTATTATTATTATTATTATTATTATTATTATTATTATTATTATTATTATTATTATTATTATTTCTTAGATTTCTTGTGTTTTTTATGTGAACTGCCCAGAGTTCCCTCTTGGGAAATCAGCACGGTACACAAATATAAAATAGAATAAAATAAATAAATAAATAAATAAATAAAAAGGGAAGAAAAGGGACCCTGACAAGAACAGAGCCTCCATAGCTTGGATATAAATGCTGGGGAAGAAAAGTGTAGCTAGAGACAGTGGCAGTCCTGTCACCTTCTGGCCTCATGTACTATGATTCCTTATATTCCTGGTTATGCTAAGCCCACCATATAAGGATCCCTGAATACTTGCTACACAGAGGAGAAAGCAGCAAAGCTGAGTCAGAATGCTGACCAAGCTCAGCATTATTTCCATTGTAAAAACATAGAACAAAATTCTTACTCCAACAGTAAAAATAGAAAAGAGGATCCAATATTTTTCCTTCCTGAAAATACTGCAGAATCAGTCACACACAGATTGGCTTACATATAATGGCTTCCAAAGCTTGTGTTCCTTCAACTGGCTAAAGAGATTAAAGATGGAACTAATGATGTCCCAGCATTAAATGAAAATTTAATGTTCCAAGCATTAAATGCCAACTAGCTACCTGCTTTGTACAGAAGTTATCCATCTTTTGGGGGGCAGTGGCACGAGGGAGAACACATGATGAAAATTTCCCAACACTTACTAACAAAGAAGATAGCATACTCTTATTGTCTGAAGCAGGCATCTTATTTAGTGAGAAACAAAACTCTGAACTGTGCTCACTCCAGCGAGTATCCACCCAATGAGGTAGAAATAACATATGAATAAGCTGCAGACTTATTCACACTCATGCTAGATTTCCTAAAAATGAAAAAGATATGGATTGCCATTGTAGTATGTGAGAGTAGTGCACCTGTGTAACAATAGAACCTGGACACTTCCTCTGTGTAGAGTGGGTGAAGAGGAGAATTGGGGTTTTAATTTTTCATTCCAATACTGATCAGAAAGTGAACTTCCAAAAAGAACTAAGAACAGAATGGACATGTAGAGCAGCTAGAAGTGGGAAATGTAAATATCCTTGTATGCTTAAAAACCAGTATCAATTGAGGAAGAATAGGTATCCTAATAGTGCCTAGTGTACAAGGTGAGACAGGTGTGTAATTGGGAACAGAATGGGCACAGAAATTTGTGAACCGCAACTTCACAAATGGCCATGCTTCAAATGTACACAAAGCAAACTCATACTGTATACACAAAGTATACCAATTGTACCATTGTAAAGATATTTAAACATCAAAGGCACACTCGTATAACTACAGTTGTTTGAATGGCAAAAGATGCCACTTACAAAGCCTGTTCTATGTGTAGCAAACAAATATACAGTAGGGACCTGGTATCTGCTGGGGATCGGTTCCAGGCCTTCCCATGGATAACGAAAACTGTGGATTAAAAAAAAAAGCCCCAAACTGCTGTTTTGTGACAGCAGCTTGATTTAGGGCTGCTGCTTTGCGACATTAGCTTGCTTTACAGCTGCTGTTTGTGACAGTAGTTTGTTTTGCTGCTGCTGAATAATTTATTTTTTTCCTCTGGCAACTGCAGATAACTGTGGTTAATGAATCAGTGGATATGGGGGTCCTACTGTAGAACATAAATCCTATCCCTTATCTTTATCAGTGTATAGTGAAGGGCGGTAGGCATCTGTAATTATTTTCTATATACTGCAGCACACGTGAGATTGCTTTTAGGGCCATTGTTTTGTTTTTTCAGATCTGAGGAACTAGCATTATGGACTATGGATTGCAACAGCAATAGCTTAATCCATAAATGCATTTGAACACATTCTCTCTTTAGAATTACAAAAAAGAGATGAATTTAACCAATACATCCATACAGGTATAGCACTCTGTTATTCCATTATATTGCTACATAGCCTGAGTAATCAAAGAAGCAAAAAAAAAAATAAAGATGTTCTACTTCCTTATTGCTGATTTAAACAATGGCCATGTATTTGTGGCTACAGCACAATAAGGCACATTTTATAAAAGTATGAACTTACACTACATTGAACTAGGAGAAAAACACACCTGTATCTTTATCATGTATTTTACACAAAGGTTTGGCTATACTACTTCACAAATAAAAGCCAGTGGTTTATGTACTTACTCGCTCTTGTCCAGCTGTATCCCATATTAGGAATTTATGTAACTCATTCTGATACTGTACAGTCTTGGTCATAAAAGATGCTCTGAAAAAATGTAATGCGTAAATATATCAGAAAATAAACCAATAACCACTATAAACTACATTGAGTTTTTCTACAAATACTAAGAATTAGATAAATTGCAATTCATAGACACTGTACAAAATGCAGATATGTACAACTCTTATACACCTTGCTACATATCTATTAATGATACTTATTTAACAATGTCAGTTGAATGTTTTTTAACTTTATGTTTTCCTTTTCTGATAGTACAGAAAGCACACAGTAAGGCAGGAAAATTCTTTGAGCAATGATACTCCAACTGTACTACACAGCATCTTGTGTAACTTGCCACATTAAAACACACACAAAATATTCTCATTTAACTAGACTATGGTTCTGTCCATGAGAAATTAACTCGAAAAATATTGTTTTGTATCTCATCACAACATTAAAGGTTACTAATATGATTCAGAAGACAGTTTAGAACTGAGCACAGAACCAAATCCATCTTTGCACATGAAATCACTAGACAGTCTCAAGATCCCAAGTTTGCAAGACAAAAAATGAAACACAGTACCAAAAAATACTCAGTTACAGATACCGTAACTCAAAATTATAAAACTGTGTATTATTTAGTTAGTACATATCAAAATACTGCACCTTGAGAAATGTTCCCCAACCCATAAAAATAAAACCAGGACTAATTTTTATTTTCAGCAGCACAGCTGAATTTCCTTTCCATAATTTCTTTGGCTTTGTGAATGACTATAATCACGTAGGTATTTAATCTGTATGATTGGAATAACATTGATACTCGATTCATGCCAGACACAGAAATATGTTGCCCCTGGAAGCTTGGGCAGCTTGTTCTCTTGTTTTTCCACTGACAAAGCCTTTTTTGTTTAACTAAGGCAGACCAATCAGTTGCTGAAAGAAATGTAACACTGAGTGCTGGCTTTGTCTTTTGCCGTCACTTTTAAAATTCACCTGTTTTTAATGTAATGTTTTAATTTTCACTTTATTAGTACTCTTTATTAATAATAAACCTGAACAGCTGTACCTTATTAGTAGTACAGTACCGCAGAACACCCCTTTTGATGAAAAGGTGAAAAATAAATAAAGTGAAACAACGAGCAGCAGCTCTCTTTAGATCCACTGCTATCACAGATATTACAGTACATCAATGATGCTTATTAGAGATGGGCACGAAATGAACAATTTTTGTTTCCATTTTCGTTTTTTCGTTTAGCAACAAAACGACAAATGAATTTTATCTCTAAAATGAAACGAAACGAACAGAAACACCAGAAATTTTGTCGTCCGTTTCGTTTTCGTTATGGCAATACATTGAGCTGCTTTAAAAGCTAAAAAAAATCACAAAAAATTAAAATAAATGGTAACGAAACGGTAACAAAACGAACGAAAATGAATTTTTTGCAAAAATTCACAAAAAACAGAAACGAAATGAAATGGACCCCCTAAACAACAAACGACAAACGAAACGCCATTTTTTTTATTCGTGCCCATCTCTAATGCTTATGGATTTACTTCAAGTTAATACTGTAAGAATGAATGGGACTGACAACAGGCACAGCTGGAAGAAAATCTGGCCCTTCCCTTGAATTAAAAAGAAGCCATGGTCTCCAGCTGTAGTAGGATCCTCTGTCAAGAGCTCATTCACAGCTGCAAATACTTGTCAAACTTCAGTAGACAGAAACACTATATGGCAATGTGCTAAAAGTACACCAAAGAAAAGTGTATGCTATTTGTGCCACCTCTTTTAGTGTCACTCAACCACAGTATGTTGTCATGGAAACAGACATATTCTAAGGTATCACTAAAAATACTTATTAAAATTGGCATTATAGCTTATGCAACCTGAAATGAAAAAGCAAGTTGCTCTTTGACTTTGGATTTAAGTTAGGGATTTAACTTTTTTCTAGCAATTATTGTCTAGAAATGGTCTTGACATTTTACATAACATAAGCTTTCCATAAGCTTTCCAGTTTAGATTATACATGCCATTCCTTAACATACAATTTTGCACTACAGTGTTGTCATATTACTGCTTAATCAGCCAGTTTAATATATGTAATATATTTTATATATTATAACACATTCTCTCTCTCTCTCTCTCTCTCTCTCTCTCTCTCTGTCACACACACACACACACACACACACACACACACACACACACACACACAAATTAAAATATACTTATTTTCCTTTTAAACCTAAATTTAAACCTTTTAAATAAACAGGAAATAAATTACATTAGGCATGATTAGAATTGTGGATACAATCTTGATCCTTGTACAATGCACACAAAAATGACAGTGCCTGCTAGATGTAGAAATGCAACTCAAATTTCAGTATTCATTATGCCTACAGCATATATACTCCAGTGGGATGCAAAAGCAGACAAAGGGTAGGAGTTCAAAACCCCATTGTGTCTCCTGGAGCCAGCTGAGATCACCTGGAACATGTGTGGTTGATGGGAATAGATAGCTCCACAATCCCAAAATGTCCCTGGGTGGAAGGAAAGCTTAAATTCCGAGTAATCCATATGTAGAAAATCCTAGGAAGGATACAGTAAGTTAGGATTGGCTTGATCACATAATTGCTATTACACAGTTGCCACTAATCCCTTCTTTTTCATTTCCTTGACTTTCCCTAACCAAGGTTTGTCAGTTTCCCTGACCACCATTCAAATACAATCACAAGCTGAAAAATGAAATAGGTCATGTTGCACTAATGCAAGGTTTAATGAAATGTTCCACTCTGCAACTACACAAGTCTCAAATGCAAAAATATTTGTCAAAGTATGAGATTTAATATCAGCTTCTTTCAACATTAAGTGCACCAACACTTGGGGGGGGGGCACTTCCGCCCACAGACACGATGGCTGCTCGGATTCCATAGCTCCGATTCATCAGAAGAGAAAACTTGAAATACTGTCTCAAAAAGACTCCGGACTCATGAGTAAATGAGCCATAAATTACTGGGGAGGATAGGTCGAAACCTGTGTGCCTTTAAAGAGAGATAAACATGAAATATGAAGCACTAAATTACTTTCGTTTTATGCCGAAGCGGTGACGCTGCTAATCGGACAGAGTTAGAGCTGTTGTTTTCTCTCGGGGCTAGAAAGAGAAAGAGAGACATATCACCTTGCTTTTCTGCATGCCAGCTAAGAAAAAAGCTTCAACCTTTGCAATTAGAAGGTGGGTTCGAAAACCTTCAGATTCCACGTACCAGCGAGCGTCTCTGGAAAGGTTGGAAACTGCTCCTGCAGTGGATACAATGGTGTCTGATTCTGGCAAATTGCCAGGACAACAGCCGGATTTTCTTAAGGAAATCAAAGATATGAAAATGGAGTTCGCTAATCTATTGAAACTAGCCTTGAAAGATATGACCTCTACCATTGAGGATCGTTTCCATTATCTGTCTACTCAAAACAAAGACTTAAAGAAAGATTTATCACATGAGATCTAAAGGTTCAAGCAGAAGTTTCCAATAATGGTACAGAGCTGAAAAAACTAGCAGATGAGGTCAAACACGTTCAAATACTAGCCACCAAAAATGAGAAGGATATCGCCACCCACGAAGAGGAAATAGACTCTTTGCAGAGAAAGCTTATCTACATGGAAGATTATTCGAGAAGGTCCAATCTGAAACTAATTAACTTTGAAGTTCAAGACAGAAGCGAAAT
The DNA here is from genome assembly GCA_037367245.1 of Phrynocephalus guinanensis. NCBI lineage: Eukaryota > Metazoa > Chordata > Lepidosauria > Squamata > Agamidae > Phrynocephalus > Phrynocephalus guinanensis. The sequence continues at coordinate 113,583,808 of CM074737.1, read as the reverse complement.
GAAAAAAAAATTCTCGCTTGGCTTAATTCTATTCTCCCCCAACAGCTTGTGGAGATAGATATTGAAAGGGTGCATTATTTAGGCAATGCAAAAGGAGTAATCTCAAGACCAATTTTGATCAGATTTACCTCATATGCCATTAAAGAACAACTTATGCCTACGATCAGAGCAAAACCTGAGCTGCTGAAGCGAGGTGACAGAATTGTGCAAGTCTAGCAGGACATCTCCAGAGAGAGCTTTGAATGGAGGAAAACGATGAAACCTGTGACAAGCGCTCTGAGAAAGCACAACTTCAAATATAACTGGGGATTCCTGATCTTCCTTATGGAAAGGCCCAACTTTGCATAAAATCTATTCCTTGGAAGAAGGTGAACAACTTCTGAAGGCATGGAACATTCAACTTGAAAAGCTGACTCCTCCAGGACCGGCTGCTAGATCCTCACCAGTCTCAACTGACAATTAACTCCGAAGATTAAATTGAGGAGATCCGAAGTGCTGAAGACATCGCTCCCTCCTCCTCCTCCTCCTCCTCCTCCTTCCTCTTCTTCTTCTTCTCTCTCTTTCTCTTTTTTCTTTTTTTCTTTTTCTTCCCTATATTTGCCCTATGCCTTCCCGCACTCCCATCCCTTTCCCCCTTCCCTTTTCCTCCCCCCTCCTCACACCTTCCTCTTCCCTTCCCATGAGGGTTTTTTATTTTTTTTCTTCCCATTGGGGTTGAGAGGGAGGGAGGAAGAATAGAAGGAAGATAAGAGTGAAACTTTTTTTATTATGTTTTTCTTTTTTTTAATTTCCATTTTCTTATTTTAAAGCAAAGACAGGCAGTGTTAAGACTTAATATAGAGCTTCTGGATCCTTTATTAGCCATCGGATGTGGATGGGTGCTTTCCCCCTCCCACCCTGTAAGGGCACATACAAGATGTGTATGAGGGCCAAAAGGGTGGGAGAACAGAAAATAAGTGCAGGTGGTAGGGCTTGGGTTAATATAGTTTTTATTACAAGTGGTGTTTGTTTGAATAGTTGCACAGTGGGACTGTACCAGATGGACAATTGAAAGAAACTATGGGTAAATTTTTAAAATTAGCTACACTGAATGCAAGGGGCCTAGGTTCTGTGCTGAAGAGAAAGAGAATAGAGTCATTAATCAAGAGGAATAAACCAGACATCATTTTCCTTCAAGAAACACACCAAATGAAAGAAGGAGTAAATGAACTGAAATTACCCAATATTAACACATATGAGAAAAGTTTTGGATGATCTAAAGCAAGGGGGGTGGCTATCTTAATTTCAAAGCATTGTGATTGTATTGTTGAAAAAACTGTGAAAGATATGGAAGGTAGATATATAATTCTTCAGGGCACAATTGGTACAGAACAATATACACTGATAAATGTTTATGCACCAAATGCTAATCAAAACCTGTTTTACAAAGAGGTTTGGGAGCAGATAGAAACGGTACAGAAGGGACATGTAATTATGGCTGGATATTTTAATATGGTCATGGATAAAATTAAAGACAAAACAATTAATAAGAATGCGGACTGGAGGGTTAGACACACAACTCTAACAAAATTCATCGCAAATACAGGTTTAAAGGACGTTTGGAGAGAATTGAAGGGAGATGAAAGAAAATATACGTTTTACTCCCCAGTCCACAAAGCTTACTCTAGAATAGATTTTATATTTGTCTCACAAAGCTTATTATCTAAAATTGCAAACACAAACATAGAGGTGATAAAAATTTCCGACCATGCTTTAATGACTGTTGAAATAGAAAACAAGAAGAATTATAGAGAAGCTAGAAGGTGGAGAATAAATTCTAGAATTTCCCAATTCCCGGATACAGTAGAAAGAATACAAAAAGAATGGCTAGAAACTTGGAATATTAATGAAGAAGGCGGTGGACAAATAGGAGTTATTTGGGACACTTTGAAAGCTGTGGCCAGAGGCTACATAATAAGAGAAAATTCTATAATAAAAAATCGAGAGGAGGTAAACAAGAAAAAATTAGAAGTTATAATAGCAGACCTTGAATCTCAATTTTTTAAAGTAAAGACGAAAAAATCTTAATTCAGATTGAGGCTAGGAAAAGGGAACTAGAAGATATAGAATTACAACAAACTCAAAGAAATGTACTATATTTGAAAAGAAACTTTTTTGAATATAGTAATAAAAATTCGAAGATGCTAGCCAAGATAGCACAGAAAAGAAAAGAAAAAAGTACGATAGGAAGGATAAAAGACTTAAGAGGTAATAACTGTACACAAATGAAAGAAAAAATAAAAGCTATCCAAGAATTTTACCAAAATTTATATACATCTAATAACAACAGGAAGGACGTTATGGAACAATACATTTGTAAAAACTTAAAATCAAGATTAGCAGAGGAAGACAGGCTTGAAATGGAGAAATCTATTAAAGAGAAGGAGATAGAAGAATGCTAAACAAATTAAAGAATGCTAAAACTCCAGGAGCTGATGGATTGGGACCAGAATTTTATAAGCTATTTAAATCAATGTTAATACCTAAGCTAAAGAAGCTTTACAATGAGATAATGGAAGGAGAGCAAGCCCCTATCTCCTGGAAAAACTCGTTAACTATTTTAATTCTCAAGCCTAACAAGGATCCAACAGATGTTGGATCCTATAGACCAATATCTCTTATAAATCAAGATGCAAAGATTTTCACAGCAATTCTAGCCAAAAGAATGTACTTTTATAGATAAATATATTAAAGAAGATCAAACTGGTTTCATTAAGGGTAAACAAATGCCGAACACTATAAGAAGAACTTTGAATGTTCTTCATGAGATGGGAAGAGCACAAGATAAAGCATGCATTCTATCCTTAGATCTATTTAAAGCCTTTGATTGTGTTCAATGGTCTGCGTTAAAACTTCTATTAGAGAAATGGGGTTTGGGGGAAAAAAATTTAGGTGTAATAAACCAACTTTACTCAGATAGTACTTCGTCAATTATAGTCAATGATGGGATGACAGAACACTTTAGGCCGAGGAACGAGACAGGGATGTCCTTTGTCACCATGTCCTGTTTTGCATAGTTATAGAGCTATTTGCAAATGCAATAAGGGATGATCAACTAATCAAAGGTATGGGGAAGGAGGGGAAGATTAAAATTAGTTTATTTGCGGATGATGCCTTGTTAACAATAAAAAATCCATCAGAAAATATACCAAGAATAAAATCACATTTAAAGGAATTTGGCGAAACAACTGGGTTATGTGTAAACTGGCAAAAATCAGAAATTATGCTGTTTAATCATGATAAACAAGATATGGAGGAGATTTCCAACTATGGATTGAAAGTTTGCAAATATATGAAATATTTAGGGATACTTTTAGACAAAGATTTGCTTAAGACCAAAGAACGGAACTATATCAAATTAAAGGAAGAGATCAGAAATAAATTACAAAATTACTCCAAATTAAATCTATCATGGTTTGGTAGAATAGCAATGGTAAAAATGAAGATACTTCCTAAAATTAATTTCCGTTTTAGAATGCTACCCATTCAGTATACAGAAGCTGAAATTAAAGCTTATCAAGATCTCATAAATAGATATTGCAGGGTGGTAAAAAAGCAAGAATAAGTAAAAGCTTTTGGTATAGATCTCAAAAGGATGGAGGGATAGGTATACCTAACCTTAGAATCTATTATACAGCTAACCAGCTTAGTTGTGTGGGGGAAATATTATTTAAACCCCAAAAATTAATATGGTGGGAACTTGAATCAGACGAGTTAAATGGAGATATAAATAAACACTTGTTCAGTTTCCCGCCCAAAAGATATCCAGTTAAAAACCCACTCCTGAGTTCTCTATTAACCACTTGGAAAAAGTATGGAAGAAAACTGGCACCAGAAGGATCCCCCCTCGGTTTGGTGATAGATCAGATAAATTTCCCCACGAATATGAAGAAATATGGAGAATTATTTAAAATAATGAAAGTGGCAAGATTAAAAGAGTGGATTAAAAAGATGAGAACAAAGCAGGAAATTAAGCGCATACTGCAAGCCAAGGATTTATCTTGGTTGAATTATGCCAAATTAGAAAGTTGGACGAAAGAATGGACAAGGAGAAATATACAACTCAGAGAATATACAAAGTTTGAGCAATTCTTGTTAACATATGAAGAACCAGAGAAAGGAAATACAGGGAAAGGAGCAGTAGGTAAAATATATAAAATAATCCAGGATTCACTTGAGGAAAGGGAGCTAGGTACAATAAGAGAGGTTTGGAAACAAGACATAGATAAAGATATAAATAAAGACAAATGGAAAAGAATTTGGAATTTGAGGATTTTACGATCATTATCAGTCAGAATAAAAGAAAATTACTTTAAACTAGTTTTAAGATGGTATATGACACCAGTCAGACTGAATAGAATAAACCCAAGATATTCTAAGCTCTGCTGGAAATGTGAAAAAAAGATAGGCACCTATATTCATCTTTGGTGGGAATGTGAAATAGTTCAAAAGTTTTGGCAACAGATTTTCGGTGAGACAAGAGAAGTATTACAAACTGATATTAAATGTGAACCAGAAATTGCATTGTTATCATTACCACTTATTAATGAATATGATATGAAAACAAAAGAATTAATTGCAAATCTTATGACAGCAGCAAGACTGATTATAGCTAAAAATTAGAAACTGAAATTAGATTTTAAAATTGCTGACTGGTATAAGGAAGTGTGGGATATAGCTTTAAATGATAAATTGTCCTGCAATATAAAAGTTTTGCGAGGGGAAATGAGAAAGGATATTTTTTATGATATTTGGGGGAAATTTATAGATTATGTACTACTAAAAAGGAAAGGGATACAACCGACGTATAATCCAACACAGTTCTGGAGAAAAGGACCTTAAGAAGCCAACTAGAAAAAAAAGATGAAGAAGGAAGAGAAGATTCAAGAACACTGGATGGTCCTGGGGGGTGGGGGTGCACTTTGTAGTGTTTGGTGGTATTATTGTTTATTGTATGTTTGTATGTTTGTTAAAAATATATATATTTTTAAAAAAATATTAATTAAAAAAAGTGCTCCAACACTTGTTTTCCTATTGTACCAAAATTTGCACCAAGAAACAATCTTAAATTCAAGTAAACTCTGAATGCTAACAAATGAGATAACATTTGTTATTGATTTAAAAGTACACTAAAAATTAATGTTCCATCTAAAATGGTTTCTCTGATATAACATTATGAATCTTAGTTTTGAAATTACAGTAATAATCAAGATATATATTATATACTGTGTTTTAATCATAATTTTTCTGACTTCAGACCAATTTCCCTGACCAATTTCCGTTTCCCTGTTTCCAGAAAGTGACAACCATGTATTATATACTTACTGTAATACAAGAATTATTATCTCATAATTCTATCGACTGACAATCTCTAGACACATATATTTATGGCCAAAGAAAAGTTTCCCTGTGACCTCCTTTACTGGATCAAACAGTGGAGACTGCTTTCTCTTTATTCTTCACAACTTTTTATATCACTCACTGAGCTTACAAATCTATCTCCTAATCCTGCTGCCTTCTGAAAACCTGAAGTCTGACCTTCACTTAAGTAGATATTTTTAAAGTACCAGTTGTGAAGTAATGATTATGGTTTTCTAAACTCATCACACTCCTTGGGTAGGCTAGCTTTGAACCAAACACATTTCTTACAATTCACTGTTTACTTTATGTATAACAGCTTTCCAAAATGTATAACCTTAAGTTATTCAGAGAAGGCAAGACTTTACTTTCCCATCATTGATGTCCATGTGTTCCTATGCCTTAAAATAGTGGTTCCCAACCTTGGGAAATTCAGGTTTTCTTGGACTACAACTTCCAGATGCCTTCACCAACAGCTGTGCTGGCTGGAGTTTCTGGGAGTTGAAGTCGAAGAACACCTGGGTTACCTAAAGTTGGGAACCACTGGCTTAAAAGAGAGGGAAAGTCCCAAACAGGGGGAAAACATGTTTGGTTTAAAGAAAAAGACAGTAAGAATATTCAAATCCTCAAATACCCACCCCTCAAAACATGGACATACTGGCCAGGAGCCATGTACATTAATCTTTAATTAAAATGTTACTATTCTCCCTCTACCTTTGGTTTCAAGATTGGTTTCAAGTGGGATCCCTTTCAACCTAGACTAGTGGCTGGTGTGGGCAAATTTAATGACATCGCTCCATTTTTGGCTCGCCTCCACCCGCTACTCATTACATTCTGGAACACGTTCAAGGTTTTGATTTACACTTACTGTATCAAGCCCTTCATGGTTTGTAATCATGTTACATGTTTGAGTGTCCTTCCACAATGCCATCTACCCGATCTACCACATACCCCCAAGAATATGCTGCTCCATGTTGCCACTCCAAAGGGCCCCCCAGAAGTCTTCTATAAGGAGCCAGGCCTTCTTTTAGATGGCAACGATGTCATTATGGAAGCAACTGCCCCCTTCCTCGCTAACGTTCAAAAGGTGGCCTTAAAATACTGTTCTCCAGTGAGGCCTTCCATACTGACCACGGTCTGATACTGCACCTGTTTTCACTCTCAGAGAAAACCATCTTTATATTATTGCTCTTCTGATTTTTTTTTCTTCTTCCTAGTTTCAAACATTTTTGTTATCTGTCTGCCTTGGACATTAAAAAGTTCCCTCTTCCAGTCCTGGGCTTCCTAAAAGTTGAAAAGAAACCCTAGAGACTCTCAGCAGTGGAATAGGGTCTTTGGCTGATGACATCATCATCCTTCTGTATGCAGAGCTTTGTGAAGAAGACTGCATTCACTAATACACGTGGAATTTATGGAATCTCAATTCACGTTCTTCCCCAAGTAAGCACTACAGCAAAATTTCATTAGCAAAGTATCCAGACGTTTCTTATATAAGACATAATTAGTGGCCTACAAGAAAACACAGACCTGACTTACCGGGTCTGGCGTTGTGGGACGCAGCCTGGCCGGAGCGTGGTAGCCAAGATGGCGCCCGGCCCCGCGCGCCCAAACGCTGCGCCGGGCGCACGAGCCAATCCCGGGCACCCGGCGGACTTTGCGTTCGCGGGCATCCGGGCCGTTGGCCGGCCCGCGCAGGCGCAAAGCCGCCGCCAGCCCCTGCCCTTTAAAAGGGGTCTGCCCACCCGGAAGCCCACCATTCGGCGCCGGCTTCCACGCTGCCACAGGGGAGAAAGAAGCGACCAGCGCGGCAGCGCAGAACAGCGCAGAGCCCGCGCCTCAGCTGACCTCCCCGGCAGCGCAGCAGCAACAGCAGTCCCCGCACGCCAGCTGAGCTGTCCGGGTAGCGCAGCAGCAAGGAGCAGCGCTGCTGCCTACTGCACGCCAGCTGAGCTGCCGGGGTAGCGCGGCAGCAGCAAGCTGCGCCAGCCAGCTGAGCTTCCCGGCAGCGCAGCAGCAGCGAGAGCAGCCGGGAAGCGCAGCAGCACCAGCGGAGAGCCGCACTACAGCTGGGCTGCGGGGTAGAGCAGCAGCAACAACAGCCTCCCTGGCCAGCTGAGCTCCCCTGCACAGAGGAACTCGGCAGCAGCAGGAGCAGCCAGGGTAGCGCGGCAGCAGCAGCCGCGCAAGCCGGCTGAGGTTTTCCGGCAGCGCAGCAGCAGCAGGAGCTGCCCGGGTAGAGCGGCAGCGACAAGCAGAGCGGGTCAGCCGGGCTCACCAGGAGCGTGCCAGCAGCAGCCGTGCACGGGCCGCTGAGCCCAGCGGCAACGCAGCAGCAGCAGAAGGACCCCGAGCCAGCCGCTCCGGCAGCAGCGCGACGAGGATCCGCGGGGCGCAGCCGCGCTCCGCCAGGTTTGGGGGGCGATATCACAGCTCGGGAGTGCACGGTTGGGCGGGAACCAGGGGCGGTGCACAATCAGCGTTGCGCCGGAGGGTGGCTTGGGTCAGGCCCCCCGAAACGCCCCTGCTCGTGAAACGCCCCGCCACCCACTAAATCAGTAGGTGGTACACAGGCAAACACGGCCCCACGGCGGCGCAAGGCCACCACTCAGCCTACCAGGGCCTCGGCCGAGGCAAACCTCACGGCCACAGACCAGCATCCGGAACAGGAGGCACAGCCCCATGATAGCGCCAACACCAACGGGGGTGGGGACCACCCGCCTAGCTTACCAACCAATCAGCCCCTGGCACATAACTATTTGGCAAGCCTCCCCTTGCCAGCAGGGCTACAAAACAACTGGCAGAATATCGGCCAGATGCTGGCATTAATCTACAACCAGCTGGCGAATATGGCCCAGGTTACCGGGCCCAGTCACGGACTACCCACACCAGCCCACATACCGCAGGGGGTGCCAATTCCCCCAATGCCACCTAGTAACTCGGCCCCCGTACTACATGCTAACGCGGTGCCCCCAGTGGCAGTAACCACCTCGGCTCCCATACCACAGGTTGCCACGGAACATGTGTCCACCCAGGCCCCTACACGTCAAGGCGAGGGGGCACATGCAACAGAGGCCATTGCCGTGGCAGCCACGTCAGAGGCGGCGGCCCCACCCTTGGCGTCTGAGGACGGCAGCGACGCCAACCTGTCGGCCCCCGAGAGAGGAGCGTGTACGCGCCGGAAGAGGAAAAGGCGTGCGTCCAGCCGTACCAGTAGCACCAGAAGCCGCAGAGGGAACTCATCTTCCGATTCGTCCACCAGTGAGTCTTCCTCCGACGAGGAGGAAAAGGGTCAGGGGCTACTGGGGGGTGGCAGCGTGCATACCGGGCTTGCCTCGCTGGGCCAAGCGCGCTAGGGCAAGGTTTGCCAAGTCGAATGAGGGGGAGGAGACACCAACCCCAGAACAAGAGGGTCGCCAGCGGGCTCCCTTCACGGATGAGGAGGACCCACCAGGGCTCCACATAAGTAGAAGGGTGAGGAAAGCTATTTTGCAGGGCTATTACGTGGATATATTCACGCTCTTAAAGCCAGAAGGGGAAGAGGGTAAAGTTAAACCTAAGGGCGGTCAACGTAGGAGACAAAAAACCTATAGTGCTGAGAGGACATTTGAGAATTGGTTGGAGGGTTTTGCAGAGTACGCTAGCATTGTCCAAGCAGCCTACCCTGAGAGAGCTTGGCACTTAACTAACCACCTTAAAAACGTATTAAGTGCACGAAGGAAGGCGGGGGAGGCGGCGGCCATAGCGTACGACGAAACTTTTAGACAGAGAGCTTCCAATAGCGCATCAACCAGATGGGACTTGTTGAATAACAAAATTTGGCTGTGGGAAGTGGGGCCCCACCTGAAAGGCAGGCAAGATGGGGGTAAAGCAAATCGTGGATACAGGAGAGACCCACCCAAAAAGACCTGCTGGGAATTTCAGGTTGGCAAATGCAACAGGGCCAAATGCAAATTCGAACACGAATGTGACACATGTTATGGCCCGCACCCCAGGGTCTCATGTCACAAACAAAAAACCACTCAGCAGCCCTTTCGGGGTAACAGGCCTCCTTCTAAGCCGAACATCACAGGAGATAGCGCACCTTCAACCTCAGCCCAAGGCCAGACCCCCGCCGCAGGTCGAAGGTGAGGATGCATGGCCTGCCAGCCTGCTGGACTTGGCCAGCACTCCTATAAAAACGGCAGCCCTCGCTCCACTACTCTTAGCATATCCTAGGAGAAAAGAAGCCCTGTACTTATGGGAAGGCTTTACCAGGGGGTTTAGGATCCCATGTGTAGGTCAGCGTACACCTTTTGACGCCCCCAACTTAAAATCGGCAACAGACCACCCTCTAATTGTCAAACAGAAAATTAATAAGGAAATAGCAGCGGGCAGGATGGCCGGACCTTTTGACAAACCCCCTCTCCCAAACTTTAGGGTATCCCCTCTTGGGGTAGTCCCAAAAAAGACACCCGGGGAATACCGATTAATCTAGCATTTGTCATATCCCAAAGGGGCGTCGGTAAATGACGCCATCCCTCCAGAATTATCATCCGTGAAGTATGCCACATTCGATCAGGCCATTGACTTGGTCAGGGCTCACGGAAATGGGGCCTGGCTCGCCAAATGTGATATCCAATCAGCGTTCCGCTTACTCCCAGTCCACCCGGGGGACTTCGCCTTACTAGGTAGCAAGTTTGAAGGGAAATGGTATGTTGATAAAGCCATGCCATTCGGCTGCTCCATCGCCTGTGCGGCGTTCGAGACGTTTAGTTCCTTCATTGAATGGGCCGCTCAACAAAGGTCACAGGGCGGGGCCATCACACACTATTTAGATGACTACCTCCTGATTGGGAGAAGGGGCACCATGGAGTGTTGGGCTCTCCTTCACATTTTCCAAACCCTGGCAGCAGAGATAGGGGTCCCGCTGGCCAACGAAAAAACAGAAGGCCCGGCAACAGTAATGACTTACCTAGGCATCGAGATTGACACAGTGGCGGGGGTATCCCGCCTCCCTCAAGATAAACTGAGGGCGCTGAAAGATTACATCTCCAACACCCTCCAAAAAGCTAAGGCCACACTAAGGGAGGTACAGTCACTGCTAGGTCACCTGAACTTCACGTGTCGGGTGGTAGCCCCGGGAAGGGCATTCTGTGCCAGACTGGCCAGAGCCACTGCAGGGATCACCGCCCCTCATCACCACTTGAGGCTCAATAAGGGGATAAAGCAGGACCTTAGGGTCTGGCTTACCTTCCTAGAAAACTTTAACGGCACAGTAATTTGGCGGCAGCCCTGCCACCTGGGGGAGGCACTCCAGGTACACTCTGACGCGGCGGGTGCCGTGGGGTTCGGGGTACACCTCAAGGGCCGATGGTGTGCCGCCAGATGGCCTGAGGCTTGGCAGGGGAGGGACATCCTCAGGGACATGACGTTCCTGGAACTATTCCCTATAGTGGTGGCAATCACCATCTGGCACAGCCTACTGCAGAACAAGAGGGTCAGGTTTTGGTGCGACAACCAAGCGGTAGTCGCCATCATCAATCGCCAGTCGGCCAAATCCGAACGGGTCATGCAGCTGGTGCGCAGAATGGTCTTGCTATGCTTAAGGTTCAACATATACTTTACAGCCAAGTTTGTGCCGGGGCTGGACAACGGGATTGCAGACGCATTATCTCATTTCCAGTTCGACAGGTTCCGCCAGTTGGCACCACAGGCGAACCCCGACCCGGACCCTTTCCCCGAAGAGCTGTGGAACCTTGGGAAAGGGACGTAATCCAGGGAGCCCTCAATTCCATCGCTCCTTCCACCTTAAAAGCATACACCAGGGCATGGGAGTCATTCAAGGGCTTTGCAGCGAGCCAAGGCATACCCATCAATACCCCAGTAGACGAGCCAGTAACTCTTAAATACTTACATTCCTTGCGGAGGGAAGGAAAGTCTGTCAGAGCACTGAGGGTACACCTGGCTGCCATCTCCTTCTTTAGCGAGCTCGGTGGCAGCCGCGATCCCGGGAAGAGCCCACTCCTAAGGAGAGCACTAAAGGGGTGGGCAAGGCAAACACCCAGGGTTCCTGACAAAAGGAAACCCCTCACACTGGATATACTAGAAGCTATACTAAATCAGCTGGGGACTTTATGCTGGTCAGGGTATGAAGCCACATTATTCCAGACTGCATTCACGTTGGCATTTTACGGGGCATTCCGTGTGGGCGAACTAGTAGCCAATTCGCGGGACGACACGAAAGGCAGAGCCATACGCGTCTCAGACGTTACAGTGGAGCCCGGTAAGGCCTGCCTATTATTGAGGTCATCTAAAACAGACCAAAGCGGTGCCGGCACGAGCATCAGGCTGTGTGCGCAGCCCTGCCAGCTGCCATGCCCCGTACGGGCTTTGTCGGCCTTCCTGAAGGTGAGGCCGAGCAAAAAGGGCCCATTACTGATTCACAGAGACGGCCACCCATTAACTAGGTACCAATTCGCTGGGGTTCTCAAAAGGGCGTTAAGCAAGGCGGGGCTCCGTCCTTCAGACTTTGGCACACACTCATTCCGTATCGGTATGGCATCCCAAGCAGCAGCACTAGGTATCCCCCCCCAGCACATTCAACAAATGGGTAGGTGGAAATCCAATGCTTACCAAGGTTACATACGCCAAGTCGAGCAGTCCACCCTGACTTCATTTCTGTTCTAGTTCTTACCGCAGGCCCAAGAAAACAGGTCTGGATCATCGGACATAGCATAGTGCACTGGGCAGCTGAATGGGCGGCAAGATCCCCGGCCGGTGAACACCTAGGCCTCGCACACGCCATCCAAATTGTATGGCTGGGTAACAGGGGGATGCTTTGGGACCGCCTGCTACCAACCTTTTGGAGGCGGGTCAGGGAACGGAGCCAGCCGGATGCCTTGATTGTACATCTAGGCGAGAATGACCTCCCGGAGCGTAAGGGGGTCGACCTCATTCTTAGCATGAAGGCCACCCTGGAGTTCCTGCATGATTCCTGCCCTGGCATGACTATTTTGTGGTCAGACCTCCTACAGCGGAGGGTTTGGAGGGGTGCCAGGTCCAACAGGGGGGTGGAGAGGGCTCGCAAAAAGGTCAACAGAGCTATTGGTAACTTGGTGTCGCAATGGGGTGGGGTAATAATTCACCACCATGACATCTCCTTCAGGGAGGACAAGCTCTTCCGGCGGGACGGGGTACACCTGTCAGACATGGGAACGGGACGGTGGCTAGACAGTCTCAAAACAGCAATTGGTAAATGGTGTGAGCTGCAGTATTCTGGCGGGAGGTGAGGGCACTCACCTCTGGTGGCGGTTTGGCGGCATTGGGACCGGATCCAGGTGGAGGTGGCCGTCGGACGGAGCCTGCCTGGCTCAGAAGCAACAGGTGGCTACGGTGGACCCAAGAGGGAGCCGCGAGTGTCCCGGCTCGGGAGGGATAGCAGACGGCCTCTCTGCTCAGCTTGACGAAGGAAAACTCGAAGGAGTCTGCACCCACGGGGGTTTCCAGGAGCTGAGAATCAAGGGTACCGCCACCTGTGGGGGGCGCCACCAGGAGTATCGGGGGACAGGCGGGTTCCCCGATAGTGTTGGATCAGACCCAATGCCTGGCCAGAGTACTGCAGGTTGTCACCTAGTCAATAAAGCTGTGGCCTTCACAATTTGCCCACAAATACAGTTGCCTCTGTGTCGTCATTGGTTTGGGACAAACACAAGGCTCGGCGCTGGACCACAAAACACAGACCTGACTTACCGGGTCTGGCGTTGTGGGACGCAGCCCGGCCGGAGCGTGGTAGCCAAGATGGCGCCCGGCCCCGCACACCCAAACGCCGCGCCGGGCGCACGAGCCAATCCCGAGCACCCGGCGGGCTTTGCGTTCGCGGGCATCCGGGCCGTTGGCCGGCCCGCGCAGGCGCAAAGCCGCCGCCAGCCCCTGCCCTTTAAAAGGGGTCTGCCCACCCGGAAGCCCGCCATTCGGCGCCGGCTTCCATGCTGCCACCCACCCACCACACCCTGGATGTTGTACAGTTGGTTGGTTATGGAACTTAAAAGGTGCTTGTTGTACCCTGTCACAGCTTGGGCGGTTTGGCGGCATTGGGACCGGATCCAGGTGGAGGTGGCCGTCGGACGGAGCCTGCCTGGCTCAGAAGCAACAGGTGGCTACGGTGGACCCAAGAGGGAGCCGCGAGTGTCCCGGCTCGGGAGGGATAGCAGACGGCCTCTCTGCTCAGCTCGACGAAGGAAAACTCGAAGGAGTCTGCACCCACGGGGGTTTCCAGGAGCTGAGAATCAAGGGTACCGCCACCTGTGGGGGGCGCCACCAGGAGTATCGGGGGACAGGCGGGTTCCCCGATAGTGTTGGATCCGACCCAATGCCTGGCCACAGTACTGCAGGTTGTCACCTAGTCAATAAAGCTGTGGCCTTCACAATTTGCCCACAAATACAGTTGCCTCTGTGTCGTCATTGGTTTGGGACAAACACAAGGCTTGGCGCTGGACCACAACAGAAATGAAACACAGATTTCTACAGTATCAATATCAATAAATAGCAGATATGCAGCACACTCCTCCTATCCACAGTTGCACCATCTTTACTAGAGCAGAACAACTGTTTCACATTTGGGGGAAGCACTTTTTTCTGCTTCACGGGCTCAGTCCTACATAGATAGAATGTTTTTTCCTCTATAGATAATCTAAGAGTTGAGATCATTCCTTTTACAGTATTTGTAGTGCAAGTCAGGAAATTACATCATGAATGCTGAATCTATGTAACCACAGTTTAAGAAAGAGGAGCAGTTGTTCTGTGATCCAAATTTCCTTAATTTTGGAAGGACAACTTGAACTATGTTTCTGCTTTAAGCCAATGCTGTCTTTAACAATAATAATATGCCATCAAGTCAATTCTGACTTATACTAAGTCTTTTAGGGTCTTCCAGGTAGAGAAGCGTGGTGGCTCAGTGAGCTAAGGCTTCCGAAAACTGTTGGCTGCAAAGTTGGCAGCTTGGTGGTTCGAATCCCGGGTGCCACGCAGCGGAGTGAACTTCCGCTGATAACCCCAGCTCCTGCCAACCTAGCAGTTCGAAAGCATGTAAATGCAAGTAGATAAATAGGTACCGCTGTAAAAAGCAGAAAGGTAAAACAGTGTTTCCTTGCAGCCATGCTGGCCACCTTGCCATGGATGTGCACAACACTAGCTCTTAGGCTTGAATACGGAGATGAGCACCACCCCTAGAGCCAAACACGACTAGCGCGCATGTGTGGAGGGAACCTTTACCTTAGGTAAAGAATACTGGTTTACTGGTGGCACTCTGGGACTGGGTAGCTTGTTAAAGGCCGCAACAGGTTGGCTCCTTTCCTAGGAGGTACAGTGGGGAATCAAACTCCCAACCTCTGGGTTCCATAACCAGATACCTAAACCACTGAGATACACAGCCAATGAAAAGTTGTCTTTAGAGGATACAACTTCTTTACATACTTAGCATTTTTGTGTGTAAAATCTCATCTTAAAACACATTTTATTCATTTTAAAAGAGAACTTATTTTAAGTGTTTTTCTGTGTTACCCAGTTACCAATTTTCCCCTGGAACAACTGAATTACTTTGATGCCTTGAATTACGAATGTCATGAATTATGAAAAATTTAAATTACAAAGGTAAATCTGGGGACAATTCAACTTACAAAAATTTAATCTTTCTTTTTAGTTACAAAAAGCCACCACCCCTGCTTGTAGTAATTAGAAAGTAACCACTGAAATGAAATGAAAGCCCTGTTCCTAAGATGGGCCCTGCTTGTTTGCAATTATAATACAGTAGACCCTCGTATAACGGAGGGTTTGTACAACGAAAAATCCGTACAACGGAAAAAATCCACCCCCCCTCCCCCCGCGGCCACCTCCGTCCACCACCTGCGGCTGCCCGGGAAGAGGACGGGGGGGGGTCAGGGAAAGAGGGGAGGGGAGGGGCGGCAGGCACGGAGGGGGGCGAGCCAGGGAGGGGTGCCCTTACCTGGCACCTGCGCAGGGGTCCTCCGCTTGCCGCCGCCGCCGGTGCGCCCTCCTGCCTGCCTCCGGGGCTCCGGCAAGAGGTGAGCCGGGGGGGGGAATTCCCCGAGCGGTCCCGTCCAAGGCTGCCCGGGAAGAGGACGCAGGGCGGGAGGGGAGGGGAGGCAGGCCGCCGGCGCCGCCGGTGCGCTCTCCTGCCTCCGGCAAGAGGTGAGCTGGGGGGGGGGGGAAATTCCCCGGGCGGTCCCGTCCAAGGCCGCCGGGAAGAGGACGCGGGGCGGGAGGGGAGGGGAGGCAGGCCGCCGCCGCTGCCACCGGTGCGCCCTCCTGCCTCCGGCAAGAGGTGAGCCAGGGGAGGGAATTCCCCAGGCGGTCCCGTCCAAAGCCGCCCGGGAAGAGGACGCGGGGCGGGAGGGGAGGGGAGGCAGGCCGCCGCCGGTGCGCCCTCCTGCCTCCGGGGCTCGGCAAGAGGTTCGCGGGGGGGGGAATTCCCTGCCCACCCCCCCTGGCCCAAAAAAAACTAGCGCTGCATTGGAATGCATTGGAATGGATTAAATCCAGTTTCAATGCATTCCTATGGGAAATTAGAATTTGTATAACGTAATTTGATTTGGAACGAATTAATTACGTTATACAAGGTACCACTGTACTGCCATCTTGCAGTCACCCACTTTACAGTACTGAAATTGTGAACAAGGAGGAAGCATTTTATACAGTAGCTGGAGGAATGCCTGTTTTGGAGACATTCTGAAAAAAATTGGCACAGTTTTGGGGACTTTTGGGTGGATTTCTCACTTGGACAGATTAATTTGTTCCCCGTACATTTCTATAGGAAACTGCATTTTGAGAGATGAAAATTTTGAGTTAAGAAAATCCCATTGGAACAGATTAATTTTGTAATTCAACATACCACTGTAATCTTAAGGGGGGGGGGAGGTTCTCTTCCAGGCCTTTCCCCTCAAGGCATTCACATCTTTGTTTTCAGAGCACTTTGATTCCCTGACAGAAACATGGCTAAGAGGACCAAGCCTGCAGAAAAAGGATGCCCACTTCCGCACACATGAAAAGTCAGACAGAAATGTAGGATGCATTCTATAAAAATACTATCTGCACAAGCTGTTTAATAATTAGAAAGTACTAAAATTTATTTTTCAAAAATGGGACTTAAACTATATTCATTTAATGTGTCCAGCCCAGCAGTACAGATATATTCTAACACATATTTTCTATCTATAAGACACCCCCTTCTATAAGACAACTCCCAGTTTTCTAACCCAAAATTACAGTTTCACAACTTTACGATTGTTTCCTCGGTTTACTTCCATTTATAAGACAAACCTCAGTTTTTAGGAAAAAGCCATAAGTCTTATACATGGAAAATATTGTATATTGATTGATACAAATTTCTAAACTATATTTACCAAGAATCAATGACTAACACACTAAATGTTGAATAAATTGTGTATGTGCACAATTCTTTACCTAAAGCTGAGCAGACACGAATCTATATTGTTGTAAGACTAACCCATCAAGCCTTATAATTAAAAATTAATCCACAGGCACATGTATGCATATGTACAACATAAAACCAGATAAAACCACATCTTGTGTCCTCAAGTGAATGACTTCACATCATCATCTGCCTCCAAGGCAACTTCTGGTTAATTCTTAAACCACATGAGTGCATTATCTTTTACTTAGGGACTTTTTTAAAAAAAAATATGAGTCTGCTGGGATCCTTTAGAAGTACACTTGCCTTTTTGTCTTTTCATATATCTGCTCACAGCTACATACCATTGTTGTGATATGACTGATTAAGAGGTGCAGGACCTATACCTTTGAAGAGCCTCGTGGCATAGTGGTTAAACTGCTATTCTGCAGATATTGTGTTCAATCCCAGGTAGCCGGCTCATGGTTGACTCAGCCTTCTATCCTTCTGAGGTTGATAAAATAAGTACCCATCTCACTGGGGTTGGGTGTGTGTGTGCAGCCTGCATAAATAAATTGTAAACCACCCAGAGAGTGTTTAAGCACTATGGGTGGTATATAAGCAAAATAATTTGCTTTGCTCTATGCTAATAGGTTACCATAAATCTAACATCACTGGAACAGCCTAGCCTAGCACATAAACTCTTCCATTTTTCTGAGCCCGCAACAGCAGCCCAAATACAAATAGTAAGCAAAAAGTCTATGATCCATGTGATACTGATTATCTTAAAACACAGAAAATGTAGGAACATTAGAGGTGCTTTTCCAAAATACTAACTCTATATGCAATGTATCACTTATTATAATTTAATTTCTCAATTTGCATCATGTGTTGGCTCTAGAAACAATGTTTTAAGCTGTGATCTACTTTATCCTTTTGAAGAAAATTTCGATGAGATTCAACATTTAGAAAGGGGTATGTGGTTAAGATTTAAAGGTATCACATTAATGAACATGCAGAGGACTAACTCAATATGAGCCCAGAAATTATGAGAACAATGGAGGCAAGTTATCTGATTTTGAACCCTTTGGATTGTCAAGATGTTACATCCTTATTTTCTGGTTTCTCTCTTCCTTTCAGCATCCTTGATTATTATTTTGAAATATTCACCCCCTTGTTTGATGGCATTTTGCTAGAAGTTTTGGTCCTGAGTGAGAGTTTTTGTGGTCACTATTATTGTCTTCAGAGTTTACTTAAATATATTCTTAAGGATATTTGTTTCTTTTATGCATCTGGATAAAGCTCTCCATAGAAAACGAGCCTCCATAGAAAACGAGCCTCCATAGAAAACGACCCTAACGAGCCTATTCAGGCTTTGCTCATCTTATGAGCCAATCAGACCAGGGGACAAGAGGTCAAGCTGACTATAAGAAGGTCTCTTGCACTAGCTGTACTCAGACCGATGAAGCTGTTTGGATGAACAGCGAAACGTTTCTATCTCTCAAAAAAGAAGTCCAGTAGCCATGACTCAACTCCCAGTTAAACGAACCTGGATGACTGAGAATCTTCACAGACTCTCCATAGAAAATATGCTTTGTAATACAGTCATCCACTGAAACTGTCATTGTTTCAAGACTGTAAACAACATTTGTCATATGGTTGTTCCAGATTTTTTGTCAGGATTTTATCCTGCAATTTGATACTGAGAATCTTCCAAAGAAAGACGTAATGAAAATGATTCTGCTTTCTCATATGATGTCCAAGTCTCAGCATCACAAAACAAAGATGATAAAACAACTTTCTACATCTTCAGCCTAATGGAAATAATGATTCCATGTTGATTCAACACAAATTATCAATTTTAGTATCTGGTTTGAAATGTTTCTAAACACAACATTTTTAGTTTTTTGACAATGTATGGATACAGAGCATTATACTCGTTCAGTTTCTCACCCAATAGTTGGATTGATGTTGGGATCAAAGCTGTCTTCAACAAAGCGCCATACAATGCTTGATTTGCCGACACCAGTGTCCTGTAAGAAAAGCCAAGGTACCTTGCTAAGATCATTCAGGCATCATGAATAATTAAGGCATTTTGTGGTGCCTGTAATAAAACCTAAATTTATATTAAATTCCTCTTATCTTTATATATATGGTTTTGTAGAAAAAGCTGGCATGCTGCTTTTGATAGGACTGCAGCTGGCACACAATACTCATGTAGTACATGACACTCTTGGTTGTTGCCATTGCCTCTGCCTTCATAGAGAGTGAAGACTTAACTGCTCCCATACGTGGCTGTTAAACAAGAGAGACACTTCATTCAAAACCAGTCTGACACTCAGGATGGGAATTGCGACAGACTAGGTAGAGAGGTAGTACAGAAACACCTGTAAACATTGAATGAATTTAAGTCTCCTGGGCCAGATGAATTACACCCAAGGATATTAAAAGAACTTGCAGAAGTAATTTCAGAACCATTGGCAATAATCTTTGAGAAGTCCTGGAGAACAGGGGAAGTCCCCAACAATTGGAGAAGGGATAATGTCCCAATCTTGAAAAGGGGGAAAAGGTGGACCCAAATATGTATCACCCAGTCAGCTTGACTTCAATTCCTGGAAAGATCCTAGAGCAGATTATTAAACAGGCAGTCTGTAATTATTTAACAAACAATGCTGTCATTACAAGAAGTCAACACGGTTTTTTTTAAAAACAAGTCATTCCAGACTAATTTGATCTCTCTCTTTGATAAAATTACAGGCCTGGTAGATGAGGGGAATGCTGTGGATATTGCCTATCTGGTCTTCAGTAAGGCCTTACATAAGGTTCCCCATGGTACTCTTGCAAAAAAGTTAATAGAAAGTGAGATAGTGCTACTGATAGGTGGATTTGTAATAGGTTGACTGATAGCACCCAAAGGGTGATCATAAATGGCCTCTCTTCAGCCTGGAGGGACATGACCAGTGGGGTACCCCAGGGTTCTGTTCTGGGTCCGGTGCTGTTCAATATCTTTATTAATGACTTGGAGGAAGGAATAGAGAGTATGCTAATTAAATTTGCAGATGATACCAAATTGGGATGGGTTGCTAATAGGATGAAAATCCAAAAGGACCTTGACAGATGGCTGGGCCAAAGCTAATGGAATGGGGTTCAACACAGAGAAATATAGGGTGCTGCATCTAGGTAAAAAGAATGAATTGTACAGATATAGGATGGGAGATATCTGGCTGGAAAATAGTACATGTGAAAGGGATCTGGGAGTCTTGGTGGACCACAAATTGAACATGAATCAGCAGTGTGATGTGGAGGACAGGAAAGCCAATGTGATTCTTGGTTGCATCAACGGAAGCATAGTGTCTAGATCAAGGGAAGTGATAGTACCACTCTATTCTGCTCTGGTCAGACCCCACCTGGAGTACTGTGTCCAGTTCTGTGCACCTCAACATAAAAAGGATGTTGACAACTTCGAGTGGGTACAGAGGAGGGCAACCAGGATGGTTGAAGGTCTGAAACAAATGTATTACAAGGAACGGCTTAGGAGACTGGGAATGTTTAGCCTTCCAAAAAGAAGGCTGAGAGGGGATACGATAGCTATGTTTAAATATCTGAAAGCACGTCATATTGAAGAAGGAACAGGTTTGTTTTCAATGGCTTCAGAGACTAGGATTCAGGGCAATGGTCTCAAACTACAGGAAAAGAGATTCCATTTGAACATTAGGAAGAACTTCATGACAGAGAGGAGAAATCAAACAAGAAGTGCTGAAATGGCAGTTAGAGCTGTTCAGGTCTATGGAGATTCTCAGTCATCCATGTAAGGTTATCTGGGAGTTGAGTCCATGGAAACTGGACCTTTTTTTGGTGGGACTGAAAAATTTCGCTACTCGTCCAAGTAACTTCTTTAGTCTGAGAAAAGGTCATGAGAGGCTTCCAGTTTATATATCACTTTGGCTTCACCCCACCCTGGTCTGAATAGGCTCTTTAGGTCAGTGGTTCTCAACTTGTGGGTCCCCAGATATTCCTGGACTGCAACTCCCAGAAGCCTCCACCAGGGGTTTCTGGGAGTTGCAGTCCAGGAACATCTGGGGACCCACAGGTTGAGAACCACTGCTTTAGATGGACAATAGCTCATTAGTGTTCCAATGTACTAAGGAGTGTGTTGAGCTCTACACTGGAGAACTAAACAGCCACTAAACAAACAGGAGGATGGCCCAGCCCAGCGGGGCAACATTTCAGGACCAGAATCAGCAGTGTACCTTCATTTGAAGTACAAAGGACACTCATTCAAAGATAAGAATGCACACATATAGAAGATAGGTAGTTCAACAGATGAGTCAGGGATGCCATTTATATTTGCATAGAAAACTGATCTCTCAACAGGGGTAGGGGACTTAGGTGCAATCTATCTTACATTTTATCCTGCTGCCCTTTCATCAATTCCCAGACAAATCAGAATCATTTCACATCTCCACCAGGAACATCAATGCTAACAATCCATACTCTTAATGGCTGTTGGGAAGGGTTGCATAGGTGTGACTTTCACACACCCCAGGGGATTGCCCATCTAACAAGCCTATTCAAGGTGAGGTAAAACCAAGGTGAACTATTAATTGGAAGACTGCTACCAACTTTTCTCAGACTGAAGAAGCTACTTGGATGAGTAGTGAAACATTATGATCTCACAAGAAAAGAAGTCCAGTTGCCACAACTCAACGCCCAGACTGTTCAAGTATAGCTTGACAGATAATAATTTCCAATTCTTATATAGGAACTATGCCTAAAGATATTTATTATAAACAGTTCAGACTGGAATCAAAAAGGTGTTAAACTAGTTAGGGAATGCTTGGAATGCTTACTACTCATTCTGCCACACCCTGTTTAATAAAAGCCCATATGTACTCAGGTAAGATGCTGAATATTAAGCTGCAAGAAAATGTGTGTGTGTGTGTGTGTGTGTGTGTGTGTGTGTGTGTGTGTGTGTGTGTGTGTGTGTGTGTGTTTAAAACACAAATCAAATTAACACTTTTATGTGTATGGCTGCAATTAGAAGATTAATACATTTCTGGAGGAAGAGGCTTGAGTCTTGCAGCTAGGCTGCAGATATGTGAACATTCATGCAAATGTTTTCTCTAATTTATATAAAGGATTATTCCATCTATATATTATAATAGCATCAATTTGACAAATAGAAAATTTGGTAAAATGTATGAAAGACTAAATTTAAAAGATGAACAAACATTAAAGGTGCAGCATCAATACACTTTCCTCCTTTAATATAGAGATCCTATCTTAGAACACATTGCTTTTCAAGAAGTGACAAGTATGAGCACAATTTCCTCCATAGCGTTGAAGTGATTTGTGATGTTTTGACATACACAATTGAAGCTGACTTTTCTCATAAGGTAAAGGTAAAGGCTTTACACCACAACCCAATATGTGTCTACAGAGGAAAACATCCTGCTGAGTTCAAAGGGCCTATGACCAGAGTCCCTGGATACTGGACAGCAGCCTTAGAACATGCTTCTCTCTTTTTCCAGGTAAAAGATCTTGTTAAATCTCCTTCCAATAAGTTAACAAACTTTGCCCATGTATCAGACACTATGGAAAGCAGTTTTATTCTATTTACAAGTTTCTTCAAAAAACAAAATTGCATAAACAGACCAAGAACAATAAATTACATGTAGACAACATCAACGGTAATTCTGGATAAATTGTTTAGATCACAACAATGACCTATTTTTCTCTCACTAAGGGAACAATACCTTTCTTATAACTGGGAAGGAAGTTCCACTGAATGAAGCAAGGGCATACTTCTGAACAGACAGGATCGGGCCAAAAAAAACGGTCCAAAAGTAGTACTGTATCACCAAAAACCTCTCACTATTATGCCCGAAATCGAACTCGAAGGGGGGGGGGGAAAACTTGATCTGCGAATAAGGTTTATATCGGAGTAAAACTACAGAAGGTGTAGAGGTCAATATTAGAGGTGCCCTAAACTGTACTACTTTTGGACCGACGGTGATCCCACATCTGGACTATTCATGGTGCTTCATCTCACCTTTTCCCACTTTAATGGTGGAAAACGAGAGAAGGCGCAATTTTGTAAGCCATGGAGTGGGGACTTCGAAGAGGAAAGAGGGGGAGAGAGAGAGAGAGAGAGAGAGAGAGTAAGAAAGGTGACTGGAAAGGAAATAAAACAACAACATCCTAGCTTTCTGAATGACCCCACATACCCACTGGTTCGAGACCCCCCTCACCCCAAAGCCCAGCCTTCCCCTTCCTCACTCTCGGGCCCTTTACTTACCCCGAGCAAGCAAACTTTGAGCTCCCTCAGAGCCATGGCTTGGAGGACAGGAGGCGGCTTTTTTCTTTTTTTTACGAACCCCAAGCTCTGTCCAGCCGCACCATAACCCCTCCGTTGGGTGTGTGTGTGTGTGTGTGTGTGTGTGTGTTTGTGTGTGTGAGAAGAGAAGGCACACACCGAAGAGCCGCCGCCTTCCCTGGTTCAACCCCAACCTTCAACCCACCGCCTCCCGAGAAGGCTGTGGCAAAGAAAAAAAAACACACACCTACGACGACTACTACTCCTATTACTAATAAAATAAAGTCCTCGCCCTCCGGGGCTCCTCCTTCGTTGCCCCGTGTTTCTCTCCCCCTCCCCCTCTTTTACCCACGAGTTGTGACTCAACTACAGGTAAAAAGCTTCCTCTTCTTCCTCCTCCTCCTCCTCCCCCTCAGGCTCCACCAACCGGCCGCCATCTTGGGCCCGGCCCCCTTGACAATCACCTGACGACGGAGCCTCTCCGCCCTCTTTTTTTTTTTTTCCTTTCCGTGACACGGGATTAATAAGAGCGGGGCGGCGGGGGGGGGGCGGAGAGGAAGCGTCATGCTCCCGCCCCTCGGTTGCTCTCCCTTTCCCTCCTCCTCCTCCTCCTCCTCCTCCTCCCCGCTTTCCTTTTGTCCTCCTTCCCCATTTTAATTAAAAAGAAAAGCAAAGCCAGGCTTTTCCGGCGGCCCTTCCCTTCCTCGCCCCCCTCCCCACCCCGGGTCCTGAGGAGGAACGGCACACGGGGCTCGGGCCGCCGTTCAAAAAACAACAGCGAGGCGGCGGCGGCGGCGGCTTGGGGTTAAAATCGGATGCCTGCGCGGGGGCCGCCGTGGGTCAGAGAGCGCGGGCAGCTCCTCCTCCGGGGCCTCCTCTCGGGCCCCAAATCTCCTCCTCCTCCTCCTCTTCTTCCTCCCTCCTCCTCCTCCTCCTCCTCCTTCCCCCCACCAATGTCCATTTCAAAATGGCTGGTAAGTGGCATTTGGCTTCTTCGTGTCGGCTGGAGGAGGGTCGTTCCCCCCCCTCACACCTACCCACCCACCCACCCACCCCGTCCCCTCACATCAGCTTCTGCTTCTTTTTTTCCTCTGCGGGCTTTTTTTTTTAAACAAAAGGAAATCTATGTCTCTATGTATTTATATGTAAGAGAGTGCTTGGACGTGATGTACAACGCGGCGTGCTCTGGCTCTCCTTTGGTTGATGCGGATGATGCTCTGCTTGGCTTCCTTATTATTATTATTTTTTAATTTTACCTTCTCGCCAAACAAAAAAAAAGTACTGTGGAAAAACAACACCAACCCCCTGTGTCTTCTCTCCTTCTCTCTTTTTCACCCTCCTCTCTCTCTCTCTCTCTCTCTCTCTCCCCCCGTCTCTCTCTCTCTCTCTCTCTTTTGTTTTTGTTTGTAGGGATCCCTTTGTATTTTGTGGATTTGCAGGATGACTTAGATGATTGTGAGTAAATGGTTTCAATTTTTACTCCCCCCCTTATCTCTCCCTCCCTCCCTCCCTCCCTCTGTCCCTCACACACTCACTCACTCACTCTCTCTCTCTCTCTCTCTCTCTCACTCACACACACACACACACTCTCTCTCTCTCTCGTCTCTCACACACACACACACACACACACACACACACACACACGCACACACACACACACACACACACACACACACACACACACAAAATCAGTGATTTGTTCCTTATTTCCTTTTACTGAAAGCCTTCCAGTTCACATCCTCCCGAAGAGATCCCTGCTCTTCTCTCTCCCTCCACCCTATTAAGGGACATTCAGAAACATGTGTATTTTGTAAGTGGACCCTTTTAATTGACCCTGTTGTCAATTGAATTCCATGGCCTTAGATCCGCTACTGTTGAGATAAATTTTTGTGTCAAAGACATTTCTTGCTAATGAGGAGACAGTGTAACACTTCTGACAGGTTTGATTATCAGGTGTTTATTTCCATTTACAGTACTGGAACAGTGTTCCTTTCCATAAACCCTTTTCTGCAAGATCAGGATTTTTGCTTCAGTTTTATGGATTAAATTATAATCTCAGACAACCTATTTAAGATTTAGTGAAACCCCCATGGAAGTTTGGTGACGATGTGGGGTCTTTTTTTAGGATTGTGAAACAATTAACGAAAAAGGCTTTGTGTTGTGTGCCTTTATTGAACTAATATTGCAGAAAGTCTCTAAACACACTCTGCATGAGACTGTGATTTAAATAGCTAGACCGATAACCGAGCTAAAGTAAACCCTTAGAATTAACTTCAAAATGCTAAGTCAACACAGTTGGGTCTAGTAGTTGGATCCAGCCCAGTATAGTGCCTGGTTTTTATGATGGGAGATGGGTAAACATGATTTCTGTTGAAAACAGAATAAAAATGCACAATTAGAATATACAAGGAAAAAGAATATAATACAAGTTCCTCAAGTGAGATGATTACCGCAAAAGAAAAAACAAAACTATAGTCACATTTGTGTATGAGATTTTTTGTAAAATATGTAGTGAAAGTTATTTATGCAGGAGGAAATGTTAAAAGTAATCATGATGCAGCAGTTATCATTGAAAGGGCTGTCCTTTAATATAACAAAGGTACACTACAGTTGTGTTCATCTTTTTACAGAAACATGCATTCATATCTAATATTTTGGGCATGTTGTACGCTTGCAGTTTCTGGGGGAAATAAAAGAAGTTTGTAGGTGTAATGTATATATAAATGCTCATATATATTTAGATTTTATGGAAGTGTGTTTGTTTACATTTGCATTTTGCAGATTACCTCACTCAGATATTTTAATACTTGATAGTATTTTGCTTAAAAAATTTATTAATGGATGGGCCCTTATGATAGACAAGACACCCAGTCTTTCTGATGCTGAAAATCTTGCACGGAAAACAAATCAGGGTAGCTTTAAAATCATGAGGACTGAAAATATTTCCAGCACTAAATAAAGCACACAAAAAAGACTAGATCTGAAGGCTGGTTCTGTGTGACAGCTGTGAAGCTGAAATAGGGTCACACATAGATAGCCTTGATTCATAGGGATAGTGTCTAAGGTACTTCCTGTCAAAATTGAAGCTTAGGGGTGGAAATATTTCACATTAAGAGAAGGTCATGTTTTGAGCCTCCTACATGGAAAGTCATGGCATCGGCTTCAATTTATTTATTTTAAATATTTTTACTCCAGCTTTCTCCTAAAAAAGGAGCCAGGGTGAATTACATCATTGAAAGACAATACTTAAAGCTAAAACCAGTGAGTTTATAAAGGTGACTTACATCATGAAAGTGGCAAGTCCTTCTGTACAGTCCCATCTTATAGGAGTACTGTATAGGAGGATAAACCCTGAGTACTGAACACTGAGCTTCTTAGACCATGCATGGGGCACAAATGCAGTAAAATATGTGAAGAAGTCATGATCCTTATTCCAGGTTAGGTAAAGCAGAACAATATTTGATTAGTAGCTCAGTAGTCAAATTTGTTGGAATAATCCCTTTCCTATGAAAAATGCAATTAAATGTCTTTGTATGTTCAAAGCCTTTAACTTTCCCAGTTTCCCATGGATTTTTTTTTGTACTCTGCATTTTACAGTGGAAAACTTTGTGACTGCTTATTGTGATGCAGTCACAAAGAGAATAGCCTATACAGGATGCTTTACGTGACGGGGACATGTATTGCCCATTTGTAAGTTGCTTCAACTCTTGGAATGATATGTAAGTTCCACTGTTGTCATTCCAGTAGCAAAACCCTGTAGTGTAATCTTATAAATATGTACCATACTTTGACACAGATCCAATTGATTCCAAGGGAATTTACTCCTAGGTGAGTAATGGCACAATTGCATCCTTAATTGATCATTTGAATTCCAGTTGAATAATTGATGAACCATTGAAGTTTGCATAGATGTAGAAAACAGAGGATTTAAGTAAGAAGTATAATAGAAGCATAATTGAAGAATTCACTCCTGTGGGACAGAATCATGTGTGTCATCTGCATTTTTTTATCAGTACTGCATTAAAGCATTTTACAGTATCTTCGGCCTGATTATATATGCATTTTCTTTTTTTATTAAACTGTTTGTATTGAAGTTTTTAAATATTTTAGCCCCAGTGTTGATTTATGTTTAATTGTTCATTAGATCTTTCCTTTGTAAAATTTTAATTAGCTTAAATAATTGCCCAGGATGTCTGCATTATTCCAGAGAGTGTGGATACAAGTGTGTGAATATTACTGAGGAATCACTGTCCTTTCTCATCTGAAGACAAGGATGAGTGATACTATAGCTTTTTTATATCATTGGAATGTCACACACGGAGGCTGGCTTTCAACCCCATGGGGGGACTTCAGGATTAATGAGATCTGCACATCAGGTTGTGGATTTTGGAATTTTTATATCTTTTTTCTGAACCATGTCCAATCTCTTCCCGCCCCCTGGTTCCTTTTCAGCTGGAGGACAGATGCACACAGAAACATGACAAACTCCATATCAGAGAAGTTTGGATAATTTTTTTTCAGTGAAAATATGAAATATATACCTGAATACATGACCAGGGCATTTTCTACGGTCAAGGAAAGACATTTAATGTTGCCTAAATGGGACTGCAGACTTATACAGTGTTTTCCTCCAGTCACAAGGTAATACTTTTAATTTGGCTGCAGTTTACTTCACTAGCATATATACCAGTATTGGTGAACCTATGGCATGGGTGCCAAAGGTGGCACTCAATGCCTTTCCTGTGGGCACCTGACATTGCCCCTTCAGAGCCACCTGTATTCAGGTTAAATTGCTGTATTGGCAGTTTGTGAATTATTAGTGGGTTGTGAATCACAGTTTGGGCACTTGGTCTCTAAAAGGTTTGCCATCACTGATATAAACTAAAGTTTTATTCTAATTTGCGTTTAGTTTTGCTTCTGTGTGCCTCTGTCTTCCAGCCAAAAAGGGACCATGTATATCCATAGAACTGTGAGGGGTGTGTACAAAAGAGGTGGTTGTCTAACAAGTTGGAGACGTTGTGACCCACATTGTTATGGCTGATATCTGAGACCTACCATCTCTGAACAGAATCTACAGATACAGTATATCACAGAAATGAGTATACCCCCTCACATTTTGTAAATATGTTAGTACAGTATATCTTTTTATGTGGCAACAGTGAATAAATGACACTAGGCTAACAGTGTAAATGTGCTGTCCTCTCAAAATAATGCAACAAAGCCATTAATGTCTAAACCACTGGCAACAAAGGTGAGTACACCTTTAACTGACAATGTCCAAATTGGGCACAAAATGTCAATATTTTGTGTGGCCACCGTTATTTTCCAGCATTGCCGTAACCTTCTTGGGCTTAGAGTTCACCAGAGCTTCACAGGTTGCCACTTTAGTCCTGTTCCTCTCCTCCATGATGACATCACAAAAGCTGGTGGATGTTAGAGACCTTGTGCACCTTCACCTTCCATTTCAGGATGCCCCACAGATGCTCAATAGGGTTTAGGTCTGGAGATACGCTTGGCCAGTCCATCGCCTTTACCCTCAGCCTCTTTAGCAAGGCAGTAGTTTTTTGGAGGTGTGTTTGGGGTTGTTATCAAGTTGGAATACTGCCCTGCAGCCCAGTCTTCAAAGGGAGGGGGTCAGGCTCTGCTCCGGTATGTCACAGTCCATGTTGGTATTCATGGTTCCCTCAGTGAACTGTAGCTCCGCAGTGCTGGCAGCACTCATGCAGCCCCAGACCATGACACTCCCACCACCATGCTTGACTGTAGGTACAACACTTGTCTTTGTACTCCTTGCCTGCATGCCACCACACATTCTTGGTACCATCTAAACAAAATAAGTTTATCTTGGTCTCATGGGACCACAAGACGTGGTTCCAGAAATGCATGTCCTTAGTTTGCTTGTTTGTAGCAAACCATATGCGGGCTTTCTTGTGCATCGTCTTTAGAAGAGGCTTCCTTTTGGGATGACAACCTTGCAGACCAATTTGATGCAGTGTGTGGTGTATGTCCTGGGCACTGGCAGGCTGACCCCACCCCCCAACCCCTTCAACCTCTTCAGCAATGCTGGCAGCACTCATACGTCTATTTCCCAAAGCCAACCTCTGGATATGATGCTGAGCACGGGCACTCAACTTCTTTGGTCGAACATGGTGAGGCCTGTTCTTAGTGGAACCTGTCCTGTTAAACCTCTGTATGGTCTTGGCCACCGTGCTGCAGCTTCATTTTGGGGTCTTGGCAATCTGCTTATAGCTTAGGATATCTTTATGTAGAACAACTATTTTTTTTAGATCCTCAGATAGTTCATTACCATGAGGTGCCATGTGGAACTTTTAGTGAACAGTATGAGACAGTAAGAGTGATAACACCAAATGTGAGAGTGAGAGCGATAACACCTACTCCCCCTTCACCACATAGAGACCTTGTGACACTAACAGGTCTCATGACACCAGGGAGGGAGAACAGCTATTTGGGTCCAATTTGGACATTGTCACTTAGGGGTGTACTCAGTTTTGTTGCCAGCAGTTTAGACATTAATAGCTGTGTATTGTTTTACAGTGGACCCTTGTATAACAAACAGCTTGTACAACATAAAATCTGTACAACATTTAAAAAATCCGGAGATAGGGGAAATTTGCTTAACATAATCGCCTATGGGGAAAATCTGTACAACATAAAAATGGGATTACTCTATTTTCAATGCATTCCTATGGGAATTTGTATAAAGGAAAATTTGCTTAACATTATTTCATTTGGAACAAATTAATTCCTTTATACAAGGTACCACTGTATTTTGAGGGGACTGCACATTTACATTGTTATACAAGCTGTATACTCATTGCTTTACATTGTAGCCAAGTGTCATTTCTTCAATGTTGCCACATGAAAAGAAACACTAAAATATTTACAAAATGTGAGGGGTGTATTGTATCACTTCTGTGATATACTGTATCATTTTGGAGATTGCTGCCAAAATATTATCTAGACCACACATATGGTTGTGGATTTTATAACTTCTATTTTTTTTCTATGCCACCCCCAACTCTGTAATATATAGTTTAACCAAGAGTCAATTGCAGTTGAGAAAGTTGGCCTCTCTCTGTGTGGGATTTTAGTGGTCTAATAAAGTCATCACCCATCCTTTTCTTCAGATTGTGTACAATAACTACAAGGCTTTTTTTCCTGTTTGTTGGACTATGGATGATGCTTTTCAAATCACTAATCTTATCTTAGGTATCTCAATTGCCTTCTCACTTA
Source organism: Phrynocephalus guinanensis (assembly GCA_037367245.1). Lineage (NCBI taxonomy): Eukaryota > Metazoa > Chordata > Lepidosauria > Squamata > Agamidae > Phrynocephalus > Phrynocephalus guinanensis. The sequence continues at coordinate 113,553,437 of CM074737.1, read as the reverse complement.
ACGTGAGATTTAATTGTTGACTGTGTTCAGAATGTTTTTAATGTTAATTGCATTTGTGAGATGTTAACTGCAAATTTATTTATTTATTACTTTAATTTTTATACTGCCCTATTAGTGCCAAAGCAATATGCTTGGCATATCACAAACAATTAAAACAAACTACAGAGAACAATAAACAGGAAATACAGCAAAATACCAAAAGCATAATCTAAAAACTGAAAACCAGTGGTGCAAATGAAGTTTCAAGGAGAAGCAAGACTGCGGGCAAATGTAGTTGCCTGTTTGGAGTAACATTTTCTAGTACAGTTGTACACATGTTTACTTAAATGTAAGCCCCATTGAACTCCCCATGTTACATATTTTATTGTAAGGATTACAAAGTTAATATGCCATTGCATAAACACTTACATGGGAGTAAGTCTCTTAAACTTAGTGGAACTTCCTTCTCAATAGGCATGCATACCTTTGTGTGGGAAACAATAAATTTTCTTTATCTTTCTGTCTTTTAATATATGCTTATTCTGCTCTTCAAAATGGCTAAACCTATTTGTTTGGAAGGAGAATCTGATTGTGAAACAATGTTATGATTCTTCTTGTTTTCATTTATAATGCTACATTTGCAGCAAAAAACCTTGCTAGCTCTGCTTTTTTCATGCAAGTCTTGTGACTTGAAAAGCAAGACTAGTAGAAATCTTGGTTCCCATTTGTTTTAGTAGTACTGTATTTTCACCCCCTAGCTACAGTCAAAAACGTAACTGTAATTTTCGACACCTGTCAAAGCTGTAACACAAAAAGCACATATCACTGTATCCAATATTAATAATTTTTCTAGTCCCTAGGTTAACTCTAGGCTGCCAGGTATCTTAATAGCCCCACAGAACTTCTTTAGTGACTGGAGTTTATTTTCTTGATGCTTAGATTTATATCTTCTCTATTTCCTAAAATGGGAACCAAAATCCGTGGTCTTTTCTCATTATGAGTTTTTAAAAAAATCAATACCCATCATTGTTTTGCATGGAGAAAGAGAAATGCTTGCAGACATGTAGAGGAATGATAATAGTTGCCCTGCTTCAAAGCCATGGGTCAACTGGATCCAGATACCCTGTTTTCCCGAAAATAAGACCTACCCCCCCAAATAAGCCCTAGCAGGATTTCTATGCATTTGTTAAATATAAGCCCTATCCTGATAAGACCTAGTGATGGGCATGGCTGTGGCTCACACACACACACACACACACACACACACACACACACACACACACACAGAGAGAGAGAGAGAGAGAGAGAGAGAGAGAGAGAGAGAGAGAGAGAGAGAGAGCACACGTTGCCCCTCCCTTTCCATCCATGGTCCTTCCTCCCCCTTTGCTTGGGCCACCAAAGTTACCTTATTTTACAGCATGTTTGCTTGCAGTTCCTGTTTCCCCGAAAATAAGACCTACCCCCCAAAAAGCCCTAGTGTATCTTCTTGGGGAAAAATAAATATAAGACAGTGTCTTATTTTTGGGGAAACACAGGTAGATGAGAATTTTCTCTCCTTCATTAGTTTCTATGGCTGCAAACTCATATTCTACTTATAAATGAAAGATAATCATTTCGTTTATTTCTATAGAGAATGAAAAGGGCATATACAGTACAACTGTTGGCTTTGGGGGAGAGTTCACATTTATTTCCTCTCCTGTGCTTCTGGGTTAATAGAATCTTTGGCAAGGGACAAATATGGGTTGCCTTAAGGGAGTTGAGTCATGGCTACTGGACTTCTTTTTTGAGAGATAGAAACGTTTCGCTGTTCATCCAAACAGCTTCATCGGTCTGAATGCAGCTGGTGCAAACCTCCATTTGAAGGAGAAAGGGCACTCTTTCAAAGATGAGGATGTACACATATTAGACAAAGAAGAGAGGTGGTTTGAAAGAGGAGTAAGGGAGGCCATTCATGTGAGCATTGAAAATCCCTCCCTCAACAGAGGTGGTGGCCTCCGGCATAGTTTATCTGCTACTTATCAAGCTGTGCTTTCCACACTACCAAGACAAATCAAAAAGCCTTTACCACCAAGGCCATAGCTTACGACCCATTAACGACCCTTTCTTGATAGGTTTCAGCACCTTAAGCCATGGTTCACCTCAAGGCTAAGGATACCATTGTCTCCCTAACGAGCCTATTTAGTTCATCTGATGAGCCTAATTGAGGCCAGGGTGACTAGAGGTCAAAGCTGCCTATAAGAGTCAGGGTTTGCACCAGCTGCATTCAGACCGATGAAGCTGTTTGGATGAACAGCGAAACGTTTCTATCTCTCAAAAAAGAAGTCCAGTAGCCATGACTCAACTCCCAGATAAACGCACCTGGATGACTGAGAATCTTCACAGACGTGTTGCCTTAAGGGGTTTTCCTCTGACTTTCAGGCCTGCTCCCACAGCTGTCCCATATTAATTCACTTGACAATAATCTAACCCACTTGTTTATCCATGCCTTGACTGCTGCACCAAATAATGCTGCTTGCCACATTTGAGAAACAGTATCTTGCATTGTACTTGGGAGATGAGTGATTTGTGTGTGACTGGGGCCTTAAGCACAAATAAATATTTTGACATGTAACCAGCATGGATTTGAATCAGTAAGGCTTAATTAAATTGTGGTTTTATAATATGAAGACCCATTCTTGTGAGGAGTTATAATCTTTAATTTTTGGAATCAGGTGAACATTTTGTATTTAGAATAATAAAGTCTTTTGAGCAGCTCCTGCACTTGCAGCAAAACACTAGAAATAATAATAATAATAATAATAATAATAATAATAATAATAATAATTTAGGTCTTTTCCTGAACTTTGCTTAATTTATACCACTTTTAATATGAAAAAGTGCATGTTATTTCAGCTTGGATAACCTGGAGTAAATGGAATTCATTTACCAAAAATGTAAATAATGCTTGAATATACAACCTCATGATACTTAGATAAGCTCTATTTCATGCTGAACAAGCTACACAGTATATGTCTTAAACTGAAAACTATCTTTGGATAGGTTTTTCCTCCAAAAGTGTGCCATTAAAATAAATTTGATTAATTTTTTAAAAAAAATTAATACGTCATATCAAATAAATACATTTAGTACCATAGTATTGCATAGAAAAAATAAACCTGGTGATATGTATAAATTACAGCAGTATCTTAGTTTCAGAGTAACTTGGTTTAAGAGCATTTTGCAAGACAAACAAGCATTTCTTCTAAATTTTGCCCTGGTCAGCAAGCAATGTCTTGATGTACGAGTACTGGGGCAAGTCACATGATCACAAGTGAACTACAGTGGACCCTTGTATAACAAACAGGTTGTATAACATAAAATTTGTACAACGTAAAATTATGGAGATAGGGGAAATTTCCTTAACATAATCGCCTATGGGGTGAATCTGTACAACATAAAAATGGGATCACTCTGTTTTCAATGCATTCCTATGGGAATTTGTATAAAGGAAAATTTGCTTAACATAATTTCATTTGGAATGAATTAATTCCTTTATACAAGGTACCACTGTAATAGTGGTTTTATTTTTCATTCATTCATTCATTCATATATATATATATATATATATATATATAAATTTGTTTTCAACATTCTTTCTTATTCATTCAAACCATTTCTGGTCATGGGACAGCTAGTCAAGTGTGTATAGGCTATAAATTGCACTTTATTGTTGTCACATTAAAATACAGAGTAAATCTAGTTGTTAGTCCCAAGCACAGCAAATTCTACAGCAAGTTACATAAACTATGGTGTGGATGTGGATGTCTAGTCAACTTCTTTTGCGAATATTGGCATTTTGTGTGTACAGTATGTGGTCTATGGGACCCCAGAACAAATAATCTGAGTTTCCATTATTTCTTATGGGGAAATTTGCTTTGATATAAGATTGTTTTGATTTACAAGCATGTTTCCTGAAGAGATTATGCTTGTAAACCAAGGTATTACTGTATACAGTGGTACCTCTACTTACGAGCGGCTCTACATTTGAGCAGTTTGACTTAAGAGCGGAAAACCATTGGCGTTTTAACTGCTGCCTTACAAATTTTAGATGCAGTCTGCTCTACTTATATTTTTTAATTTTTTATTTTTTTCATGTTTTTAGATACAGCTGCTCTACTTACAAGTTGTTTGCAACATTTTTCTCTTTGCAGACACATATGGTGAGGACTTTTCTGGCACTTCAGACACTCATTAGAGATGATATTTTTGCCTTTTTGTGTGTGAAAATTGCTCTTTTAACAAAATTGTATAATGTGCGTAGTTTCATCAGTTACACACATCACTATAGACTAACAAGATTGCAACTTTAACAATTTAAAACATTGGATGGGTTGTTTGCATCTGTCTTAATATTTAACAATCCATCTGTGTATGTATGCTTTTCAGAGGGAAAATATTTTTGCAGAAAATGACTGTTCTCAGCTGCAGCTGAAGAATTTCAGAGGGTTTTAAAATGTGTTGTGAACATGTACAGTATTATCCTGTCAAGAAAGTCTACATTGATAACATTGGGGATTTTAGTGGTATTTCCATGCATACTCTGAAATTATTTTCACTCCGTTCAGTGTCATATACTGCCATATACTAAGCACGATAGGATCCTGAGACACTTTCCATCCTAAGGTGGCTCAGAATTCAGCATCATATTTGTGTAGCTTTACTGTATTTTATTCAAGAGGATGCATGTTTATATCATGTTTACATATATTGTCTACATCTAAAGCAGGATTTAAATAAGCTACATCCGTTCCTTCTGAAATGTAGTGATCATACTGGGATTTAGTATTTGCCAACCACTGGTAATGCTGTTATTTCACTACATGTTAAACTAATGTTGACAGCTATATTGATATTAGAAGTCATAAAATATCTTCCTTTCCCTTAAGGATATGCTTCTTGTCTGTATGTTCATTTGTCATCATTACTGTCCACTTTCTTAATCTTTCTAATATGATTGACTTGCTAATTGGATCTGTGTTATACATCTTACACATTTTATTTTCATCTAGTTATTAGTAGCAGCAATAGCTTAACTTTTTTCTCAAGACGAAATAATATAGCTCTTGGAGTAAGCTTCACTGAACCTCACAACAGTCAAATATAAGATGTCAGTTGTTCATGATTCCTGGGCTGAAACTCTCTGTAGTCTGGCACCTGCTGCCTGTTTCTCATTTTCTATTGGAGTAGAGAAGAAACTAACTACAAAGATTGTGCTGTTGTTGTGTGGCTATTTTACCGTTCCTCGGTATCCCTTCTCTGCCAGATCAGAAAAGGAGAGCAAAATAAGGGAAAACCTAAACCCACAGGCAGAATAACTCTGCAGTGATGTGTTTCTGCAGAATGCTGTTCCTGAGTATGTTTGCTCTGTCTACAAAAGGACTGTCCCTACTTGTATGGAGGCAGTTATGCCAAGTCTGGAGAAAGAGGTGGGAAGGTGGGAAGGCAGCCAAGTCAAGTCAAGTGTGCAAAGGGTGTGCATAGTCATTCAGAAGCAAAACATACTAGCACAGTGTTGGCGAACCAATGGCACGGTGCCAAAGGTGGCACTCGGAGCCCATTCTGTGGGCATCTGACATTGCCCCTTCACAGCCACCTGTATTCAGGTTAAATTGCTATATTGGCACTTTGCAAAAAATTAGTGGGTTTTGAATCACAGTTTGGGCACTCCGTCTCTAAAAGTTTTGCATCAGTGTACTAGCATGTGCACTCCTCCCTTGGAATTGCCTACTTAGGGCAAAGTAACCCCTAGGAAAGCTCTCAGCTTTAGTTAGTTATTTTGCCCACTAATAGTTTGCACACACACACTGCTATCGTTGAGTGATTGATTTGTCCTGGGACATTCAGACACATATTTTGCTTTTCCTCCACAGTGTTGCCAATAATCAACCATTACATTTTTGCCTGGGTCTGCATGATTATATTATTTCTTATAATGTATTAATCACATTTTGCTTCCATCTTGTGATTGTATTTTGACTTTTCCCACTTGCAGCAAATAGTTTGGGTTTTTACCTTTCTTAATGTCTGACGTGCTCAGCCTTTTGGCTATTATTAAAGACAAGAAACAGGATTGGTAAATTTGGTTACCAGCTTCTTATGTTAATTTTAAGGCCTTAATTGTTAGTCTAGTTAAAATTGACATAGTTATGCAAAATATCATGTTGTGGTATTGAGGCTGTTTCTCTTGAGCTAATGTTAGAATGCATGCAAGGAGGTCATTCTGTTCCAGCATCTTGCAGTGCTGGGCTTGCATATCAAATGACATACATGCAGTATTCTAGATCCACAACCTGTCTATTGCACCTTAGTGCTTCTGTTTCTGTGAAAGGGAGCAAGAGTGAAGCTGCACAGTACAATACACATGGCAGCATATCGTTTTCTTCTGATAGAGGAATTGTAGTAGAATGCAGTTAGTGGAGGCTTTGCTTTTAAGCTCATTTTCACTCTCCAGGTGTGATGAGACAATTGTTACATTGCATAAATAATAAAGTATGTTTTTCTACAGTTGAGGATTGTTTTAGATAATCAATGTTAAAATTATATTTCTTGTACTTAAAATCTACCATAGATATAAGAGTTCATCGGTGAATGTTGCAGGGTTACACTAGTAAATCTTAGCATCCAAGAGTCCACAGATTTCCACTGTTCTAATTGTAATTTATTTTTATTTTTATTCCCCTCATCTTTGAAAACGCTTCTTGGGTGAAGCTGTGATTCTGATCTGTAATACTAATGTGGTCAAGATTATGCATCTGAGCATTAATCAGTGGTTTCCTCCCCCCACCAACATATACTGTAGTACTGATTGTTGAGGGAATGGAGTAATTTCTCCATTCATTATATATCTGAAACACTGTTAATTCTTGTTGAAGTGTTCATATATCTATTACTGCCTGATATACAAAAAATATAAAATATAAAATCCCGTTGCTTAGTGTAGTTGATCACGCCAGAGTAGGCCCATTGAATCAGTGGGGATTTCCTAAGTCAGCTCCTCCATAAGTTCTATTGATCCAAATTGGCCCACTCTAATTCTGACTTACTATCCTCAAGTAAGTCACAGTTAGATTGAATCAATGGAACTTGTGGAGATGACTTTCCAAATCCTCATAGGTTCACCAGGCCTGCTCTAGTGTAATTTACTACATTAAGGAATGGGGTTTTGGCCACAGTGTTTTGTAATGGTTTGACTTGACAAAAACAAAAAGGTTTGCTTTTATAATGGTAGGTTTTAGGCTTAGTTATTCATATTTTTGCTTTTAAGTTCATTTTAACTTGTTAGCCCTTTTCTGCACCAGTAAAGTTTAACCATATGGATTCTCTCTATTTTAAGAAAAAAAATCATAAATTAAAAATCCCAAACCTTGGAAAGGTTGCCATTGTTGGGCTTTTGGATGGATTAATTTTAAAGGATCATATTCTTTGTTGTTGTTGCATTTTTATACCGCCCATCTTCCAGAAGGAACTCTGGGTGGTTTACAATCGAAGATAAAACCAACAGTAAATAACAGTATTTATAATTTTATAACTTGACATATGTTGTTTTTCTTTCCTTCAAGTTGGGTTTGAAGATTATGGACCAGATTGTGATAGCATGAGGATAACTGCGTTCTTGGACATTCCAGGACAGGACAATTTGGCTCCACTTGCACGTCTGGAAAAATATGCCTTTAGTGATAATATATTTAACAGGTAACATTGAAGAAAATTGTGCTCATTTCATTTATATGAATTTTCCTTGTACTTTTCACAGAAGTTTGGTCTACCTAATTTTTAAAATACCAATTTTAGTCACAAATCTTTTGAACATGTAATAACATTTGCTCTACCATCATTTGTTTCTACAATACCCTCCAAATGAAATATGGCCCTTTTCCTTCATACGTTAACAAGCTAGAAATATTTAGAAAGGGCAGGATTGTGATAGGAAGCTGCTGCTTTATCATCTGAAATGAAGTTGGGGTGGCTTTATATGGGCAGTGCTGGCATTGCAACTCCTTGTAGTGCTGGAATATTCGGGTAGGAGTAATAAAGATGCAATGAAAGAGCAAATCTACACTGAGTTTTGTTGTTTTGCCACATTATGTTTTCTAAAACAATTGCTAATATTGCCAGCATGAAGTATAGGGAGCCATCCCCCCCCTGAAATTTGAAGTAATTCCATCTCGATGTCCCAGAGAAACAGTCTTAGGCTGTCCAAATGAGCTCGCTATTCTGATTCTTATGACCGGATGGTCACTTGCCTGCCGGGTGCAAAGGTTGCAGACATCACCAGAAATATAGATAGCTTGTTAGAGAGAACTGGGAAGGAGCCAGTGATCATGGTACACGTCGGTACCAACGATGTCGGGAAGGCCAAGCGGTCAGTCTTGGAAGCCAAATTCAGGTTGCTAGGTAGAAGATTGAAGTCCCGGGCTTCCAAGGTAGCATTTTCAGAAGTGCTACCTGTTCCTCGTGCAGGTCCCGCCAGGCAGGCAGAACTCAGAAGCCTCAATGCGTGGATGAGGCGATGGTGTCGAGAGGAGGGCTTTAGATTTGTCAGGAACTGGAGAACATTTTGGGACAAGCCAAACCTGTTCAGGAGGGATGGGTTGCACTTGAATCATGATGGGACCAGATTGCTGGCACTCAACCTCAAAAAGGCAGCAGAGCAGCTTTTAAACTGATAACTGGGGGAAAGCCGACAGGAGCTGTGTGGCATCCGGTTCGGAACACCTCATCCTCGGGGAATGAGGTTGGAGAGGGTAGAGAATCACATAGAGATAACATAGCAAGTATTAACACTGGCAGAATAGCGGAATGTGACAGTTCGTCTACTGAAAATAAAAGCTGTGGGGGGAGAAGAACAAGGCAGCAGCTGTTGCGGGACCCACTGTACAAGTGCTTCTACGCCAATGCTCGAAGCCTCCGAGCAAAGATGGGAGAACTTGAACATCTGGCAGCTAGGGATAACATTGATATAATAGCCATAACAGAAACCTGGTGGAATGTGGAGAACCAGTGGGACACAGCAATCCCAGGCTATAAACTCTATAGAAGGTATAGAGAGGGGCGGGTTGGAGGAGGAGTGGCCATCTATGTCAAAGAAGGCATAAAATCCAGAAGAATGGAGATTGACAGAGGGTCTGACTCCGCCATAGAATCACTGTGGGTTAAACTACCAGGTCCAAAGAGTGATGTGATAGTTGGAGTATTCTATCGTCCACCAGATCAAAAACTTGAGGGGGACCTTGAAATGAGGAGAGAAATCATGGAGGTGGCTAAGAGGGATAGGATAGTAATCATGGGGGACTTTAATTATCCCCACATTGACTGGGCCAATGCGAGCTCTGGGCAAGAAAGAGAAACTGGGTTTCTCGACTTGCTGAATGACTGTGCCTTAGAGCAACTTGTCATGGAGCCCACCCGAGAACAGGCAACTCTAGATCTAATATTGTGTGATACTCAGGACCTCGTCAGGGATGTGAATGTCACTGAGCCTCTGGGGAACAGTGACCATGCTGCAATTACCTTTGCCATGCATGTCGGAGGAAGAGTGTCAACCAAATCAGACATAAAAACCCTTGATTTTCGAAGGGCAAACTTCCCTCAGATGAGGAAACTAGTTAGAGAGAAACTGAAGGGGAGGGTTAGAAGAATCCAATCTCTTCAGTGTGCATGGAGCCTGTTTAAAACAACAATAATAGAGGCCCAGCACAAGTGCATACCACAAAGAAAGAAGAGCTCATTTAAGTCCAAGAGGACACCGGCATGGTTAACGAGTGGAGTTAGAGAGGCTCTAAAGCACAAGGAGAGGTCCTTCTGTAAATGGAAATCCTCCCCAAATGAGGAAAATAAAAAGGAACACAAACTCTGGCAAAAGAAATGTAAAAAGATGATAAGGGAGGCAAAGAAAGACTTTGAGGAACGCATGGCTAGCAATATAAAGGGTAATAATAAAAGCTTCTTTAAATATGTTAGAAGTAGAAAACCTGCCAGAGAACCAATTGGGCCTCTGGATGGTGAGGGAGGAAAAGGGGAGGTTAAGGAGGACTTGGACATTGCAGAGAAATTGAACGAGTTCTTTGCGTCTGTCTTCACGACAGAGGACCTTGAGCGGATTCCGCTGCCTGAGCCGCCCCTCTTGACTAAAGAATTAAATCAAATACAGGTTAAAAGAGAGGAGGTTTTAGGACTAATTGATAAATTGAGGATTAACAAGTCACCGGGCCCAGATGGCATCCACCCAAGGGTTATTAGGGAACTGAGAAATGAAATTGCAGATCTCTTAACGGTTATATGCAACTTGTCTCTTAAAACGGCCACAGTGCCGGAGGACTGGAGGATAGCAGATGTCACACCAATTTTTAAAAAAGGAAGGAGGGGGGACCCAGGAAACTACAGGCCGGTTAGCCTTACATCTGTCCCAGGGAAGATGGTGGAAGGCCTCATCCAAGAGAAAATCTTAAAACACATAAAAGAACAAACCTTGCTGAGAGAAAATCAGCATGGCTTCTGTAAGGGTAAATCTTGTCTTACAAACCTTTTAGAATTTTTTGAAAAGGTCAACAGGCACGTGGATTTGGGTGAACCGGTGGATATAGTCTATCTGGATTTTCAAAAGGCTTTTGACACAGTCCCTCACCAAAGGCTGCTGAGAAAACTGCACAGTCAGGGGATAAGAGGGCAGGTCCTCTTATGGATTGAGAACTGGTTGAGATCCCGGAAACAAAGAGTAGGTGTCAATGGGAAATTTTCACAATGGAGAGAAGTGAAAAGCGGTGTGCCCCAGGGCTCGGTCCTGGGACCGGTGCTTTTCAATCTGTTCATAAATGACCTGGAGACAGGGATAAACAGTGAGGTGGCCAAGTTTGCCGATGACACAAAACTTTTCCGTGTGGTAAAAACCAGAGAAGATTGTGAAGAACTCCAGAAGGATCTCTCCAAACTGGGGGAGTGGGCTGAGAAATGGCAAATGCGTTTTAAAGTAACCAAATGTAAAGTAATGCATATTGGGGCAAAAAATCCAAACTTCATCTATCAACTCATGGGCTCTGAGTTATCCGTGACGGATCAGGAAAGAGATCTTGGTGTGTTGGTGGACAGCTCCATGAAGGTGTCTCCCCAATGTGTGGCAGCAGTGAAGAAGGCCAATTCCATGCTAGGGATTATCAAAAAGGGGATTGAAAATAAAACAGCCAACATTATAATGCCGTTATATAAAACAATAGTAAGGCCCCACCTGGAGTATTGTGTACAATTCTGGTCACCGCATCTCAAGAAAGACATAGTGGAACTGGAAAAGGTGCAGAAGAGAGCGACTAAAATGATTACTGGGCTGGGGCACCTCCCTTATGAGGAAAGGCTAAAACATTTGGGCCTCTTTAGTCTGGAAAAAAGGCGCTTGAGGGGGGATATGATTGAGACATACAAAATAATGCAGGGTATGAGTAAAGTGGATAGAGGGAAGCTCTTCTCCCTCTCTCAAAATACCAGAACTAGGGGACATACACTCAAATTGAGTGCTGGGAGAGTAAGAACTGACAAAAGGAAAAATATTTTTTCACCCAGCGTGTTGTAAGTCTATGGAACTCCCTGCCACAGGATGTGGTGATGGCATCTGGCCTGGATGCCTTCAAAAGGGGATTGGACAGATTCCTAGAGGAAAAGTCCATCAAGAGCAAATCTACACTGAGGTTTGGTTGTGTTGTTTTGCCAACATTACGGTTACAAACCATGATGGAGATGTGTAATCTCTAGGCTTAAAACCAGGGTACTTCAAGGGCCAGATGCAGGGGAGTGGAATCAGGAGACAGATATCTAGTCTCATGCGCTCCCAAACGCATCTGGTGGGGCCGCTGTGAGATACAGGAAGCTGGACTAGATGGGCCTTTGGCCTGATCCAGCATGGCTCTTCTTATGTTTTATGTTCTTATGAATTATTATTGAGCAAATCAGACAAAAATGGTGAGGATAGATAATAGCAATTACAAGAGTTCTTTCATCCTTTGCCCTGGTGATGTTAGCTGTCATTAAACTTGGTTCAGATTATTGACAGAAGGACAGTTTATAATAATAGGGAAAGTACCAGACGTTCACATTTCTTCCATGACATCCATAATTTCTTTCTCCATTTCTGAATGGAACTAAAATCATGCAAACTGAGATTTGGGTCATGACATTTCAAATAATGGTTTGAAGGTCTGTGTTTTCCATAATTTTCATGATTTGTAAAAAAAGCATGGCTTCAGATAGTTCTTACAGTTATTGGAATCTAGAAATTGGCCCATGAGAACAGATGCAGATTAGAGCCTATTCCTTGTCCTCCAAGGACAGAGAGGGACAAGTTATTTTGAACTTTCAGCAGCAGTGCAATAATATGTCTAAGGCATAATTACATATTTGTTTGGAGTGAGCCATTGGAATGCTTTCATACTTTTCTGACCAACAGAAATAGTGTCCAAAGTTTGTATAATAGTTTCTGTTACACAAATCTCTATTTGTATTCTGTCTTGCATACACAAATAAGAACTAGATTACTTAATGTCAATTAAATTAGTTTTTCCTGGTCTCTCTGAGCCATACACATGAGTATTTCTGCGCCTGCACAAAGCACTCTCGGGAACATTCTAGAGTTTTGCCCCTCCCTTCTGCAAAATGCAGCTGTACCCAATGGTCATTCCCTCAGTCCCTTTCTAACTGACGGGAGTACAGCGTCTTGGGAATGGCTGGAGCTTAATGGGTCAGTACATTTTTCATGTTTACTTACCTTGTGTTCATAGCTGATCTGTTGATCTTCAACCTTAAAAAAAACTTATTAGTCGCTAGTAATCTTCAGGTTTATGGCTCCAAAGGGCCTGTTCAAACTTTTCATATCCTGTGGAGGCAAGATATAGCATTTTAACAGTCATACAAAGTGCCTCTGTTGCCTGTCTGAAGGCCGTTAGACCTAAAACAGCAAGATTTGCTAAAAAAAAAGAGATTCTGGAAAAATGCAAAGCAAAGCAAAGTGTTCTGCTTATATACCGCCCTATACCACTACAAGTCGTCTCTGGGCGGTTTACAATTTTTAATTACAGTGTGCAGGCTACACATTGCCCCCCCCCCCAGCAGTATTGTTTAAAAGATTTCCTGGAAGAACAGTTGTTGAAGGACATTGATTCCATTCTGAAAGAACAGGGCAACACATTTTTGTCTTCCACGATGTGCAAGAATCCATCAAAAGTCTAATCTGTCCATACAGAGCAGCAAGAAACCGCTTAGAACAAGACACCAGAAATGGCTTGGACCAAAGCGAATGCTAAGCCTGCGGAGTTGGTTCCCAGTAAAGACATATATAGTAAACTGCAGCAGATGATATCAAAATCACAAAAACAATTAATAATACCATCTGAAGTAAAGAAAAAGGGCGTTAGAACTCTACAAACTATCTTTTTTAGTTTGTAGATATTAATTAACATCTCTGGTTGTTCCTCCCCTTACACTGATGACTGCATCTAAACCTAGAGACACTAAGGAGATAGGTAGATTATCTGAGCTTGATATCAGGAGAGAAAACTGATTCGTCTGGCTCAGAAATGCAGGCATCGCCTTCGAGTGCATCATGATGGGAAGAGTGGTGCAGGTGTTGGCAAATAACAGTTCCAAATTTGACAGCTTTTGACTAGGGGAAGATTGAGCATCTTGATATAGAAAAAACTTACATTAACAGCTTGGAGTATTTTTCCTCAATAATGGTTTTAAGGGTGTCTAGAAAGAAATCGGCTAACAATGTTATTGCACAGCTGCAGAATTACCCATTTGTGTGAATTCTCTGATGACCACTCATTAAATCACAGTTAAATGTAAGTAACCTGTCCTTTCTCATCTGCTCTAGATCATTCCCCTTTCCTCTTTTGTCTTTACAGGCAAATCATTGCTAGAGGTCTCCTTGATGTCTTTCGAGATTTCAGTCAGAATGAGGAAGATTACTTGACAGTAATGGCAATAGTGGTCCGGCTCTCTGAAGATACAGGTGAATTTTAATTGGTTTGTTAAATAGATTTTAATAGGTTTGATTAAAAAATTGTTTGTACAGTATTGCTATGTAAATTTATAGGGATGCACATATAGAAATTAGTATGTTTAGTCCCTCTGTTTCATTGTTGTATGCTTTGACTGTAACATGGATTAAATTGGGGAAATTTTTTTTTGCTTGAAAAGCAGGTTCTGTGGCTGTCTTCACAAAATAATTTTGCCTTGTGTCAGTGTTAAATGCTATGGTTCTAAAATTAATGAAGAGTGCCCTCTGGGGTTACATATCAGGACTTCAGAAGGGGCATGTGTATCTTTGAAAATTAAATTCAGTAGTATAATGCCTGAATTATATGTGGATTATTGTAATGAGCTCTATCCATCTGATCCCATCTTTACTGTACCTCCACAGACAGGCAAAGGCCCTTCTTTTCAGGCACGTCTTCTTAGTAACTGGTTGCCTAAGATGTACTTCTAAAATATGGGTCTTCCTCCCCTTGCAATGTTTATATCACTTTGAAATTGCAACCCACTTTGAAGGGAATGGATGGATGGATGATACAATATTATAGTTTTTTTATTTGCATATATGTGAAACAGGAACTGACTAAACTGATAAAGCTTTCTTTGGTAGCATTTACAAATTGTTTTATTAATTTTGAATCACCCTTCAAATAAAATAATTGGATGAAGTTGCTAGAAGGGGGAGCATAAGGTTTTCATGTTTCTCAGTAGAAGGTACTGTTTAAAAAGCTCAGAGTGGCCCTTGGCCAGATGGTTTTGCATTATAGAAATCAATCAATCAATCAATCAATCAAAGTTGAGACATATCGGCTAAAATTCTCTTGGACTTGGTATCATATGAAGTTATGCTTGCAGAAGTTCATGGATAGTCATACCAAGGCAGCCTGTGTGTCTGATTGAGCATTGCATTGAGCAATTGACAGTGTGATGAGCCATGCAATGAATGGACAGTGGTCATGCAACAGACTACGTAATTGCCTCTGCAAACTGCTTCCTGGTGATTTTTTGGGGTGTGCAAATTACACAACTTCAAGTTATGGAGGAACAACGAGCTGCACAACAAAGTTTATGTAAAATATTTCGTATTATATGTTCACAGTATGGGATTTCATTTGTTGAATGCACGTGTTTTTTGTCTTCAACTAAAGCAGTCCCCTTATTCTTTAAATCACTAGAGCCAACTGTACGAACAGAACTAATGGAACAGATACCTCCAATTGCCATTTTTCTCCAGGAGAGTAGGCCAAACTTTTCAACAGCTTTTTCTGAATATCTCATGCCCATTGTGGTAAGATACCTCACAGATCCAAATAACCAGGTAAAGATTTCTGGACAGAATGTACAGTTCAATCTACTGCCTTGATCTTTCAGTGGATACAGTAGCTTTCTGGGTTAGTGAAGAAGACATTGAAACTCTAGGGCCTTCTAATTCACCCCCCATCCTCCTGTAGCACCATCACATGGAGAAATTTGCAATATTTTTCTACCATTTTAGATTTCTATTTTAATTGATATTGAATGACTTGCTGAACTGTGGTTAATCTTAACGGTATTTTATTGAAACATGGCAGTTTTATACCTTGGTTTGTAAACTGACATGTTCAACAAGTCATAGTTAAGATTAATTCGGTATAGGGATGCAATGACAATAGAAAGTGCTAATCTGATTGCTTCTTTGTAGCTGCCCCAGACATGGAGAAGGTGAATGAACACGTGCAAACGTTTTTAAAACACCAACCTCTCAACCTTATGCCCAAACAGAGTATCAAGGCAGTTAGTCAACTGAAATGCAATTTTAAGTAGATAGCATATTTTAGATTGTTTTTAAGGTTATAATTATTAGCTGTTTATAATGAATTAAATGTATACACTGTAATTCAGTTCTTCTAAGACTGCGTGCAAAATTAAAAAACCTTAAAATAGAGTTTAAACAAATAAAACAGAAGTTAGCGCACCAGGTCACATTTTAAAAAATCAGAACAATTCTGAAAGAGACATACAAAGATGTTTCCAAGGTCTTTTACAAGTTAGACGCCACATTTAAAAATATATATATTTAAATTATAAAACTACAATACAAAATGTAAAACATCATTTATACAAAAAGGGGGGGAGCATTAAATAAAACTCAAACAAATTTAACAAACCGACCCCGTGCAACCCACTTCCCACTCGGGACTTAAACAAACTTACAGCTTTTAAGATACTGACCAGCCCATTTCTCTCCAGAAGTGCATTGAGTCTTCTCTGGATGTATACCCTTTACCTTTTTGAAATACATATAACAATAGTTTATCCCATATTCCATTAAAATTATTAGACTTTCTCAAACCTTTCCTAATTTTAATTTCACAGATGCCACATCTAAGGAAGAGGTTGTGCGTATTTCTGTAAGGACAGAATTCCAGAGGCTTGTAGACATTGCAAAAAAGGATCTGTTGAGAATTCTTCATTCTGATAGAGGTTGATGATGTGGCAGAGAGAGGGTGTCTGTTCCTTATCTTATCGTCTGGATGGCTCAGCTAGTGTTTCAGCCCAACCATTAGATCAAAACTGCAGTTTAAATTGAGCTTAGAAATAAATAAGCAGCCAGTGAGCTGGGCACGGTATTAAACATCCTTCCAAGGTTGGTAAAATAAGTACCCAGCTTGCAGGGGGGGAATGTGTAGCCTGCTTACTGTAATTAAATTGTAAACCACCTAGAGACTACTTGAAGAGGTATGGGGTGGTATACAGTATAAGCAGAACAATTGCTTTTTGCTTTAAACATATTAGCAAGTCGAGATTCTTTCTCAAATAGCAGGCAGATGCTTCTGTTTATCTGATTAGGAGTCTTGTTTATATCAGTACAGTTAATAGAATAGTTTCAGGATAGGTTGATTTGAAATTGTTATGATACATTATGTATTCATATAGATTGGCAGCGAAATCTCTTAAGCCTGTGTGTGTTGTGTCATTATAGTCGTGACCAACTCTTTGTGACTCCATGTACTTTTGCTAATTGATTGGATTACACATAGATGCTTTCATTAGATTTTGAGCTCCACTTTCAGAACATTATAGTTATATTGCTATCTTAAAAGTAAGCACAAGTCATCTCACTTTTGCCTGTAATGTGATACTTTAATATATAGTGTATATTAATCTGAGGAAGAAGTGAATCAGGAAGTTATTTTAGACTTGCCTGAACTTATTCAAAAGATTTCCAGTTTAATATGTACAAAGACACATATAATAAGCAGCTTCCCAGCTTATGGATCACCTTCTTCCATTTGGTGGTTCCATTTCCTCTGTTGGAGACAATGTTTCACACAGAATCTTTAAATTAATGTGTAAAATTAAGTGGCCAGTTTGACCAGTTTTACATATCTAATAAAGCTGCAGTATGGCTCTTTTTCAGAAAGTCATTCACCTGAAAGATCTTCTCCCTTCCTCTTCTCAGACGTAAAAGGGTTGTTTCTCTTCTCTTGTATAGAATGTATCTGCCTAATCACTTGTAGATAGATTATTACTTGTTATATGTGATCAGATTTCAGTGGATTATTCAAACAATAAAGGCCCTTTAACAATGCCATTAGACTATAGATTTTTGAAATTCGAGAAATGTATATCAATAAAACAGAACAATGTGAATTAGTTCATTCTGGGTTTTCAATGACATTTGTGCTGGGGAAAAGCTCTTTCTTAGAGGCATTGATTTTCTTTTTTTAAACATGTATATAGGTTAGAAAAGCAAGCCAAGATTCATTACTGATATTGTTAGAACAACGTCTTGTGGCTCAACATGATATTGAAAATAAAGTGTGCCCAATCCTGTTGGATCTCTCTGCTCCAGATAGTGATGATGAATACAAGGTAGAGGCTGTAAATGTAAGTAGAAGTTTTCATATTTTTTTTCAAATAAGGAGCTAAGCTGTTGCGTTAGTATCTTTTAAATGACTGATTGTTTTACAGATTTAATTTCACTTCTCTTACTGCTATTTACCAGGTCTCCAGATAAAATATACTTTGTATAATAAGATATTTTCCACATGCTCTAATTATTTTTATGGCTACCAATCAATATTTGTCAAGACAGTTTAAAATGGTATCACAAAACTTTGACATTTGACCTTCAGATCAGCACCACACTTGCAGATATATTTTGCTCTTGCTATTTGTGTAAGTTTAGGCAAAGGATTATGGAGTTAAGTTCTTTTTTAAATACAGAAACCCCCCCCCCGCTGATCGCGGGGGATAGGAACCCACCCCACCCACAATCCATGAAAATCCACGATATGCGGAAGCGGGTGGAGTGGGGGTGGGGAGGGCGATTGCGCGGCGCACCGGCAGTGGCAGGGGGATCTTACCTCCCACCACCGCTGCCCGCCCACGCGGCCCCGAGGCTTCTTGGGGGGTGCGTGGGAGGGCCGCGCAGAGCAACTGGATCGCCCACTGCCGCCCGCCCACGTGGCCCCAGAGGCTTCTCGGGGGTGTGTGGGAGGGCCGTGCGGAGCAACCAGATCACCCGCCGCCACCTGCCCATGCACCCTGGAGGCTTCTCGGAGGTGCGGGGAGGGCGGTGCAGAGCAACCTGACTGCCCCCCCGCCACCTCCTCCCCCACACGGTGCAGGTACTGCGGTCCCGCGATGTAGTGGGACCGCAATACCTGAACCGCGAAATGACGGGGGGGGTTCACTGTATAAAACTGGTCCTCCATATGGACATCCTCAGATTTAAATAATTCATGCAGACAGGAAAGACCAATCCTATGTATCTTAAAGAGAATGTTTGGTCCCATCCAGTTTTTTAATTTGGAAAGAACCAAGGCTACAGGGCTGGAATACTGATTATCAAAAGGGGCCTCTCAAAATGGGAAAATAGCCACTTTGTTAGAGTGACCATTGGTCAGATGGTCCGGTATAAAGATCAAATCAACCAGCATGTATAGTAAAGGCTTACCAGTGAGAATGCTGCAAAGTAGATATAGTACATTATTGCAGTTTCATGGGCAGGGAGATGTTTGGAAGGCTCTGAAAGGCCACAGAAACAGTCAAAGGTCAGGTTTTCTTTGAATACTCAGCAAAGCAGTCTTGCTTTAAAGAAAGTAATGGAGTGACAGTTCTCCAGAAAGCATATTTTGCTATGTTTATCCAGGGAATAAGCATACCATTGTGTAAGGCATATTCAAAGTATTTCTGCATTACAAAAGCACAAAGCAGTTGTGTTTGTCTCAGGCCCAAAGGCTTTCAGTAAACATTCTCTCAGGATTTCTGAGACTAGGATCCTGACACAAATGTTCAAAGGGGAAACCAGCTATAGGTCTGGGGCAATTTTCACTTGTGACCATGTCAGTTTGGGCCCTATTAGTTGACTCTCAGGGGGGAAACCTTTTAACTCTTTTTTGGGAAAACAAGAATTTGGGATTTTTAACTTTGTGGCTTAGGACCATCTTAGTTGATGTTAGCAGAGTCTTGATGCCTAGTTCCAACCATTCCACTTGTCTAATCACTATATACAGTTATTTGGTAATTAAGGAAAAAAACCCTTAAAAGATATTAGGTGCCATCAAGTTACATCTGATGTCTTGTGACTATATGAATTAATGACCTCCCAAATGTTGTATAGTTAAAAGTTCTGCTCAGATATTGCAAACTGACAACACTGCATGTTAGATTCTCTGTGCCTCTCCCCACCCCGACAGAATTTGCTTTTCCACTAACAGCTGTGGCTTTCTTTTCTGAAACAATCTTTTTCGTGTTAGTCTTCCTTTCTTCCTACTGCCCCTCACACAATCTTTCCCAGAAATATTGCTTTTTCTGGTCAGTTCTGTGTTTTCATTATGCATGCAGGGTAGAATAATCAATTTCCTTTATTATTATTATTATTATTATTATTATTATTATTATTATTATTATTATTATTATTATTATTATTATTATTATTATTATTATTATTATTATGCTGTAGTGCAATTTCAGACTTGACTGGGTCAAGTGTGGGGGTGCTTTAAAAGGCTCTGGCAAATATATTTAGCCAACCTGTCAGCATAGGTCAAGCATAGTTCAAGCATAGTTCATGATGTGTAGCTTTAGCTAGCTTCACCCGGTTTAGACCAGCCACGACACCTACGTGCCGTTATGCTCTGCACCTGCCTGTACCTGGTTAATGATAGAGTACAGTGTCAGCAGATAAGCAGCGATAAGGCTGGCGCAGGCGCAATGATGATTATTCCGCACAGCAGCACGCAAGCGCAGAACACAAGAGGAATCAGAGACTGACAAGTGGAAACAGTTGATTAGCTCAGCTTAGCATATGTGCAGAATAAGAGTCAGGTAGGTGTAGGAACATGGGCGGTGTAATGAATAAATAAAGCGCTGGTGGTGCCGAGATCAGATCAGATTACCTGGCTGCATCAGAGCTCTCCCAGTTTGTACTACAACAGCTGTTCCCGTGTCTTCTTGGGTAGTGCCTGCTGGCAGGCATCGTCCGCACTGCGACAGTCAAGCACGTATTTTTCTGATTTCCTGTGGTACCTGTAAGGTTCTCCTGCAAAACCATATTCCAGATGAATTGATTTTAACCCCTATCTTTCGTTCACATAGTATGAACGGTTTTGATCTTGGTTTCCAGTAACAAATCTTTGTTAACTCGCTGCTTCCCTCTTTTTTATTATTTTAAAAGGTAAAGGGAAATCGTTTGGAGAACATGCACACAACATGTTTGTAGTGCTTTTGGTCCAATGTAGCTTTTCTTCTTCAGGTTGCCTACCCCAAGGAAAGAGTTTGGAAATGGCTTTCTAGTCTGCATTCTTCGGAGCAAGCATGGCAGCTTTAGTTCAAAAAATCCCTTCAAAACAGTTTGGTGTAGACAGACTGCAGCCACATCCCAGCTGTCCTGGCTTCTGCCGTCCCCCAGCAACCCTAGTAGAGACCATGTGCTCATCTTCTGGGATTCTCTAGCACTGGGTGATTCTCCATGGAGGAAATTGCTATTGGAATTTGTGTAGCGTGTATGTATAGATCGAATCTCCCAGTATGAACCGATCCTGGTGTTAAGGTCATGAGGAGAGGCCCTTCTGTCCATCCAACCACCCTCACAGCTGCGTCTCGTGGGAACCCTTCTCAGCTGCTGTGCCCAGACTCTGGAACTCCCTCCCACTAGAGGCCAGGAATGCCTCATTTCTGTTATCCTTCCAGAAACAGGCAAATACCTTTCTCTTCAGGCAAGCTTTCCCTGAATGATGGACTACCTATTATGTGTCTTTTATATGAATCTACCATCCATGATAACATAGACTTTGTGTTTATAACTACTACATTGACACTATGTTTTCAATGTTAGTTTCCATCACTCATAACTTTACATGGACTTTACTCCCGTTTAACTGCTCACAATCTCTTGTAGCTTTAATGCAGTGTTGTCTATTAATGCTGTAAGTGTAAGATGTCCCTCAATTCCCTCTTCTCAATACTTGAACATGTCTTAATTGTACTGGACGGTATATTATCCCTTATTCTGTAAGCCACCTTGGGTCCTTTTTCCAAGGAGAAAGGTGGGGTAAAAATACTCTAAAATAAAAAAAATTAAAAAAATATTTAGACTTCCATTTTAAAAAGCCTGGAAGTTGAATTTTACAAAAAGTCTCCATTTTATGAATGTAGGATATTGTGCTTCTTTGACCACGATTCAAAGTGCCAGGAAATGGTCTGATATCATGCCCACATTGTCTGAAGGAGAAAGGATGCCAAGCTTTACATTGCAAAGTGCAGCGTGAATGTTGACAATATCAGTGGTGGCGGTAAAAGTGGTCTACAGGTTGCCCTCTTGTGCTCATTTCCCTTCATTTGTCACAAAGCAGCCTTTTGGGTGAGAAGTAGTAAACTGATGAAAAAAAGGAATCAGCCTCTGGGATTTTTTTTCTTGCTTGTTGTCACTTTGTGAATGACAGTGAGCCATACTAAGCTGTCTTGTTTAACATAATTTTAACAGCAGTGCTGAGTTCCTAGGGATAAAAAAACTGAGACATCTCTTTCCCTCCCGATAGATAATCTGCAAAATGGCTTCAATGGTGAACAAATCTACTGTTGAACATTTGCTTCTTCCCCGATTTTGTGAGCTTTGTGGTGATGGAAAACTTTTTCAAGTCCGCAAGGTAAAGCATATTTTGTTCTTTAGGCTATCTTATTCATTTTATTTAGAATTCCTATTAAAATTTTGGGGCAAAATTATCATAATAGATTAATGACTATTGTCAAGAAATTTACACATAGTTTTTTTTTTAAATCTTTTATTCTTCTAAATCCTTTTTGCCTGAGTAAATCCCACCATCCAGGATCTGTATTATTTTTTTCTAATGTTTCTATTGGTGCCCATCTTGATATACCTTTTAACCATTTTGGTTGCCACTTCTTCCAAATTCTCAAAGTGTTTCTCCTAGGTCCCTTTTCTAATTCATCTTCTCTAGTTGTCTTATTTGTAAATATACCAAATTTTCCTACCCCTCTGTTTGCCTCGTTTTCAAATCTGACCCATTTAGAGTTCTCGCCCTCTGTTTCTAAGAATGTTTTCAACTGAAAGGCTTCATAGTAGCTTGCTATATCTGGTACTCCCCACCCTAATTCTGAGTTATGTCTATGGATTGTACTTTTAGGGATTCTAGTATTTGAACTGCCAAAAATCCATTTCCTTATTTTTACATTCCATTTTTCTATTCTTTGTTTGGTGATTTCCAATGGTAGGACTTGAAATAGGTATATCAATTTTGGTAACCAAAATATTTGTACACTTCTAATTCTAGATGTTACATTTAAAGGGTCCCTTTTCCATCTTTTCTTATCTCTTATTATTTTCTTCCAAACTTTGTTGTAATTTACTTCCACTATTTTATTAATATTCTGAAATATTTCTATACCTAAATATCTAAATCTCTTCACTCCCAATCCTATTTTAATTAGTCTATTAATTTCTTTTTTTTCATCTAAACTCACATTATGATACATTACTTCTGATTTTGTCATATTAATTTTTAAACCTGAAGTTATTTCAAAGTCTTCTAATATCACCTTAATTTCCTTAATTCCTTCCTTTGGATTACACATTATTATAATTATGTCGTCCGCAAACAGATTGATCTTCATCTCTTCTTTCCCTATTTTACAACCTTCTATCCTTCCTGAATTTCTAATTCTTTCGGCTAATTGTTCTATTGCCATTATAAATAGAAAGGGTGAGAGTGGACAGCCTTGTCTTACTCCCCTTGTAATAGGGAATTGTTCAGTGTGCTCACTATTTATTCGGACTACGGCTGAACTATCTTTATAGATTTCTTGTATTGTTTTTATAAACTTTTGGCCCATACCATATTTCGTCATTATACACCATAGAAATTCGTGAGAGAGAGTATCAAAGGCTTTATATACATCTAATTTAAGTAGTCCTAATTTCTTACATTGACCATGACTTAATACATTTAGTATATTCCTAATTGGGTGGGCTATACTTCTATTTTTCACAAACCCATACTGATCTTCCTTTATTAATTGTGGGATAATATTTTTAAGCCTATTTGCCATTATTTTGGCAAAAATCTTATAATCTTGATTTAGTAGACTTATTGGTCTATAGGAACCCAGTTCCTTTGGGTCCCTCTGTGGTTTTAATAGTATTGTTATTTTCTGCCTTCCTCCACGTGTTGGTACCTTCCCTCCTTTTATTATATTATTAAAGACTTCTTGCAGTTCTGGTATCAAGATTCCCTTCATTTCCTTGTAAAACTCTGGTGTAAACCCATCTGTACCTGGTGACTTACCTACTCTTAATCCCTTTATTACCTGTTCTATTTCTTGCAATGTTATTTCAGCCTCAAGGCCCTCTTTCTCTTTCTCTTTGAGTTTAATTCCTATTAATTCTTCATACTCTCCAGTATCTTTTTTCTTATATAAAGTCTT
Source organism: Phrynocephalus guinanensis (assembly GCA_037367245.1). Taxonomy (NCBI): domain Eukaryota; kingdom Metazoa; phylum Chordata; class Lepidosauria; order Squamata; family Agamidae; genus Phrynocephalus; species Phrynocephalus guinanensis. The sequence goes on along the minus strand of CM074737.1, from coordinate 113,529,473 downwards.
ATAAAAATTCATAAAGGCTTCTTTAATCTCTTTCGGGTTATGTGTTATATTCCTGTTTATTCTAATAGCTTTCACTTTTTGCTTTTCCCTCTTAATTTTTAAATATTTTGCTAATCTTTTAACTGATCTTATTGAATTTCTCTGAAATTCATCCTTTACCATGACTTGTTTTTTCCAAAGTGATTTTAAATCAAGGGAGTCTAATTGCTTTTTTAATTCTGTAATTTTCCTGCTTCTAGCCTGACAGAATGTCTGCAATTGTTGTGCCTGCAATTCCTCCAATTCTTGTATCTTCTCTTTTTTTTGCCATGTACTATCCTTTTTTTATTTCCTTCTCTTTCATTATGCAATACCCTCTGAAGACAGATTTTGCAGCATCCCATAATATGTCTGTAGTGACTGTTCCTCTATTTTCCTGAAATTTACACATAGTGCACAACCCCTGTTAATTTTATGTTCTAGAGTCTAGAATCTTTAATTATATCTTTATAATTAGTGATTGAACTGAAAATAAATATGCAGTTCCATACAAAATAAAGTAAAATAATAATTGAGACTAAAAGTACCTTAATTTCCAAGTGCTGTTTAAAAAAATCCTTCTCTTTTTAATGTGTAGCCTTAACAATATAAACCCCGTGTTACCTCTTGAATTGCCACTCTGTTGTAAAGCTAAACCAGGCATGTCCAAACTTTGGCCCTCCAGATGTTTTTGGACCGCAACTCCCACAGTCCTTTGCCATTGGCAATCTAATCTTAGAATTCTGTGAGTTGTGGCTCAAAACATCAGGAGGGCCAAAGTTTGGACATGCCTGAGCTAAACTAATGGCTTAGCAAAGCATTTGACACCAGATTTATCATATATGTGAATATTTTCCTAAATAAAAGCATATTGCTGAAAATCTTTTTATATATCTTTTTAACTACTGGTATTCCCTGATTCTCACAGATACTACATGAAATGCATTAAGCAAAGGTTCTTTGCTTTGACATATCCAAGTAGCAAATCGTGTAAACTTGATATAATCTCATTATAATTGCGAAGTTGGAAAGGTGCTTTACACAGTTTTTTTAAAAAAGTTCTAAGTGATATTTTCTGGGCTTGTTGAGGTGTCAACACCCACAAATGTGAAGTCTATGAGGACTGGGTCAGATGGACAGCCAAACTGGGCAGAAGACATTCAGATGAGTAATAAGGTCCAAAAGAAATTAGGGTTTTATATGTTAGAACAAGGACAAGAACCTGTCCTTTTGTGCAGAGTCCCCCCCCCAAAAAAACCTGTAATTTGACCAAAGAGGACAATCCTGATGTGCAAAACCAAATAATATCTTGTTTTCTTGTTTTTAGGTTTGTGCAGCCAACTTCGGTGATATTTGCAATGCAGTTGGGCAAGAAGCCACAGAAAAGAATTTGGTATGTTAGATGCTGAGACCCACAAATACAGTGTACTGGAATTATGTTCGTTAGTGACCTCAGTGGTCATCCATGGCAGGAGTGAAAATAACCACACACAGGAAACTCTCTCTCTCCCCCCCCCCTTTTTGATATAATTGTTTTCCACAAGTTTATTGTTTATAATCCTGGCAGTAGTACTGAGGACAGATTCCCCCCAGCCATCTTGCTTGGTGTTTGATGCGGCTCAAAGGGATATTTTCCTGCTCTGCTTCTTCCTCTTAAATGAGGTCCTCACTTTTTCTGAAGAACATTCTCTGCCAGTAGACACATCCACGCTGGATTTGGACAGGCTGAGCAACATGCTGTTGCCAGTGGCTGCATGCCTTGTTGGGTTCTGCATCATTCTAGTCCTTCTGGAAAAAGGCTCCTTCCTACCAGCCAGTTCCACTGGCGAGTTCAAATCTGAGGGCAGAAGCCCTTGTGTCACCTCAAGGAGCCCTGGGAAAGAGAAATAGCCCTTGGATTGGCACCAGTTACTGCTGCTGCTGCTGTAGTAGTAGTAGTAGGAGGAGGAGGAGCAGCAGTAGTATTTTTAAATCAACCTACTTAGTGAAAATCCATTACTGTGAGCATTTAGATAAAAAGTTTAAGTATGCATAATAATGTGGGTACAAATTAGGACTTCCTCAGTTTTTCCATACCCTGATTAAAGTTTTGCCAAGTAATTTTTGAAAAATTGTGCAGCCTCCAGTACATGCAATGGAGGCATACATAAGATTATTACAGTAACCCCCCACCTATCGTGGGGGTTAGCGATCCGACCCGACCTGCGATAATTGAAAATGCACAATATAGGGGATATGGGGGGCCTAGCTGGAGGCTCTTGTACTTACCCTGACCTGTCGCTGCCCCGAATGGGCTTGTGAGGGCTTTCCTGGGCCCATTGGATGCTCCAGAAGGGCTTCCCCATAAACTGGAAGTGACTTCTGGAAAATAGAAGTCACCTCTGGGTTGCTTGAAAGCACTTTTGGGGCCTCCGCATACCTAGAAAGGCCATTATTATTATTACCGTATTTATCGGCGTATAACACGCACAGGCGTATAACACGCACCCTCATTTTAAGAGGGAAATTTCAGGAAAAAAATTAAATTTCAAATAAAGAACTTTGAAGCAAAATAAGGGTGGCTCAGAACTTTTTGTAACAATTGTAAGAAGTGTTAGTTCTCAAAAGGCCCTTACAATATGTGCACACCCAATATTTTACAAGGTTCTTTCCAACACATGTGAGTTAAGGAACAATGTTTACAACACAGACCTCAATGAAGTCAAAGGGACTTACTCCTAATTCTAGGATGTAAACTTCCAGACTTTTGCTACTGAACCCTTAACTTGGAACATAGCAGCGAGGTTTTAACGTGCTTTCACCTCTTCTCTGAATGGCATTCCAGCAACTATGCACATTCTGCCCTGGGGCCGGTCATTAAAGCTGTTATTGCAGGCGATGGAAGGCTACATACATTGTTTCAAATGAAAAGAGGCCTTCTTGCACCTGCACAATCCCTTTCCCGTCAAGCTGAAGGTCCAGAGAGAGGGAGGGAGGGAGGCATGTCCGCGCATGCCCCTCTGGTATCGCCTTCTTTTCCGTTGCTCTCCGGAGGAGGCGTGCGCGCGTGCGTGGCCGAGGGCTCTCAGTGGCGGCCGGTGCTGAATGAAGAGAGAGCAGCGGCGGCGGCGGTGGCTGAGGGGGAATCGGGCGAGGCGCTTCCAAGGTGGACGCCGGCGAGCTCGTTGGTGTTTTTTTTTTTAACACGAATGCCGGTTCGTTTCTTCAGCACCCCTTGCCGTTTCTTGCTCGGCGGCGGCGGCAGCAGGTGAGCGGCTGAGGGGGGGAAGCGAGCAGGGAAGGAGGGGGAGGGGAGGGGGGGGGGGGGGGGGGGCAGCTGGCCTTTGCCGCCGCCACCGACCCCCCCAAGGCGCTTCGCCCATAAGCCCCCCACTCCCACCCACCCACCCCGCGAGTCAGGGACTGGCGCGTCGTCCGTTCGCCTCATCCCGTCCGCCGGTTGGTTTTCCGCCCTGGGGGGTGTTGGGTTTGTTTGTTTGTTTGTTTGTTTGTTTGTTTTCGGGTTAGGTTGCATCCCGGCGGCAGCAACAGCGAGCTTCTCCTCCCCACCACCCGCCCCTTCGTTCCTGTCCTCCTTTAACCCCCTCCGTTAACATTATACCGGCGTATAACGCGCATACATGATTTGCCCCCTATTTTCAGGGGGGGAAGTGCGCGTTATACGCCGATAAATACGGTATTATTAATTATTATTATTATTATTATTATTATTAACCACACAGCTATCTACGCTGGATTTTATATTGCCAATCACTAGTCGAACGCTTTCCAAGCGTTTAGGACTCAGTGATGTATCGGTGAATTATGCGAGCAGATCCCAGTAAGGTGGCTTTCTGCATCTGACTGATGGTGACATTGTCAACTCCAATTTCTTCTAAATATTTGCTTAGCTCTTTGGGCACTGCACCCAGCGTGCCGATTACCACTGGGACCACCTGTACCGGTTTATGCCAGAGTCTCTGAAGTTCAATTTTCAGATCCTGATATCGGGTAATTTTTTCAAGTTGTTTCTCAGTGACTCTACTATATCCTGGTATAGTAACATCAATGATCCACACTTTTTTCTTCTCCACAATCATAATATTTGGGGTATTATGCTCCAAAACCCTGTCTGTCTGTATTCGGAAGTCCCAAAGTAATTTTGCATGCTCATTTTCAGTTACTTTTTCAGGCTTACGGTCTCACCAGTTCTTTGCTACGGGCATATGATAGTTCTGACACAAATTCCAGTGGAACATTTGAGCAACTACATTATGATGCTGTTTGTAATCAGTCTGAGCAATTATCTTGCAACAACTCAATATATGGTCGATAGTTTCATCTGCCTCTTTGCAGAGTCTACAAGTGGGGGACTCAGCTGATTTTTCTATTCTAGCCTTAACTGCATTTGTTCTGATAGCTTGTTCTTGAGCTGCAAAAATCAGGGCCTCTGTCTCTTTTTTCAGTGTTCCATTGGTGAGCCATAACCAGGTCTTTTCCTCATCTACTTTTCCTTTGACTTTTTCGAGGAACTGCCCATGCAGCGCTTTATTATGCCAGCTGTCAGCTCGTATTTGCATTGGTTTTCCTGTATTGACCCTTTGTTTGCTTTCCTTTAAACACCTCCTTGTTCTTAACCTCCAATAATGCTGGCTCTGTACTATTTTTTACATAATCTGCCAACGCATGCTTCTCTTCTTCAACTGTCTGCTTCACTTGCAGAAGACCTCTACCACCTAATTTTCTAGGCAAATACAGCCTGTCAACATCACTGCGTGGATGTAATGCATAGTGAATGGTCATCAGTTTTCTTGTTTTCCTATCTAGAATATCTAGCTCCGTCTGAGTCCAGTTTATAATGCCAGCGGTGTACCTGATTACCGGTATGGCCCAGCTATTAATGGCCTTGATGGTGTTACCACCATTCAGCTTACTTTTTAATACTTTTCTAGCCCTTTGGATATATTCTTTACTGACCACATTTTTCACTTGCCCTTGCTTGATATTATCTAATTCCAGTATGGCCAGATACTTATAGGCTTCAGTCAGACTGATGATACTTAATAGCTTGTCCATTTGGCATTTCAATTCCTTCACTCTCAGTGATTTTCCTTTTCTCAGTGCCACTGTGGCACAGTTGTTTAGTCCAAACTCAATACTAACATCAGTACTGAAAATTCGGGCTGTGTTGGTCAGTGAGTGTATTTCAGTTTCTGATTTTCCATACAACTTTAAGTCATCCATATACAATAGATGAGATATTTTCCCTGAATTTTTAGCAGTTTGGTACCCTAAATTTGTGTTCTGCAAAATTATTGAGAGGGGAATCAGGGCAATAGTAAATAGCAGAGGTGACAAAGAGTCACCTTGAAAAATCCCTCGTTTGATGCTAACCAATCCATAGCTTTCATCCCTGACAAACAATTCTGTTTTCCAGTTCTTCATCGCATTTTCAATTAGGGCACTAACACTTTTACATATTCCAATGGCATCCAGGCACTTAATAATCCAACTATGCGGTACTGAGTCAAAGGCTTTTTAATAGTCAATCCAAGTTATATATAAATTAGTTTTCCGGGCTTTACAATTCTCTAGGATCATTTTATCACTGAGTAACTGAAACTCAGCACTTGCAACAATCCAGATAAGGTCAATTGAACAGATAAATCAGCTTGCTTATAGTGCAGCAGTAATAGTAACGGAAGAACTAGGGATTCCACAATTGAAGCCCCCCCAAAAATGCATTGAAAAAACACTGTGGAAAATCAGGCTGGAGCTTAAAATCAAAAGACTCCAAGCAGATGTGAGTAACTTAAAAAACCTGCAGGAGGATAAATTAAAGAATGGTAAGATCAAGAAATATTTGACTAAAAATACTGGCTAAGTAGAAGGAAAATTGGAGCAGCATTGGAAATAGTGAAGCAGCAAATAACAGCAACAGCTAGAAAAATGGAAAGATATGATGCTAGATTTACTCAGTATAAAGACAACAGTTGTTTCAATCAGATCAAAGAAAGTTCTATCAGAGTTTAAATCAGAAGATAGGTATAAAAGACGAAAAGCCTGAAAAAATGGCAACCATTCAGTTTTGGAAAAACATATGGGGGACTGAGAAAGACTATAATAGAAATGCTGGATGGCTCCAAGATTTTGAGAAGAAATTCTCCAAGTGCACAATGGACCAACTAGAAATAACAGCTGATATGATCACCAAAAGAGTACAAAGAGTCAAAAACTGGACATCACTTGGCAATGATCAACTGCATGGGTTTTGGCTTAAACACCTGACCAGTCTGCATGGAAAAATGGCCCAACAATTTAATGAAATGTTGAGGACAGGTTATATTAATGAGTGGTTCACAACTGGCAAAACCTATTTGATTCAGAAAGATCCAACAAAAGGAGCAATACCTGAAAATTACAGGCCAATAATATCGTTGTTGTTGTTGTTGTTGTTGTTGTTGTTGTTGTTGTTGTTGTTGTTGTTGTTGTTGTTGTTGTTATTATTATTATTATTATTATTATTATTATTATTATTATTATTATTATTATTATTATTATTATTATTATTATTATTATTATTATGAGTATAAAATAAATAAAAATAAATAATTATATAAGGGCTTTCTAGGTGATCCTAGCTGTTACCTGGTTGCACCACTATAGACACTTTTTGGATTTGGTAATCCCCTCCATAATCCATGACTACAGTGATTTTCAAGAGGTTGCACTTCTGTTGTACACTGTCTCTCCTAGTTATTGCTAAAAGGGTGGAAGAGAACCACTTTCCATGCATACATGGTTTGAAGAAGAGACTATGGGGACAAAGATTAGGGTTAAGCCGCATGTCAACGAAACTGTAGAGAGTTCAATAATATGTACTTTCTTCCCAAATTGTGTCAGTTGCAACCCCTACCTGTGTTGGCCTCATCTCTGGACATTCTGAAAAAGGATCTTTGGAGTAATTCTGTCAAATTCACCATAGCACAAGTAGCATAATCTTTATGATGCAAGGTGAACATGGGGTGAATGAACAATATATAAGCAGTATTTTAAAAGAAAATACGTTTTTGATCAGAAGAAAGTTCCCTCTGGCCTTACCAAGCTAGCATCTGTCCCCACCTCGCATCTCTTTCTACACAGAAACGTTTTAAGACTAAAATCCTAGCCATTCAGCCAAGTCTCAGATTTCTCCCTCTTGCTAGAATTGAACTCATCCTTGATCTTTAGCTAGTTGTGGTGCTAATTGCTGCTGATAACTTTTTTATAAGGGTAATCCTTCAGTGTTAACATTCTTTTTTAAAGCCTTGCTGAAAGGACATGAATATTTTTAAAGTTATCTGACCTTGCTGTCAGCTCCTCATCACAGCCTGAAATAAAACAGATTGACAGTCGCAGGTGACTTGACTTTCTGCTATGACATGCATATTTATTTGGAAGGACGAAGTGCATGTACATAGTGTCTATAGCCAAAATGACATTGAGATAGACATACTGTATACAGTACAATTATTTGTTGTTAATTTTTTAAAGATAACCTGCAGCTCTTTGCTGCAAACTGCTTGCCAGCAGAGTTTTCAAAATATAGATGGCCTGTATTTCAATCCTGAAATAAATATTTAGCAGTAATTTTTCCTAATTAGTTATCTAGAGTTCAAGTCGGTAAAAAAAACATTATATAATTGTTTGACCTGTCCTATTGTCACTTTATTTTGGCAGATTCCAAAGTTCTTTGAGCTGTGCTCTGATAGTGTTTGGGGTATGCGGAAAGCTTGTGCTGAATGCTTTATGGCTGTCTCCTACACCATTTCACCAGAGGTCCGAAGAAGCAAACTATCTCCGCTCTTTATCAGTCTCATTAGTGATCCATGCAGATGGGTAGGTAGTGAGAATGAAGCAGCCGTTTGTACTCTGAAAGAACTATTACATCTTTTTAAAAATGAAAATATGCAGAAATGACTAAGACTGATTCAAATGGCAGCCACTGAAAGATGTAAATGTTTTGCATGAATTTCTCTCTTTGCTCCATGTTAATCTAATTATTTTATTAATTTTACTTAACATAATTGATATTCATTAGTTCATTCATTCAGTATCATGGAGAATACTTGCCATTTTCAGCAGCATTTCTGATCAGCTATTAAAATGCTCCTGTGTTATTTTTAAAGGGAAAAAAAACGATGAGGATCAACATAGCTCTGCTTTGTCTTTCATTTATTTTGGCATATTTCAAAATTCTTTGAGCTCTGCCCAGATAATGTGGAGTATATGAAGATTACCATGTCTAATAAGTTGCAGCAGCAAATAGGTGCCAATACAATATTGGGACATGCCTATCACATGCTCAGGGCCAGATTAATTACCGCCATGCTGCCAGTTAATATAAGTTCACCTTCACATAAGTAAATTTATATAAAATGTATTAAGCATAAAATGTATTAAATGCTGCCAGGCAGAAATGATGTTTTTAGTCATGTTTTAAATCATGTTAGAAGAGCAAAGTTTCTAGTCACTTGTGAACATTTAATTCTGGGAAAAATATTTATCAAAACCATTGTGTTTTCATTATTTTGAATATTCTAGGTCCGTCAAGCTGCTTTCCAGTCCCTTGGGCCGTTTATTTCTACTTTTGCAAATCCTTCCAGTGCTGGTCTTTATATTCGGGACGACGGAACACTGAGCATACAACCATCCAGCCCATGTCTAACAGGCAGTACTGAAAACATCATGTCATCTAGGTATAATGATTGATATTAAAGCTAAGTGGTTAATTTGAAACTTGAACTTTCTTAGATATATGATCTTGAACCCAAGATAAAATCAAAGAAACAATGATGAGCTCTGTTCTACATACAGTACTTTAATTGATATTTTTATTCTCCTATAATGAAGTGCCAGTTATCTACAAAATATATAGTGATGTATGCAGGCAGTAGCTTCAGAGGTCAGATTCGCATATCACAAGTTCAAGAAAGTTGTGAAGAAAAAACTGAGCTTGTGATTATCCAATAATAAAAGAGGAAATACTTGACATACTTAAGTAGCTGCTCAGAAACATGAATCAAGATCTTTACTATTGGACTGAGATGAGTCCACCCATAAATTACAAGATCTCTTTAAACAAGATGAAAAACTTTTGGGACCTTTGGTGCCATATTTTTTTCTCACAGCCTTCTGATGTGCACCACACCAGGACCAGAAATTGCTGATTTAAAGTATTTTTTAAAAAGTAAAAAGTTTCAGGTTGTTACTTTTGTGGGGTGTAGAGTGCTCCCCTATCTCCCTTGGAAGCTTCCAGGAACAGAAATAGGGGTTTGAAAAATCAAAATGATGATAATTTTTTTAAAAAAAACTTTCTTTGATTTGCTGGGTGTGGGGGGAGCTTAGGAGGCTATAAAATGCATGTGGGAGACCACACTTTGCCCACCGCTTTTTCAAAAGAAGGGAAAGTCAGGTGCATTATATTATGAAATAAGGAACATATTGATAGTCATTATAATGGACAACATGGCTTGCTGCATTGAAAGGAAATGTGATCCATATGAAGAGTCCCCGTGCCTTCTGTTTGATACTGCAGTGAGGCAGTATTTATGTCTGCCTTGTCATGCTCTTTCCACAATCCTGTTTTTGTGTGTGTGTTTTTTGTTAGATATATGTAGGAGGAGGTAATTAAAATGACCCCTTTTTTGCCCTTTGTTTTTACTATCCTTTTAAATGCTGATTCATACAAGGTGATATGTAGAAACACATCAGTCAAAACCCCTTTGGCATTGTTTCGCCATTGTAAACTAGATGGGGAGCTGGAAATAATTAATTTAAACCAAATAAAGCTTCAGTCTTTCAGGTTCCAAGGCTTGATCAGGCTCCTTTCCCCATAGATAAGGATCTGGGAGCCTTGGGACAAGATGTGGGAAGTCTTTGATGGACAATGATCCCAGCAGCAATGATCTAGCAGTGATTTTTTTGTGATTAAAGACCCCTCCCTGTCTTGAAGCTCCCAAAGGCTGTTCCAGGGCAAAAGGGAGCTATGATGGAACCTGAAAGGGGTGGTGGTGGAACAGAAAGCTTTTAATTGGTTTAAATTATTTCTAGTGCTCAGAGCCAGTGTCCGATAGTGTAACTAACTATGTAAACAGAATTTTGCACATTGGGAATCTGAGGTTTATCAAGGGCTATTTGTGCCAGTAGTACAGTTTCAAGCCAATAGGTTCTTGCTTGCTGTGGGTGAAGGCTGTTTATGAATTGCTCAGTAGAGATGGGCACGAAATGAACTTTTAGTTTGTTTCGTTATTCGTTTCATTACCTAACAAAATGAATAACGAATGAACCGAGCTGAAAAAAATTGGTTCGGTTCAGTTCGGTTCATTAATGGAGCCGATGTCTCCTACCTGGTGCTGGTCTTCTTTCTTCCTGGCTGCCGTGGGTCACGTGGTTGGAATTTAAAAAATAAAATAAAATTAAAATAAAAAAAAATAAAATAAAATAAAATAAAAAGGAGTGTTGACCCGGCCCCAGGGGTGGTCGGGTCGGCACCCTAAAATCAAGAAAAAAATATTAAAAATAAAACCAGCACCGACCGGGACCCAAGGGCCACGCGGTTGGTGCTTGAAGAAAAAAACAAAACAACACAAAAAAGCCCCACGCTACAGCTGTAGCGTGGACAAGAACCTGGAAGTAATAAAATAAAATAAAGCAGTGCCGTCCCAGCCCCAGGGGTGGTCAGGTCGGCACCCTAAAATCAAGAAAACAATTTAAAAATAAAACCAGTGCCGCTGGGCCCCAGGGGCTGCGCAGTTGGCGGTTGAAGGGGGGGGAAAGGAGCGCCGACATGGCCCCAGGGGTGGCCAGGTCGGCACCTTAAAATCAAGAAAAAATATTAAAAATAAAACCAGCGCTGACCAGGCCCCAGGGGCCATGCGGTCGGCGCTTGAAGAAAACAAACAAACAAAAGCCCTGCGCTACAGCTGTAGCGTGGGCAGGAACCCCGAAGTAAAAAAATAAAATAAAAATAAAATAAAAGGATCACCCCGCCGCTGCTGCCGCTGCCCGGTAAAATGATGATGATGATGTGGATGAGGATGCTGCCAGTCCAGCTTGTGCAGTTGCAACATCTGTGGGTTTTTTTGGTTTTTTTATTGTTTTTTCCTGCCGCGTGCTGTCAAATTGATTAAATCGTGCAAAGTGGGGGAAACGAATAACGAACCAATGAAAAACTAAATGAAACAAACCAAACTCTAAAACGAAACAAACCAAAACGAATCACAATTTTTTTTCAGTTCATGCCCATCTCTACTGCTCAACTATCAAGCTTAAGGTGTGAGTGGCCCATTGTGCTTTTATTGCCTTTCTAAATTTGAAGGGAGAAAAGCAGCAAGGAGCAATTACAACGAGAGCAGGCTTTTTGAATATCAAGCCCCTTTAATCAAACAAGCTACACTTTGGGGCCAGTTCCTAAACTGCAGATAAAATCCCAAGGCAGAGCAACGACTGATTAGCCCAATTACAGTTTGGTGGTCTGAAACTGATTTTGAGTGATTGTTTCAATGTGTCAGCTGAAATTATGTTGTGCTGCTTCGCAAAACATGTAACTCTTGGAGATGAATTGGCGCAAGTTAAGAAATCTCCATAAGCATTGTCTGTTGCATAACAAGTCATGTGGATAATGCCAAAGGAGATTTCTTAATTGACCCCAATTCACCTGTAGAAATTACACCTCTGGCGTTGCACCACGGCAGGATTTTGACCATTGTGTCTGCTTATTATTTTCTGCTCATCATGACTCATACTGATGTATAAAAATATTTAAAAGTCATATAAAAACTGTCAAAGTCATATGGCTACAGAGAAAACCCCAGCCTAACTTCTCAAAATGGTGAGAGATATAGAGATGTGAAGGCCCAGGAAAAAAACCAACAAATCAAATTGTCCTTAGTCATATTTTATGTTCGTAAGTAACAGAATGATTTTCAAGCTGTAAAGGGAGGGAATGCTAATGTAGCATTTCCTCCCAATTTTTCTGAAAATTTTCATTTCCCTACCAAAAAAAAAAAAAAAAACCCACAGAAAAACAGGGTTTTTTTTCAAAATTTCTGGTAATTTTACATCTCTATACAACAGGGTCTCCACTAAAAGATCTCAAATCTAGAGCTTAATCATACCAGCAAAAGTTGGCTTTTCAGATGTCATAACCAGAAGCTATGATTTGACACTAATTTTGAGCATCATATAAATCAAATAAATCAATAAATAGAGGCCTTCGATATGATATTTATATGCTATTGATAGGAGCTCAGAAGCAAAATGGAAATCGAAACCAATGCATGTTCTCTAAATTGTATACCAGTCCAGCTGCCTCATTCTGCAATATTACAGCTTTCAGAAACTTCTCAATTGTAGCTCTGCCTAGACTATAGTCTAACTGAGCAGTAATTAAGACATGGATCACTGTGGCCAAACTGACTTCCCCAATAAAGAAAGGTAGCAGCGGACTCACCAGCCAAAAAAGGCACTCATGCCCACAGTAGCTACTTGGCCTTCTAGGAACAGTGCTGCATCTAAAAGCTTTAAGTTGCCATTGATTTTTGAAGAACCAGTCTCTCAAAGCAGAATTGACTTGAATGGAGGGGGGGGGAGCTAGTGCAAGTGAACGCTTACCTGCGATGCTGTATTTTACTATTGAAACAGGATTTGTTAGTTTGGTTTTGATTAAATGTGTTTCTGTTATCAGTTCAAAGGAGCCAATGGAAAATAAATTGGGACCATTGACAGAGGGGCCGTCCGCTAACTGTACACCAAGTTCTGAAATGCCAAATTCGGACGCTCAAGAAGAAAGTTCAGCTATATCTGTTGATTTTGCAGCAAACCAGACTGTGTTAAGTCAAAGTGACAATACTGATCTTTTTGCAACTGAAGAACGTAAAGATTGTCAAATCAATAGCTATCAGGGAATGAACTCAAGGCTCCAGTCTGCAGAGGATATCTTTAGTACTTTCTTGTACTGGCGTCCTCCGCTTCCTGACATCAGCCAGGATTTGGAGCTGCTTCAATGCAAAACTGAGGTGCACGAAGAGAGCTGCCCAGTTTCAGAAGTCCTTTGTAATAACTGCATTGCCAGCAGTGAAATTAAAAAAGTTCTGCAAAGTTTGCAGGAGCACATGGATGATCCAGATGTTCAGGGTAAGTTTATTCACTAGTCATGTCTACCTCATCTCATGCTTGCAAGATTTGTTTTCTGACACTTCTGCTTTGGTCACTTACAACAGCTTTATTATAATGGAGAATATTATTTTAGGATTGGATACATTTCTGTTGGATAGAAAAGAACTTTTGGGTTGCTGTATAATTAACGACTAAGAAGTAGTCCGGGTTCAGGCCGCCTCGGGGGACTGAGACTGCCCTGGTCGCTCTGCAGGATGACCTCCTCAGGGAGGCCGACAGGGGGTGTTCCTGCTGGTCCTCCTTGATCTGTCAGCTGCCTTTGATACCGTCGACCACGGTAACCTGCTGGATCGGCTCCCTGAGGCTGGAATCGGGGGCTCAGCTTTTTGCTCTTTGCGAGGTGCCTGAGGGGTCGGCAATCTCCCCCATGCTGTTCATGTTTACATGAGGCCGCTGGCAGAGGTCATCAGATTTGGAGTTCGCTGTCATCAGTACGCTGATGATACGCAGCTCTATCTCTCCTTTTCTTCTTCTGCAGTGGAGGCAGTACGCTCCCTCGATCTGTGCCTGGAGGCGGTCTTGGAATGGGCCAGGACCAACCGGCTCAAGCTGAACCTGGAGAAGACCGAGGTTCTGTTCTTCGGGGCACCCTCATCTGGGTACAATGGCCCCATCCCTAGCCTGGGGGGGGGGGTTCCCTCCAGCCTACGGACAGGGCCAGGAATCTGGGTATGGTCCTGGATTCAGCCCTCTCCCTGGATGCCCAGGTGATGGCGGTCTCCAGGGCTGCTTTTTTTCCATCTCTGCAGGGTCGCCCAGATCCGCCAGTACCTCGATGAGTCCTCCCTGAGGACAGTTGTGCAGGCCCTTGTGATCTCGAGGATCAACTGCTGCAATGCCCTCTATGCGGGGTTGCCCTTAACCCTTGTCCGGAGGCTCCAGGTGGTGCAGAATGCGGCAGCCAGACTGGTGGTGGGTGCTCGTAGATTGGATCACATCACCCCAGTTCTGGCACGCTTGCATTGGCTGCCCGTTGTCCTCCGGACAAGGTTCAAGGTCCTGGTTTTGATTTTCAAAACCCTCCATGGCTTGGGATCAGAATAGCTGTCAGAGCATATCTCCCAGAGGTCAACTGGGGTCAGGCCCACTAGAATGGCGCAGGCACGCTCACTTAGGGTGGCCACACCCAGGGAGATGCGGAAATCACTCACGCGTAACTGCACCTTCGCTGTGGTGAACCCCACATTGTGAAATCATCTTCCTAGTGAGCTGCGCCTAGCACAGTCCCTGCCTGCCTTCAAAAAGGTTCTGAAAACCTTCCTTTTTAAGGAGGCATATGGCGACCTTTTCATTTACAGTGGAACCTTGACTTACATACTGCTTGACTTGCATCATATTTGACTTGCATCAAGAAGGGGCCTGTTTGACTTGAGTCGCAGGCTTTGACTTACATCTCGGAGCCCTGGCGCAAGGCACCAGAATTGGGCAGCAGCCACAACCCAGCATCGCGGCTGCCGCCTCCAAACTGCTCCTGCCTTCTTCCCCTCCTCCGGCAGCGGCGGCTTCGGCGAGGCCAGCTCAGAGCACCTGGAGCTGGTCCTCGGCCTCACCGAAGCCAGCACTGCTGCCAGAGGAGAAGAATGGCCGGGAGCTCGGGGCTGGCCTCGCTGGTTAGTCAATCGGCTCAGTCTTGTAAAAAATCTGGCTGCAGAAGTCTGGTCCAGAATGGAAGCATTTTAGTTGGGGAGCTGTAAAGTTGTGGGACTCTAATGGTAAGCATAGAGTTGTTCAGAACTTGGAACATCAGGTTAAAAATCAGTAAAACTTAAATGTTAGACATTGTTGCTATGAACATTAAAAAGTGGAGGCATATAACTTGTGGACTATAATTCCACTGCCTCCTCCCCTCTTTGAAGAGACATTTCATTTACATCCCCAGAAGGAATCTCCTATCCCAGTAAAATTTGTGTTAAATTGCTGTTTTTGGGGGTCTTTTTCATCATCTAGAACGGATTAATCTGCTTTCCCATTACTTTCTATGGGAAATGTTCGTTTGACTTAAGTCATGTTTGACTTAAGTCTAGACCACTGGAACGGATTAATGACGTAAGTCAAGGTTCCACTGTAATTTTCTTTTCATTTAATTTTAATTTTAATTTTTTTTGCCCACGTTGCCTCTTGCTGAGGGTTTCCCCCTCTTTAGTCAGCCTCTTTTTATTTCTTTTTTTCCTTTCTACTGTTATTTACTGTTGGTTTTATCTTCGATTGTAAACCACCCAGAGTTCCTTCTGGAAGATGGGCGGTATAAAAATGCAACAAATAAATAAATAATAGTTTCTGTCTGCAATGACAAGAAAATCTTTTGCTGTTCTAAAAAGTATCTTCTTAACTGAGTTGTTATGGGTGAGTGTTGGGCAGGCATATTAGCACTACAGAGAGGCTTATTTGAGAGGCGTCTCCCCCCTGCCTTGCAAATTACAAGTAGAGATGGGCACGACTTAGCGGTATTCCCGTTTCCGTTTCCGTTACTCGTATCCGTTACTCTACGGAAACGGTAATGGGAATTACTCCGCCAGAATTCGAGCTCGAACCGACGAACGAACAATTTGGTCTGATTTGTCATGCTCGTTACTTGCATCGCGGCGATCGCGCAATGCCAAGCGGCACAGAAAAAAAGTTTTTAAAAGTTAAAAAAAAAACCCGATTCCCGGCCCTAAAAGTAGGCGAAAACTGTCTGAGGGCACCTACCAGGCCAGAAGGGTGTTTTATTTGGGGGGGGGGTTTTCCCCCGCCCCCCTCTCCTTGGCTATTGCTACTGCTGCGCTGCTGGTACCAGGCTGGGAGGGCGCATCCATTTGCCATGCAGTGCGGGGGATCCAAAATGGCGACCGCAATATTTTTTTTGAAATCGTTGCCCAAAACCCCACCAAAGCACCACAGAAACATGCGAAAATTAGCTATTTTAAATGCTTGAATTTTTACAGTAGCAGCAGTGGGTTTTTCTTGCAAAAAAAAGTCTCCGTTGATTTTATTTTATTTTATTTTATTTTATTTTATTTTATTTTTTTACACCTGCACATCACGCATGGGAGTGGACCATGCAAATTTTCCACCAATCGCATGGCCACTTGGCCAGGTTGACCACAGAGACTTCTGGGATGTGCCAATCGGGCAGAAACAGCCCACTAATCGTAGCCCAAACCCGAACCCTAAGCCTAAGCCTAACCCATACGCCAGTACACTGTCCTTCTAAGTGGGTCAGAGAGGCACCCAGAGGTGCACCCCAATACTCACCCTAACCTCACCCGTAACTAGCCTAACCCTAGCCCTTGCGCTAACCCGTCTTAACCCTAAGCCAGATCTACTTGCATTGCACTACATGCAAGTACGTGAGACACAGCGGGTGCAAAGAGTCTGCCAGTCCGTCACTTGTGGCTCTGGCTGACTCCTGCAGCTCCCTCCAGGAGCCCGCTACCCCCCCAAACCAGTACTAACGACAACGAAAAAACGGACCAACTAATTTTTGCGAAATTTCGCGAAAAACGGAAACGAGCCGAAACGTCATTTTCCCTAGTCGTGCCCATCTCTAATTACAAGCGCAAGCTATTACTTTTTAAAAAAGTTTTGATTGATATGGTTTTTGCAAATTGGACTTAAGACAGATAGGACTTGTGGAGTTGATCAGTACAGTATGTTTGTGACATAGTTTGTAATTTAATCAGAAACTGATTAACTCAGTTGTAGAAAAAGTGATCTTAAATGTAGTCAAATCTGAATGTGTTTACTTGCAAGTGCCTAGAGACCTGTTTGCTTATGTAATCATGTCAGCTTTTCTCCCCCTTCAGTAAGCTCTGAAAGGGAACATACCAGGAGTTAAAACAACTCTTTCCCTTTAAGAATACCTAAAACACAAATAGGATTCTGACTGCTATGATCAATATTTACTCCCAGTAAATGTGTTTAGGATTGCAACCTTCAATCCTAATAAATAACTGTTGGGATATGTTGATGGATTGTTGGGAGGTTGGTGTATTATTTGGGTATTATGTGCTGCAGTCTGATTAAAGGAGGAGTCGTAGACACAACAGGTATATGAAAAATATACTTTATCTATATATCCTAAGGGGAAAAGGTAAACGTGTTGACCTAGAAAATAATAAAACACTCATTAAATATCTGTGCAGGAAAATATACAAAATAGAAACTTAGGGCAACAGCAGTTGTGATAAAGCTCATAAAAAAGGGATAAGGAGCTATACACACATATATATATACTGCCTTGCTTGTTATAAATACAAAAGGATAAAATACAACCTTAAATAGCAGTAAGTCAGAAGTAATTCTGCAACTCTCTCTGTGCCTCTGGAACAACACCAGCGTCAGGCAGGTCAGGGCGTGGCCAAGGAGTGTGTGTGTTTGAGGCTAGAACCATTACTTAAGTAGTAAGGTCTTAAAGAGACATGCAAACTGCTGAGTCATGTTGAGGTTTGCTTTGCCATATGTTTGGATGTAGGCCTTGCTATGCCAACAATAACTAAACTGGAGCTCACATTATTTGAAACTAATCTCTTGTAAAATCCAAATGTGAGGTTGCATATAAGATGATGTGGGGGAGATAAGAAATATGATGCAAAAATAGCAGATAAAATACAACAATCCCCCATTTATTGTGGGGGGTTAGGGACTCGACCTAACTTGGGATAAAGGGAAATCCGCGTTATGCGGATGCTGGGTCAAGTCGGGACTGGAGGGCCTGTTTGGGACCTCCTACATGTATCTTAGGCCTGGCACTGCTCTGAACAGGCCTCCAATGGGCTTCCTGGGCCTGCCGGAGGCCCCAGAAGTGGTTTCCAGCTGCCTGGAAGTCACTTCCGGTTTGCTTCTGGAGCCTCCAACAGGCCTGTCGGAGGCCCCGGAAGTGGTTTCCAGTGAACTGGAAAACCACTTCTGGGGCTTCCGACAGGCCCGGGAAGCTCATCAGAGGCCTGCTTGGGGCAGCACCAGGTCTGGGGTAAGTGCAGGAGGCCCCAAACAGGCCCCCAGAGCTTGCCCCCAAAGCCCTTGTCTTCATATTCTGTGGTCCGGCAATATATCGGGACCACAGTATATGAACTGCAATATAGCGAGGGACAAGTGTACTTTATGTTCAAAACTGGACGTTGTTATTTTCTACGTTTGTGGACTTTCAGTTACATCTTAAGATCTGTGAAATACTCTAATGCTTCTGCTAATCCACAAGTTGTCATTAAAAAAGTTTTCTGAATCTGCAGCCTTCATCTAGTACTGTAATTCCCATTGATAGATTTATCCTCCATTAATTTCCCCCCTTTCAAACAAAGAACAGGAAAGTAATTTGCGAATGCTTAAAATCTTGCCACACAACAATGTATTTCACTGTCCACTGCCTTTTCTGCTTTTTGATCATATTTTTCACACAGATTTTTAACGGTTATAAGAGGTGCATGAAAACAGACTTAATAGACCTAATAGGTTTGTTTCACCAATCAGCTCAGGTTCAAGTATTATCTGCTGCACTCAGAGCTGCTCATCTTGATTCTGTCAATGGTTATGAGATGAAAAAGAATGAAGAAGTTAATGGTATTCACAAGACAGATATGCCCCATTTGGACCAGGATCTCAGTACAATAAAGGAGAGCACCCTGTCTTCATTACCAAGCCAGGGGGAGGTGATTAATCCATCTGCTCCAACTATAACACAAAGCATTGTAAGTACCAATTGTTGTAGAAAATATATTTCAGGATATATTGACAACAACCTCTGTTGGCCAATTACTTTGTACCACTAGAGGTTTCTGTTTATTTTGATTTCTAGCCCTGCTACTCTATAAGGAGAGAGCACTGTGTCTAAAATTAAAATAGAACGCAAATGTTACCAGCATGGTTCACTAAATTATAGCTGCAATTTATCTAAAGTCAACCCCATTACCAGCTTAGCCCAAGCCTCTGAAAGCCAGCCAAAAATTGAGGTCTTGCAGCACTTCTAGTAAGTGCTTTGGACTGCTAATTCCTCATAAGAGAGGTCAGAGAATCACAGATTGGCCACTAAAATTGTGGTTTTTATTTTATTTTATTTTATTTTATTGGAGTATTGGGGAAATGGAAAAAATAGTATTTTGGTGGTGCATTCCGTAGAAAGAGAAATGAAGTTTGGAATGCTCTGCTAGAAGTGCCATGCCAAAAAAATAAACAAACACCCCCTGATGCATTGGTAAACTAGTGTTCCCAAAGCAAAGATAGGGCTACTTTATTAATACAGTGGTACCTTGTATAAGCTGCCTAGATGCCCTGAGCACATCCGATCTTGTCTGATCTCGGAAGTTAAGCAGGGTTGGCCCTGGTTAGTACTTGGATAGGAGACCACCAAGGAATACCAGGTGCTGTAGGCACCTGGAGTAGGATACTCCAGTATTCCTGCCAAGAAAACTCCATGTACATGGAGTCATGAAGAGTCAGTCATGACTGTAATGACACAACACACACACCTTGTATAAAGGAATTAATTCATTCCAAATGAAATTATGTTAAGCAAAATTTCCTTTATACAAATTTCCCATAGGAATGCATTGAAAAAGGAGTAATCCCATTTTTATATTGTACGGATTCGCCCCATAGGCAATTATGTTAATCAAATTTCCCCTATCTCCAGAATTTTTTATGTTGTACAGATTTTATGTTATACAAGTTGTTTGTTATACAAGGGTCCACTGTATTTGTTTAGGATGGAATGTAGAATCATTGTCTTGTAAGTAAGGAATAGCACCTGAATACTCAGACTGTCTCTAAAGATAAATTAAGAAATACAATGTCTGTTTTAGAATACAATATTGGGTGAAATCCTGTTGCTTAGTGTAGTAAGTTACGCTAGAATTAGCACATTGAATCAGTGATGATTTGGTGATAGAACTCTCCAGAAGGTTTATTTTCAAATGGCTCTACTCTTGTAGCAACTTACTTTGACACAGTAAACCAGAATTAAAGTAGATGTATTTGAATCACAGGAGCTGACTCACCAAATCTGCAGAGATTCAATGGGCCTACTCTAGTAGTATGCTAGGCAACTGGATTTCAGCCATTTAGTGAAAAGAGTCATTTAAAATGAGTAATGTAGTTTAAGCCAATTATTTGCTTGAATTGGGAGGGGAATGGAGGAAGTAAATGTCATCCATTTTAGAGACAGATTTTGAAAAATTCTCCCAAATTTGCTTAGAGGTTTACATTAATTAAATATTGAATAAGAGTACTATGGTTGCAAGTTCAAATGACGTGTTGCTCCCACAGAGAGCTCAAGGTGAGCTTACCAGCTTTATCTCAAAACAGGGAACACACCCTTACTTCTGGAAAGGCTCCTGCTAGTACTCAGGGCTTCCCGACCTGATTCCCTGTCTAGCATCAAAGACCCTTTCCCTAGCTCTCCTGGTAGCACGTCTTTGCAGAATCCTGCTCATAGCCCTTCTAGGGGGAGAAGATATGTTTTCAGCTGAGTCATCAGACCCAGCTGCCTGCTGACTTGAGCTGCAAGGCTCCTCCAGCAGCTCTTCGCCATTTAACCCCTCAGAGTCAGGTTCTGTGACAGGCAGGGTCCTGGCAACTGTAGTAGGAAGCCATATGGTTGTAGTTTGGTAGAAGTCATGCTTATTAACACATGCTGTCATTAACACAAATTTTAAATTATCATAAATAGAATAGTAATTCAGAAACAGATGTAGTTATCTTTTCCTGTGGGTTATATCCAAGGTTCCCTCTAAGGCACGTGGGCAGGCGGGCACGTACACCTCTGCCCCCCTCCGGTCAGGGCTTTCCCACCCCTATACACTCATTGCAACTGTTTTTGTTCTGGTCGTGACAGAACCCATGGAGGGGGAAGCATATGAGGAACAACCCCTGCTCAGTGTGGACAAAAATTAGAGGGTACGTTGGTTATATAATTGCAAGAAAAAGTATGTGAACCTTTTGGAATTTCATGGTGTTCCGCATTAACGTGTCATACTGATCTCCCTTTAAATTGAGTGTATTGAGAAATATAATGTGCCTAAAATAATAACACAAACAATTCTGATATTTCATGTCTTTGTCCAACACATTAATTCCACATTCAGAATGTTAGTGGGAAAAGTAAGTGAATCCTTGAGTTGAGCTCAGAAATGCCAATTGGAGTTAGGTGTTAGCGTATCTGGAGTCTTTTTAAGAAAATGAACTTAGAGGTGTGGAGTAGAGCTACAGTATATTGATAGATAAAAGGCACTTAAACCTTTTGACTTTGCTTCGCACAAGAAAAATACGTTTATGTGACCCATGCCTCACCAATAAAAGATGTACAATCAAAGGATGTACGATCAAGAATTGTGTACTTACATAAAGCTAGAAGGGTTACAAAGTGATTTCAAATACTTTAGAAATTCATCCGTCTACAGCAAACAATCTACAAATGGAGACACTTTGGGACCATGGCTACCCTACCAAGAAGTGGGCACCAGTGAAAATCATTCCAAGAGCACAATGAAGACTCATAAGTGAGGCAAACAAAGAATCCTGAGTGACAGCCAAAGATTTGAAGGCAATATTGGAACTGGCTAACATCTGTATTCATGAGTCTACAGTACGTAAAACATGGAACAAGCTGCGTGTCTATGGCAGGACACCATGAAAGAAGCTGCTACTTACTAAGAAAAACATCTGTGAAGATTGACATATTCTCATAATATTTCGTAGCCGGGCTCTGATAGTTGTTGTGAGTTTTTCGGGCAGCCCAGAGCACAGAGAGAACTCCTAGTTCCCTGCGCTCCTTGCCCTCTGAAGATGCCAGCCACAGATTCTGGCAAAACATCAGGAACAAAAACTTCCAGAACATGGCCAAACAGCCCAAAAAACTCACAGCAACTGTCTGTGAAGGTTCTCAGTCATCCAGGTGAGTTTATCTGGAAGTTGAGTCATGGCAGCTGGGCTTCTTTTCTTCAGAGAGTGACACATTTAGCTGCTTATCCAAACAGCTTTGTCAGTCTAACGAAAGCTAGTTGCGAGTCCTCCATTTTATAGTTCACTTTGACCTCATGTCACCCTGGTCTGAAATAGGCTCATAAGAAGAACAATGGTCTGAATAGGCTCCTTAGGTGGCTCAATAAGCCATTAGGTGTGGACAGTGGCCTAAGAAAAACATTGCTGCACACCTGAAGTTTGCAGAAGAGCACATTGACACTCCACAGCAGTATTGGCAAAATATTTTGTGGATTGATGAAACAAAGATTGAACTCTTTGGGAAGAACATCTGGCATAAAAAGGGCCCTGCATAGTATTATGAAAATATCATCCCAGCCGTAAAGTATGGTGCAGGAAGCATCATGATTTGGGTCTGCTTTGTTGCATCAGGGCCTGGGCAGCTTGCAGTCATTAAGGAGAAGATGGATTCTCAAGTGTAACAAAAAATCTTCAGGATAATGTGAGAAGGTCTGTAAGATAGCTGAAACTCTGTAGAAGTTGGGTGATGCAACACGACAATGACCAAAACCCTGGAGCAAGTCCACCACATAATAGGTTCAGAAAAACAAAATTCAACTTTTGGAGTGTTCAAGTTAGAGCCTAGACCTCAACCCAACAGAAATGCTATGGGATGAACTGAAGAGAGCCATATGCATGCAGTGTCCAAAGAATATGACAGAGCAAAAGCAGTTCTGCCAGGATGAATGGGCTAAAATTCGAAATGATGTGCGGGTCTTATCTGCAGCTACAGGAAGTGCCTGGTTGAGGCTATTGCTGCCAAGGGGGAGGGTCAACCAGTTATTGATTCCAAAGGTTCACTTACTTTTCCCACTAGCATTTTGAATGTTGAATGAGTATGTTCAATAAAGACATGAAGGATTCCAACAAACTGGAACAAGTTCAGTTGAGAGCAACAAGAATAATAGACTCATGAATTTGGAAGATGCCTAAAGGCCATTGAGTCCAACCCCCATTCAATGCAGGAATACAAACCAAAGGATATCTTCTAGGTGGTTGTCTAAATTTCTCTTGAATGCCTCTAGCGTTGGAGCACTCACTCACCTGGCTTCTTAAAACTGAAGTTCATTGTTGTGTGTTCCACACTTGGGGATGATTGAGAACAGATCCTGTGTATGATCCGGGGGGCTGGAAACCAAGTCCTTGAAGGAAAGACTGAAATAATTGGACATGTTCAGCCTTGAGAAAAGAAGACTAAGGAAATATGATAGCACTTTTCAAACATTTGAAAGATTGTCATACTGAAGAGAGGTAGCATGCATTGTTGATAATCTCAGAGTTCAGGACACATCATCATCATCATCATCCCCATCCTCATCCCTTTCAAATTTCATTATTCTATGATGACAGTTCATTGAATCCAGTTCTTGCTGCTATGTATATTGTTTCAGTTGTGTTGAATTACCTGTTCCAGGACTCAGAAGAGAAGCAGAATGGAACTCACAAAGTATTAGAGGCAGAAGGACATGAAAGACATGAAGATGATAAAGAAGAAAAATCAAAATTACAGGTTGTTTTAAATGTTTCTTAATTATGATGCAGAAATATTAACCTTCCATATTGGAATCACTTTACTAAACCACTTTCCAGGCACCTGCTTATCATTTTGGTTCTAAACGGATCCGAAATTATGTGCATTTCATCCACTGTAATGTATAGAGATGATAATCCTGATTCACATATTTAAGCCTTATTAAGCCAATATTACTTTTTGAATCTAGTTATGAGCATGCATGGTATAATTCATGGACAGGCCCACATACTTTCTTCCTGTTTTCTTTTACTGCAGAAAACATATCTATCCAGCTAAATGTTGCATTCTTCTTATATGAAATCTCCCTCAATTTGGGACTTGATCCTGGAATAAATATATATAGTAGGTAACCATGAACACAGATATTGGCTTGTTACCTGGAAAGAGTAAAATGCAGTTCATTCACAAACCAGCTTTGGAAGGAAACGTCTGCCAAGGCTTTGGACATGGTTGTATTCTGAGGATAATTTGTGGTAAAAAAAGAAAAGATTGTACACAGTCAGAAGACAAGGGCAGGTGATAATCCACAGATCTGTGAATGACACAGAAGCCCAGTTTGCACCACCAGAGGTGCAGTCTGAGACCTTGTCCTGAGATGACAATTCCCATTTTGAAGCTTGCTTTAAGCAGAGAAACTTAGCTTACACATGTAGCCAGATTTTTGGAGGGTTTTTTCCTGCATCATGTACAGCTCTGTGATGCTCAGCTTTTATAATATGTAGTAATTTTAATGCTAGAATTGGAAATAATTTTCATTTGATGGGAAAAGCCCTTGGCCTGGATCTTGGAGAGGATAAAAACACTTCCTGAATATCTCTAGATAAGGTAATCAACAAGTATAGTCACTTCCTTTTTCAACTGATTTACAAATTCCATCTTGTATGCTTAAATGGATCCCACCTGGACAACTCAAGTAGCCGAGTGGTTTTGGGCATAGCTTATCTGGTTAGCGAAGGAAAGTTTTTTATTTTATTTTATTTTTGAGGCTTTAATCTTGGCTGATTAAGGAGGGGATGCCACTGCAAAGCTGTACTGCTGATAGATTATGTTCCGTTGGGTCCTACCTCCACATGCTTGCAGCTTCCTTTTGTTCTGCTTCAGGGCTTGGAAGTGCTGGTTAAACCAAGGCATAGCATGGACCGGGCGCTGAAGGAGGAGTGCATCAATTGCCCTGGAGAAAGAGGCATATCACTCTTCCACCATGGCATTGATGGGTGTGCCAACCAGTTCATTGGGAATCTTATGCATGGCATTCTGGAACCAGAGGGGATCCATTCGCCTGCACGGGCCGACCATTGTAATGGATCCAAGCTCCCTGCAAGGAGGGGATGCCACTGCAAGGCTTCACTTCAACAGGTGGTCCAACCATGACAAGGGAACTGTTACAAGGTTGGTCACCATCAGGCCATTGTCTATGCATTTGAAAATACAGTGGACCCTTGTATAACAAACAGCTTGTATAACATAAAATCTGTACAACATAAAAAATTCCGGAGATAGGGGAAATTTGCTTAACATAATCGCCTATGGGGAGAATCCGTACAACATAAAAATGGGATTACTCCATTTTCAATGCATTCCTATGTGAATTTGTACAAAGGAAAATTTGCTTAACATAATTTCATTTGGAACGAATTAATTCCATTATACAAGGTACCACTGTACCAAGTCTAGAATGTGACCTGCCATGTGTGTGGGGCCAATGACAAACTGGGAGAAGTCCAAGGAGGCCATGGTCTCCCAGAACTCAAGAGCTGGCCCAGTGACCAGCTGGATGTTGAGGTCACCCAGTACTACTATAAGCCTGGGGAACCTCAACAGCATCACAGAGACAAAGGATGCCAGCTCTGGAAGGGAGGGCGCTGATTCGCGGAGAGCGCCGTATACCAGTGCGATCCCAAACCCGTCTCTGGCCCCAATGGACATGCGGAGGGCCTCAAGACCTGATATTGCCAATGTCAAGAGCCTGACAGTCTCCAAGGTATTTTTATACACAATGGCCACCCCTCCCCTTCCAGTCTACCCTGGTGCCAAACAGAGTACCCTGGTGGGCAGATACAGTAAGAGAGAGCACAGGCTCTCCCTCAATGCCCACCCAGGTCTCAGTGATGCAGACCAGGCCTGTATTTTCATCCAGAACCAAGTCCTGGATCAGCTGAGTCTTGTTTGTGACAGACCTGGCATTCACTAGCACCGAGGATAGAGGGACTGATTGGGCTGGTTACCTTGCATCTGGCAGGAGGAAGCAGCATCAGAACAGGGCACAGCTTTCAAACATCTGTACCCCATTCTCTTACATTTCATAGGTGCTGTATCTACGACATACCTACCTTGGGACGTAACTACTTAGATAGGCACAGGCCCCAGGCTGTGGCTATTGCTTTCCTGTGCTCCCACTTCAAGTAGTCTCTGGGCGGTTTACAATTTTTCATTACAGTGTGCAGGCTACACATCCCCCCCCCGCAAGCTGGGTACTGATTTTACCGACCTCGGAGGGATGAAAGGCTGGGTCAACTATGAGCCGGCTATCTGGGATTGAACCCCAGGTCGTGAGCACAGTTTTACCTGCAGTACAGGTATTTAACCACTGCATCACGAGGCTCATCAAGTGGAAAAGTGCAACAAGCTAAAGTGACAAATCAAACCAAATATTTGAAAAATAAAGCTAAAGGAAAATTCAAATTGAGTTAAGAAATGTCCTTTAATAAAGATATCACCCACTTTTGTCTTGTGTTTGAGCACAATTTGTGTAGTTAAAAATAAATAGACAAGCAGGTGTTGAGATGCCCAAGTGATGTCTTTTGCTGTCAGTGATCTAAGCTTACATATGTAATCAAAAATGCTCAAAAATTATTTATAACACTACACTTGATCTTAGCCCAAAGGCCGAGAAGCGATGTCATTTGTAACCTCTCTTTGTAACTCATAAAGAGGTCAGTATTTGTAGAGTTCATAAAATAGTGTGACAATTGGCCTATACAGCTGAGACCATGAATGAACTATTATTTATGATAAAGCCATATTCTTATTTTAAAACTGCTGATATTGTGTATTGCTTGTTTCCATTTGCCATCCGAAGGGAGAAATAGAATGCTGTAGTAGAAACAGCTGCCTTTCGATGCTGTTATAGTCTTCCTCTTGTTTAATTTATTATTATCAATAATTTATTACATGTTTCTTTTTTTTCTTCAGGATATCATACCTCAGCCATTGTTGGACCAATACTTATCCATGACAGACCCTGCTCGAGCACAGACAGTTGATACTGAAATTGCAAAACATTGTGCGTACAGTCTTCCTGGTGTAGCCTTAACACTGGGCAGGCAGAACTGGCATTGTTTGAAGGACACTTATGAGACCTTGGCATCTGATGTGCAGGTACAGTATGTAGTAGTCAAGATCTGCTTCATAGCATATAATTGGAGTGTGTAGCTGTCAGATACCTGATAAGCATGTGGCCTCCACATAATTCATCTCTACTTGTCTGTCTTACAGAAACTCTTATTAGTTGGGACTTTCTGATACGTGGGAATTTAGGAAATGTTTTAGGAAATAGACTCAAGAAATAATGGGCAGTGTCATATGCATTTCTTAGATCTATACAACCATCAGTTGAATCAGAATCAGAATCAGAATACTTTTATTGGCCAAGTGTGGTTGGACACACCCAGAATTTGTTTTGGTAAAATATGCTCTCCGTATATAAAAGGAAATATAAGAATCATATAGTCAACAATAAAAACACAGTACAACAATACAATATAACCTATTATTAAAAAAAGGAAGAAGAGAAGTAAAAATTAATTATTCAACAGTTTGATAGCACTTGGAAAGAAACTATCTTTATATCTAGTTGTCCTAGTATGCAATGCCCTAAAACGTCGCCCTTAGGGTAACAATTGAAACAGGTTATGTCCAGGATGTGTGGAATCTGTATATATTTTCATCGCCCTCTTTTTAGCTCGTGTGGTATACAATTCCACAATAGTGCAAGCATTTGGACAGTATCTGAGCTTATATAAGAAAATATCCAGTAATTCCTCCTTGATCTGACAAACTGTGCAGCTACTCATACAATGAACCGCAGCACATAGGTGGAAGGAACAAACAAAATTCTGACCAGGCAAATCACCAGGTGCAATGCAGGCAGAAAACCCTGTTCATGTTGCAGACTTTAAACCCAACCAGAACCTGGCTGTGGTGTTGAGACTGAAAAGTTTGCTTCACCCTGGAAGATAATTGGTTTTGCTGTTCTGCAAAATGTCTATTATTAAATACATTTTTCCTCACTTGAGAGGAGGTAGGACATATAGAAACCTAAAACTTCTGTCTTCTGTCTCTACTATAAAAAAGTCAAAGACAATGAACATAATGAGAATAAGGAGCAGTTAATACAGCAGTTGGTTTGAAGGATGGGATAGGGAAAGGGTTCTGTTCAGGTTTTTTTTTTGAGCATTCCAAGTGCTATCTGATCATATGCTCGTATAAAAGCACTGTGGCTTTCTTGTTATATTTACTATACAACATTGCAAACAAAGTTGTTTTTCATTAATTGTTTGCAGTGGAAGGTGCGTCGGACACTTGCTTTCTCCATTCATGAGCTGGCGGTTATCTTGGGAGACCAGCTAACAGCAGCAGACCTAGTGCCAATTTTCAATGGCTTTTTAAAAGATCTGGATGAAGTACGCATTGGAATCCTTAAACACCTGTACGACTTCCTTAAGGTAGAAGGAACTAACAGTTATTCATTTTTCTTTTCTGTTCACTGCTTTATTCCTCAAAAGGTATCCTCTGCTTCAATGACATGCTTATAAATGCCCATTTGTATGGTAGGATTTTTATTATTTTTATGTTTCATTTTCAAAGAGTAGTTTTCTTAATCAGAATTGGCTTCTGACCCGTCCCTCTCGACCCAGATATTCAGAGACAACTTCTAGTGCAGTCAAACTAGTATGTCTTTTGTATATGTACCTAGATTGCATCAGGTGTCATATTCATTGACAGCACTCTCCAGGTGATGTTTCTGTGATATTCTGTATTGTTTCACATTTAATAAGAAGTGATACAAAAGATGTGACATCAGAAGGGGATTTTCCTTATAAAAATTATATTGAAATTATTTAAGACAGAAACTAGTGATGACTAATATAATATAGAAATGCTATCCCTCCTTCTGGGGAAAACCCTACATTTGATTAATCCACTTTTTTGTAGGCCTAAAGCATTAACGCCTTTTAATCTGTGTTGCTGGCTGTGGTACACTGGTGTGTTTAAAGTATACTGTATGTATCTCACATTTAAATATTATACCAGGCCTGTCCAACTTTGAACAGGCCGAGGTCTACTTTTTTGGACCAACGTACCTGAGGGCTACTACACTAAAACCTCTATTTACGAATTTTATCCGTTCCGAGCACACGCTCATAAGTAAAAATCTTTCTAAGTAGAGCAGTGGTTTACCATAGGAATGCATTGAAAATAAGACAGTGTATGGCATACTTGCACCAGTCATTTTTTATATGCATGTAAAACTTCAACATGTTATAAGGGATTCCTATTTCATTATCAGGAAAAAGTTTGTCTAAGCCAGGGCTGTCCAACTTTGAACAGGCTGAGGTGCTGATCACCTGGCCGGCAGGGGGGGGGAGCACGGGACCACACCATGGCCCTTGAACTGCCCCGCTTGGCTGAGACAGTGGGCTGGCAGACCCAGAACTTTGCTGGGGCAATGGTGGTCCTTGGGGTGGGGGAGGGAGGGGTGGAGAACTTATCCCCTCACTTATTTATTGATGGCTGCCGGGCTACTTTTGAACCCTTCGCGGGCTACTGGTAGCCCCCGGTCTACCTGTTGGGCAGGCCTGTATTATACCATGTTGTTGCAGGAAAGATATTTTGCAGCTTCCCAGTGAGGGTCATAATTCTTAAATTGCCCCTAGGTCATTGTATAGGGAAACTGACTGTATATGAAAGAATAACTTCATCTTGATTGAGATGTTTGTAAAACATTTGACTTTGGGAAGCTGATAATGATGACAATGGAATTCACAGTATGGTCTATGCTTTTGTTAGTGAAGTTAAAATATTAAAGAGACATAATTGCATTCCACCAGTGTAGGCTTGTCTGAACTATGATATTTTATTCCAGTACCAACTGCAGTGAATTTCAGGATCATGCGGTTCCTCCCCTCGTGTGTCTCCTGTCATGTGTGTATCTTGATCAGCAGCAGAAGAAATGTTAACATCCCGATTCCTGTGTTGTGTGTGTGTGTTGTATCATTACGGTCGTAACCGACTCTTTGTGACTCCATGTCCATGGAGTTTTCTTGGCAGGAATACTGGAGTGGCTTGCCAGTTCCTACTCCAGGCACCTACAGCACCTGGTATTCCCTGGTGGTCTCCCATCCAAGTAGTCACCAGGGCCGACCCTGCTTAGCTTCCGAAATCAGGCGAGATCCGGTGTGCTTAGGTCATCTAGGCAGCTCATCCTGCTTCCTATTATTCTGTAATTTCATAAAAACTTTTCTGCAATTATGAAAACTTGGAACCATGGATTATAAAGACTTGTCTCATGAGCGCACACCAGGATGAAATCATAGGAACTTGCAAGTTTGGTGGCCATTCGTAAAGTGGCTCTGGAGTGCCTTAATCAGAGTTGAAAAATACAGACTAACTCAGTTATCTTTATTCCTTAGGATTCCTTAAACCATGGTATTTGCAGGCCTACTTCAACAATCTATCATTTATACCGAACACTGTTTTTAGGAAAGAGTTGTTGACTGCTCCCAAGTGTGAATTAGATTAAAATTAGTTTTTAAAAATCGAGTTGATGGATAATAACTGTAGTAATTTCACTGATAGTTTCACTGGGCCTTTTATTATTATTATTATTATTATTATTATTATTATTATTATTATTATTATTATTATTATTATTATTATTATTATTATTATTATTATTATTATTATTATTATTATTATTTTCCTTGTAGCTGCTTCATGTTGACAAGAGGCGTGAATATCTTTACCAGCTTCAAGAATTTGTTGTTACAGATAACAGTAGGAATTGGCGGTTTCGTTATGAACTTGCAGAGTGAGTACATGTGAACTCTAACAAGCACTGATTGTTCCCCCAAAATCTTCTACAAATCATTACTTGTGCTGCAAACACCTAAATGATCCCTAACACAGCCAAGAAAAATATAATAGGCATGTTAAATTTAGTTAAGTTTGGCAATTTGTCTTAAGTTTTAACAGACAAACAGGACCAGTTTATACAACACAAAAATAAATTCTAAATGCGGTATTTTGCTTTAATGGAACATAGAAGCTATGTAGATGATAAAGGTTATAGAAATAGACAAACTGATGTGTCCTGAAATTACTGCAACAATGAGAAGACTTATGTACCCAGATGAATTTTGATGTGATTGTCAATGATTGTTTGGTTTCATTCTTGAATTAACCCTTTTTTGATATAGCTGTGACAAATGCAGGCTTCTTTTATTCTTTAGGACTTTTAGTGAAGGTCAGGAATCAGAACATGCATCTGACATGCAGTTTCTGGCATTCTGATATACTAACTCTGACATCTAGTGGGGCAACTCTGTAATTTCATAAAAACTTTCCTACTTTCTTGGTGCATGCTTAATTTTAAACAGTGTAAATTTTAAAAGTGTAATTTCAATACACATTTTTGCTTATCCCATCTTCCTTTTTCAGCTATGATATTTTGCTGGCTATAGGTGTAAAGTGACTAGCAAATTTTTATTGGGATACTTTGTACCTTATTGGAGTGAAATTTACATTTCTTCACGTTATATTTATTAGAATGTCTTATTCTTGTTTAATTTTTTTCAGTTACAAAACCAAATAAATAGCTTCCAATTTTTATTCGTTAGTGCAAAAGAAAAGGTAGGAAGTCAACTCAGAGGTCAACTGAGGCCCGACCCACCAGAATATTGCGGGCCTTCTCACTTTGGGTGGCCACACCTAGGTAGATCTGGAAATCGATCACTTGAAATCGTTATTTGCTTTGTTGGTTTTTGTTGTTCTCTTTTTTGATTGATGTGTGTGTGTGTGTATATATAGATATAGATATATATATATAGATATATATAGATATAGATATAGATATAGATATAGATATAGATATAGATATAGATATAGATATAGATATACACATACACATATACACTGATGTTATTGTTAACCGCCCGGAGTTCCTTCAGGAAGATGGGCAGTGTAGAAATATAGAAATAAATAAATAATAAATAAATGATCTGGAAGTTGAGTCATGGCTACTGGACTTCTTTTTTGAGAGATAGAAACGTTTCGCTGTTCATCCAAAAAGGAGCAATATAGTATATACGGTCGAATGCAGTGAGTAATGTTCAGACCTCTACATTGGAGAAACTAAACAGCCATTAAACAGAAGGATGGCCCAGCATAGGAGGGGCAACAGGTCAGGACCAGAATCAGCAGTACACCTCCATTTGAAGGACAAAGGGCACTCTTTCAAAGATGAGGATATACACATATTAGACAAAGAAGAGAGGTGGTTTGAAAGAGGAGTAAGGGAGGCCATTCATGTTAGCATTGAAAACCCCTCCCTCAACAGAGGTGGTGGGCTCCAGCATAGTCTATCTGCTACTTATCAGGCTGTGCTTTCCAAAGTACCCAGACAAATCAAAAAGCCTTCACCACCAAGGCCATAGCTAACGACCCATTCTTGATAGGTTTCAGCACCTTAGGCCATTGTTCACCTTAAGGCTAAGGATACTATTGTCTCCCTAACGAGCCTATTTAGGCCACTGTTCATCTTATGACCCTAATTCAGGCCAGGGTGACAAGAGGTCAAAGCTGCCTATAAGATGGAGGATTTGCACTAGCTGTATTCAGACCGATGAAGCTGTTTGGATGGACAGCGAAACATTTCTATCTCTCAAAAAAGAAGTCCAGTAGCCATGACTCAACTTCTAGACAAACTCACCTGGATGACTGAGAATCTTCACAGACAATAATAAATGAAGCAAATTCAAAGTTACATTAATAAGACTAAGCAATTATTGATCACCGATACAGTTTTATAACACAGTCTATATATTTGAAGAAATGCCTATCTGGAAATAGCTACTATAGACTGCATGTTTATCTGCATATAGGGCAGTTTGTTATATAGGCCAGAATTAACTTGTGGAGGCTACCAAGAGCAAGACTGGTAATTTTAACTTGTGTTTCACTATAGTGATTTACATTGGATGGCCCTTGAGTTCTCTTCCAACTCTATGATTCTATGAACCACTTGTTACCCCTTACAGCAAAACAAAATTGCACATATTAACATTAGTCTTGAAACATAATTTTTGGTCCCTTGGCAAGATTTAGGGATCATTTTTTTTATTCTTAAGGTTTCAAGAAAATATTTATCGGTACATAGTTCTAACCTTAAAAGTCATTTTAAAATGAATAATTAACTATCTTAAAATTAACATGTTAGAAACCTTTCAAGTAATCAATAGAAATGTTAGTGAGTATCTTTCTGGCTTTAGAAAATCAGAAAGCAATTTTTTAAAAAGAAAGGTTCTACATTTTCCAATTCATTGAGAAATGGGAAATGTTTCTATCCTAGAAGTATAGGTCTCCTGACAATTATGTGGACTTAAAGAATACAGTTATACTATCAAGCTCTTGTTCGTTGTTCAGTCGTTCAGTCGTGTCCGACTCTTCGTGACCCCATGGACCAGAGCTCGCCAGGCCTTCCTATCCTCCACTGCCTCCCAGAGTTTTGTCAAATTCATTTTGATTGCATCGATGACACCGTCCAACCATCTCATTCTCTGTCGTCCTCTTTTCCTTTTGCCTTCGATTTTTCCCAGCATCAGGGACTTATCCAGGGAGTCCTCTCTTCTCATGAGGTGGCCAAAGTACTGGAGCCTCAGCTTCAAAATCTGTCCTTCCAGTGAACATTCGGGGTTGATTTCTTTCAGAATGGATAGGTTTGATCTCTTTGCAGATCAAGCTCTTAACATTTCAAATTAGATGAATACAGTGTAATATTGTCTATGAATACAGTGGTACCCTGACTTAAGAGCAGCCTGACTTAAGAGCAGTTCGACTTAAGAGGGGGAAACTGTTGGCATTTTATCTGCCACCTTATAAATTTTAGATATGGTCTGCTCGACTTACAAATATTTTTTTTTATTTTTTTATTTTTTAACTTTGGGTGGCCACACCTAGGTAGATCTGGAAATCGATCACTTGAAATCGTTATTTGCTTTGTTGGTTTTTGTTGTTCTCTTTTTTGATTGATGTGTGTGTGTGTGTGTGTGTGTATATAGATATAGATATAGATATATAGATATAAATTTTAGATATGGTCTGCTCAACTTACAAATATTTTTTTTTATTTTTTTATTTTTTAACTTATTTTTAAAGTTTTTAGATAGGTACCCTGACTTAAGAGTAGTTCTACTTAAGAGCATGCATTCGGAACGGATTAAATTCGTAAGTCGAGGTGCCACTGTATTGGAACAAATAAAAGATTATTTTAAAACAAAACCAATATGAGTATTAATTTCCAACCAGAAGGAAAAGAAGTAGAGTGTGACCACTTTATGAGTCTCAGAGAGGCATTCTCCATGTTATGTGAGCAGTCTGGGGCAGAACTAGCTGCCTTTTCCCTTAAAAAGTATCACAGTATCTGAAAGCATCTGTTTTTGGTGACCCCATCAGAATCAGAATTATAGCACTGGAAGAGTCCAGGTGGCTGCCAATGCAGGAATATGCTATAAGTATGCAATACACCTGCCTCATCTTTAGATTAACGAAAATGTAACTATAGAGATTTGGACAGTTAACAGAGAATGCTTTTAACTGTTGTGAGTTTTTCAGGCTGTTTGGCCACACAGCCCAAAAAACTCACAACAGCTGTCAGATCCTGGCCCTTAAAGCCTTTGAGAATATAGAACACTATTATTTACTTTCCTTTTAAAATATTGTATCTTGGTTGGTGTCTGGCTAAATCTGTCAATTGAGAGACCCCAATTCAAAATATCCTCAGTCTTGAACTTTCTATGGGACTACTGTATATGCAATCCATACTTCTATAACACACTGCCCCCTATCTACAATATGGAGGGGTGCACTTTGGTGATTTGTGCACTTGGAGCAAGGGTGTGAAAATCTGTAAAAGCTACACACATTACTTGATTTTTATATTCTTGCTGTGTGGAATAATTCGTCATGATGGTGGTTCATTGGCTCCAGAATTATTTCATTATCCTTTAAGGGGGTGAACACTGGTAGTAAAAATAGTTCCTGATATTGTCAGAGTAATTTTCAAAGAATGACATTCATAATAATGTATCTCCTTCAAGTGTTATTCATCCATGTGAATTTTGAACGGAAACTAGAACAACTGTTCTAAACAATTGTTTCTGTTCTGTTTTAGGCAACTCATTTTGATACTTGAGCTTTATAATCCTAATGATGTGTATGATTACTTAAGGCACATTGCACTAACTCTATGTTCAGATAAAGTCTCTGAAGTCAGGTGGATTTCCTTCAAGCTGGTAAGTAGTAGTACTTTACTTAGTCATGCATGGTATTTGGGGTTTAAGACGCATGTTTAAATATATTTGGATCAAAGTTGCTTATCTTTTCCCCCTATTACCTTTTTCATTTCTTCTCTCTCTCTCTCTCTCTCTCTCTCTCTCTCTCTCTCTCTCTCTCTCTCTCTCTCTCTGTGTGTGTGTGTGTGTGTGTGTGTGTGTGTCAGTGGCAAGATTACTTCTTAAATATCTTATATAATTTACACATTCTTTCAGGGACATTATAATTTGGTTGCCGCTTGATGGCACATAATACACGTACTGAAAGCATGTGTTTTTTTGTGCCAGCAGTCAACTTTCATTGTTGAAATTCCTTAATTGCTTTTGCAGGTTGTGGCAATACTACAGAAATTTTATGTTAACTGTGCAGATTCTCTGGGATTAAATTTCATTAATGAGCTGATTATGAGGTTCCGCCATTGCTCCAAGTGGGTTGGAAGACAAGCGTTTGCCTTCATCTGTCAGGTAGGTCAGCCTCACTGGCTTCTCTTGGTCTTTCTTGCTTGGCTGGATGGTAAATAAAGAATCAAGCTCTCTGAAGCCAAGCAGGGCCATAGCCTGGTGACAACCATGTTCAAAATAATATGAAGGAAGAATCAGATATAAGTGAACACTTAAGAAAGTCAAATTAATAAATAAGCAGCAATTTTATTGCTTCTAAACCTGTGCCTCTATAGATATGTGCAGAGATATGTTTGGCATCTGCGTTTGGCTTCTTACAATGATAATAAGGAGTTCCTATAGTGACTGAGTGTAACTGTTTTGTGTCCAGAGCACATAAAACCAGAGAGAATGTTACTTGTGTCTGAGAAGCAAAATGGGAGCAGTTATAATGGCCAAAGGACTATGGAATTCAAAGACTATGGGTGTTGTTAACACTTCCAAGAAGTATATTGGCAGGGCAATGTAATTCTCCTCTCTCTTCCCATCTCCTCCACTTATCTTCCCCTCAGTTTTAAATAAAACAAATAAAAAAGTTTTATCCATTTGTTTAACTGGTCTGATGTCACAATGGGTATGCATTACTTTATAGATATATTTCAACTGTTTCATGCCCATTCCCCTGTAATCTTTACAGCCCTATAAGGTATAATATTATTATCTTCAAAGAGTAAGTGTGGGTTGTATAGAATCATAGAATCATAGAGTTGGAAGAGACCTCAAGGGCCATCTAGTCCAATCCCCTGCCATACAGGAACCCCCATCACAGTGCTCCTGGCAGATGGCCATCCAGCCTCTGCTTAAAAAGCTCCAAAGAAGGAGACTCCACCACCCTCTGTGGCAGCATATTCCACTGCCGAACAGCTCTAACTGTCATTAAGTTCTTCCTAATGTTTAAATTGAATCTATTTTCCTGTAGTTTGAGACCATTGCCCCGTGTCCTAGTCTCTGAAGCCATGGGAAACAAACCTGTTCCCCCTCTTCAATGTGACATCCTTTCAGATATTTAAACATAGCCATCATGTCCCCTCTCAGCCTTCTTTTTGTAAGGCTAAACATTCCCAACTCCCTAAGCAGCTTCATTTATAAAATAACTGTATACCTACCTACCTACCTACCTACCTACCTACCTACCTACCTACCTACCTACCTACCTACCTACCTACCTAATTGTTGCATGGTCATGGACCTAAACCTGGAACAAGAACAGTTAAAACAGAGATAAATAATTTACATATATCAGTGAGTTAAAACCATTTCATTATCTTAATGCAAATTATACATGATTTTACAATCTGGACTAGAAACTTCGCCACCATCTCAGTGATTATCTGATTTGTACCTGCTAGTGAAAGCTTTAGATTCTCATTAGAACACATAGTGGGAAGTTTACTCATAACTGGATAAAGAAGTTGAATAAGGTCATCCCTATAAAGACTGCATTCAAGCATGATGTGTGTCAGGGAATCTACTGCATCATCACCACAAGGGCATAGACAATCCTTACAGGGCAGTGGTGGCGAACCTTTGGAAGTTCAGATGTTTTGGACCACAACTCCCACAGTACTTTCTCATTGGCAATACAGGCTTGGAATTCTAGGAGTTGCAAACCTTTGGCACTCTGAAACATCTGGAGTGCCAAAGGTTTGCCACCACCATTATAGAGGATGTTATGAACATGCCATGCCAATATTGCTGAGAGGCCGCAGTTAAGTCTAACCCTAGAGAAGGCATGCCAATATTTTGGGACAGTGAATTTATTTAAGTATCTTGCAAACTTTGAAAACTCAAAATTTAGTGCAAAGTGTAGTGGTGATCTGGATCTATGCATTTTCTAGGGAGTACTTTAGATTTGTGTGGTTGATTTGTTCTAACATTGGTCTAATAGTGGTGTAGTTTTGTCTGGTTAGGAAGTTGATGGAAAAACCTAGCAAATGTAGTTTATCTACAAACCCCTTGTGCCAAAAGCTGGTAAATATATCTTTTGGAACACAATGTAGATATCCTCTAGTTGGGTCAGTATAGAGCACTTTTAGCCAAAATCACAATGCAAAGGGACCAGGCACTGCACTCTATGGATGTGAAACTCGGCTTCTACATGCAGTCCGGTGGCAGACACACATCTCGGTGGCCCAAAGAGAGATTGTAACAAATTTGAAAGAACCTTCTGAACTACTAAATGAAAATATTCTATACCTTCAGTGGTACTTCAACCAGGAGTTTATGAGATTAGTCTTATGCCCTTTATACTACACCAGGAATAGGCACATTGAGATTTTTGGGATTGGCTTCATCTTTCATTAAACTACATATTCTCCTGTTTGGAGTCAGGTGCAGAATAATGTGTTCAAGTGAGGAGTACATAAACGTAGAAATGAACAGGGGCATTTTCAGGTTGTCCCGAGCTCAGAAGTTTATTTTCTGCACCAGAATGGACCTTGCAGGCCTGTCTCACACAAATCAACATCTGATATTTTTACTCCAAGCCTTTTTTAAAAACAGGAGCCGGAACTAGAAGTAGAGGAAAGCCACTTGTTGTTGTTGTTGTTGTTGTTGTTGTTGTTGTTGTTGTTGTTGTTGTTGTTGTTGTTGTTGTTGTTGTTGTTAAGCAGCTGGGATTCATATCACGCAGATATATATAGGTACATCCCCATGTGTCTTTTATACCAGTTCTGCAGTCACATTACTGGATGGATAGCTCAGAGGGCTGGGTATTTGGCCATAGATCCTGAGGTTAGGAGTTCAATTTCCAACTGTGAGTCACACCTGAAGAGCCAGTCTGTGTGGCCTTGGGCAAACTGCACAGTCCCAGGGCACCCCCAACCCCAGAAGAAAGGAACTGTAAGCTTCTTCTGAGTACTGTATACAGTAACCCCACGCCTATCACGGGGATTAGGGACCCACCCGACCCACTATACATGAAAATCCGTGATATGCGGAAGAGGTTAGGTGGGGGCGGGGGTGATCAGAGGGGCTGGTGGGGGCGGCAGGGAGCGATTTGATCGCTCCCCACTGCCCCCCTGCGTGGCTCTGAGCCCCTCCCCCCGTGCGGCTCTGACGCTTCCCGGAGGGGGTGGGGGCAGCAGGCCGAGATTCGATCGCTCCCCGCCGCCCCCCCCCATGCGGCTCCAAGGCCTCCCGGAGGGGGAGGGGCGGCGGCGATGTGATCGCTCCCCGCCGCCCCCCGCAGGTACTGCAATCCTGCGATATAGTGGGACCGCAGTACCTGAACCGAGAAATTGCAGAGGGTGACTGTACTAGAAAACCCTGGAGGGGTTGCCATAAGCTGAACTACAATTGGCAGTACAGTACATAAATATTAAATTATTATATTTAGTTCCATTTCGAAAACATTATTTTGCCACATACTCCCAGATTTTACTATTTTAAATAAATTGTTGAGATCAAAATTCCATCCATTGATCTTTTTTCTGTCTACTGGGGTGGATATCTTACATTTGCCAGTTAGAGAACGAATACTGACAGTGATTTGCCTATAGGCAACTCCATGTCTTGTCTTTTAGACCGCATAGATTGTTACATTTAGGAAGTGCTATCTAGAACTGAATGGAATGATGATCATGGTATTTCTACTGAAAATAAAACTGTGTTTTGCCAGCTAAATATTTCTTATTGCAGGGAGTGGTGGAAGAGGAGTGTATGCCTGTTGACCAGTTTGTGGAGCACCTGTTGCCCAGCCTTCTCAGCCTGGCATCGGATCCAGTGCCCAATGTAAGGGTTCTGCTTGCTAAAGCTCTGAAGCAAACACTGCTGGAGAAAGGTAGGCTAATTCCCTTCTGATTATTTTCTAATATATCTGTACTTTCATATTAGCATGGTCCTCCGCTGGTTTTTCTGATCAAAAGGTTGTTTATATAAACCAGTGCAAACCTGAGGTTTACACTTCAGCATCACTTTGAATGGAATTTTTTTGGAAAGGTTGCTGCTAATTGCACACACATCAGTATTGTGTGCAGTGGTTTGCCCAGTTGTTTGTGCAACAGAGTAACCCAGCACACCCTGTTATCACTTTGCTAACCTTGTGTTGGATGTATGGTCTTGTTTTTAAATGACCACACACCTTTGAAGTGGACCATGTAGTAGGACAGAAATGTTGGATAATAATAAAAATATTTAATTCAAAATGATGTGATTCTGACTAAACCTTTC
This sequence comes from Phrynocephalus guinanensis, assembly GCA_037367245.1. Lineage (NCBI taxonomy): Eukaryota > Metazoa > Chordata > Lepidosauria > Squamata > Agamidae > Phrynocephalus > Phrynocephalus guinanensis. The sequence goes on along the minus strand of CM074737.1, from coordinate 113,489,552 downwards.
TCCTTCACTCCCATCTTCTAGTTTATTTTAGAAGTGTGGGCAATCCTCATCTGGAAGCTGTTGAAGAGACTGTTCTTGTTCTGCAAACAGACAGGGATCAAGATGTTTCCTTTTTTGCCACGATAAAACCAAAACCAAACAGTATACACATTACTGCACTTGAAAAACAAAACTAATTTTGCTTGCTTTGGTGGACCACAAAATGATTACTCAGCGTAAAGATTTCTGCTTTGGTCACTAACCTGGTGGAAGACTGTCTCAAGTATCCAGTGCAACCCAAGGAGAAAGGGCTTGTTCTTAATTCATATACTTAACAAGGAACACGTTGACCTTTTATCTAAAAACTGGCAATCGTGGTAGGGAATATTCACGAATCATATAGTTTCTAAATTTTTCCTGCCTCAAGAATGTTGCTATAATGTTCACCTCCGCAAAGGTTCATCCAGTATTGTATGTAAACATTCATTTGAATTCACATACATTCACAACGCCTGCATCGTTCCAGAGAGCAGGAATATGTCTTTCTAATATGATGACTCAAAAGACTCATATTAATTGCTTGGCTACATTTCAGTGTGCCCACCTAGGCTTAAGAGCTAATCTAGTTGGTGTACAAAAATATGGACAGTTTTCTTATTTTGTTGTAAAATGTTCCATGGTTGGTGACATCCCAGATCACTCCAGGTATGTATTGTATGGTAATGAAATTTGGCAAAGAATTCAGAAAGCGTGAATCTTTACCTATAACATCTGTGAAGATTCTCAGTCATCCAGGTTCGTTTAACTGGGAGTTGAGTCATGGCTACTGGACTTCTTTTTGAGAGATAGAAACGTTTCGCTGTTCATCCAAACAGCTTCATGAAGCTGTTTGGATGAACAGCGAAACGTTTCTATCTCTCAAAAAGAAGTCCAGTAGCCATGACTCAACTCCCAGTTACCTATAACATGTAATTTTAAAATAAATACAGCACAATTGTCTTGTTACAGAAAAAGAAATTTCCAGAGGCTTCCCCCCCCCCTTCTGAGAGTAGATGGCTTCGTTTTAAAAATGACAGAGAGCTTCACTTTATGAATTTGTAGCATTGTGTATGCACATGTGTGTGTTAACTTAAAGAAATGTCACCGTGGTAGCTCATTTTCATTCCTGCAGTTAACTCACAGCGTCTTTCTCCTGTATATACTTCTAAGTTACATTTCTCAAACAACTTAATTCTGAAGTAATTCTTGTATACTTATTAGAGCTACTCCATTTTAAGTGGTTCGAGGTTTCTGAGTATAGTTTTGTTCTGACATTTTGGTTTTATTTTGAAAATACCCAGTGAGGTTGAGGATGTAAATTCCCTGAAAATACATACCTATTATTTGTTTATGCATGGAAGTTCAAAGGCAAGCACTGCACATCTAGGTTTCTGTCCTTTGGCTAATGAAAACTCTGCTTTCTTGGAAGGTCTGTGGAAATTATGTTACAAAATGTGGTGTCTAGACACTTAAAACACTGTGGATGATTACCTGTGATCATGGGGGCTTTTCCTCTGTCACCTGACCATCTACAGGTTCTCCCAAAAGCTGCCTCCGAAGTCTAGTGACTTCACAGAGCAGTATCCCACATAGTATGGAACCACATAGACATCCAGAAGAGAATTGCATGTGTCCACAGAAGTATTTTAGATGCCTTTCCAGTTTACTGCTGGAAATGGTGATTAAAGTAAGTCTAATGTGACTTTTCTGTGGCCCCAGACAAATAAATAGAAATATGAGTGGAAAAGAAACTGGAGTAAGACAAGTGTAATTGGAACATGGTTAACATGCTGTATTATGTGTTTAAAAGCCTTCAGGTTAAAGTGAAACAGAAGGCTGATTCATATTGTATTCTACATTCAGAAATCTTACTAACATCTTATCTTTGGTTATCCATGAAAATGTGACCTGTAAAAACATAATACTTGCAACTTTATTATATTGTTTGTACAGAAGGTGGTAATGTATAGGATTTATATACTGATCAGGAATCATTCACAGTTCATCTTTTAATTATTGAGGTTACTTATGGTAAATTTACCATAGATCTATTACAAAAAGGATCCTAATGATTTGTGAAGCAATATCCTCTTCAGATTCCTTAATTGAGTGCATAGCCATTAAGCATTTAAATAGAATGAAAAGCTAAAACAAAACAAAAAAACAAAACCTCAGAGGGAACAGCTAATTTTTTTCCTTCACAATCTGTAAAATACATTGTAGAGACACACCTTGTTTAATGGTAAGTAAATGTATTCCATTTACTCTTTCTCTAGTATCTTAAATATGCCACAATTATTTTCTCTTTCAACATATCTGTTCCATTAAGTAGTTGTATTGTCTGAATTCCTGGCCTAATTCTTGATATGTTTTCTCGGTTTTAAAAAATTGGTTTAATTTGCCACAATTGCCTACCAGATTCTGGACATAATCACATGAAAGATTCTGTTCCAGACTGCAATACAGTGTTTAGCGTTTGTAATAACATTAATTGCTCTGCAAGATCCTACAGCGCTTTTAGAAACAATCGAGAAACATGTCCTTGCTATGTCGGTATGCAACGTCTAAACCCTGTGAATTCTGCAAGGTGGTTCTACACTTAATTTTTTTATGAGTTTAAAACAAAATGCCTCTTCAATGCAAATAATTTTTATGACTGCAGTTGCTCAACAGAAGTACCAAATTTTTGGTAGTTTTATTATCTTTTTCTAATGCTAACATTATATAACACTACAGTATTTTTTAACAGTTCAGATTTTTCTAAAATTGTTCTAACCAGGTTTTGCTTGTGTTGACCATAACAGGTCATTAAATTTTTTCAGCACTGATCATAGTTTTTTTTTTAAGTGTACATAGAAATGTTTGAGAAGAACTGTATATAGTTTGCTGTTTGGACTTTAAAAATAAAGTTTTGGCTGCCGTGTTAGTTTTAAATTGATAGGTACCCTTTGCTACATTAGCCTACTACATACCACACGCACACAGGGGATGTAGTTTCATGAAGTTGTTGTTTAGCTAGTATCATTCATGCATGAGTAAGTTGTGGAAGTAAATTTTACTGAAATTACAAATCAGTTTTTTCTTTAAAAATCAGCACCTTTTCCTAAATCCAGAGGGTTTTGTTTGTTTTAAAATGAGATTTTTGTTAAATTCTTTAAAAGTGTTTTAAACCCCATAGCTGCATGCACTAGAGAAGAGATGATGGGCACTTCTGTTCAATGTTCACTTTTCACAATTCCTCATCTTTTAATTCCCTTCTCATCCTGCATTGACATTTTTGAATTTGAATTATTATAGGCAGCGAATCTTAAATTGCAAAAAACTGCACAGACACAGTCGGATTATTTCACATGACTTGTTTGTAGCTTCTACATGAATACAACTGAAATGTATATAGCAGCCATTCTTGAATTTTCCCCCAATCAATGTATGCTTTGATGACAGCACCTTATACATCCCAATGGGGAAAATGTAAGTAATGGAGATTGAAGTAGTGTGTTCATAGGAAGGAAAAACTCAATATGGACAAAAATTGGTATGTAGTCATTTCCTCAGAAAAAAACTGCCATTTTAAAAGAAGTTTTGGTAAGGAAAATTAAAAGCAACATTAGTAGTGCAGTTTTAAAATACTGGGCCCTTGTAACGCAAAGCACGCAATTTGTTTTTGCCTAGATCTCAAATCTGCTCTTACCTGCTGGACATGGTTCTAATTTGGGCACTTCCTAGAAAGCTGCTCAAGTGGTAGCTTTCATGTAGAAGACGGTGTTGAGGACACTCAAAAAATGCCACTGTTTCTTCCAGAATATAGAACTGATGTAACTTTCTGTTCATATTTATCTCAATAAAACCCATGTCTGTTTTATCAAACATGTTTTCCCTTGCATTACTGACTTGAATAAAAATGTAATAAAGTTGTTTGAAGTAACAACATGTAACCAGTATACAATAAAAGAACAATTACAGATCCATATATCCCAATGTCCAATGCTGAAGGATGATGAAAGGAAATCTGATTGAGCTAATGTACTCCTTTTCAATGTAACCTTGACTGGCTCAGCTTGCCAGAGTCTTGAACAGGCAGGCAAAAATCTTCACTTTCTAATGCCACTCCTGCATCCTCACCCAGGCATTTTCTGGACTCTGACATGTCTGATGCTGAGGTGTCTCCATCACCTAAAGACTTCAAAAATTACTCTAAAATGATCCACAAAATAGTCAGAGTCGTGGACCTACAGCTGCAGCACTCAGATACCTCAGAGTCCTGCAGGGTTGTTGTTGTTTTTTTTACCACTTGGATAAAGCCCATACTCCACCATTACGGCTTGGCTTCATCCCTTCCCTGCTAGACCACATCAAGTGCATATGGACCAAACTATCCTTGGTGCCTTTGATGGCCCGCCGCATCAACAACATGTATCGTACTCATGGAGATGATGCTAACGTTCTTGCCAAGCATCCACTCCCAAACTCCTTATAGTCGATGCCACTCAAAACAGAGCCAAAAGCAGCTCCAATACTGTGCCCAGTAACAAATTAGATCTCATTGGCAGATGTCACTATTCTCTTGCCTCTTTTTTCCTCTGCATCTCTAACTTTTTATATGCAATGGAGGCATACAACCTACCTCTTGCAGAAGTTTCTTCCCATCTTCTCTTTCCTACCCAAGACCAACAAGAGAAGGCTCTTTACTATTATAAAAAAGTGATGTCTCTGATTGACTATGAGATTATCACATCTCTCCATGCAGTCGACGCAGCTTCCAGTTTTGATGTCATGCATGGCTTAGAACAGCAACCATCCCAGACGATGCTACGAACAGAATAGAGGATTCCCCCTTTGATGGCGAAGGCCTCTTCACATCCACAACGGATGAAGGCCTAGACAACCTCATGAAAATGAGGAAGACTGCCAGATCCTATAGCTATCAAGGCAGCTCGAGCCAATCCTCTACAAGATCTATAGCCTCCTCCACTGCATTCCTAAGAGGAGTTGACATTATGGATGTATGTAAAGCTGCAACTTGGTCTACTCCATCCACATGAGTCAGCAGTGTGACATGATGGCCAGGAAAGCCAATGCGATTCTTGGTTGCATCAACAGAACCATAGTGTCTAGATCAAAGGAAGTGATATTACCACTCTGCTCTGGTCAGATCCCACCTGGAGTACTGTATCCAGTTCTGTGCACCTCAATTTAAAAAGGATGTTGACAATCTTGAATGGGCCCAGAGGAGGGCGACCAAGATGATTGAGGGTCTGGAAGAAATGTCTTACGAGGAGCGGCTTAGAGAGCTGGGAATGTTTAGCCTTACAAAAAGAAGGCTGAGGGGATATGATAGCTATGTTTAAATATTTGAAAGAATGTCACATTGAAGAAGGGACTGGTTTGTTTTCCATAGCTTCAGAGACTAGGACACGGGGCAATAGTATGAAACTATAGGAAAAGATATTCAATTTGAACATTAGGAAGAGCTTCATGACAGTTGGAGCTATTCGACAGTGGAATATGCTGCCACAGAGGGTGGTGGAGTTTCCTTCTTTGGAGGTTTTTAAGCAGAGGCTGGATGGCCATCAGTCAGGAGTCCTGTGATGGAGGTTCCTGCATGGCAGGGTGTTGGACTGGATGGCCCTTGAGGTCTCTTCCAACTCTATGATTCTATGATCTGCATCTCACTACAAACTAGATGTTAGAGGTAGAGCTGACTCCGTCTTCAGAAGGGCTATCTTATCTTCTGCATTGCCGTGGCGGCCCACCTCTGGTAAGTCAGTTTGCTGATCACCCTTATGTGTGCATTCACAGATGCCACGAAGAAGAAAGATTGGTTACTTACCTGTAACTGTAATTCTTCGATTGTGCATCTGTGAATTCACACTACCCACCCAACCTTCACCTCTACCGTCACAACTCTGTGCTTATTTTTCAGCGTTGATTCACAGAACTGAGTCAGAAGGTGGGAAACGGAGAGCATGCGCAGTGGGAGGAGGAGATCCTTGCCTTTTTTTGGAGCTTGCTAAACACAGTATATCTTCTCCGCAGGGGCATAAGACCCTAATGTGTGAATTCACAGATGCACACTTGAAGAACTGCAGTTACAGGTAAGTAACTAATCTTTTTCAAAGGTGTATCCTAGCCGTACCTAACTACAGCATGACATCACACAGGCTCGGTTGGGTGATTTTTCCAGTCATGCATTGTTCCTGCATTATGACATCATTGCTGTACCTTCAGGATTCAGTCTTGTCCTGAGGATGCAGAAGAAGAAGAAGAAGAGGCATCCTGGCGTGCTTTCAAAAATGAGGTCAGGATTGAGTTCTCGTCTTACTGCCCTCTCACGTGAGCGGTCCCTGCGTTCAGGGGAGTTTGGATCAGCGCAGGTCCGTTACTTCAACCTCAAACTGTATGTGTTGGAAACCGATGAGCTTTTTGTAGTGCCTGATTGTCACCGCGAATTAACGATAAAGAATTTGAAGAGTCGACTGGAGCTGTTGGTTGGGATACCCATACATTTCCAGCGACTTCAGTATCTGGATGGAGGTAAGGGCCCTTTGGGAAAATCCCCTATGGGGAGAAAGAGTGCATATAAATGACATGAACAAACAGATAAATATGTAATTGCTTTGGTCAAGATACAAAAAAAAAAAAAAGCTTTCACAATCACACCAGCATAGCTGGAAGCCTGCTTCTAGAAATAAACAGTTTCCAGTGTTGTTTGCTAAAAATAAATAAATGGTGGTGGTGTATGTGGAATCCTGCATTCACCATCAGCTGTTTGTGCCAAGCCTCTGGTAGTGCAGTATGATCATGGTGTGTGGTTTATATTCTCTAGTACACAAATTTGTTTTGAAAGATTTACTCAAGTTTAGTGGAAAAACTAGAGAGAAATTGTGAATGCCTTTGGTTAGTTTTAAAAGGGTGAAACATTTTCAAATATAAGTGAGAACAGCATTCCATGAGGAAAACAACAACATTCACCAAAATGTGTGTATGTAATACCCTATTCTATAACAGATGCAACATGCAAATGAGAATAATTAATATAGTTTAAAAACGTCTCTGCAGGTGTGATCTGTTGCACAAGTTGCACAGCTCTGTGTAACTGGCCAACAGGATTTCAGCAAATACTTTGTATCCCTCTACGACCTACATACACATCACTCAGAGGAACTCGCCAAATGTAAAACCATGATGCAATATAAAGCAATGCAAAAGAACCAAGGAAATAAATATAAAGAGGCAGTATATAGAACACCCTTTGAACACAGCAAGCACTCAACAGGTGAAAAGCTTTCTGAACCAACATTTTCTTCTGTAACTACCCAAAGCCATTGACGGAAGGAGGGCTGCTTCTAGGCAGTATGGCTAATGGCAGCGATAGTCTAAAGCCCTAGTTTGGCACCTCTGCAGTAGTCCAGTCTTGGTATACCAATATTATATGTTCCTGTTTAGCTTATTAAAAAAAAACAACAAACAGTCTTGCAATTAATCCTTTACATTTTATATGACAGCCGATTCTCAACCAACTGCCTCATTTTGGGTTTGTTGCAACAGTGGATCTTAACGATGCATCAACAATAAAGCAGAATGACATTATCCCAGGAGGGACTCTCAGTCTACGGATCTGGCCAGAAGACGCTTGGGGGTCCTTGGTTGCTGCAGCTGCAACAGGAAAGATCAGAAAGGTTGGTCTGATCGCTTCTGTTCATGTGTGGAGGCTTTGTTTCTCTCTGCATTGTGGAATTTTAGCAGTTTGATGCCACATACGATTGCTTCAGGGTTTAGTCCTTGGTTTGGACAGGATCATTCACTTCTCCGATTCCCAACCTCGAGTCCCCAAAGGTTCTTGAACTACACATCCCAGAAATCTTGACTTACGCAGCTAATGATGAAGGCATCTGGGAGTTTTAGTCCAAGAACATCTGAGGACCCAAGTCCAAATTACTATGTAATTGAGTGCAGTATTGGTCAAATGGAATCACATTTAAAAATTGTCCAGCCTTTGAATCCATTTTAGTTTCTTAACAAAGCCTATTTTACCACTTTTTGTTTACCAAAAAAGAGCTTGATTGTTATGTGAAATAATCAAACTTTTTTTGGTCAAATTGTGGTAATTTGATGTTTGGGCTTTATAAAACCCCTATGCTCTTTTTATGTCTTTGTTAAATTGTTGTTGCATTGCCTTTTTCATTTTGTTTATGGAAGCTGTCCCAGGAATTTAATTGCAAGATGGGTTTAAGGTTATGTATATGCAAGTTTGTGGACACATCTGCACATGCAAAGCTACTATTTTCCGGAAATGCACAATCTGCAATAAGTGCATCTCTGTTTCACAGGTATGTATGCAGGAGGGAGTACATTTAACCAATGTTTACTCAATTTTAGGTTGCCCTTCCCCAAACAGCTTCCACCTTGAGCGTCATGGCGCAGTGGTTAAACTGCCCTACTGCAGCTATAACTGTGCTCATAACCTGGGGTTCAATCCCAGGTAGCTGGCTTGAGGTTCACTCAGCCTTTAAGCCTTCTGAGGTCAGTAAAATGAGTACATAGCTCACTGGGAGCCAATGTGTAGCTTGCATAATTACTTGTAAACCACTAAGAGAGTGCTTTAATCACTAAGGGGTGGTATATAAGCAGCACGTCTGTGAAGATTCTCAGTCATCCAGGTTCGTTTAACTGGGAGTTGAGTCATGGCTACTGGACTTCTTTTTTGAGAGATAGAAACGTTTCGCTGTTCATCCAAACAGCTTCATCGGTCTGAATACAGCTAGTGCAAGAGACCTTCTTATAGTCAGCTTGACCTCTTGTGCCCTGGTCTGATTGGCTCATAAGATGAACAAAGCCTGAATAGGCTCGTTAGGGAGACATTAGTGTCCATGGCCTTAAGGTAAACAATGGCCTAAGGTGCTGAAACCCATCAAGAATGGGTCGTTAGCTGTGACCTGGTGGTGAAGGCTCCTTGATTTGCCTGGGTACTTTGGAAAGTACAGCCTGATAAGTAGCAGATAGACTATGCCGGAGCCCACCACCTCTGTTGAGGGAGGGATTTTTAATGCTAACATGAATGGCTTCCCTTACTCCTCTCTCAAACCACCTCTCTTCTTTGTCTAATATGTGTACATCCTCATCTTTGAAAGAGTGGCCTTTTTCCTTCAAATGGAGGTGTACTGCTGATTCTGGTCCTCAGCTGTTACCTCTCCTATGTTGGGCCATTCTTCTGTTTAATGGCAGTTTAGTTTCTCCAATGTAGAGGTCTGAACACTCTTCACTGAAGCATGTTTTGCTTTTTGCTTTATTTTCCCAACTATCTCAGGACTCCCTTGCAACAAGCAAATAGGGTTAGGACTCTATTTCATTAATGAATAAATGCTTGTCATCATGATGTTGTGCATCTCCTTTGCCAGCTGACGGCCGCCGGAGCTACAAACATCTCCATGTTTAGCACAGCCAATGCAGATCGCCTGGGACCCGAAGCGAAAAGCGAATGGCTGGCACACCGAGCATTTGTTGCCTTGTTTATTACTGTGCGCCGGGCCCACTTGGCAGCAGTGGAATTCCTGCTTCAAAATGGTAGTATCCCAGACCTGTCAAGTGTCACGTTTTGGGCAAGACATTCAGAGATCAATCTCTCTTTCCTGCATTACTTAGATTTTAGTAGCTCCACGCCAAGGGTGCATATTATGTTTTTAAATTGTTTATTGTGTGTATGTTGTTTGTTGTAACTTCCGGCCGTATTGATCGGCCCGCTGTTAGCCGCCCAGAGTTCCCATGGGAAGATGGGCGGGATAGAAATAGAATAAATAAATAAATAAAACAAATTCTTCTCAAAAAATTATTTTTTTCTGAAATGTCCTGCATTTCCAGCAGTGGGTGGCTGAGCTCCGGATGTTGCTGGGTGGCTGGGGGGGGGGGGGGGCTTCCAGGTGGCCCGCCAGAGAGCACTTCTCTCTGCACAACCCCTAATCCACACCCCACCAGCTGTCTGGATTGGTATATATATATCCCCTAGAAAGCTGAAACACTTAGGTCACAGTGAGCATTTCGAAGCCACCGCAAGAGATTCTGTATGCAAATGAGGCTCCACCCCCAGTCAAAGGGCCCAGCTGCCAGTGTCCCGCCTCCCTGGAGCTCCCAGTCCCAGGCAGCCACAGGGAACACTTGACAGCTATGTAGTATCCTAAGTTCAGAAAGAGCCCTTGTTGCTCCAGAGGTTGTTGGAATGTACCACTTGTATGGATCATCCTTCCCTGCCCAAGTCATTGAAGACTTCATTATGGGGCTGAATCCTATTTGCCTAACTTTGTCTTTAAAGTCTTTGTCATTAAAAAGATGAGAAGCAGCTTCCCTTTTTGGCCAGAACCACTTTTGGCTAGTCCTGGGCGGGTGATTCTATGAATTGTAGGCTAGAGCAGTGGTGGTGAGCCTTTGGCACTCCAGATGTTTTGGACCATAACTAACTCCCAGAATTCCCCACCACCGGGCTAGAGTATAGGCTTTGCAAACTCTCATAACTCTTCTTTCAGGAGCTGGATATTTTAAAAAAATGTAGAGGGAAGGAAATGGCCCAGTTTCTTCTTAATATCATAGAGGATTGTGTGGCCTTCTTTCTTTGAACAAGGCTCTCAGTCCTACATCTCAAATCATCTCTGAGGGCTGGAGTTTTGCTGTCTTAAAAGGCACTCGCCTCATTTGATCTACCAATCCAATGGAAGAAATCGCTAATAGAAATGGCAGCGTCATGGCTTCCTCTGTTTTAGTTTGATGTTGACCTTGCTTTTTACCTTGCTGCCACATTTCAAGACAAAACAATATATCCCTTCCTGCAATCAAACTTGTATTTATCGTGGTTGGGTTCAGCTTGCTCCCTGTGGAACTGATTTGCCACTTGCAGGTGATTAAGACATCATCTTGAACAACAACAACAACAAATGGAATTGTTTCTCTCTAAGTTACAAAATGCACCATGTACAGTGCCTTTTGTCAGGCCAGGGCTGGAAAAAACTACCTTTTCTGTATTAGAACTCCCAGGAATCCCAAGCCACCATGACCTCATGGTTTCACTGAATCATGTTTATCTCTTCCAGCTGCAAATGAAGGCAGCAAAATGTTGATATAGATACTTCTCCAGATTTCTAGAGGCTTAGTTCTGTCAGTGCCTTGCAAATACTTCTAGGTGTTTAATCTGTACATGTAGGCTGGGTGAACATGGAGGTCAGTAGAGTTTAGGGGTTTCAGGTGAGTTCTCCCCTCACCCCCAACAAGATGTATTAAATTTCATAGTTGTCCTGTTTTTTTTTCTTTCTTTCCTTGAGGTGCTGACGTGAAACGCAAAACACCTCTGGGCAGAACAGCTCTTCACGTTGCTGTCATCTCAGGCAACATCAGCTGCATAGACATTCTTCTCGACTATGGAGCCAGGGTCAATGAAGAAGACAATGACGGCTATACCCCCACGGTCTTGGCCCGCCTATGGGGGCAGAAGGATTGTGAGCGTAGGCTTTTCCGCTACCAGTGGAAGATGCGTGCAGCTAGAGCCAGCAAGTCCAGACTGGATGTGAAAGTTGAATCATGATTCTAGGCCTAAGATTTTTTTTAAATTAAAAATTGGGACATTCGGTGTGGGTTCTAACTGCATATTCCTCTCCCAAATGTGAACTTCAAATGACCTAAATACAAGATTTCATATTATCCTTTTAAAGAAGGAGTAAAGTGGCTACTAGAGATGGGCACGAAACAAACAATTTTTCATTTCCATTTTCGTTTTTTTGTTTTGTTACGCAACGAAACGACAAACGAATTTTGTCTCCAAAATGAAACGAAACGAACAGAAACACTGGACATTTTGTCGTGTGTTTCGTTTCCGTTACTGCAATACAGTGAACTGCTTTAAATGCTAAAAAAAAATAACAAAAATTGAAATAAATGGTAACAAAACGGTAACGAAACAAATGAAAACGAAAACGATTTTTTTGCAAAAATTTGCGAAAAACGGAAACGAACCGAAACGGACCCTCCAAACAACAAACGGCAAACGAAACGTCATTTTTTTTTATTCGTGCCCATCTCTACTGGCTACATAAGAGTTGGTTGTATGGATGGCAGTGTTCTCAAGCAATTAGAAACGGCATGTGATTTTCAATTAATAGATAGGAGCTCAGTGCATGGTGCTTGTTTATTTGTTTCTATGTCTGTCTGTCTTATACAACTCCTTTCTCTCAGTAAGGGGATTCAGGTTATCTCACAATATTAAAAGGAATAGAATTAGAAAGATAAGTTTAAAAAACCCGCAATTATGACCATGTGCAGATTAAAATACAGTGAAAGCCAGCAGACAACAGAACTGTCTTAACTCTAAAAAGGTGTTCAGGGATTCAAATAGGACTGTAGATGCTTCTGAGAGCCATTTCAGGATGGTGGATCTAGGGTTGGACAAGGAGGCGGGTTCAAATCCCCACTCAGCCATGGAAACCTACTGGGTGGTGGGGCGGGTGAAAACATTGGCACCAACCTGCCCTCAACATATTCCACATATCTTGGAAATCTTTCTCGGGTTGTCATTCATCAGAATCCAATTTATTTATTTATTTATTTATTTAGTTTGTTTGTTTGTTTGTTTGTTTGTTTGTTTGTTTTTGCATTTCTATACCGCTCCCATTTCCCGATGGGAACTCTGGGCGGTTCACACAAAAAGTTAAAAACAAGAACATCAGTAAAAACAATATAGAAGAGGTATTAGGCAAGAGGCATAAAACATGACAATAAAAAGAAAGAAAGAAAGAAACACCTTGGTGCAATCCTAGCAATCGCCAAAGGCATCCCTGAACAGCCAGGTTTTAAGGGCTTTCTTGAAGGCTGCCAGTGAGGGAGCCTGGCGTATCTCGCTGGGAAGTTTGTTCCACAACTCTGGGCCGGCCACCGAGAAGGCCTATTTGCGGGTTGCTACCTTATGGGCCTCTCTAGGTGTGGCCACCCGAAGTGAGAGAGCCATGGAGGATCGGGTTGGCCGGGCCAACTCTGATCGTAGGGAGATACGCTCTGCCAGATAGTCCGGACCCAGGCCATGGAGGGTTTGGTAAACCAAAACCAATACCTTGAACCTTATTCGGGAGGCAACGGGCAGCCAGTGCAGACGAGCCAGAATGGGGGTGATGCGGTCAAACCTGCCCGCACCATCCACCAACCTGGCCACCGTATTCTGGACCCGCTGCAGTCGCCAAACAAGGTTCAAGGGAAGCCCCATGTAGAGAGCGTTGCAGTAATCTATCGACATGACCAGCGCCTGCACCACTGTCCTCAGGGAGTACCCATCGAGGTACGGATGAATCTGGGCGATAAGCCTAAGATGGTAGAAGGACGACCTGGTCACGGCTGCCACCTGGGAATCCAGGGACAGATCTGGATCCAGGACGATGCCCAGACTCCTCACTCTTTCAACCAGCTGGAGGGCGGACCTGCCCAGACTGGGAAGAGGGCCACAGTACCCGTCCAGGCCACCCCCGGAGAACAGAACCTCAGTCTTCCCAGGGTTAAGCCAGAGCCTGTTAGTCCTGGTCCAATCCAATACTGCAGCCAGGCAGAGATCAAGAGTCTGGATGGCCTCCACTGAAGAGGTGGAGAAGGAGAGATAGAGCTGCGTGTCATCAGCGTACTGATGACAGCAAGCTCCAAAACTCCAGATGACCTCAGCCAGTGGCCTCATATAGATGTTAAAGAGCATTGGGGAGAGAGCTGACCCCTGGGGCACCCCACAAGAGAGTGTCCAGGGGGACCAAAAATCACTCCCCAGGCTCACATGCTGAGCACGGCCCTCCAGGAAGGAACGGAGCCAGCCAAAGGTCAGACCTCTAATCCCTACCTCAGAGAGCCAGCCCAGGAGGATACCGTGGTCGACGGTATCAAAGGCCGCTGACAGATCAAGAAGGACCAGCAGGGTAGAACAACCCCTGTCAGCCCTCCTCAACAGGTCATCCTGCAGTGCGACCAGGGCAGTCTCAGTCCCATGACGCGGCCTAAACCCAGACTAGAAAGGATCCAAGACATGATTCTCCTCCAGGAACGACTGGAGACACAGGGTGGTGACCCGCTCGATCACCTTGTCCATGAAGGGAACATTGGTTATAGGACGATAGTTGGACATATCGTCCACAGCCAGGCCTGGTCTCTTAAGAATGGGCTTAACCACCGTCTCCTTCAGCCGACCGGGAAAAATCCCGTCCCTGAAGGACACAGTGACAATTAAAGAAGCCCATTCCGGCATGCTCCCTCCGGCGGTCTTAATCAGGCAAGAATGGCAAGGGTCGAACGGAGAAGCCGCTGGCCTGCAGTGTCCCAGGGCCCTGGAAGCATAAGATGGAGTAACAGGCCCGAACTCAACAAACCGGGGGGACTGAGTGGGTGTGGCACCGGCCACACACGAGGGAAGATTAGTGCAACCGGCATCCAGATTGGAACGGATGGCCTCTATTTTAGATTTAAAATAGGCTGTGAATGACTCACTAGTGAAATCACTAGGAGGAGGCCCCAGTGGACCAGGATTGGTGAGGTCTCGAACCACCTGAAACAATTCTGCCTGGCGGTTCGAGGCCGCATCAATTCTCAGGGAGACAAAGGATCTCCTTGCATCCCTGATCGCCCGGGAGTAGCGACTGGTCGACGACCTAACCGCAGCCCAATTCAATGCCGTCCGATCCTTCAGCCATCTCCTCTCTAGCCCCCTCTGCTCTTGCTTCATCACCCGGAGCTCCGCCGTGAACCATGGGGAGGAGCGGGCTCGGCATCGGATGAGGTGCTTGGGGGCGATCCGGTCCCCATGATTTGGCCTTCTAGCCATTGGATAGGCAACCAGCAGTCTTCCTGGGCGAGGGCTAATTGCCTCTCATTTTCTCAAAGTGTGGGAAAGGGAAACAAAGACATCATTCAGTACCATGGGGGGTATTAGTGCATTGTCACATTCCCTTCCTCCTCTTGCCTTCTTTTCTAAAGCTTGGTTAGTTACACTGCTAGAACTGAGGAGACAGGTATGGGCAGATGAAAACCTTGCAACACTGTATGGACTTGGACTGCTTTACTTTGGGACGACGCCTTTTCATTAACGTCCAAAAGGAGTCCACCAGTGACGGAGGAGATGGCGAGGCACCGTTCCTGCCCATGAGGTGCCTGAATGTGTTCACAGTTCTCAAATTCTTCTGAGAGGCTCCTCCTGCGTCATCCACGTTAGGATGCTGGGGACTGCCTGACAATCTCTTCCCCCTCTTTTCTGCTTGGTGTAAGGTAAAGGTTTCCCCTGCACATGTGTGATAGTTGTGTCCGACTGTAGGGGCGGTGCTCATCTCAGTTTTCAAGCCAAAGAGCCAGTGTTGTGCAAGTTCACAGCCAAGTGGCCAGCATGATTGCAAGGAAACACTGTTTCATCTTCCCACTTTTTATGGTGGCACCTAGTTTTCTACTTGCATTTACATGCTTTCAAACTGCCAGGGTGGCAGGACCTGGGGTTATCAGTGGGAGCTCGCTCCGTTGTGTGGCACCTGGGATTTGAACCACTGAGCTGCTGACTTTGCAGCCAACATTATTCGGAGCCTCAGTCCACTGAGCCACCATGCCTTTCTTGGTGTACCCACTGCCAAAGTTCCTAATAGTATTCTCCTGCTTCTCCTTTTCTTCTTGTCCTTTGGGCTGGAAGTGAGCAAATAATGATGCTAGAAAGAATTCTGATGGTGCTGTATTCTAGTCCTGGCATAGTCATGGTACACATGGCACTGACATGAACCCAGATAAATATCAGGTGGGAGTAATTCCAAAACTGCAGGAGTGGGGGCAGAGGGAGGTTTCCAGGCATTAATCTGTGTTCTGCAATGGGCAGTGTGCATGTGTGTGTGTGTGTGTGTGTGTGTGTGTGTGTGTGTGTGTGTGTGTGTGTGTGTGTGTGGTTGTTACAATTACTAGGGCAGTGGTTCCCAACCTGGGGGTCAGGACCCCTTTGGGATTCGAATGACCATTTCACAGGGTTCACCATGAGCCAGTGAAGAAAACAGCACAAACATCTTGGGTCTGGCGGAGGGGAGGGAGGGAGGGGGAAAAGAGTGAGTTACAGCTTGATAGGTTGGAGGGGATGTCAGTCAATAGGACCGGAGACTGCGATTGGCTGAGGGTGCCTGTAGAGGGAAGTTCTCTAGGGCAACTGTGGCAGTGGCCTGCCAAAGAGGGCTTGTTGCCTCTTCCAAGCAGGGCAAGGGGTCACCACAACATGAGGAACTGCGTTATAGGGTCACGGCATTAGGAAGGTTGAGAACCACTGGACTAGGGAATCATTCCTTTTTAAATCCTCAAACCCCGAGAATTTTCCAAGAACACACAAGTGGCATATCCTTTGTGTGTGTGTGTGTGTGTGTGTGTGTGTGTGTGTGTGTGAGTGAGAGAGAGAGAGAGAGAGAGAGAGAGAAACGGAGCCATAGCTCTTGAAATGGAGTCCCACTAGTTAATGCACTAACTTTGGGCTGCTTTTTATTGCTTGAGCCTCTGCATTGTTTTTCCACCTTGACCCAGCAGAGAGCGCTCCAGGATTAGAGACCAGCTGATGAATTTACAGATGGTTTGAGCACTGTTTATTTTTTTAACTGTGATGTCTCTCCACGGCCCGCAATACCCCACAGGCCAATCTTTGGCTGCAGTAACTATGACCTGCGTATCCACATGAATGCGGGGTCGCTTCTCTGCTTGTGCTCCAAGAAAAAGATACAAGGAAGGGAGATTGCACCAGCTGCCACCGCCGCCGTGTGCTTGTTAATGTTTTTATTTGGATAGTGGGATCGGAGCTTTTTGTCCACTAAAATCTCCAGGTTTCTTCCCCTGTGTCTGTCCCGCTGAAAGTATCTGATGCTGACCACAGGAAAAGGCCCCTGTGCTTTCTTGCACCCGGTTGTTTTCTCTCCCTAAAAGAGGAGACCAACGGTCCCTCTTTAAAATGAAAACTAAAAGGCTGCTGCCTAAGGGCAGTTGTTTGCAACATGTTCCTGGCAGATGCTGGGGATGTTTTTGAAAGATCCTGCAGCTTGTCGAGCACTTTTGCATATTGAGAGGAAAGACAGACAAGAGGCTGCCCTGGAAGCGACATCTCCTGCCACTTGTCTAGACGGTCGCTTAATCGGTGCAGTAAGAAACCTCGAAGCAGGTAACAAATTTGACACACTGTGGGCCAGCTGTCTCCTCACAGGCACAACGATCAGTCATGTTGATGAAGGATAAACCAGTCCACTGAGAACACATTGTCCCACGCCGTGGTGTATTCTGTAAGCAACAGCACATGGGGCACAACAGAGGAACATCAGAGCAATGATGGTGGGGAATAGAGATGGGCACGACTCAAAAAAATGGTGTTTCGTTTGTCGTTTGTCGTTTAGGGGGTCGTTTCGGTTCGTTTTTGTTTTTCGTGATTTTTTTTGCAAAAAAAATAGTTTTCGTTTGTTACGTAACGAAACGAGAAAACGAAAATGAAAAATTGCTGTTTCGTTAGCATTCATTACAGTTCAATGTATTTGCCGCAATGAAAACGAAATGCACGACAAAATTTCTGTTTCAGTTCGTTTTGTTTCATTTTGGAGACAAAATTCGTTTTTCATTTCGTTAGGTAACGAAATGAAAAAACAAAAACAAAAAATTGCTCATTTCGTGCCCATCTCTAGTGGGGAAAATAACAGGTCCTTGCCCCTAGGAGCTTACAGTGAGAACGGTGGCAGGAGCAGAGCAGGGCAAGGGAGCGAGTAGGAATAAATGCAAGCCAAAAAAATTCAGCCATGACTGACACTGTTTATGTCTGAGATTCTTTTTACTACATTTCTACTCAAAGATGCTAGAGATGTTAGGTAAAGGGCCTTCAAATATAAAATTGTACTTTTAACTTTACAAGACATTACGCCAGCCAGCACATGGAAACACTCAGGATGTTTTAACAAACCACATGGTGTCTAACAGGGTTGTTGCTAGGGTTTTAGAAGATCTGGGGCTTCGGCTGATTGGACAGAAACCAGCATAGCATTTGCATATCCTTGTACTGTGTGTGTGTGTGTGTGTGTGTGTGTGTGTGTGTGTGTGTGTGTGTGTGTGTGTGTGTGTGTGTGTGAGAGAGAGAGAGAGAGAGAGAGAGAGAGAGAGAGAGAGAGAATTTAGAAGAAGCCACTGGAAACAATTTTAAATTTGTTTCAGATTTCACAAAATTCAATCACAAACACACATTTCATTTCTTATTCAAATAAAATAGAATTCTTCAGTTTCTGTCCCAGATCACACCAGACTGTTTCTCCCTTTCTTGTTAGTGAATTTGTAATGGGGTGAAGAACGTAAATAAAAGGGGGTACACTTGTCCCCCACCCCTGTTTTCTCCCACACATCTATAGTACTTTTTTCTGTCATACACAACCCCACACCTGATCAGCTAGCCATCCACACATCTAAAAATAGTAATTTTTGCACCACAATCAAGTGTCAAAAATGTATCAGAGTGCTAACCTAAGGCCCAAAGTGCAATTGGGAAGAAACCGGATTGACTCCACAACACCTGGTGTGTTGAGCCCTATTGTGGTTCAATCTGATTCTTTTCTGCTCCGTTTTAAACAGATACACTACAGCATCCAGTGGCACAAGGCTCCCACTTTCCCCCACCCACCAGTCATCTGCCAACTCCTCCACCACCTCCCCATTTGCCACCCCTCCCTCCTCCCTCAAATATTGCCATTTTTCATTTTTTTTAAAGCATGTTTTGCACAAGCAGATGCGTGTGGTTCCTTTTTATTTGATCTATGATGAAAACCGCACATCCGGGATGTACACCCACCCAAACCAGAATAAAAGAAAAAGCACTCCAGTTTGGACATGTGTTACGAGGAAGGCTGTGCCTGTTTCCACCTACATCATAGAAAACAAACTTTATATTTGGGTTTTTTTGTATGTTTGCTTGTTTGTTCTTGCAGACATGTAGTTCCAGCTGAATCATGCCACTTCATCCTCACTTTCCCAGGTCTGCCATATTCCACTCCAGTATTTCCGCAATCTCTCTTTAGTTAATTGCTTGCATAAATTAAATTCAAACGGGAGAAAAAAAGGATGCATCATTCTCTTGAATGTTCAAATATCTGGGTAGATGGCTGAGATGTTGTTGACTATCCAGTACAGTAGGACCTCGGTATCCACTGGGAATTGGTTCCAGGCCTTCCCGTGGATAATGAAAACTGTGGATAAGAGAGAACGCCTGCCCACCCACCCCACCACCCAAACTGCTGTTTCCTGACAGTAGCTTGCTTTATGACTGTGGTTTTGAGACAGTAGCTTGCTTTAAGGCTGCTGTTTGTGACAATAGCTTGCTTTACAGCTGCTGTTTGTGACAACAGCTTGCTTTACAGCTTGCTTTGTGGCTACTGAATTATTTATTTTTTTTCCTCTGCCAACCGTGGATAACTGAATCAGTGGATAATGAATCAGTGGATACGGGGGTCCTACTGTAGTTATGAGCTGTCATGTCACTTCTGACTTATGGCGACCCTATATAAATGAACAATCTCCAAAATGTCCTCCCTTAACACCCCTGCTCAGCTCTTGCAGACTCAAGTCTGTCGCTTCCTTTTAGAGTCAGTCCAACTCACATTTGGCCTTCCTCTTTTCCTGTTGCCTTCAATTTCTCCCAGCACTATTGTCCTTTCCAGAGCACCCTGCCTTCTCCTGATGAGCCCAAAGTAGGATATCGTCAGTTTTATCTTTTTTGCCTCCAGGGATTCAGTAGTTCAGGCTTGATTTGAGCCAACTCCACAATTCCATAACTCTAACATACGCTTGGGATATCTACGGAAAGAACTGGCAAAAAGGAACTGGCCACACTCTTTCATCCACTTCACCACCACCCCTTACACAGGCTGCTCTCTTATGGACACGAACAGTCTTAAGCAACCCACACAACTCAACAAAAAACTCAGTGGTCATGATCCAGTGTTTCTCTTCTCGAATAGAGTAGATCCATTGGATCAATGTGATTTACACATGTGTTATCTTAATTAACTCAATAGATTGGAGGCCAAAATTGCCTTGCTGAGAGTGCTGCAAAAACAAACAAACAAAAAAACCCCAACAGCACGTGAAACTGAATTGTCTGCCCATCTCACATAGATGGGAACAATGGGTTCATGTAGGATGCAACAAAGTAGGTTACCTGGACCTTAGTAACTCTGTTTCTCATATCTGTTGATCTTTGGATATGCTTTGTGCTGCTAAATCCATCTGCATTATTCTGTGGGTTCAAAGGACATCGTTGGGTTTGATTCATTTGGATTTTTGTTTGGATTGTAGCTTCCAGAGTTCTCCTAAGAGTTTCCTCTGCAGAAATTGAGTTTGAGTCCTATAGGGACCTTGAGACGTCTATGTTTTACTTATCTGTACCAGGCTCTGTTTCTGAGGCTCCATGGTTATCCTAGGTCACTGTAGATGAACCTATGGCACGGGTGCCAAAGGTGGCACTTGGAGCCCTTTCTGTGGGCACCTGACATTGACCCTTCACAGCCCCCTGTATTCAGGTTAAACTTCTGTATTGGCATTTTGCAAATAATTAGTGGCTTTTGAACTGCAGTTTGGGCACTCGGTCTCAAAAAGGTTCACCATCACTGTCCTAGGTCTTGCTTCCTATTGGCACTGTATAACTAAGGAAGTTGCCACAGTGCTTTCTGGGAGTTGAAGGTTTTTTAAGGCACCATGGAAGTCATCTCCCTACCCTCAAGAAGCATCGTGGCATCTGTTTTTATATAGTACCAACCAACAGGAAGCAAGGTGAGCAAAATGTACATTAATTGCTTCATTTCTCTGATAATTCCCTGGCCAAATTCTGGGCGTTCCAGCATCCTGTCTGGGAATTCTTGGAGAACTCTGGGAATTGGAGTTGAAAAAACAGACAAACATGAACAGTCTATTTCTAGATGTCCGATCAAGATCCAGTCCATGTAACCTGCATTAAAGATGCGTAATGGCTGCTTTGGCATTTGTTAATTGCTTCATCTCTTGTCACAGAGTTGTTCCACACCACTGATCTTTAAACATCTGATTGGCATTCTCTGAAAGCTTGGAAAAATTCTGTTTTTGGTCAAGCGGGCTGGGAGATCCTAGACCAGAGATGGGCACGAATAAAAAAAATGGTGTTTCGTTTGTCGCTTGTCGTTTAGGGGGTCCGATTTTGGTTCATTTCTGTTTTTTGTGAATTTTTGCAAAACATTTGTTTTCATTTTCATTTGTTTCGTTACTGTTTCGTTACCATTTATTTCAATTTTTGTGGTTTTTTTAGCATTTAAAGCAGTTCAATGTATTGCAGTAACGAAAATGAAACGGACGACAAAATTTCTGGTGTTTCTGTTTGTTTCGTTTCATTTTAGAGACAAAATTCGTTTGTCATTTCGTTATGTAACAAAACAAAAAAAAACAAAAATGGAAATGAAAAATTGTTCGTTTCGTGTCCATCTCTATCCTAGACTGTATGAGCCAAAAACTCCCCCAGTACTTTCCCAACTTCTTAGTTGACTCAGACACAACTAAGCTGGTGGCATGATATATAAAAACCAGGGTAGTTGGAAACTTCTTTTGTTTACATGGCTGCAGCAAGAAACCCTGTTGCCTACAAGGCCAATGGCACAGGTGAGGGGAGCTCTTTTCCAGGTTGTCCTCCCAGCTCCCAGTTGTTACCTTGTTACACAATGAACACAGGAACGCAAGCCCTGAAAATGTGACACCCATTTGCACAAATGCTTGATATATTGGGGGGGGGACCCCTTAGTAGGAATCAGGGCTATAGAATCAACTCCCTACATCAGGCACGTCCAAACTTTGCCCTCCAGATGTTTTGGACTGCAACTCCCACAGTCCTTTGCCACTGGCAATCTAAGCTTAGAATTCTGGGAGTTGCGGTACAAAACATCAGGAGGACTGAAGTTTGGACATACCTGCCCTACATCCTCCCCACCACCACCACCACTACTAGGCGTGAGGAGTTATTTCTGAATAGCATTTCATGCTTTGTTCAAGGCGGAAACAGGGAGAAAGTTATACAGTACATTTGAATTCCACTTCCTGTTGACTTAATTTGTAAGTAATAAGCAGGATAAATAAATCATAAGTGAGTTAAGACAGGTGTGAGGAGGCTGTGCTGAACTAGAGAGCATTTAAATTCAGCAAAATGACCTTGACTGAGATTTAATTTCAAAAGTGGCTTAAAAGTGCTGAGACCACAGAATGGAGCTGCAAGGCTTGGGTTGAGAGGGACTATTGAACAGAATGAACAGAATGTAATTGGGATGTTTAGGTCTCTGGCTGTGGAGGCAGTGGTTGGGAGTTCAATTCCCTCACTGTGCCTCTCGGGAGAAGGGTCAGCCTTTATGGCCCTGGGCAAGCTGCACTGTCACAAAAATACCCCCAGAAGAAAGGAATGATAGACCACTCCTGAATACTCTCTACCTAGGAAGCCCTGAAAAAGGTTGTTATATTTCACAATTGACTTTACACTATATGATGATGATGATGACGACGACGACGACAGTGATAGCAGCAGCGATGGTGATAATGGCGACGACAACTGGATTATGGGGAGATACATTATTTATATGCCTTAAACTGGAGAAAGATAGAAGAGTGATGTTCAGGGCCTAAAGCAATAAAAGACCATGGTTTGAGAAAGAAATAATATGGCTTATGGAGCAAGCCATCACTGGAAAGGGCTTAGCATTGGGGAAAGTGTTCTGCTTATATACCGTCCCATACCACTTCAAGTACTCTCTGGGTGGTTTACAGTTTAATTACAGTATGCAGGCTACACATTGCCCCCCCCCACCTAGCAAGCTGGGTACTCATTTTACCGACCTTGGAAGGATGGAAGTCTGAGTCAACCTTGAGACTGCTACCTGGGATTGAACCCCAGGTCGTGAGCACAGTTTTAGCTGCAGTATCGGCATTTAACCACTGTGCCATGGGGCTCTGTAATATCTGTAGGCAATGAAGACATTAAAAACTGGAGGGCAGTCCTCACAGCTTATGATAAATAAAACTTCTTAATCTTTGAGCTGCTCGACAGAATGAATCACACAGAATGAAGCTAAATTCCCCCAGACCCAGTTGTGTTATCAGCCGAAAGTGTCACACAGCCGCTTCTGGAGGGTTCTGTAACTCCAGGCAGAGCATCAAATTTTCAGTGTCCCCCACCCCACCCAGCAGTGTGTGTGTTCATGGAGGCGTGCATTTTCACACAGAAATCTAGCACTTCCAGGAGAAGCTAAGGTGCTAGTTTTTTGAGCAGTGTAACTGAGGCTGTGTTCACACAACAAAAATATTTCTTTCTCCTCTCTCTCTCTCTCTCTCTCTCTCTCTCTCTCTCTCTCTCTCTCTCTCTCTCTCTCTCTCTCTCATCCTTGTGGTTGGTTGTGTGATCCCGTGATGGTATCGCTATACCGGGTCAAGAGTTCAGACTCACATAGTTAGCATTGCAGAACCAGAACTATGTCAAAATTTCTTCTAAATGAGTCAAAGATGAGCTGACACACGACCAGGTAAATAATTTTTTAAACAAAAGTCTTCACAGTGTGAAAAATGAAGGTGCACCTAAATAAATTCCAGTCCTTCCTGGGCTGGAAATGGTTTTGATTCAGCACAGCTTCAGCTGGCTTAATGTTATTAGATGTCTTCACCTGCTCAAGATTCCCTGCAAATGGCATTGAGAGATATCTTGCCTATGTCTCCAACCAAAGGCTGTCCTTAGACTACCATAATGATAGCCATTGATACCCTTGTTCTCCATGAACTTGTCTAATCCTTTCTTGAAGCTGTCAAGGCTGACAGCTGTCACCACTTCTTCTGGCAAGGAGTTCTACAGACCAGTGATCCTCTGGGTGAAACAGTATTTTCCTCTTATTTGTTTGAGATCCAGCAGCCAAAAGTTTCATGGCGTGCCCCATAGTTTAAGATTGTGTCCTAAATCTAGAGAACATGTCATATGGGTACAAATTGTCATCACTGTCCATCTCCGCCATGCCTATGTGAAGGTGGTAGTCTATGTGATAGGTGTAGTCTAGAGATGGACATGAACTGTTGAACTGGTACTGGTTTGTTTTTCGACCAAATAGATGGCTGGTGCTTCTGAGCCTCACCTCTTTCGTCAGGCACTCATTCGGAGGCAGCACCTATTGGGGGTGGGGAGGAAAGCACTGAACAATTGAGATGGGCACAAAATGAAAAATGAAATGCTGTGAAACAGAATGACAAAACAGCATTATGTTTTTTGTTTTGTGCCCATCTCTATTTTTCAGTGCTTGCCTCCCCTGCCCCCTCCAGGTGCTGCCTCTGAATGGCTGCCAAAGGAGGTGAGGCTCAGAAGCACCAGCCATCTGTTGGGTCAAAAAACAAACCAGTATTGGTTTGGCAGTTCGTGCCCATCTAGTCATTACATTTGTATTACACCCAAGGTACCTCCACTGTATGTTGTTTGGAAATTTGTCTCAGGAACGCATTGTTTTCCAATTACAATCGAGCACAAGGTGAGAAGGACACAGACTAACTTCCTTAACACTTCCAGTTTTCCCCTACAAAAGCCAGTCTGTGGCTTTAAGGCAGGCAAAGTGCTGCACTCCCAAGTCAGCCCCAACTAATCTTGTACAAGTTTGTTGCATGCTTTGCATTTCCAGAAGTCACTTATTTTGATATCCATCTTCAAAAACTCAAGCAAGTCTCCAATAGCATCTCACCTGTGCATGTAAGGAATGTTACATAAGCTGAACGGATGTTTAGTCAACAGGAATAAGTACAGGTGGTAACTCACATTTAGGTAAAGCTCGAAAGCCCAATTGTTTTTCTAGGAAATCTGTCCAGGAAGAGCCATGAACTTTGACACTAGAAAGCCTTAATGCAGTTTTCTGTGCCAAGGGTGTGCTAACAGCTATCATGGAGAAGATTCCATGTTCTACTGGTACCTTCATCAAACATGGAAGAACAAGGCATGTGTGGACTTTCAATTAGAACTTAATTCTAAGTGTAGCAGTTTGAAAAACAAAAACAAAATGGGTCAAGAGTCAAGACGCCTGAGGCATCTTTGTTAACCATTTGTCTATTATCTCCCACTGTTGCTGGCACTTATCTCTCCTCCCCACCCCCACCCCATTGGTAGGTACAGTAAACCCTCACCTATTAAGAACATAAGAACATAAGAAGAGCCATGCTGGATCAGGCCAAAGGCCCATCTAGTCCAGCTTCCTGTATCTCACAGCGGCCCCACCAGATGCGTTTGGGAGTGCATGAGACTAGATATCTGTCTCCTGATACCACTCCCCTGCATCTGGCCCTTGAAGTACCCTGGTTTCTCCATCATGGTTTGTAACCTGTGATGGACTTTTCCTCCAGGAATCTGGAATCCGGACCAAACCCGGCCTGCAACAATTGAAAATCCGCAATATGCGGATGCTGGGTCAGCTTGGGACTGGGCGGGCTCTCTGGGGGATCATGTACTTACCCCAGGCCTGGCACTACCCCAAATGGGCCTGCAAGGGGTTTTCCAGTTCCCCCAGAGGCCCCAAAAGTGCTTTCTAGTGATCTGAAGGTCACTTCTGCTTTACCACAAATCACTTCTGGTTTGCGGGGAAGCACTTTTGGGGCCTCCGACAGGTCTGGGAAGGCCTTTCCTCCTTACCCCAGGGGGCCTTTTTTCATATACTGCGGACCCGCAATATACCAGGACCGCAGCATATGAACTGCGAAAGGGCGGGGGACAACTGTAACTCAAGTTTTCACTTGCTTTAATCTCCCACAGTGCACCGATCATTCCTTCCTGCTTCCTGTACATCATGGTTCGTCCAGTTGCATCACCTGCTAGGACACTTTGATGAACTGAGTGTAATGGGCAGCCTGGCTGCAGAAGTTGTCTAGACCAGGGTTACAGGTCCTTCATCCTGCAATACTCTGCAATTGCAGTTATGAAAAGTACATGCACAAGGAGCCCAAGAACTGCCACTCAGATCATTGTTGCACCATGAGGGATGGTCCTAGTTTGCCTGAATTAACATAGCCCTGGTTCTGTTGTCATCTCTGTTGTCGCACACTTAAGCAAGTAGCCTCCAGTAATTGTATTCCTTATTCACATGCACACTTAATGTCCTTAGTCATTAAGCTGAAAAATGTTAACCTTGTCATAGTTAGTGACTAGAAGCAGGAAAGTCCATTTAATTCCCAAGGGAATGAATTCTAATTTTCTGCTTGTCAGGCGCTGACATTTTACATATTTTCCTCTGCTCCCTCTCCCCACTCCCCTATCCTCCACTTTGCTTAGTGCTAAATTTAAAAATGTGTCATAAGGAAGGACCTTTATATTTGCTCCAGAAACCCCAGAGGTTTGGCAGGGAGCCAGTGGGAGGTTTTTCTGACCCACTGCTGGGGTCGAAACAGATTTTTTATTTTATTTTATTTGCTGAAAAGCAAACAGAGAGATGAGAATGCCAAGTTGCCAACTGAAGTTCACAGCAAAGGATGGCATCAATGTTCCATGTCATAAGATTTTTTTTGGGGGGGGGGAACCTTTCATGGTCCCAGACTCTCTCCCCTCCCCCGGCAAAAAAAAGAAAAAGAAAGAAAAAGAAAAGAACAAGAAAAAATAACTGACCTGAAGGTTTTTTTTTTAAAAAAGTGTACCCATGAACCGTAGAGTTGAATGATGTTAATCAAATTGACTGGCGTCTAATATTTGACATTAAGAGGTAGCACTTTCTCTTTGACTCGCCCATGGAAAATATTTATGTCATCTGAAATAGAAGCGTGTCTTCCGAGATCTGTAGATATCACAGGCATCATCGGTGGGGAGGGAGACCATGGCCTGTGACTTGACAAGCACAGATGACATTTATTGAGTGGGGCTACTTGGACTGCTTCTTTCAAATGGGTTTGCCACCAAGTCTGAGATCCAGTTTTTAGCAAATCCCGAGAGAGAGATTAGCAGAATAAATTGGCTGACTTTCCCTCCCCTCACTAGGATTGGCCCTAGACATCTTGCTGCAGGAGGCAGAAAACTAAGCTGGCTCACCATTTGCAGAAATTTTGGTGCATCGTACCCATGAGGCAGAAGAGTTATAAGAGCCAAAGTGTGGGCTTTTTGCAGATAACCTTTTTGTTTCCAATGAAGGGGAAACATCTAAAGAGGAATGACCCACAAACCAAGAAAATTACAGTGTCTAACAACAGAGGACAGCAGGACAAGTCATATAGCTTGCTATTGAATTTGTTGCAGGGGTGGGCTGGTTTCCTCCTAAAAATGGACAATGTCTTCATTGGAATAGACCAACTTGTGTGCCGAGTGTGCGAACTGCCGCAGATTTGTGGATTTTGTTAGGGACATCTGCTTTTTTGGTGCAGGTAGGATGGATTTCCCCTCTTTGGATGCACAGCTTAATGTGGGGAAAAGGTTTGAGTGAAGCTGAAAGCAATGTTGTCAGAAGGCCAGGCTGCAGACTTCTAGCATGGTCAACCAAGGTGGAATGGTCCCAGCTGAGAAACCAGACTAAGATGCACCCACTGTAATTCACACGGTTGCAACAGCCCTAGAAGCATAGCTGTCAAGTGTTCCCCACGGCCGCCCAGGATGGGAGGAGACAGGTGCAGCACTGGGAGGCGGGGCACTGGCACCCAGGCCCTTTGGCTAGGGGGTGGAGCCTCATTTGCATACTGGGTTCCCAGAATCCCTTGTGGTGGCTTCAAAATGCTCACTGTGACCTAGGTGTCTCGGCTTTCTAGGGGATATATACTATATATATCAATCCGGACAGCTGGTGGTGTGTGGGTTAGGGGTTGCTTAGGGAGAAGTGCTCTCTGGCGGGCCACCTGGAGGCCAACCCGCATGACGACCCAGCAGTATCTGGAGCTCAGTCGCCCACAGGACATTTCAGGGAAAAATAATTTTTTGGGAAGATGGTGGGAAAGAGTGATTGATCCATGAATGTCCCGCCCAAAGTGTGACACTTGGCAGGTCAGTCTAGAAGTGAGCTGTGTCTGAGGCATCTAATAGGCCTCTCCACCCATGCTTCGCCATTGTGAGAATCAAGGATAGGAAAGCATGGATGACAGCTGCTAGATCCAAATCAAAGAGACATTGTCGAGCTTCCTCATCTGATGTAATTGGTAAAATGTACTCCTGGCCGCGGATGCATTGTTGAGCTCCAGGTGCATAAAGAGGCTCCAGCTGCATTTCCTAAGTTACCAAATTGGGAGGCTTACCGAAACCAAGAAGGAATAGGAATCCGTCCAGCTTCAAAACTGCCAACTGTCATTAGTTCAATTTTTGTCAGGATGGAGCTTCGTGATTCCCTCAATCACAACACTCTGAGTCACAACCAGCACCAGAGACCTGTGATGCACTGTGTGGCTATGGCAGGGATATTGTTATGTGTGCATCTTTAAAAGAGCCAAGACAGGTCTGACTTCTCCAAGGACTTCTTTATAGCTTATTCAAAGCAAAGCAACTGTTTTCTGATGACATAAATCTAGCTGGGCAGAATTAATTGGCAACTGGTTCCTTTAGACCGGTGGGTGGCTCTCTATCCCAGCCAGCCCCTCCGGCATGCCTTCTTATCAGCCACATAGGGCCAGCCCCTATAAACTATATTCCCCTGCTCTCCTGAATTCCTAGCCTCACATTCTCTCTCTCTCTCTCTCTCTCTCTCTCTCTCTCTCTCTCTCTCTCTCTCTCTCTCTGTGTGTGTGTGTGTGTGTGTGTGTGTGTGG
Source organism: Phrynocephalus guinanensis (assembly GCA_037367245.1). NCBI lineage: Eukaryota > Metazoa > Chordata > Lepidosauria > Squamata > Agamidae > Phrynocephalus > Phrynocephalus guinanensis. Next base: position 113,460,776 of record CM074737.1, on the reverse strand, counting down.
TGTCATCAGGCAGACTATGATGCCATTGGTAAGGGTGACATTGTTGGGTATAAATTCTAGAGTGACCCTTCAAAGTAGCGGTCCCCAACCTTTTTGGTACTGATTTCATGCAAAACAATTTTTCCATGGTGCTGTTGGTGATTTTGGGATGACCCTATTTTTTCCTCACAGCATGGGGATTTTTCTTGTGTGTGTGGGTGGGTGCGCGTGCGCAACTCCTCCCCCTTCACTGGTTGACAGGTGCATGGAGGAGGAAAAGCCCTATGCAGGTGTTGGGGGAGCATGTGTTACCCACTTGGTTGTGCATCTTAGATGGTTACTTCACGTCCATTCTTGTTCCGGGATGAAGTTCATTGTGTGTTGACGTCGGTCACGGTCAAGTGCTCTTCTCCCGCTTCTGTCCCTGTTCCCGTATACCCAAGGGGGTGATTGATGATACTGGGATGACTGTTATTGCACGTCCTCATTCTGTGATGAGATGTGAAATTCTATGCCTTCCATTTTTTGATGTTTCGATTCTCCGAAGCCTTGCCTTCACTGCGTTCTGGAGCAAACTTCGAGGCATTTGTCTTTAAAATCTCAGCTCTGCATTGCTAACTCCATAGGGAATTTACTGGCGAATGTCTCTTCACACTCCTGCCACTAGATGGCAACGAGCTACAATCGGCACTCGTTCCACAACAAGGCTTATTTCACGGGCTCTTGTCTCGGAACGAGAAGCGAGACAAGCAGGTTCCCGAGGCAAGGGATGGGAATCGCTCATCCCGCTTAAATCGCAGTTCTGGGGGCATGGTTGGGACGAACTCCCATCATCACACAATGGACATGCAGTAAGATTACTTTGTACCAGTACCAGGCGGGACCGCGAACTGCAATGAAAGGGATGTGAAGTAATGGCTAGAGATGGGCACGACCAGGGAAAATGACGTTTTCGAGCTGTCGTGTGTCGGAGCCGGCCCGTTTCGGCTCGTTTCCGTTTTTCGCGAAAATTTCCAAAAATTTGTTGTTTCGTTTGTCGTTTTTTGTCTGTCCTTAGTACTGGTTTGGGCGGGGAGCGGGCTCCTGGAGGCACCTCTCTGGGGTGGGTGCCTCCTCTGGCCCACTACAAAATGGCATGCATAGCCAATTGGATATGCATACCAAGTTGAGTAGAGAGAGGCACCTCTTTTTTGGGTGCCTCTCTCTGTTGACCACAGGCCCACTGCTAACTGCAGTGTCACAGTGCACACACTGGGGGAAGGCTCCTCCTCAGTCTGGGCGCTCTGTGGTCCACTAAGAAGGGAACTGTACTTGCATGTGTAGTACAATGCGAGTACAGATTTGGCTTAGGGTTAGGGGGGTTAGCGCAAGGGCTAGGCTTAGGGTTGTTACGGGTAAAGGTTAGGGTGAGTTCGTGGGGTGCACCTCTGGGTGCCTCTCTGACCCACTAAGAAGGACAGTGTACTGGCGTATGGGTTCGGGTTCGGGTTTGGGTTCGGGCTACGGTTAGTGGGCTTTTTATGCCCGACAGACACATCCCAGAAGTCTCGGTCAAAACCTGGTCAAGTGGCCATGCAATTGGTGGAATGGCTCCAAAAATTTGCATGGTCCACTCCCATGGCCAGCCCATCATTGCGCATGTGTAAAAAAATAAAAATAAAAAAAATAAAAAAAAATCAATGGAGACGTTTTGTTGCAAGAAAAACCCACTGCTGCTACTGTAAAAATTCAGGCAGTTTTAAAATAGCTATTTTCGCATGTTTCTGTGGTGCTTTGGTGTGTTTTTGGACCACCACGATTTCAAAATAAATAAATATTGCTTGCGGTCGCCCCATTTTGGATCCCCCACCCGCACCGCATGGCATGGCGAGTTGGCGAGACGACGAGGATGCGCAGCCCAGGAGAGGAGAGGGGTGGAGGCCGGGGACCCCCCCCCCCAGAAACCACCCTTCTGGTAGGTGCCCTCACTCAGGCAGGCATATTTTCGCCTGCTTTTTTGGCCGGGAATCAGGGTTTTTATTTTTATTTTTAAAACTTTTTTCCTGTACCACTTGGCATCGCGTGATCGCTGCGATGCCCCCAAGAACGACCACGACAAATCAGACCCAATTTTTCTTTAGTCGGTTCGAGTTTGAGTTCTGGCAGAGTAATTGTTGTTCTTCGTTTCGTTACGTAACGGAAACGAGGAACGGAAACGGAAACGAGGATTTCGCCGAGTCGTGCCCATGTCTAGTAATGGCCTTAGAGGGAACCTTGCCTTTGTGCCCCTATTAACACGGCACTGTGCAGCCCGGTTACTAACAGGACATGGATCGGGACCAATATGTGCCTCAGGGGTTGGGGACTCCTGTTTCAATGCAATGCTGTTCCAGTCACTGCATCTCAGCTCCAAAAAGAGAGGATCCATGTTCCTAGACCAGAAAGATCCAGATGAGAAACAGATCACGGTCAAGATGGTTTGAGTTCTCATGTACATCAACTGGTTGCCAACAAACAGATAAAACCAGTCTATGCTCTAGCCACTCCAAAAAGTTAGCTAAATGAACATCTGATCATTTTTTGGACTACATCTTGCAGAATCCCCCAGTCAATGATGCTCTCTGCATTCCCCAAAGGGGCCAAATTACTGATAACTGGAATAAAGTATTTCTGCTTTCCAGCATCATCGTTCACCAAAAGATAGCACAGGACCTTTTCCATCCCAACACACAAGCACATTCCACCTCAATGACAACACTCAGATTTGTTGGACTACTTTGCCAGCCACATTTTATTTTAGGGAGAAACAACCCACATGCAAGTAGTGGACACTTGGAGACACGGTTAATGTATACCATGGCTGAAATCTTATTGCTTAGGTGGGTTTTCTACAGCATTGGCTGCAACCCTATTGCTTAGCACAGATGGTTGTACTAGATCAGGCCCATTGAATCAGGGAAGATTTGGTGAGCTAACTCCTCCATAACCTCCATGAATTCAAATGAGCTTCATACACCAGGGCTAAATCACAATTTGAGCAGGCCCAAATGAATTAATTAAACTTTTGGATGAAAAGACCCACCAACTCCCCAATGATTCACTCTAGTGCTGCCTTGTCCAAACTTCAGCCCTCCAGATGTTTTGGACCACAACTCCCACAGCCCTTTGCCATTGGAAATGCAGGCTTAGAATTCTGGCTGTTGTGGTCCATAATATCAGGAGGGACGAAGCTTGGACATGTCTGCTCTAGTGAAACTTACTATGCTAAGCAACAGGATTTTAGCTAATGTCATGGAAAGCCCACCATGGAGTTATAGGATAGGAATCCTGCAGCAGGACACAATCCTGTGGGACTAGAATGGCCCATCCAATTGGGTTTGGATTAAGATAAAATTTATTTGGATATAAAGACTGCCACTTATATTTCAACATGATAGAAACTGGCAGAATATTGGGGGGAGGGGCTGAGGGGGGCTCCGAGAACAGGAAAATGTACATGTAGTTGGAGAGTAACAATGCTTCTGCTCTTCTTGAAAAGCTACCCATCTGTCTTCCCCATGTATGTCTTTTTCTTTCTCTTTTGTTGCTTGACAGTCCCTGCTTTTTTGTCTTCCCCAGTTCCTTTGTTAAACTCTGCTTTAGTGTAAATTTGACAGTCCATTGTGCTCGGAAGCAGCTCTATAGGTGAATGACTAACAATATATACTTCAGACTCTTGAACTGCACTGTAAATAGGAGAGAAACTGCAATCAGATGAGCATATTATCAAAAATAAGAGTAGAAAGCTTCCACTGCTGCAAAAGAAGCTGGAAGAACTCCGTTCGGCTCCCAACTATAAAACAGAATTCCCACAAAGAAAGGGGAAATTATTTGGGTCATACGAAACAGAGCTAGCTTTGACATTCAAGCTGCAGGCTGGTCACACAGGACTAGATGTTTCCTCGGCAGCAGACATAATAGATTATAGAGCTTTTCACTTGCTTGATTGGGGCATAACTGGTTGACAAGTGTGATACAAGAAGAAATTTCCCCCAGGTCAGATTGTCTGGGGGACCCAGTCAAGAACGGGAAGGGTTTTCCATGCTCCTGCAAATAGGGCTGTGTTGTCTGGCTGGAGTATAATTTGGAAGACTGGAGCCAGAAAAAGGCAGTGAAAAACAGGCCAATTCTCAAAGATGCCCTACATAACGGTATAGAAAAATCTTAGGCAGGCACCCATGAGACCTAGGTGCAGCTCTCAAGATCAAGGTGGCTGTTGCTGATGTTGGCAATGACACAGATGAGAAAGGAAAAAGAGTTAAGTAGGTGGTTACCATGCCAAATCCTTTGGGTCATTTATGCTCTAAAATGAAGCATAGAATTTGGAGGAGGCAGGACAAACATGGACGTCCTTTGAGCCATCCACTCTTGCCTGCAGCCAATAACTGCCTTATGCTTGCATTTGGTTTCCCTTGGGGAAATTGGTGTGGTTTTGTAACTCTAAAAACAAATAAATATAAATATATAAATTTCCACCTGCCCTTTTGCTCTGATCATCATAAATAAATAAAAAACAGCTTTAGTGTACCCCTGGAGTCTGAATGGTCTCAGCTCTGAATCTCAAGCACTAATTTTCTGGTCGTGGATTCACAATGTGCAATCTGATTTGCTATCTTACAATGGTGTTATTTTAGTATTTAAAGAGTGGGGCTTGTAGAAAAATGTTTGGTTGGTTTTGAAAAAATTCAATCAAATCAAGAACTAGATTGAGAATTAGTGAAGGATTACTAGGATTCACACAAAGAAGGAAACCAATGACTAGGATTTATAATGGATTGGGCTGATTAATCTCTACCCAGGTCCCTCTTCAATGAATTAACCTCAGCCAATTAATGCAGGAACCTGGAGATTGAAGCCCATGTGGGTCCTTTTCTCATCTCCCAGTCCCCACCTGTCTGCTCTATTGCTTCAAAACTTACCAGAATAACTTGTATGGCACCACCACTTTAATAATTACAGAACCTTGACTTACGTCATTAATCCGTTCCAGTGGTCTAGACTTAAGTCAAACATGACTTAAGTCAAACGAACATTTCCCATAGGAAGTAATGGGAAAGCAGATTAATCCGTTCTAGATGATGAAAAAGACCCCCAAAAACAGCAATTTAACACAAATTTTACTGGGATAGGAGATTCCTTCTGGGGATGTAAATGAAATGTCTCTTCAAAGAGGGGAGGAGGCAGTGGAATTATAGTCCACAAGTTATATGCCTCCACTTTTTAATGTTCATAGCAACAATGTCTAACATTTAAGTTTTACTGATTTTTAACCTGATGTTCCAAGTTCTGAACAACTCTATGCTTACCATTAGAGTCCCACAACTTTACAGCTCCCCAACTAAAATGCTTCCATTGTGGACCAGACTTCTGCAGCCAGATTTTTTACAAGACTGAGCCGATTGACTAACCAGCGAGGCCAGCCCCGAGCTCCTGGCCCTTCTTCTCCTCCGGCAGCAGCGGCGGCTTCGGTGAGGCCGAGGACCAGCTCCAGGTGCTCTGAGCTGGCCTCACCGAAGCCGCCGCTGCCGGAAGAGGGGAAGAAGGCAGGAGCAGTTTGGAGGCGGCAGCCACGATGCTGGGTTGTGGCTGCCGCCCAATTCTGGTGCCTTGCGCCAGGGCTCCGAGATGTAAGTCAAAGCCTGCGACTCAAGTCAAACAGGCCCCTTCTTGCTGCAAGTCAAATATGATGCAAGTCAAGCAGTATGTAAGTCAAGGTTCCGCTGTAAAGGCTTTTATTGAGCTGAACTGGAATTGCACAGGAATATAGCTCTTACTTCAAAATAACAAAACATAGTTCCTTCCCTAACTATGAGGCAAAAGCCTCCCTCTCTAAGTTTCTAAACTACACCTCTAAGCGTCAGTTCATCTTGTAGCCATGAAATCCATCCCAAAAAGTCCCATCTTCTCTCTCACACAGACTGCTCATAGCATGGGAAAACAGTCACATGTTGTTTCTTAGACCAATCAGGTTTTACTTGCTTCTGGCTGGAATGTGTCTTTGGACGATCTTTACATATACTCCTAAAATAAGCTTCACTACTGAACCGAAACTGCACTTTAATATTGCCATTGTTTACTTTTGGCCTAAAGAAAGGCTTCCCTACTTCTCAAATCTGTTACAAGATTCATTTTCACAAGGGTGCCGTTTCTCGCCAAACTCAAGGATTGCCCTATACCAAAATGGATATTATTTTCCTAAAAATGCAACAGTAACCCCCCACCTATTGCAGGGGCTAGGGACCTGACCCAGCCTGAGAGAATGGAAAATCCATGATATGCGGATGTTGGTTTGGGTTGGGACTGTGGCCCCATCTGGGGCCTCGTACACTTTCCTGAGGCCTGGCACTGCTCCAAATGGGCCTCTGACTCGCTTCCTGGGCATGTTGGAGGCCACAGAAGTGGTTTCCAGCAACCTGGAAGTCACTTCTGCTTTTCTGGAGGTCATTTCTGGTTCACCACAAACCACTTCTGAGGCCTCCAACCGGCCTGGGAAGCCCATCGGAGGCAAGTTTTGGGCAGCGCCAGGCCTGGAGTAAGTGCAGGAAGCCCAGATAGGCCCTTGTTGCTTACCCCAGGGGGCCTTGCCTTTTATACACTGTGGTCCCACAATACACTGGAACGATGAACCACAAAATGGTGGGGGACAACTGTACTACCTTTGAGCTTGTGTTGAGCATTTTTCCTTCCTGAAGAAAATGTTATTTTTTAAAAAATGCAACAAGGAAAGCATTTGTTTGGGAAATTCTGCCAAGTGTACTCCCCACTCAGGTAATATATGGTGTTCTTGTTGACACTGACTCTTAACTACAATTGAACAATATCAGAAACAATGCACAACCTGTCAATCCCCACTCCATTTTACATCCTCTTGTTCTGAAAATGAATTAAACTCTCACCACTTTGTCAATCCAAACAATTAAGGATGGTGCTTTTTCTACACAAAGGCTAAATATATATAGTATCTGTAAATACAGCAAGAGAGTTGCTACATGACAGTAAAGCTGGGAGGAAAGCTTATTTTAGATGCTAGTTTATCCTTTTCTCTTCTGTGAGACTATGCTTTAGACTCCCTGGCACCGGCCAATCAGGAGCTGTGCAGGGACATGCATCATCCCGCCTCCCTGTTTGATTGGCCAGTGCCAGGGAGAGTTAAAGACGATGTGTCAGAGGCTGCTTCCTGGTTGGAGTTTAGCCCTGCAGGACCCAAAACAAGGTAAGAAACTGGTTGAATTCATTCTGGAAGGTGGGTCCCAGTACCAAACGGCAGCTGTGCTGCAGTGTTTCATTCCAGAACCGGACCCCTTCTGAAACAAAACACCCACGTCTACTTACAACCCTCCCCCCATTTTCTTCTGAGAAATCTTGAAGGTCATGTTTAACAGTCCACTAACATTGCACTGCTGAGTAAAACCCACTGTAGTTAGGAGTCAAATCATCAGTTGCATAATGGGGTTTATGCGTTTTATTACATTACTGCTTAGTGAGCTCAAAGCAGTGTGTATGGCTCTTCTGTCTACTTTATGCTCATGACAACCCTGTGAGATGGAGAAGAGCAAGAGAAGAGGAAGAAAAGGAGACTGGTAGAGAGTTTCATATCTCAGCAGGGACTAACTCTGTAATAATTCCAGGACTCATAAGGTCAAAGCCCTGGAACTTTCTGAATAGCAAGGACTACAACGACCCCACCCTCTGCTATTTCCTTGTTCTATTTGATTAGCTAAAGTCTCCACAATAACTAGGTGAGAAGAGGATTTTCCCTGAAACATTATGTTATTGTATTCTATCTCTTTTCTAATGCCGCGTATTGCGCAATTGGTATGGTTCTCGGATAGGTGATTAAGAGCCTCTAGCATTACAAAAGACCAGCTCCTCATGTGTTGACATGGGCCAGTTCTACTGCCTACATTTTGGATTCTGCTTAGGGAAGTTCTGGCTATGGGGCCTCTCATGTTCAGCACCTGCACTTTTGTCGTGACTTTATCATAACTAGAACATGCTTCTCCCAGACTCCATTTCAACATGGCAACCATTACACTACCTTGCCAACCAAAGAATGGTCTTTTAAAAGCTCAGAGTAGTGTAATGCTGTTGTGTGTACAGTCATTAGAGAGAATCAAGATTCTGGTTACCAGATGCTGGAGATCAGGAATAAGAGAGAGATGCCACCAACTGGACCGATCAATGGAATTAGTCTTGGAGAAAAAGGAACTTGGCTTGGTTCAGCAAAATTCATCTTGGAGAAGTACTCTTGATGCATTGAGGACTGCATGCACTGCACGCAGAACATAAGTCTCTGACATCTCCCATTTATGGAAAAGGACCAGGACACAGGTGGCATCTGAAATCCTGGAAAGACACAGGCAGTGAAATGGGACAACACGGAGCTCGATCAGGGGGTTGCAAAGTTTAGGAAAGATGAGCATTTTGGACTATGTTTCCATGGCACAGGGAGTTCTAGTCCAACAACATAACCACATTTCCAAAAGATCTGGGGACGGACAACAGCAGCCCTTCAGGTACCGTGGGACTGCAACTCACATCCGCCCCGGTCTGCCAAGCGACTGGGGAGGGACTGTATGATGGGGAGGGCCACAGTTGCTCACCTCTGATGCACAAACAACCTGACCTGTCACAAGACAATTATTGCGATGCTCTTTTGGCTCGTCTGTGGCCTAGCCTCTCCAGGAGGAGGGATTTGAAGAAATACTTTGGCGAAATATCTCTAGCCGCTTCTTTGCAAAATCTCTTGCACAAGAGAATCACTTTCCCAGACTTCCTTCCCCACCCCCGTGGTGGCCTTCATCCCCTGCCGTGGCTTCCCACCTCGGCCTCGGTTCCTCACGGCTGCTGTTCCTCCAGGCTACTGTCTGGCGATCAAATTTTCTGCCCTGCTTGAGAAAGTTGGACAAATGCATGCCTCTGCCTGACCTGAACCTGATAAATGCCTTCTGCTTTTCCGTGCCTGCAAACAGTACCCTCCTCCCTCCCGCTCTCCACACAAAGTGAGAGACAGCTAATGCTTTCAGCTCCTCACTAGGGAGCCGGATGAAGTCAACTGTGCCAGCCAAATCTCCTGCCCTCCCTCGTTGGCACAAGTCAGATGCTGCTGCCGCCCGCATTCCTTCTCAGTGCTAAAAGCTGGGTGGCTTGCAGAGAGAGAGAGAGAGAGAGAGAGAGAGAGAGAGGAAGGCGTGGGAGAGGGAGGGAGGGAGAGAGAATGAAAAGCAAGTGCAGAAGAGAGCGACTAAAATGATTACTGGGCTGGGGACCTCCCTTATGAGGAAAGGCTAAAACATTTGGGGCTCTATAGTCTCGAAAAGAGGCAGCTGAGGGGGGATATGTTTGCGACATACAAAATAATGCAGTGCATTAGTAAAGTGGATAGAGGGATGCTTTTCTTCCTCTCACAAAATACTAGAATTGGGGGACATCCATTCAAATTGAGGGTTGGGAGAGTGAGAACAGACAAAATAATTTTTTTTACCCTGTGTATTGTTAGTGTGTGGAACTCCCTACCACAGGATGTGATGATGGCATCTAGCCTGGATGCCTTCAAAAGGGGATTGGACAGATTCCTGGAGGAAAAGTCCATCACAGGTTACAAACCGTGATGGAGATGTGTAATCTCCAGGCTTAAAACCAGGGTACTTCAAGGGCCAGATGCAGGGGAGTGGTATCGGGAGACAGATATCTAGTCTTGTGCGCTCCCGGATGCATTTGGTGGGGCCACTGTGAGATACAGGAAGCTGGACTAGATGGGCCTTTGGCCTGATCCAGCATGGCTCTTCTTATGTTCTTATGTTCTTATGTATGTAGCTGCTGTCTGCCTCAAAAATATTAAACAGTCGTTCTTGGCCTGTTCTTTCCCTCTAGGCCTTGTTCAAGATTAAAAAAAAGAGTGTCCGATGGAAAAATCTAAAGCCTAAGTGATCAGGATGCTGTGTCCGGGGACTGCCTGCTGTCTAATCCTTTTACATGACATTTCTGCAGGGGCTGGAAAAGCAACAACATAAAACTCCCCATGTATGTATGGTGAGACTTTTCCAAGTTCTACCACCAGCTGCATAAGATCCAGAAAAGCTCCCCACATTTCATGTGGATCATAGTGGTATGGCTGCACCAGATGCGAACCTTAGTAGGAAGGACACCAACTGCAGCAGTGGCTGGGTGCATTTTGCTACTCGCCTGGCTGCTAAGAGTTGTGCCCCCCCTGTCAATGGATTGGTGTATAACCTGTTTTGTTTAATTTATACTCCAGTTCTTGCGTTTTTTTTTTTTTTTTTTGCAACCTTGCATGCTGCTTCTAGTAGGTGTGGCTGGGATGGATAATTCTGGGCTGGGAAGAATATTTCTTCGGCACTAACCAATAATTTTCTCAAGTTGGAAGTCCGAGTCCCACCTTTCTGCTGAGTGATCCCCCCCCCTTTTACAGTCTGCTGAGGCCTATGGCTGAATGCATTTATGTTTCTCAGTTTGCTCTTTGATTGCTTGAGTTATAAATAATAAAATATTTTATATTTTCTACTACTAATGTCTTAGACTGAGTTATTGCGACTGTAACTGCTAGTTAATGAGAAAAGGGAGTGGATTTCTCTGTGGAACTCAAAGCTATTTTGCTTTGTCAATGCCTGCACGTATGGTGTGCAACATTACACAAGGAATTTAACCAAAAATTCAAAACTCTGTACCAGTTCTGATCTGCCTGGGATCCCTTTGTAGGTCTGACTTTTCCCTTGTCTTGTCTCTGTGAGATCACAAGGATACAGCCGTGTGAAATCACAAAAGCCTCTACCCTGACTTCAGATTCTGAGTCTGTCACCTCAAAGAGTGGGATACTTTTGACCTCACAAGTCACATGAATTTCAGCAATTCTGGATCCTGAATACAAGACCAGCAAAAAAGCTTCTACCACTTCAATGAAGGCAGGCCAACTCAATTACTGTTGCACCAAGGCTAAGTATCATGGACTTCATAAAGCGTTAAAAGTTAATAACAAGCTCTTATTTTGACCCTACACAAGCTGGCACAGCTGGTACAAAAGATAGTTGCTTTATATCTACCATGTCTGGACACCCCTACCAGAAAAATGTGTAACACTGTTCTGGAGCAGCTAATAATTCCAAATCAGCTTCAGGTACAAGCTCTTATCCAGCCCATCACAGTAGTTAAACCAGGGGATGGTAATGCTGTGTCTGGACTGAGCTACTGAAAATGGAGGTTCAGCATCTTTCAACCATGTTATGAATGATAACACGGTGGGCCTTGTGATGTCTCAAGTCAGTGAACTGCAAGCCACAGGAAGACACCATGTAATAAACAATTGTTAGTCTTGATAATGACAGCACACCTTTGGGGTCTGATCTTGGGTTTTTTGGCATGATTTGCTTACATAGAGCAATATAGCACAATCTGTGGGTTTTGACTCTGCTTGAATGTGCAGCTGTGGAGCATGCCACAATGAGTCCTTGGGTTTCCAAATATTAGCAACATCATGAGAAACAACATAAATGGAGGACTTATACAAAAAAGAACTAAGGTGGCAAATAGCAAATTATCCTGCTTAGCAGAGGATGTGAGAATAATAGCAAGGGGGGGTGTTTTAATGTACAGCATGGCAGAGTTATCGTGTGCATGAATTAAAGGTGGCAACAGGAATCCAGCACAGCAGTGGCATAAATAAAGGGTAGGCGTGATTGAACCAACAAGAGAATAAGGTGGTTTTTAGTAAAGACATCTTGAATTAATAGAAAAGAAGCTACAGCAGGAAAGAAGATTATCCAAGATTAACTCCATCATCACGGGGTCATTGCAATTTAACTTAAGGAAGAAAATCTCATCTTTATACTATTCCTATGTATCTTTCCTAGCTAATTTGTGTGAGATTTGGATGAGAAACCAGAAATGCACCAAATAATCCTTTGCAAGACAAACTGGATTTTTATAAAGAGACTTCTATTAACTGTGTCACTTGAGAGTCCTTTCAAACAAGGACCTAACCATGCTATGGAGCTAAGCATTTAATGTGCGTCAAGGTTATAGGTGCATCAGGCCCACACTCAGGGCCAACGTGTCCATTAAGGTGAACTAGGCAGTTGCCTAGGGTGCCAAAATGGACAGGGGGCGCTGCCCAGCCTGCTGCCCCCGCCGCCCCCCGCCCCTCCCCCCGTCCCGTCGCCGTCTGCCGTCCACCCCCCGCCGCCGCTGCCGCCCGGCGTTGAAAAGCCATTTCAAAAGATGATTGCAAACATCTAAAAGTAGTAAAAAAAAGCTGTGGAGCAAATAAATATCCAAAATATCTTGAGGCAAAGGCAATTTCAGATTGTTGTGTGTTGTGTCGTTACCGACGTGACCGACCCTTCATGACTGCATGTCCATGGAGTTTTCTTGGCAGGAATACTGGAGTGGCTTGCCAGTTCCTACTCCAGGTGCCTACAACAGCTGGTATTCCCTGGTGGTCTCCCATCCAAGTACTAACCAGGGCTGACCCTGCTTAGCTTCCAAAATCAGGTGAGATGGGATGTGCTTAGGGCATCTAGGCAGCTCAATTTCAGATTAGTTCCCACAGAAAATAAGAGCACTAACTATTCTGATATAATACTCTCATTCAAGCAGAACTTCAGCATAGTTCCAGAACATGTAGTTCTCACAGAAAATAAGAGGACTAATTATCCTGATAAAATACTCTCATTCAAGCAGAACTTCAGCATAGTTCCAGAACATGTGCAGAGTCCAAATAAGGTAACACAGCAGCAAGTGAGCATAGTGTTCTCTTGAGACAGGCTAGGCTAAACTAAGCAAACTCTTCCAGTTTTATACCCATAACTCCACTTCCTAGACCTTTCAAGGGTATTCAGCAATGAGGTCTCGTCACCCTAGTTTGGAGGCACTAAACATCCTCTACTGTTGATAAACATTATTCTAGTATACAGTGGTATACTGCCCTTGGATGGGGGAAGGTTGTGGTGTTATACAACAATTGTGGCCTTTGGTATATCTATCCTTCATGAATTTCAGCTATCATTTTCTTAAGCTATTCCAGTTCTTCTGGTTTGCGGCTATAAGCGCCCATCAGTCCAAGAGATGGGATTACATAAGGCATGTCCAAGCGCAGGCCAAGTTGATTCACAGAGGAAATGTAACAAGAGGTCAGGGACAGGCAAAACAACAGCTTTCCCACCAATCCAAGTGAACACTCATAAGTCGGTTAACTCATAAGTTGGAGAACAGTTTCCCATACGAGTGCATTGAAAGTCAATTAATCCATTCTGGAGGGAACGAATTTCAATGCATTCATATGGGAAACCACTTTAAACATTGCCCACCACTTCTCCTGTTGCAGGGGGTCAGGAGAACTGGCAGGCGATGTTTGAAATGCCTTCCATCATGGAGTCAAGTGCTGCCTCTGTGACTGGAAGGCATTTCAAAAGTGGTGTGCTGCTTCTCCCGAGCGCCCCCCCCCACTGCTCACAAGATGGGGAATCCCGAACTTTCTCGTAAGCAGCCAGTGGTGGTGGGGGAATGCTGAAGAGCACTCGTAAATTGGGATTTTCGTATGTTGGGCGTGTCATAAGTCTGGGTACCACTCTATCTATCTATCTATCTATCTATCTATCTATCTATCTATCTATCTATCTATCTATCTATCTATCTATCTATCTATATGTCTGGGGCGTGGTGGCTCAGCAGACTAAGGCTCTGAAACTGTTGACTGCAAAGTCGGCAGCTCGGCGGTTCGAATCCTGGGTGCCACTAAGCAGAGGGAGCTCCTGGTGATAACCCCAGCTCCTGCCAACCTAGCAGTTTGAAAGCATGTAAATGCAAGTAGATAAATAGGTACCACCATAAAAAGTGGGAAGGTAAACCAGTGTTTCCTTACAGCCATGCCGGCCATGTGGCCATGGACTTGCAAAACACTGGCTCTTCGGCTTGAATACGGAGATGAGCACCACCCCTCGAGCCAAACACAACTAGCACGCATGGGCGGGGACACACACACACACACACACACACACAGTACTCCCCACTTATTGTGGTAGTTTGGTGCCTGATCCACCAACAATAAAGGAAAATCCACAAAATGCTGATGGCTTAGTAAACTGACCTTGGACTGCTCCTGCCAGTTGCGTTTTCAAAGAGAGGTTTTTAAACCCCTCCTGACACCTCAGGAAACCTTGCTGCCAGAAGCTCAAGCTCTGTTTGCTGAGAGGTCAGGAGGGGGTTAAAAACTTCTTTTTGGAAACAGCAGCTGAGCAGCCCAAGGTCAGTTTCATGAGGTGTTAGGTGTTGGTTAAAAACCTCTCTTTGCAAACGCAGCTGGCAAGAGCAGCCTCAGCTCTGTTTGCTGAGATGTCAGGAGGGGGTTAAAAACCTCTCTTTGGAAGCGAAATGCAGATGCCTCAGCAAGGGCTGTTCCTGCCGCTCCACTTGCAAAGATAGGCTTTTAACCCCCTCCTGGCACCTCTGCTGTGTATTACACTTCTCTTTGCAGGACCAGCCCCAGGTCTGTTTGGTGAGGTGCCAGGAGGGGGTTAAAAACCTCTCTTTGGAATCCTGTTTCTCTCAAGAAAAAAAAGTGATATACTGAGACCTGTGGCTGGGGACTACTGTATATAAGTTCTCTTTGATGTTTTAATTTGAGTATTATTGAATTATAATTGAATACAATTTACACTGCTGTGTTGTAAGCTACCTAGAGTAGTGGTCCAACCACTAGGAGAAGATAGATAGATAGATTTCATTGAAATTCCCCACAATGCTTGGTAGTGGTGAAAACATCAGGATCTTTTTTTTTTTTTTTGAAAATTTGAAGTGAAACTCATTTAAGAACAAATATAGGGTGATCCTTGCTGGGATAAGCACTGATCTAGTCTAGCATCCTGTTCCCATGATGGTCACAGGGAAGCTCATGAATGGGAGCAGAGGACATCAGATTCCACTGGCTGTAATTTGCCACTCATAAGCACGTTATCTTTGAAATGTCCATCCAACAGAGATGGTTAATGTCAAGGAGCTCTGCTGGGATGCAGTTGTCTGAGGCTGCTGAGTATTAGTGCTAGCTTGCAAGCAAGCTCTTTTGAATGTACCTCTCAACCTCTTAAGCACAGCAAGTGGCCCTAAAGTTCATTGCCGCTCCACTAATGGAATTACCTACCCTGCAAGGGTAGCGCGGGTTGGCACCCACCCCACTGATATCCACACAACAAATGAAATTTTTTTCTGCTTCCAAATGACTTTTATTTTCTGTTTTGGCTTCTTTTTATTCTACACATGTTCTATTGATTTTGTTTTTATAAATTGTATTTTACTGTAAGCCTTGCTAGGGTCAAAGAATTTAAGAAACAAACAAAACATGGATTAAGATGTGACAACAAATCTAAAACAAGGATCTTTGCTCTAAATTCTGAATATGGTTCTTTAAAAATACCACATGGGAATTTATCTCAATGCTTGTACCGAAGGTATGCATCAGATTTACTTACACTGCCGTGACCTTGGCAACTGTGTGGCATTTTAAAGCACTGGTGACATTTATGTACCCAGTTGGATTCCAATAAGGAGGTTAATTTCCATAGATTAAATGCCAAGTTTCATACAGTGTGGAGTGATTTAATACTCCAATGTTGCCTGTTTGCAATTCACTAGCCAGCCCTTTTTATGACTAATTTGTAATTGCATCTGAAGGTGTTTTGTGATGTTTAATTTTTTTTTTATAAAGCAAGGTCATGTTAGAAACTCTGGTTAGTGGTGGAATATATTTGAAAGTGATGGAGTGCCCCAAGGACGATTGTATCAAATAACAAGAAAGTTTAAAAGCAACAACAGGGCCACTCACTTTTATCAGTTTCTACTGCAAGTAATCCTCCATATTTTTAAATTACAGTAGGTACTGTATCATTCTGAGCATGGCTATGCATAAATACTCAGACTTATCAGTAAGTCTGAATGAATTCCCAGGGACTTCTGAAAGTAGAGTGGACTACTTTTTGTTTGTTTGGTCGAAAACTTTTGCTACTCATCCAAGCAGCTTCTTCAGTTTGAGGAAGATTGGTAGGAATGCTCCAATTTCTCCTCCATTATAGTTTCACTTCACATACTTGCTTAATGTGGGGGATAAATTGGAGGTCGCCTACCAGCATTCCTCAGACTGAAGAACCTACTTGGATGAGTAGAGAAACATTTCAACCTAACAAAAAAAGCAGTCCAATTGCCATGTCTCGACCTCCGGATAACCTTGCCTGGCTGACTGAGAATCTTCACAGACATATTCCTAGGGACTTTGTCTCAGTCTGAATCTCAAATATTTGAGGAGATGCCTTCTCCCAACCTGCCCACCATTTGAGTATCTCCTAAGCAGCTCTTTTCTGGTGGCCTTCAACTTCTCTGAAATTCTCTTATGCAATTATGCCAATAGCTTGGCTTTTCCATGTGAAATGTTATACGTTAAGAAATCTTCATATTACAGTTGCCGCCCCACCATTTTACGTTTCATATACTGCAGTCTCGGTATATCGCGGGGCTACAGTATATGAAACAAAAGGCTCCTGGGGAAAGCTGCTTGGGCCTGTTTGAGGCCTCCAGCACTTACCCCAGGCCAGGCGCTGCCCCAAGAGGGCCTCAAACAGGCTTCGTGGGCCTCTTGGAAGCCCCAGAGGTGGTTTTCGGCAAACCAGAAGCGCCTTCCGGTTTGCCCAAAACCATTTCTGGGGCCTCCAGCAGGCCCAGGAAGGCTGTCGGAGGTCCATTCAGGGCAGTGCCAGGCCTGGGAGAAGTGCAGGAGGCCCCAGATAGGCCCTCCAGTCCCGACCTGACCAAGTATCTACATATCACATATTTTCAATTATCGTGGGTTAGGTCAGGTCCCTAACCGCAATAGGCAGGGGATTACTGTATTATCTGTTGTACATTGAGTTGCATAACCCAGAATGCAACAGACTTTTTTTTTGCAGAGATTTCTCACTCTATGGTGATTTGAATTTCTGCCCCAAAGTTACAGCATTTGTGTAACTGAAAAACACTATTCCACCCTCTGGGTTTAGATGGGTGGCGGTCAGAAGGAAAGCTTTTTCCTTTCAGGAGTGACACCTTAACTGTGGGCCTCTCTTCTTAGGTACGTACTCGTAGCAATTTCCCTACTTTTAAATATCAATTAATATCCATACTGTTAGTTTTGTACCAGATGCATGAAGATATGCTATTATTGATCTCTGTGCCACAGGCTGGTTGTAGTGCAATATACTGATGTACAATAAACCCATGCAGTCTTCATGTTGGCAGTGTGGTGGAAACAGAGTGATCCAAAGGGCAGAGCACCATGATGAACAGGATTTCAGGACAGTTTCGGATGCCACTGTGTATTATTAGTTTGCAATGGATGTTGCTTAGCAGCAAAAGAAACGGGATTAACATCCAAAGTTTGATGTTTTAAAACAGAAAATATGCAACAAGACAAGAGCGTAATCGTAAAATGCATATTTATTTCTATATGGGATTCAGGGCAAAGATTATATCTATTTCTAGATACTGTACCAGTCACAGAAACCAATAAGTGAGTGTAAAAAGCATTGATTTATTTTATGATTGTGTAAAATCTGATTGCATTTTCAACATTAAAAATGAAACAAAATGAAAGAAATTCCCCAGTTACTTCTAACCCAAAGTTTTTTTTTTTCAACCAGTCTGTAACCTCAGGAAATTCAGTGTCCTTCCAGAGTTTAACCACACAAGTATTAGCTGTAACTAATAAATATTGGATAAAGGCTAATGGTTAACACATTCCGTCTTCTGAAGTAACGTTGAGCTTTGGGAGAGGATGTTTCCTGTGAGCCTTCTCCTTCTTTGAGGGATTTTTCCAAAAGAAATGAATCATTTATGTGTTATTTGGAAAGTATGTGGAGAAGGCCAGTTGTTTTCGAGGGATGAAGGATAAGATTATCAAATAAAAGCGTTCCTGTGGGCAGGAAGGAACACGGAAGTGACTAACCGTGACTCACTTCAGGAGTGAGAGAAAAGCCACCAACAGCTGTCTCTGGTTTGTTGCTCTCATTGTGCTGAAAACCCCGATGCAAACAATTGTGCTACAAAGGGGCTGGAAAGCTACAGTTAAAGCTTCCGGAGCTTAAAAAAGTTACTTTTCTAGACAACAGCTCTGAGAAACTACCCATCAGGGTTGTCCAGCTTTTTTCACGGACTAATTTCCTCCTGGTTCAGGGGAAAAAACACACAATGAAAGGCTCTTTGAAGGTAACATATATGGCAGATAGGGCAGGTACTGAGGAAATAAAATAGCCAGGGTTGACTAATAGCCACTACCGTACTTCATACAGCAACTACTTTTTGTTTTGAATAGCCTTTTGCCCTCCCCCAGTCACGAGGTCGCGTTTTCGCAAGAACTGGTTTCCCTGTCCGCACTTTGCTAAACTGCTATTTGTTCCGATTTAGTTCGATATTTTCCCCTTATCTGGTTCAATTTCAGAAATTATTTTTTAGGATAATGTCATACCGTTGTTCTTCCATTCAAAGTAATGTAGCTAATTTTCCGGTTCTCCCTTTAGATTACTTACAACGTGGCGCATTGATTTTGATAGCCTATTCCGTGACTGGAAAAAGCAAAATTGTACCCAAAAGAGGAAGTAGAAGGACCGGAGAAGTCAGCGGAAATGATCACACTGCAGGAGGATTTCTTTTTTGGCTTTTCTGACGGCAGGATAAGGCATACAGAGGGGAAACCCAGGAAAAAAACTGTGCATGCTGTCCGCAGTTTGAGCCAAATCGCTTCAAAAAGCAGTCTAGAAATTGGTTTAAAAAACCACCACCCCTGGTGGCCATCGCAAGAAAAACCAACACAGTGGCCGAAAAGGGGCGTGGCCAAGGGAGCTCCATGGAAAAAGTGATTGGAAGTGTGGTAAGTGATTTTTAAGGCAATTTGACTTTAAGCAGAAGGTGATTCAAAACCTAAGTGCAGTAGGGCTCTGACTGAGGGAAACCCAACTGGGACTCCAGCGCCTGATGCAAGGCAGGTTTTTCAGTGCAAAATCTACCACCAAGATTGGAACACATAGTTATTTTTAAAACTGTATAATTTTTCTTGTCTTTAGAATGCATGAAAAATGAAAAACCATTTTGGGAGAACAATCAAATGTCTCCTGGTAGCATCAACTTGACCTCTCACATTTGGGAGCATACTTGTACAAAATATTCTGTTCTGCAAAACTTTTTTTAGGTGGGGGAATGGTCTTTTAAAAGTTAGCTGCAGTAGACAGATTGATTTCCTATGTATATTACTCATCTTACAGTTCTGTGGTTTATCTCTATGTAGGCCTGCTTTGATTCAAAAAGGGAAAAAACACTGCAAATATTTTAGCAAATAATGGAAACCTGAAAGGTGGTGGTGGTGGGGAACAGGACCTTTCCCCCGCCTCTCACAATAGAGCCAAGAAACCTCACATGGATTAACAATGTCTTGACAGGCTGTTTTGAGTCTGTCAACATAACCGGTCTCAATGAGAATGAGAAACTTAGGCCCCGGTCCCACGTCCTTTTAAAAGCAGTTTAAATTACCAGATAAACTGTGTCTAAAAATGCTGTCCCCATGGCCACAGGGCTTTTTGAAAAAAAAGAAAAAAGAAAACCTGGTAATGCCCCTTTAAGCGAGGTTTCTGTGATTAACCCAAGAGGTAGGGAATGTTTTGCCTCGCTTTGAAAATCCAGCTTTTAAGGAGGCAGACGCCGTGGGACCACGCAGATGATCCGGGTTTCTTTTTCTTTCTGTTCCTGGGGCCGATCGGCACTGTTTTTTTAAAATTCCCTGCACATTGGAGCAACAGGAAGTTCAATCAGGTCCGATAAGCATTAATTTCCCCCAGCCAAGTGGTCCGTTTTTTTTTCCAAATGCTAGCGCCACCTGCTGGCCAAGGGGGCTGAACTGCACTTTAAAATAAATAAAAAAACAGCTTTGGACGTGGGAATTCTTGTCCCACATATTAAATCAAGTGATGGGACAAAGAGGAAAAGCTGGACCTTCAGAAGATCAGGATCAAAACCCAGGTGTGACCACGGCCTTGGTGAGACTTTTTTACATCCCAGTCACCTGCTAGGAGAGTTTCGAATGATATATGGGCCATCAGCCACAATATGAAGGTGCAATCAGAGGACGACATTGTTTCAGATCACATGGAAAAGGTTTCTTTTCTGGGGTCCATCTCTTCTGCCCATGGAGGAATCATTCCAACCCAGCGTTAAAAATGTGTAGTTCTGCTTGACCAAAATGAAGAGAGACCTATGGAAGAAGACTCCCTTCAACCTCTGCTGTTCATCACACTAGTTGACCTTCTCCCACCTATGTAAGCTGTTGCAGAGTGCACATGCAGGGTACACCTATGTTGTTTTGTTGTTGTTGTTGCTGCTGTTGCTGTTGCTGTTAATATACCCATTAATTACTTCCATGCAATTTTGTCATGTCTGTCCATGGACTCAGTGGCCTCACAGGCCCCTTCCCAATCAATTATTCAATTATTCTATGGTTTATATAATTCCAACAAATATTTGTATGTGAGATGTACCCATTTGCTTCCAGATCTAACTATGGTGTGGGCAAAAAGGTTCTCAGGGAAGTCTGTGATAGGCACAAGCTGAGATTCCCCATCCACTTAAAACCTTCCCTTAAGCACAAAGTGTGTAGAAGATTTGCTCTCAAGATGTAGACCGGCCATTTCCATGATTCAGGCCCCAAAGCCTTCACCAAACAGAGGGCCAAAGCACCATGACTGGCCCAAGTCACTTGCCACTAGAGGAGAAGAATAAGACACTGACTGTCTCATCTTCTTCCATGCCTAGAAGCAAACCAGGCTCATGGTTGAGTCTTTGTTCAACACTGCTAAGAAAACAGAATCCACCACATCTGAAGTCAATATTGCTGCCTGAGGCAATGGTTTCCTTTTGCCTAATGAGAGGGCAGCCCGTTATTTCAGATGCTTGGTCTCTTAAAAAGTTTTACAGCAGCTATGCCTGCATTTCTTCTCCTAAGAAGTCTACACCTGGAAAGCAGTTCTCTCCCTCTCTTTGATAGAGACATAATGTGAATTCCATTTGTTTTGAAGCTAATAAATCCTCAGTTCCAATGGACCTCCTTCCTGAGTGGACCTCCTCTTCCTTACTGCTGTTATCAACATTGTCCTGTCCCTTTCCCTTGTTTCTGTAGGCATACTCCAGACAGCAACCCAGAAGGTGGTTCATCTTTATGCTCTCAGTCTTGTTTCTGTGAATTTGCACAGAAGAGCTAGGTGTGTCATTACCAGGAGAAAGGAGGAGAAGGTATAGCAGACCTAGAGGATTCTAGACTTAGCAATGAGACGTCTCCAGAGGTAAAAAGCAAAGTGTGCAGCTTACATACCACCTTATAGCACTTACAGCACTCTCTGGGTGGTTTACAAGTAATTATCCAGGCTAGACATTGCTCCCCAGTGAGCTGGGTACACATTTCACCACCTTGGAAGGATGGTTGAGTGAACCTTGAGCCTGCTACCTGGAATTGAACTCCAGCTCATGAGCACAGTTATGGCTGAAGTACAGCAATTTAACCACTGTGCCATGAGGCTCCATTACCACCACTGAGGTAAGCTCCTTTCCTGCAGCCAATGATGTCAATTCTGATGTTGACATTCCTGCTTCAGTCAAGTTTGGAGTGCCTTGCATTGATGATCGAGATCAGGGGTGTCCAAACTTTTTGTCAGGAGGGCCAGATTTGGTGAGGTGACAATGTCCGGGGGCTGACCATTCAGCTGCATTTGGCCCCCGTGCTGGACTTTGCACAAGCCTCTAGGACACGAAAGGAGGCAGGGAGGACACTGCAGCAATGGAACTGGGGGCAGGTAGGCTGGGGGAACAGATGGAGGCAGGGAGGGCAGGCAAACCATAAAACTGCAAGCTGACATCTCCATCTGGTATGGGGAGGGGCCAGCTGGTGGGGATGCATGACAGGCTGAGCCGGCGGGGAGAAGAGGCTGTGGGCCACTCAAAATTTGAAAACAGGCCACATTTGGCCCCCAGTCCTGACTTTGGACATGCCTGATTTAGATGATAAGAGAACTGAGATCACAGATTCCTCCTATAGCATGTAAGTTAGCCCTACAAATAACTCTATAAGCTGACTTGCTAGGAACACAGAGGTGATGTGCATTGGCACTCAAGGTCAAATAAATGCTTAACATATGAGAGTTCATCCAAGTACTGAACAAGATCTATATATCATGGCATGTACTTTTCACCTCCTCGGGATCTTGCATTTAGTATATGCTGTGTATTTCCCCCCCCCCCCAGGTTGATCACTGTAAGGTAAGCGAGGGCTTACACTGCCAGTTGACACATGTATCTCTGGGTAATTCCAATTTTGGAAGAGAAAACAGGCTAATTATATGGAGCAAGTTGCATCTCAACATTTCATGTTTCTCAGACAGTATGAATCCTTGGGTTGATTTGTATATGTTATTGGTATTTTCTAGAGATGGGCATTTGAGTGACAGGACTTGCTTTCAAGTCACACTTCAGTTGCATTAGTCTCTTGATTTTGACTCAACTCAGGTTACACCCCCCTATGTCCTGGAGTCAAATTGTGACTCAGGATCCCCCTTTTTTCTAGGAGAAGAATGTGTGTTTTTCATAGGGTCTCAGATTCAGACTTTGGATTTGCATCCAAAGACTTGTCAACATCCCTGGTATTTCCTCCCACCCCATTCCTTCCATCTCTGTTTCTGATTTCATCCCCATCTGCATCCCCCCCCCCCCGCATGAGGCTAAACACCAGAGACTGGAATTTCTGTTTTCTCTAGAAAGGGGTAGGTCACTAAGCACAGATTTTGTCTTGGAGTTAAAATCACTGCTCAGATTCCAAAACAGGACTTGTAGTTCGCATGTTGCTGGCTTTAATAACACAACACCTAAGCTATGCTTAACTTCATAATTAACCATAACCAACAGTATGGTTGAAATAGGCACCCCCCCTTTTATATGCATGTTGCCTGAAGATCATGCTGGACTTTCTTTCCTAAAGGAAATCAGTCGGTGGGTTCGTTGGGCCACTGCACATCTTTGTAAAAGGCACCTTTGCAGCTTCTGATCTGATAATAACGTTCAAGTTCCAGGCCTGGTACTGTTGATCTCCAGCCGATAAACCCTTGGGTTGTTTGAGGCACAGGAGGAGATGGATGGATCTGAAATGGAGAAGTAAATCTTTCATTTATTCACTCACACATTGAGATCATAACCTTGCATGACAAAAAAAATCAAACTCAAGGCAGCCTCCAAATTTAAACAAACACAATTAAAATAATGCAAAATATGCAGCAGTAGAAACATCATGAAGGGCAATGTAGTTTTTGATGGCCTGGTGTCAGATCCCTTCAACATCCGAAGCAGAGTGAAGCAGGGCTGTGTCCTTGCGCCAACCTTGTTTGGGACCTTCTTTGCTACCATGCTGAAGTATGCTTTTGGAACTTCAACAGAGGGTATCTATCTCCGGACCAGATCAGATGGAAAACTCTTCAACCTCTCTAGATTGAGAGCAAAGTCTAAGGTACAGGTGAAGTGTTTGCGGGATCTCCTCTTCGATGCTGATGCCGCCATTACTGCTCACTCTGCCAAAGATCTCCAACAACTCATGGACCATTTTAGTAAAGCTTACAAAGATTTTGGGCTAGAAATCAGCCTGAAAAAACACAAATAATGGACCAGAATGTGGACTCTCCTCCTCACATTACAATTTCTGAAAAAGAACTGGAAGTTGTCCATGACTTTGTGTATCTTGGCTCAACTATCTCAGATACACTCTCACTAGAGTCTGAGCTGAATAAACGTATAGGTAAAGCAGCAACTATGTTTTCCAGACTAACAAATAGAGTATGGCTCAATAAGAAGCTGACAGAACATACAAAGATACAGGTCTATAAAGCTTGCGTACTGAGCACACTTTTGTATTGCAGCGAGTCTTGGATCATCCATGCCTGACAGGAAAGAAAGCTTAATACCTTCCATATGCGCTGTCTTAGGCAAATATTCAACATTACCTGGCACGACAAAGTTCCAAATAGCATAGTCCTGAATCGAGCTGGAATCCCTAGCATGTACACTTCATTGAAACAGCGACACCTACGCTGGCTTGGACACATTGTGAGAATGGATGACGGTCAGATCCCAAAAGATCTTCTATATGGAGAACTAATGTAGGGAAAGCGCCCCAGAGAGAGACCACAGCTGTGGTATAAGGATATCTGTAAGAGGGACCTGAAGGCTTAGGGAATGGACCTCAACAGTTGGGAAACCCTGACCTCTGATCGCACTGTCTGGAGGCAAGAGATACAGCATGGTCTACATAAATTTGAAGAGGCACTTGTCCAACAGGCAGAGGAAAAGAGGCAGGCACAGAAAAAACGAAACTCGAGGACCGGGCAAGAAACAGAATACATCTGCCCCCAGTGCGGTATAGACTGCCATTCCCGAATTGGTCTATTTAGTCACACTAGGTGTTGTTTTTAGGATCTCTACTCCAGGCATGATACCATAGTCTTTCGAGACTGAAGGATGCCAATGAATGATGAGAAACATCATAAAACATTACTGTAAAAAAAGGATCAGCAGAATACTGAAGATGAGAAGTTAAATGAAATATAAAGGCAAGCTTTTACAAAAAAAGGCCTGCCAGAATGCAAATTTGAAGAATCTATTAAAACCACACAAAGGGTCAGCTGTGTAATACAATAAAATTAATATTTTATTAATATTCAAATGCATTCTATACCTTAAGATCAGAGCAGTGCAGATTTGTATTTCTGGACTCCGAGAATTTCCCAGACCCCAAAACACAATTCTGTACACCTCTATTCAAAATCTTAATTAGGCTGTGCTGGGTAGCTCTAGGGGTGCCCTGTTTATTTTTCTGTCTGCAAAACAGAGGCTGGGAGTCCAATGCCTCACTGTGCTTCCTGCAAGTAGAGGCAGCCTGTGTGGCTTTGGGCAATCTGCACAGTCCCAGGGCACCCCTAGAAGAAGTGGTAAACTTCTGAGTATTCCTCTGGAAAACCCTGGAAAAGGATCACTATAAGTCAGAACTTACTTGATGGATCATCATCATCATCATCATCATCATCATCATCATCATCATCATCATCATCATCATCATCATCAGTGCACACAGTCCTGATCCAGATTGGGACTGACACATGGGTAAAGGGAGGTTTTTATATGTCTTATCCTCAGATGTTCTTTATTTGAAATGCTGCTGCTAGAGTGTTTTAAGTATGTTTCTGTTGGTTTTACTGGACCTCTCAGCAGTTTTCGATACTATCAATCATAATATCCTCCTGACCCATCTCTCTGGAAGAAGAAGACTTGGGGGCACCATTTTACAATGGATCCTTCCTGGAGGAGGAGAGAACGCAGAAGGTGGTGCTAGGGGGGATTCATATTCGACACTCCGGCTGCTGACCTGTGAGGTCTCTCAGGGTTCTAGTTTGTCTCCTATGTTATTCAACATCTGCATGAAACTACTTGGAGAGAATATCTGGAGTTTTGGCATTTGGTGTTACCAGTATACGGATGATGACACACTCTCTACCTCTCCTTGCCACCTGAATCAAAGGAAGCTACTTTGGCTTTAGATCTGTGTTTGGTATCAGTAATGAACCAGATGAGGGTGAACAAATTGAATCTTAATCCAGACAAAACAGATTTACCATTCTGGTAAATGGAAAGGGAGATTAAGGATCCAGCCTATACTGGAGGGGATTATCTTCCAGTTTAAAAAAAAGAGGTACACAGTTTTGGGGTGCTCCTAGATTCACCTTGCCCAGATCTCAGAAGTGGCCAGGAGTGTATTATTAAAACCAGTGCGCCAACTACATCTGTTTCTTGAGAGATCTGCTGTGCCCACTGTGCCATGCTCTTTAGTTCATTCCCAACTGGTGGGGCTACAGATGGAAAGTCTCTGGAAACTTTAGCAGGCCCAGAATGCAGCAGGATCAGGGATGCAACGATCACATAACACCCTTGTGACAGCTGCTCCACTGGCTGCCAATCAGTTTCGAGGTGCAATTCAAAGTGCTTGCTTTAACCTATAAATGGCCTAGGCCCAAATACTTCAACGACTATATCTTCCAGTATGAGCCGGATTGGGTGCTAAGGTTACCAGGAGAGGCCTTTTTCTTGGTCTTCAATATTCACAAGTGTGTTTGATGAGAACACAAGAGGTGTTCTCTGTTGCTCCTCCTGGACTTTGGAACTCTCTTCCACAGGCGGCCAGACTTGCCCCATCTTTGCTGTTCTGCTGTAAGCAGGCAAAAACCTTCATCTCCAGGCAGGCTTTCCCTGAACGACTGGGTACCTATTATGCGACTTTTAGATGGATTTTTATGCATTACTGCTTGGACTAATTTTATAGTAATACAATACTTGTGTTTTTTCCATTTTTAGTCTTCCATCTCTCCGAGTGGCATTCCCCGCCCCCTTTAGATGTTTGGTTCTTGTTCATAGCTTTAATATTGCCATTTTAAATGATGTAAACATTCCTCTTCGCAATCATTGTTTTTAGCTCTGAATATTGTCTTTCATGTTTTTTGGTAACGGTTGTACTTTTGTTGTCTCCAGCCTGGTATATTGCCCTTCGGTGTTGTAAGCTGCCTTGGGTCCTTTCCAAGGAGAAAGGTGGGGTAAAATATTTAAAATAAATAAATTAAATCTAAACTGTCTTGAGTCCTTTACAGACAGAAAGGCAGGGTATACATAAAATGAACGAACAAATGAATGATCAACAATAACTAGTTAGTAAGAAACATAATTATGTAACATTTGCTTTTCACAGGAAACAAACTCTATCCCCAGCATCTCAGAACAGCAATTAACTTGTATATGGAAACAGGAGGACAGGATCGTTTATTAACTAGGCCATTCTCTCTATAAATTGCTTCCGATGCACAGAAGTAAACACTAATGTTAAAACATCTTTATTAAGCACTACTTGCTTTGATTGGCAGAGTAGTTAGTTGAATGGGAAAATAGAAGACCGATTAGTGGCCAGATGTTTTTTTGCATGAAGGAACAATTCATTCCTTACTATAAATGAATTTGGCTAATTAGTAACTAACCCAGCTGCAGGGATGGGTGTGTGTGCAGGCGGGTGATCGAGCACGAGAAGTGAGGGCTGGAACGTCTTTGCCATCACTGTTGAACTAGCTTTGGCTAGACCCCTTCCACTAAGGCCGGCTGGAAGTGCTTTTCTATGTATCATTCTAACATCTGGGGACTTAATCAGAGACGGAAAGACACATTTGAGAAAGCAATGATTCTGGTTTGTTCTCTTGCCAGGGCCACTTTGGCTTTGTTCCTCAGCCAAGCCTGGAAAATGTTTGCGATATCTAGGTGGAGTCCTTGCTTTGAAGCGATTGCCACTTCTTTGTTTTAGTTTTCATTTTCGTTCCCCCCCCCGCCCGCCCCCATGGCTATACTGTACATGCCACCCACTGCGCTGAACAATGGGGACCACTTTGTTATTCTGCCTCCCTGCTGTACTACCCACAGCGAGTGGGAACGGATTCAAAGACTTCTGGCCTAAATCTGGATGTGGGAAATTCATATGGGACAGAACCTGAGTGTCATTTCACGTTGCCAGTATTTAAATACAAAGATACGGCCCTCCACATGTGCTCAGAGGAGACTAAGCTGTTTCTGGATGAGCAAATGGTGTCTTGCAGGCATCACCAGGCATTGTTCCAAACCTCCATATGCTACAAAATTCCAGATGCAATGTGAAGAAGCAAGTTTGGCAGGGTGGAAGTTGGGCAAAGGGTGGCAATTGGTTATGCGGTTTCACCAACTATGCGTATATTTCTGTCCCTGTGACTTATTCTGCCTTAAGGATGCGCATTTCCTGTCCTTTCCGTTGAGGCCACACTCTGTAATGATGCTTCAGAGGCAGGTGGCAACTGTGCTTAGGCCGCTACCGCACTTCAAACAGCAACTACTTTTTGTTTTGAATTGCCTTTTGCCCTCCCCCTGTCACGTGGTCGCTGAAGCCATTCAGCATTCCGCACTTGGGCATTATCTCAAGAACCGGTTTCCCCATCTGCACTTTGCTAAACCACTTTTTCTTCCAATTTAGTCCAACATTTTCCCATTATCTGGTTCAATTTCAGAAATTATTCTTTAGGATAACGTCATGCCATCATTCTTCCATTCAAAGTAATATAGCTAATTTTCCGGTTCTCCCTTTAGATTACTTACAACGTGGCACATTGATTTTGATAGCCTATTCCGTGACGGGAAGAAGCAAAATTGTACCCAAAAGAGGAAGTAGAAGGACCAGAGAAGTTGGCGGAAATGATTACACTGCAGGAGGATTTCTTTTTTGGCTTTTCTGACGGCAGGATAAGGCATACAAGGGGGAAACCCCGAAAACAATGGTGCGTGGTGTCCGCAGTTTGAGCCAAATCGCTTCAAAAAGCGGTCTAGAAATTGGTTTTAAAAAACACCACCCCTGGTGGCCTTCGCAAGAAAAACTGGCACCTCACCCAAAAAGGGGCATGGCCAAGGGGGCTTCGCGGAAAAAGCGATTGGAAATGTGGTAAGTGATTTTAAAGGCGATTTGATTTTAAGCAAAAGGCGATTCAAAACCTAAGTGCAGTAGGGCTCTTATTAGATGCATATGAAGCCTAGAGGTGCAAGGTTGTCTTTCTCCCCCTACCCAACATAGGGTGTAAACAGAGATACATATACTGTGGCTTGTATTTTAGACTTCTAGAGGAATTATCTGGTATGAGCTATTTTCAAACAATGAGGCAATATACAGAACATTGTGAACTTGTTCTGTTCTGCTCCATGCCCGATCTGGACCTTTTGGGTCTAGAGATAAGGTGAGTTTGTTTGTTTATTGTTTGTTTATTGTTTATTTGTTTGTTAGCTCAGTTGGAGGACTTCTGACATGCACAGAAGGGGCATTTTAAGGGAGATTGGTGCCAGTGAAGTGACCCTTTCCATTGTGATCAGAGTCGGCTCATCTGATGGGTAGAATGAGAAAGGAGGGGGCATTTTGCCCCCTCTGGGCAAACAAGCACAAGACTTGCCTGGGAGTCTCATTCCTGATGGGAGGGGGGAGGAGGACCTCCTCCCCCAACAGCAGCCTCTTCTGCAAGCGGCATTCCCCACCCACCCACCGCCTGATTCTAGTGCTAGTGTGAGTCTAACTGGTCGCTCCTGAGGGCCGGATAGGAATTTTTGACCCATTCCCAAATTGGGCCAAGGAATGGGGATTTTTCGCCTATCCTACACTGGCATTTGGTGGGTGGATTAATTAGAAGGTAGGAGTTCCGGTCACACTGGGCAGTAGTGTGGATGTTAAAGGCTATTGGTGAGTCGGAAGAGGGGGATATCCAATCCTAGACCCTCCAACCTCAGAACGCTGTGGATCGGGAGATTACAGTGTTTGAGGGAGGATGCTCTCAGAGGCCTTTCTGGGTCATGAGTTAACATCACCAGGGGTGGCTGGCACCAGGGAGTCATGCCTGGGTTTACCGGCCTTGGGGTCACAGTCTAAGTGACTGCACCATCAGGGGGTAGTGATTTACCCTAAAAGCTTGTGGGTTGGAGGGTTCCCAGGAGACCTCGGGGTTACAACCACTGGACTGCACTACATCAGGCGCCTCTTAAGTTTACATTGGGTTAAAGGTTCAAGAGTCCAGTAAAGTGTGGCCCTTATTAATCTCAATTGCGTTATCTCACTTCTTAATTTTGCCTTGGTGGGGGGAGGGTAAAAGGTGGTCCTCTACTGCTTTCTGGCTGCATCCTATGAAACAATTATTCTCCATACAATTGAAATGGAAAATATTTTTTAAAAATAAAAATCTGATCATTAAAAAATTGGTAGGATTCTTATTTTTACTGAAAATAAGCACATGGGTCATGTCATACTCTACACGTGACCTGCTAAATCTGTGCCCACCATGGGTGTTTTGAGCCCTGTTATGCGATCACTGAACCCTCTGTCACTTTTTCTCCATTTTCTTCTGGATTGCTCATTCCCAATTGCAGTTAGCAAAGAGGAAATATAAGTTTGTTCATCACCATTGTTGGTGGATAGGATGGAAAGAATTCTCACCATCCTCTTCCAGTGAGGAAACAGGATGTGCACCCACGGGTGCATGTAAATATGTGCACTCACACAACTGTATCCTCCTAAGCTTATAGCTGGCTTCATGTCCAGTCCAAGAAGAAGGTGGAGCCATGTGCTGCAAGAATCCAAGGGCATGGAAACCAAACACTGTTGCCACACAGAGAGAGCCTTCCTCCTTCAGAAAATGTTGACTACCATATTTGAAAGGCCACACTCCTAATGCTGGTTGATGCAATGTCCTTGTGAAGAAATAGGACTATCAAACTTTCAACAACTCTTACAAAAGCTGGCTTTGTATGTGTTCCTGAAACATCTTTTTCAATTCCAGCCTGTGCTTCCAGGACTTGCAGAGATGAGATAACTATCCTGATAATATATAATTTTCAGGTCTTACAGGAGGACCATTTTATTGCAAGGCCTAGCACTGGACAATGAAACCTCTATTCAGCAGAACACATGAAGGATCTCATCCTGTTTTCAGCAGCCCTTTTAAAGTCACCCTCAGGATTCTGACCTTTACTCAAAAGACCTACCATTGCAAAACAATTTATTAGGAATCTTTAAGCAGCTTACCAAAGGCACAAATTAGAGATGGGCACAAAAAGGAAAAATAATGTTTCACTTCATTTCATTTCTGTTGTTTCATTTCGTTTTGTTTGTAACAAATTTTTGAAGTAGTTTTGTTATGAAACAAAATGCTATGCTCCTCTGGGTCCTGAAGGACCAAAATGGCAGGGGAGCTTCCTCAAGCAATTCTAGGTAACCCCCTGAAATTTGGAAAGGTTTAGGGTTCAAGGGGCTGAGTTATGAAGCTCCAAAGGTTGTGCTGCTAGGGAAAAAAATATTCATAATTGGATTCTGAACTTCGGAAGCCAAGCCGCGGGCAAGCCATGGCTTGGGTCCCAATTCCAATTAGAAATGTTTTTTTCCCCTAGGGGTACCCCTTTGGAGCTTCATAACTCAGTTCCATGACTCTCAAACCTTTCCAAATTTTGGGGGATATCAGGGAAGAGCTTGAGCTTTCCTGCCATTGATTCCTCTAGGACAAATTGCTTCATTCTAGAGGGGAAAACAGTGTTGCTTGACAAAATGAAATTTAATGCGTCCTACAATTTTGTTAGGTAATGAAGTAATTTGTTACCCAATGAAACAATGAAAGAGCATTTTTTTTTTTTGCTTTGTGCCTATCTCTGGCACACATTTTTGTTTAATTCTGGTGCCATTTGCAATCACAGTGATATCACCTAACCTTAATATATTTTTCCACTGGTGTCACAGGCCGGATTTGCAAGTGTTCTGGAAGCGGGATCTTGGGCTTAGCAGGTTCTTTCTTTTCATCTTTTAACAACTAAAATAGAGGAACATAATAAAACAAATTGCCACTTCAGGCTGAGCGGTGCATTGTGATAACATTGTAATAGCTCATATCTATCTAGATATTTATCCTGTTCCCATTACAGCAGTACTTGATGACCTCGTGCTTGGCATCTGATACAAGACCATTTATTATACAGGTTTGGATGCATTTGAAATTCACCTTTCATACAGAGAATTAATTCTCATTTTAGGGTATGAAGTGAACCTGGCGGACACATTTATAGCCATGAGTAATTTACACTGGATGTTTCCAGGAAAGACGTTGTGTTAATATGTGGCAGCAGAAACAACAAAGGTATTTCTGGCTTAGTAAAACTTGCCAGTCTTTGAACATTGTGTAACATACTTGTTTTCACATTATACACGTCAGCCCAGAAGAATGCTCCAAGATCAGTGCAGCATGCTGTGGTGAACAAGTGAGGATTGGATTGCAACCTGCAGGATCTTTAAACTGGCTCATTTATCAAGCAATTAAAAGTTGTAAATGAGGACCAGAAATATTGATAACCCACATAAATATGTTTAATAAGAAAAATATATTTATACACAGCAAGTAAAAGGTTTTGTCGCAATATTGTTGGTGTGCAAGTAACATATTCCAGAAACAGATGGAAAAGACTATCTGTCCCAAGGAAGATGGTAGATAGCCTCATCCAAGAGAAAATCTTAAAACACATAAAAGAACAAACCTTGCTGAGGGAAAATCAGCATGACTTCCGTAAGGGTAAGTCTTGCCTGATAAACCTTTTAGAATTCTTTGAAAAGGTCAACAGGCATGTGGATTTGGGTGAACTGGTGGATATTGTCTATCTTGATTTTCAGAAGGCTTTTGACACAGTCTTTCACCAAAGGCTGCTGAGAAAATTGCACAGTCAGGTCCAGTGTTATTGGATAAGTTTCAATTGTTGAGACCCGAGGATGTGGACAGGGTGCTTGGATCTGTCCGTTCCACCACCACACTGCTCGACCCTTGCCCTTCTTGGCTAATTGAAAGATCTGCCAAGGGAGTTCGCACCTGGGTCCAGGAAGCTGTAAATGCCTCTTTAAGAGAGGGAGTGGTCCCTGCTGCCTTAAAAGAGGCAGTAATTAGACCACTCCTAAAAAAACCTAACCTGGACCCAGGACTAGTGGTTAACTACCAACCAGTAGCGAACCTCCCTTATTTGGGCAAGGTGTTGGAGCGGGTGGTGGCTGAACAGCTCCAGGCGCTGCTGGATGAAACGGATTTTCTGGATCCATTTCAATCTGGTTTCAGGCCGGGTTTTGGAACAGAGACTGCCTTGGTCGCCCTGTATGATGACCTTTGCCGGGAGAGAGACAGGGGGAGTGCAACCCTGTTGATACTCCTGGACCTCTCGGCGGCTTTCGACACCATCGACCATGGTGTCCTTCTGGATAGGCTGGCCAGGTTGGGAATTGGAGGCACCGCTTTGCGGTGGTTCCAATCCTTCCTGGCTGACCGTGTCCAGAAGGTGGTGCTGGGGGATAGTAGCTCTGCCCCATGGCGTTTACGTCATGGGGTTCCACAGGGCTCAATACTATCCCCCATGCTGTTTAACATCTACATGGAACCGCTGGGAGAGGTCAGGAGGTTTGGGCTGAGGAGTCAGCAATATGCTGATGATACTCAGCTCTACCTCTCATTCTCCACCAATCCAGGTGAGGCGGTTTCTGTTCTGAACTCGTGTCTGGGCCAGATAATGGACTGGATGAGGGTTAATAAATTGAAACTCAATCCAGACAAGACGGAAGTGCTGTTAGTGGGTGCCTCGTCAGACAGGCTAGAGGGCCACTTCCCTGTCCTGGATGGGGTTGCACTCCCCCTAAGGGACAGGGTCCGTAGCTTGGGGGTGCTCCTGGACCCCGGTCTAACTCTGGAAGCCCAGGTGGACTCGGTGGCCAGGGGTGCCTTTCTCCAGCTGCGGAATATATACCAGCTGCGCCCCTACCTAGATGAACGGAGCCTTATGACAGTTACGCATGCACTGGTAACATCCCTTATTGATTACTGTAATGCGCTTTACGTGGGGCTGCCTTTGAAGATGGTTCAGCGATTGCAACTGGTTCAGAATCGTGCTGCACGGTTGGTGAGTGGTAGGGCCACCAAGGAACACATAACGCCGATTCTGTATAACCTTCACTGGTTACCAGTTGCTGCCCGAGCCCAATTCAAAGTGCTTGTTTTGACATATAAAGCCCTAAACGGCTTAGGACCTAGATACCTGAAGGACCGCCTCCTTCCATATGAACCTACCCGGCAATTAAGATCTAGTCAGGGAGCCCTCCTGAAAGAACCATCCCTTAAGGAGGTGAAGGGGATGGCTTGCAGGAATAGGGCTTTTTCAGCAACTGCCCCCAGACTATGGAATGCCCTCCCAAATGAGACTCGCCAGGCGCCAACGTTGATAACATTTCGGTGCCAGGTAAAAACCTTCCTATTCCAAAAGTTTTTTAACTAATGATTGTGGGTCCTGATGACAATTTTAGTTGTGTGTTTTTAATATATTGTATTTATTGCATTTACATGTTTTTATTGTTCTAATTTTATTGTATCTTGATGTTTTAATTGTTCATTCTGATTGTGAGCCGCCCAGAGACCTTTGGGTAGTGGGCGGCATACAAGCTATATAAATAAATAAATAAATAAATAAATAAATAAATAAATAAATAAATAAATAAATAAATAAATAAGAGGGCAGGTCCTCTTATGCATTGAGAACTGGTTGAGATCCTGGAGACAAGAGTAGGTGTCAATGAGAAATTTTTCACAATGGAGAGAGGTGAAAAGCGGTGTGCCCCAGGGATCTGTCCTGGGACCAGTGCTTTTCAATCTGTTCATAAATGACCTGGAGACAGGGGTAAGCAGTGAGGTGACCAAGTTTGCAGATGACATGAAACTTTTCCATGTGGTAAAAACCAGAGAAGATTGTGAAGAGCTCCAGAAGGATCTCTCTCCAAACTGAGGGAGTGGGCTGCCAAATGACAAATGCATTTCAATGTAGGAAAATGTAAAGTAATGCATAGTGGGGCAAAAAAATCCAAACTTTATCTATCAAATCATGGGCTCTGAGCTATCCATGATGGATCAGGAAAGAGATCTTGGTGTGCTGGTGGACAGCTCAATGAAAGTGGCAGTGGTGAAGAAGGCCAATTCCATGCTAGGGATTATCAAAAAGGGGACTGAAAATAAAACAACCAACATTATAATGCCATTGTACAAAAGGATAGTAAGGCCCCACCTGGAGTATTGTGTACAATTCTTTTCACTGCATCTCAAAAAAGACATAGTGGAACTGGAAAAGGTGCAGAAGAGAGCGACTATGATTACTGGGCTAGGAGACCTCCCTTATAACGAAAGGCTAAAACATTTGAGGCTCTTTAGTCTGGAAAAGCGGTGCCTGAGACGTACTTGCCTGATAAACCTTTTAGAATTCTTTGAAAAGGTTAACAGGCATGTAGATTTGGGTGAACTGGTGGATATTGAGACGTACAAAAATAATACAGGGCGTGAGTAAAGTGGATAGAGGGACGCTCTTCTCCCTCTGACAAAATACCAGAACTAGGAGACATCCACTCAAATTGAAGGTTGGGAGAGAAAACAGACAAAAGAATTTTTTTTAACCCAGCATGTTGTTAGTCTGTGGAACTCCCTGCCACAGGATGTGGTGATAGCATCTAGCCTGGATGCCTTCCAAAGGGGATTGGACAGAGTCCTGGAGGAAAAGTCTATCAGAGGTTACAAGCCATGCTTAAAACCAGGGTACTTTAAGGGCAAAATGCATGGGAGTGGTATCAGGAGACAGATATCTAGTCTCGTGCGCTCCCAGACACATTTGGTGGGGCCACTATGAGATACAGGAATCTGGATTACATGGGCCTTTGGCCTGATCCAACATGGCTCTTATGTTCTTATGTTATGTTCTTAAGTCCTTTCTCTTCTGACAGCCTTTTCTTTAGGGACTGGCTGCCTGAGTGGAGGGTATTAAATGGATGGTTGTGCCTTTCTGTTTTGAATGTGGTTTTAGGGTTGCTTTTTCTACCATTTTTTAACAGTGGTATTTGTTTGGTCCTTTTTAGTATTTATTTACTTCTAGCTTTTAGCTTTAAATATTGTCTTTCAGTGATGCAAGTTATCGTTGGGGTCCTCTTTAAGGAGCCAGGCAGGGTAAAAATATTTCAAATAAAGAAATAAATAAATACAAGCAAGCATGTACTCCATTTTCAGGAGTGAATGGCTTCTCTGTTGCAATTCTAGGAATTCTA
The DNA here is from genome assembly GCA_037367245.1 of Phrynocephalus guinanensis. Lineage (NCBI taxonomy): Eukaryota > Metazoa > Chordata > Lepidosauria > Squamata > Agamidae > Phrynocephalus > Phrynocephalus guinanensis. The sequence goes on along the minus strand of CM074737.1, from coordinate 113,424,991 downwards.
GCAATGCAGAAGAACCAGAACCTTCAATCATTTCTTCCTATTCTCTTCATTAGACTGCAGAGCATCCTGTTTGCAACCAATGTATGCTAAGGAGTCTGGGCAGCTGGGCTTCCCTTTCCCAGTGTCGGCACAGATGGTGGTAGTGCCATGAGGGAAAAGCTTCTTGCCTGCTCTCAAAATGATTCTGGTTAAGCTCTTCGGAGACATACGTCTGTAAAGGTTCTCAGTCATCCAGGTGAGTTTATCTGGAAGTTATGGCAACTGGACTTCTTTTCTTGAGAGTTTGAAACGTTTCACTGCTCATCCAAACAGCTTCGCCATTCTGAGGAAAGCTAGTTGTGAGTCCTCCATTTTATAGTTCACTTTGACATGTTGTCAAAATGGTCTGAAATAGGCTCATAAGATGAACAATGACCTGAATAGGCTTGTTAGGTGGACAATAGTCTCAATAGACTCATTGGCCCAAGGTGCGTGAAAGTCCCACCTTTACAACCTTCCCAACACCCATAAAGCATGAGTCATTAGCCATGGCCTTGTTGATGGCGCTGTGAAGTATTCTTGTTGTTTGGATGAGCAGCGAAACATTTTACTGTCTCAAGAAAAGAAGTCCAGTTGCCATAACTTAACTTCCACACTCTTCGGAGACAAACTTGCTGCTCCTTGCAAAATAAAAATGAAAAATGAAAAGGATTTTGGGATGCTGATATGAAGGCGCACCCCGGCCCAGATATTATGGACTGCAGTACCCATCAAGCACTGCCAATGGTTAGGAATGAAGTGAGTTGTAGTCTGAAAATCTGGAAAATCACAAGACTGGTTTGTGCAGGTTTCCAAGCTCTACACGCTTCTGCTGGGGATTCAGGTGCAAAACATGTTTTGGTGTTTGCTTCTGTAGAGATCTGAAACTTTGTAGCTGCAACCACACAATTTCTTTTTCTAAAATTAAACCTCTTTTCCCTGTTCATATCTGCAGTTTTAAACTTCCCTCTCATTCCTTCCCAAATAGTTAATGTTTACCAAAATAATTATACTTCCCACCCACTTTCTAGGGCTGAAACCTGGAAGACAGACAGAGTACAGTTGTACCTTGAATTATGAAAAAATTGAGTTACGAATAGGTGGGTATAGGAAAAATTTGAGTTACAAAACAAGCCTGTTTTTTTGAGTTATGGTTGCCCCCCAAATGCTTCTGGGAGGTTTTAAAACAGCAGCACTATGCTTCCAGACCTCTGTGAGTCGTACGTGGTGAGGAGTGAGGAGGTGTGCAGTTGTGTTTGACACACACACACACACACACACACACACACACACAGAGAGAGAGAGAGAGAGAGAGAGAGAGAGAGAGAGAGAGAGAATTTGAAGGTGTTTGTGGTCATTTTGGTTGTTTTGGAGTGCTTTTTCCTACAATTCTCTACTGCTGGAAAGGTAGGCTGATTATTGTTCTGCTATTTTTTAAAAAAAGTGCACAGAAGTTTCTGCATCATGTTCAAAACTGTGATGTATGAGGCTGTGATGTATGCTGCTTACCTCAGCATCAGGCATGTTCCTTTACAGTGTGTCAGCCTTTAAAGTGCACAGAAGTGTGTTTAGCATGTTCAAAACCATAATGTATGAGGCTTAAAAATGTTACCTCAGGGTCAGACAAGTTTAAAGTCTACTTACTGTACTGTAAGCACGTTTAAAACTGTGATGTGTGATGTTTAAAATGTTGATTCTGGATTAGTCATGTTCCTGTGCAGTGTACATGTCTCTAAGGTGCACTTTATAAAGAGTTTTACACACAAAAATGTGTTTTTGTCTTCTTTCTAGTCTCCTGGATGAATTAATCCATTTCCAACACATTCCTATGGGAAAACATGTTTCAAGTTATGACAGTTTTGAGTTATGAAATGGATTAATTTTGTAACTTGAGGTACTACGGCATATTTCTTATAAGGTACATTTGATACTTCATTAATAGAGATCAGGAGAGAACACCCAGAGCCCAAACAAAGTTTCTCTGCCTGTTCTATTATTGGAATGATCTTTACCTCTTTGACTGGTGTTAAAAGAAAACCCCAGCGTTTGGGCCACCTCCTGGCTGCTTCATTTTCAGTTTCAACATGATCCTTCCTGATAAAAAAAGAAAAAAGGAAACCCTTTAGATCCCTGCTTAAAGGGCTCGGTCCCACGTCCCTTTAAAAACAGTTTAAATTACTAAATAAATCGTGCCCAAAAATGCCATCCTCACGGCCACCGGGCTTTTTGAAAAAAAAAAAAGAAAAAAGAAAACCCGGTAATGCTCCCTTAAGCGAGGTTTCTGTGACTCACCTACAAGGTTGGGGAATTTCTGCCTCGCTTTGAAAATCCAGCTTTTAAGGAGGCAGACGCCGTGGGACCACGCTTATGATCCGGGTTTCTTTTTCTTTCTTTTTGCATAGCACCAACCGGCTGTTCCTGGGGCCGATCAGTGCTCGTTTTTTTTTTAATTTGCCTGCATATTGGAGTAACAGGAAACTCTATCCAGTCCGACAAGCATTAATTCCCCCCAGCAAAGTTGTCCGTTTTTTTCAAATGCTAGAGCCTCGTGGCGCAGTGGTTAAATGCCTGTACTACAAGTAAAACTGTGCTCACGACCTGGGTTCAATCCCCGGTAGCAGGCTCAAGGTTCACTCAGCCTTCCATCCTTCCGAGGTCAGTAAAATGAGTACCCAGCTTGCTGGGGGGGCAATGTGTAGCCTGCACTCTGTAATTAAAATTGTAAACCGCCCAGAGACTACTTGTAGTAGTATGGGGCGGTATATAAGCAGAACACTTTGCTTTGCTTTGCTTTTGCTGGCCAAGGGGGCTGAATTGCACTTTAAAATTTAAAAAACAGATTTTGACGTGAGAACTCTTCTCCCACATTTAAATCATGTGATGGGACGAAGAGGAAAAGCCGGACTTTCAGAAGATTAGGATCGAAACCCATGTGTGACCAGGGCCGGCGCGTCCATTAAGACGAACTAGGCAGTTGCCTAGGGCGCCAAAATGGACAGGGGGTGCCAAAATGGAGAGGGGGTGCCCCCCCCCATCGCCACCGCTAGCTAGCCTGCTGCCCCCCTGCCACCCCCTGCCGCTGGCCACCGCCATCCGTCCCCCCGCCGTCCGTCGCTGCCCGCCTGTCGCCCCCGCCTCCCTACCACAGCCACCGCCGCCCCCCTTTGTTATAGAAGGAATCCTTTTTGGAAGAAGCTGCAACAGATTAACACGGTGGCCTTTCTGGTAATCATCCAACGACAGCAGGACTGAGTAATTTCGGTGGGGCCAAGGACTAATTTTAGGGTTTGAAGGTAGTATGAGGCCTGCATTTCCAGTTGGAAATAAGGCTAATATGTCTAATACACATATTTAACTTTTTAAAAAACAATAATGTATTGATTAATTGCAGGAAAGATTGGCACAGTGCTTTTTGTTAATAAAAATGGATTTTTAAAAAGGGAGGTTGAGTTGAAAGAAGAGGATTCTTGCACTCTTGGTTGTTGTTAGGTGCCGTCAAGTCATCTGTGATGTATAGCAACCCTAGCACCTGGTATTCCCTGGTGGTCTCCCATCCAAGTACTAACCAGGGCTGATCATGCTTAGAATCTGAAATCAGGTGAGATCAGATGTGCTTAATGGCTGTGGGGGTTGGGGAAGAGGAAGGATACATGCAGGCCACAGTCTGTATTTTGCCCACTCTTGAACTCTCTGTAAACAGAGACATTAAAACATTTATTTATTTATTTATTTATTTATTTATTTATTTATTTATTTATTTAGTTTCATTTCTATACCACCCCATTAGTGCTGCAACTCTCTGGGTGGGTTACAATATGCCATACAAACATAACACTATATAGTATAATAAATACCAAAAAGATGCCATGAAATGGTAAATTATGTAGAAGTAACTAGATATTTTGTTCTGTCTTACCTAGCACATGAATCAGCTAATTTGTGCTTATTTATTTAGAAGAACTCGCCAGGAACAACTGCACCATGTAGGAATCAAATAAACCATTGCACTAAGAATTGGACCAAAGATTGGTATTAGTAACCGCAATGCACAGTGGAGAGCTTTTCGTAGGCTATATTTCAATGCTACATAGCTCTAGTGTGAAAAAACAACAAGCACTAGTGACCTGTGAATAAGGGCAGGGACACCTTATTATATTGTAGAACACAAGGCAGAAATATAAAAAAATGTACAAATTTAGCTAGCCTCATCATTTGTAGCAAAATGATGCATCTTAAGAAATTTTTTTACTCATGTTTAATTGTTTGTTTGTTTGTTTGTTATATGTGTATTCTGCCCATCTGACCTAAAAGGATACTCTGTAGCTACATCTGGTCCACAGTACCTGGAGGTGAAGTAGGAAATTACCAATCTGATTACAGTGAACACAAAAGGACATCTAAAGAAACTCTAAAGGAAAAACTTGTTTGCATCTCATACAGAAAGCACCCCTCTCAATCTTTTTCTTGTGTTGGAAGCAATCGAATGGAGTGGAAGGATAACCCAGTGGGTTGTTGTTGGTATTGCCCAGGGGATGATTAAAGACACAAACTGATTTTTCTAGCACGGAGAAGAAATCTATGCTAGCTTCCTGAAAGATGACTAAATGGAAGAAAGGTACAAACAATAACAAAGGAAGATGTCTGCGAAGATTCTCAGTCACCCAGGTGAGTTTATCTAGAAGTTGAGTCATGGCAACTGGACTTCTTTTTCTTGAGAGATTGAAATGTTTCGCTGCTCATCCATCATCACGAAGCTGTTTGGATGAGCAGCAAAACATTTCATTCTCTCTCAAGGAAAAGAAGTCCAGTTGCCATGACTCAGCTTCCAGAACAACAAAGGAACTGGAAAACGAATAGAAGTAAGAATAACTCTACCAATCAAATTAGTGGCACGTAGCCAAAATAAGAAGGCATTCCTCCACCTGACTCATATTAAGTCCAGTAAGACTGCAATTTCCCCAACAGCTGCAAAATGTGAAGGTGTTGTCCTGGTTACGAGACACACATGGGACAAAGTAGCTGGTTATGGGAAATGACATCTGCTGCAGGTTTGTTTCTAAACACCTTAGAGCTGTTTGAAAGAAGAGGAAAATGTCAGAGAGGGACACTACTTCTATCTTGGTAGGACACCAAAGGACAGGGCCCAGGGTGGAGAGATGCAAATAAAGCGCAGACCGGACTGGGCGTCGGACAATGGACATCACCACAGCTTTAATTTTTAATAATTAGAATCACTGGGAGCCAGGAGAAGATATGTCTATCTATTTGTCTGTCCATAAATGACTGATGTCCTTCCTTTCTCCTCTAAGAAGATCAAATCACATTCTGTCTCTTTCCCCTTGTACCCTAAATCTACCTTTTGCTGTCCATCTTTGTTTTCATTTCATGAAGATAAGTAAAGCAGAACCTGCCTGACATGATGACATTCAGTGGCCAGATAATTACAATACATTTTTACACATGGGGGTATATTATTTGCTGGTTTCTTTGCATAATCAAATAAATCTGTATCTATTGCCTATATCTATATCTGTATTGTGTGTGCTTGTTCCCGTCCATGAGAATCTTGCATTATGTTCACTAAAAGAATAATGAATTCATTTTGCTCCTTTGAGTAAGTTCTTCTCAAGGACTAACCCCCCCTCAAAAAAAAAGGAACCTTAAAGCAATTCACTACTTATTTACTCTAAAGTAATTATATTAAGCCAATGTTTCGGAGTAAGTGCTTTGTAAATCGTAACCTTGTCTGCCTAAGCTGTTAACAGCCTGGCCCTCAATCTAGTTAAGATGAAGTACCTGGAGTGGAACCAGTGCCTTTAATGTGGTTTGATTTCAGTGAGCTGTGGTCTGTGCCACAGGACTTGCTTAGGCTGCATTTTTGAACGTATTGTTGAGAAGCAATTCAGATATCAATGGAATGTAACACCTTGATTCCCAATTTCTTGGACTACTTTAGGAATTTTTTTCCTTGTGTGCCTTTCACACTCGAAGAAGTTTAAATGAAATTGAACAAATAGGAGACCATTACTTAATGGTTATTGTTCATCACCAAAGCTAAGGGTGTACAATCTGTGGTTGCCCAGATGTTGTGGGACTGCAAATCCCATCGGGCCCTCTGCATGAAGGACTAGTTCCATGTGATAAGGTGTCACATTTATACATGGAATGTATCTATGGAATGAGTTGTATGCATGCATAAGGAACAGCCTTACATGTGCACTAGGCAGACATCTATTGTATAAACACTTGCCCCATAGAAGAGAGAAGGAATCGCTGTTCCTGTTACCTGTGACATTTACCTAAACCAGCTGGCACGGATCCTCCATTAATGGTTTTTGTTCAGTCAACAATCACATTAAAAAGTTAAGGAAAGGGTTCTTGTGATGGCAGCCAGTATGATTGGGGTTGTATTCCTTGAACAAGCATATACATGCATAAACACATGGGTAAGGAATACCCTAGAATGGTGAGTGTTGGCAGTTTCTAAGCATATTCCAAATAAAGCCTCACAAAAGAGCACAGTGTTTTTCAGCACTAAGCACTGGTGTGCCATCAAGACTGGTAGCATGACAGGTCATCCCCATGAGAAATCCTAGCTATGGTAAGAAGCTTATGGACTCACAACTAAGCAACAAAAACAAATAGTGTAGCAACTCTTTCTCAGGGAGGGGATGGAGAAAATGATAGAAAGGGTTGTAAGGAGACATAGAAGAGTTACAATCAGAACTGGACAGCATCTGGACTCTTCTGTAAAATGGCATGGATGAAGGAGGACAACGCCATGATTAAAACTTTACATAAGAACATTAGAACATAAGAAGAGCCATGCTGGATCAGGCCAAAGGCCCATCTAGTCCAGCTTCCTGTATCTCACAGTGGCCCCACCAGATGCGTTTGGGAGAGCATGAGACTAGATATCTGTCTACTGATACCAGTCCCCTGCATCTGGCCCTTGAAGTACCCTTGGTTTTAAGCCTGGAGATTACACATCTCCATCTTGGTTTGTAACCTGTGATGGACTTCTCCTCCAGGAATCTGTCCAATCCCCTTTTGAAGGCATCCAGGCTAGATGCCATCACCACCTCTTGTGGCAGGGAGTTCCACAGACTAACAACACGCTGGGTAAATTTTTTTTTTATTTTGTCTGTTCTCACTCTCCCAACCCACAGTTTGAGTGGAGGTCCCATAGTTTTGGTATTTTGTGAGAGGGAGAAGAGTGTCTCTCTATCCACTTGACTCATGCCCTGCATTATTTTGTACGTCTCAATCATATCCCCATTATTTTGTACGTCTCAATCATATCCCCCCTTTTTTCCAGACTAAAGAGCCCCAAATGTTTTAGCCTTTCCTCATAAGGGAGGTGCCCCAGCCCAGTAATCATTTTAGTCAATCTCTTCTGCACCTTTTCCAGTTCCACTATGTCTTTTGTGAGATGCGGTGACCAGAATTGTACACAATGCTCCAGGTGCGGCCTTACTGTGTTGTAATGGCATTATAATGTTGGCTGTTTTGTTTTCAATCCCCTTTTTGATAATCCCTAGCATGGAATTGGCCTTCTTCACTGCTACCACACATTGGGTAGGCACCTTCATTGAGCTGTCCACCAAACACACCAAGATCTGTTTCCTGATCTGTCAAAGATAGCTCAGAGCTGATGAGTTGATAGATAAAATTTTGATTCCCCACCCAATATGCAACTTTGCTTTGAGATATTCTAGATAGAGTCTAAGAAGGGTGAAAATTTTTTTCCAGATGAAAAAATTATACAGTACGCTGTACAGCACTCCTTCTGTTAGTCATATCCTTAGAGAAGTGCAGCTTAGGAAAAAGACAAATGGCTTGTTTATGACAAATGGGTCACAACCAGTGGGTCGCTTGAGAAGGGAGGGAAGGACAAGTGATGCTCCCTCCCATGACCCAGTTTCAGACTCCATCTGCCGCAAACCTTTGATTCAATAGAGAAAATGGAGACAATGCATGGCTTTTTGGCCTGTGTAGGAAGCTTCATGTTATGGTTATAATGAGGTGTATAAATGAAAGTGCCACAAGTACTGTTAAAAGCCTACTGCTATTCAGCAGTTTTATGTTGACTACATCCAGGGGGATCTTCTGCACCTTGCTGAAAAAAATGTCCCCCTTCGCTGCACAAATTAAATCTAATAATTGCTGATGGTTTGTTGGGGAAAACAGGGAAGGTTTAGAGAGGCATATGTGCTTAAGTGGTGGAAAAAGTAACTTCCACTTTTTTCTAACCCCTGCCTCTCCCTCAACCCCTTTCTAGTCCCATCCTTGCAATGCATTCCTCTTATTCTCCCCAGTGGCTGCATCCCGAGTCGACGTGTGCTGCGTGGGAGAGATTTTCCTTTGTCCGCAAAAGTGGATAAATTAAAAACTATCCAGACTTTTATTCAAAGGGACAACAGCACATGTGGGATAAACACAAAAGACTGGCAACAAAAGCAGGCTTATTTCAGGAAATTCTAGCAACGCTAGGAGGAAAAAGCTCAGTTCAATTCTGGCTTAAGAACAGAAGAAGCCTCGTTCATGGCTACTGTTCCGTTTTTTGGCTCTTGGAAAAATAAGCTATTTTTTTAAAAAAAATAAAAAACACCCCAAATCTCCAATGATCGCAAGGGAATCTTGGATTTTGTACTCCGACAATAACAATAACAATAACAACAATAACAATAACAATAACAATAACAATAACAATAACAATAACAACAGCAAGCTTTCTGAGCTGTGTGGCAAAATGATGGCACCACCTCGCTTGAACTGTGACGCAAGGAGTTTTCCCAGTATTGCATGGAGAGAATGGGAATTGAACTTGAGACCTTCTGAATACAAACCACATAAATTTCATGGCTCTCTCCAATAAAGGCATTGTGAACCATGCCAAATAATTAGGGATGGGCATGAAATGGAAAAATTGAGGTTTATTTCATTTCGTTTCATCCCCCATAATTCATTTCATTTTGTTAGAAATGTTTTTTTTAATTGTGCAAAATGAACCAGTAAAGAATGGATTTACATCCCCTAGGTCCTAGAGGCACCAAATCTGGTGGGTACCTTCCATGGACTGTCCCCCTTTAAGCCCTCCAAATTTGGAGGTTTGGGGTTCAGGGGTTCTGTTATTCAACTTCAAAAGGGGTGGCCCCAGAAAAAAACATTTGTAATTGCAATGTTATGTGCTTGAAAATAGTGATCCCAGGCAGCTAGCTGCATGGAAATTACAATGGAACTTCCTCAAGCTTTCCCCTTGAAGCACTCCCAATTTGGAGAGGTTTGGGGTACAGGGAGTGGCGTTATTGAGCTTCAAAGGGGCTGTGGGGGTACAAGAAGCGTAGATTGGCGCGCTGAGGGGAAGCTGACAATTAACCCTATAATTGGTAAAGCACACCGGACACACTCTTTCCATTAAACACCCTCCACCTCCTTTGGAGCTTAATATCTCTGCCCCCAGAAACCCTAACTTTTCCAAATTTTAAAGGGTCCCCTAAAATCGCTTGGAGAACCGAAGGCTGTTATTTGCATGCTTGGGATCAGTAATTTTCCATTTAATATTTTTAAAAATAATAATAAATGTTTGTTTAAAATATTCAATGGAAAATTACTTATCCAAGGTCAGTCCAGATCTTTTTTAAAAACCCTGCTGCTGGCCATCTCTCTTCTGACCTTGTGTGTGTGTGTGTGTGTGTGTGTGTGGGTGGGTGGGTGCGTGCCTATGCTTCCACAATTCACTCAATCAAATTCCATGGGATTTCTATTTATCAACCAAGCCCACACTTTCATTTGTGATTTTAAACTGCATTTTTGAGCAGCTAGCTGTCACTGGTATCAAAGCCATGTGCAGCAGCCAACCAAAAGCAATGCATTACAGCTGGGTAAGAACTGCATTTGGGGAGTCAAAAGGAGACACAAGATAAAGAGGTGGAATATTTTGAGAAGGTATCAGTATTTGGATGTAGATGGGGGAAGGATTTAGGAAAAGGACAAGCAGGGGCGAATCCTTAACACATCTTTAGTGCCTTAACATCTGACTTGGCAAGAGGGAGTGCTAATCAAGAAGGAGATTTACCAAATCTGAGCTTCAGCCACGAAGTTGAGGATATTTTTCTGTGACATCCCAAGCACTTGTCCAAGCTAATGCCTCCTGGCCAGTGAGCAGAGACCTGAGCCCTCCCTGAAACTGGGCTCCTGACAGAAGTTACCCTACACTGAACTGGAGCTCCCAGCTTCTTGCTGTGGTTTCATGTTGCTAGGCGACAGCTGTGGAATGAAGTAGAAGGGAGTGACGAGGTTAGCTTAGGCCTGCCCAGGGCATGGATGGTTGGACTGTGTGTGTGTGTGTGTGTGTGTGTGTGTGTGTGTGTGTGTGTGTGTGTGTGTGTGTGTGTGTGTGTGTGTGTGTGTGTGTGTGTGTGTGTGTGTGTGTGTCCCTGCATATATTTTGTATGTCTAGCATTCTCCTTGACCATTTTTCTTTAAACACAACAGTCCTACGGGATCTTAAGACCTAGCTTATGAAAATGAAGGCAGAAGCCTTCATGTATTATGCCCAACCAAATATGTTAAATCTTTAAGATTTTAGGTTTGGTTTTTTGGTTCTTCTCTTACATCTCCGGAAGACACAGAGAGTACGCTTTAAATATTAACGGATGTGTCGTTTGTTGATGAAGAGTCTTGTGGCACCCTGAAGATTAACTGGTTTTATTTGGCTGAAAAAATAAAAATAAGGGTCAGATGGTTGGATAGTTAGCTGTACATCCACTATATTATGTATTTAGTGGCTCTGGGATTGGCTACCTGTAAAGCCATCTTGATAGTGACTGATTAAAAGAATTAGTATTCTCCCAATGGTCCTGTCTCATTAGGAACCCTATTCAGTTCTTGAAAACACCCAGAAACAGCTGGACCAGATAACAGCTGTCCAATCCTAATCCCTCCATTTTTTTTACTGAGCCAGTCCATGCTGTCACTGATCAAGTCCATCTTTTCCTACTGCTTTCAGCTCTACCCAGCATTATTGGTCTTTCCAATGAATCTTGTTTTTTCCTGGCAGAAGAAATGGGGTACACCTCACAGAAAAAGGTTGCAAGAAGTAAAGCTGATAGTTGGTTAACATTTAAGTAGCCAGAAGACTCATTGCCATTGTTTACAGTAATGGACTGCAGACATAACACAGCTCCCTCTCTCAAAATGTGTTGTCTGACTTTTATTTTTTTCTGCAACAAACTGGAGTGCTTGGGATCTTTTTGTCTAGAAACCACCCCTCTTCTGCCACACAACTGCTAAAGAGCAAGGCCATTAATATCAGCCGGTGTAGAACCCACAATGCTTGGAGATGTTACCCTATTTAACTGTTATATTTATCACTTATTGTATTTTCTTTCTTTTTTATTATTGATTGTGTTTTACTGCCATTATGTCTGATTATGTTTTCATGTTGGGTGTTTATAATATTGTTTGCACTTATTTACTGTGGCTGATTTTATATTCTGTAATTTTTAACTTGCTATGAACCACCCAGAATAGCCCAAGTGCTAGATGGTACAGTATATAAATCAAATACAGTAAATGAATAAATTGGATGAAAAGTCTCAGGACCCCCTAGCCAGCAAGACTGGTGGCTGGGATGCAGAGGGGTATTCCAGAAGCTACTGTATAGTAAAAACCAACAACAGCAACAACAATTTCTCCAACTCTGTTGGAATCAGGTCTCAGCTCAGTTGCCCGTTAGAACCCCCAAATTTATTCCCTTCATGTATGCTATGATGTAAACAGGACATGCTTGTCTTATTTTTAACATCCAGGATAACTCCTCAAACAACCTCGAACTCCAGATATGCACATTTGAAGGCACACTATTTTCTATCTTGCCACAATTTGCAAGCAAAGAAATTAATATGTTTTAGGACATACTGAAAAAACACATTTGCTTCCTAGGACAACTTATCAACTGGTCATAAATTAACCTTGGTAAATGTGTGTACTCTTCTTTCTTACTGAATGATGTTTCAATGCCAATGTGTGTCTCACTCAAGCTGGTGGGGGCAAAATGTGAAGTCCTTTAACTCATGCCATCTATTTTTGAAAATGCCATCAAAATCTTCCCTAAAGGCAAAGCAAGCATAAAATCAGAACAGCCATTTTCATAAAATCATGGAACTGAATGGAATCTTGTGGGATGTGTGTTCTCCACTCAGTTTGGGGATGCTGTAGCTGTAGCATCCAGATAGCTGTCAATCTCTACTTGAAGATCTTCAGTGAGCTCACCTCATATCTTGTAGTCAAGACTTTTCTTCTAATGTTTGCCCAAAATTTATTTGACTCTGGGCATCTGTGTGGCAGTCTTTCGAATGTCTGACTATTCTAGATTATTAGGGTATCTGAAATGTATGATACACTGTGGGGATTTAATACCCCAATAGGCTCTGAACCCCAATAAGTGGCAAAGCACACCCAAGGTAGCTGAAGGCCTGGATTCCCAGAAGTCCTAGGGACAGCTTAACCAGTGTGTGTGGTTAAGCTGACCTGACCTGGCATAGGTGAGGAGGCCAGAAAAACAGGATATCAGGACCATCAGGACCCATCTGCTCCGTGACCCAGGCCCAGAAGCTTCCTTCCTCTCTGTCCTTATTAATAATCCCTCACTAGCTAGGGTGCATTTTCCCTCCCACTGATGGAATGCATATGCGGCCATCCTTCCTCTGTCTATTGTTTTACTGTTATCAATAAAGACAGACCTCTGGTCCCAGGCAGCGTATACAGACACACTCACAGAGACACACACACATGCACGCAGCTCATGAAAACACACAGAGACACAGAGAGAGACACGCAGACTCCCATGCACAGAGACACAGCCTGGGACCAGAGATGACTGTACCCCAAAACTCAGTGTATGCGTAATTAATAATGCTACAAAACACACTAGTAAAGAAATTCAGTTCTTCTCCACCATTCAGCTCTCTTTTAAAAATTTCTTATAATTTTGCATTTATTGACTTGAATTTTTAGAATGTCTGGAAGCTGCTTTGAGGACCTTTTTTGGGGGTAAAAAATTGAAGATAAAATATTTAGTGTCCAGAATCCTGTTACTTGTACCTGCCATCAATATAAAACTCATTGGTGGATGCTAGTTTAGAAGTTGGCATAGACATTTGGTGTCACTCAGCAGTCATGTGACTTAGCACATGGTAGCAAATGCTGACATTGACTTCCTAAATAATAGAAATTTCCCGCTGAAATTTATTCAATTGACTTTCACCTGGATACTTCAGTTGGATTATGGCCAGCATGTGTGCGCGCGTCAGTTTAAAAAAGTACAGTAAACAATATTATTTCAGCGTGCGGAGTACTTTCAGAGTCCCATGTCTAATAAAAGAGAAATGCATGTCAGTGCAGTGGTTCCCAATATTTTTTTGAGTTGTGAGCCTTTTTTATAATAGCCAAGTGACCTGCAAAGCCACCATATTTGCTTAAATAGGTCATTGTCAGTTGTTCCCTGCCATGGGACGCTGTCAGTGCTTATGCTGCTCCCCTACTGATCCACCCACCAACTCCACCACCACCACTTCAAAATTAGGGAGGGAACAGTCTGGCGTGTGTGTGTGTGTGTGTGTGTGTGTGTGTGTGTGTGTGTGTGTGTGTGTGTGTGTGTGTTTTAAAAGTAGGGCGAAGAGAAGGCAAAGGATGACAGAGATGTACCAGGGGATGAAAGGACATCACAATTAGAGATGGGCACGACTTGAAAAATTTTTTTTTCGAGTTGTCGTTAGTCGGGCCGGTTCCGTTTCGGCTCGTTTCCGTTTTTCGCGAAAATTTGCAAAAATTAGTCGGTTCGTTTTTTCGTTTTTTCGTTGTCGTTAGTACTGGTTTGGGGAGGGGGTAGCGGGCTCCTGGAGGGAGCTGCAGGAGTCAGCCAGAGCCACAAGTGACGGACTGGCAGACTCTTTGCACCCGCTGTGTCTCACGTACTTGCATGTAGTGCAATGCAAGTAGATCTGGCTTAGGGTTAAGACGGCTTAGCGCAACGGCTAGGGTTAGGCTAGTTACGGGTGAGGTTACGGTGAGTATTGGGGTGCATCTGGGTGCCTCTCTGACCCACTTAGAAGGACAGTGTACTGGCGTATGGGTTAGGCTTAGGGTTCGGGTTTGGGCTACGATTAGTGGGCTGTTTATGCCCGATTGGCACATCCCAGAAGTCTCTGTGGTCAACCTGGCCAAGTGGCCATGCGATTGGTGGAAAATTTGCATGGTCTACTCCCATGGGAGAGCCCATCATTGCAAATGTGCAGGTGTAAAAAAATAAAATAAAATAAAATAAAATAAAATCAACGGAGACTTTTTTTTTGCAAGAAAAACCCACTGCTGCTACTGTAAAAATTCAAGCATTTAAAATAGCTAATTTTCGCATGTTTCTGTGGTGCTTTGGTGGGGTTTTGGGCAACAATTTCAAAAAAAATATTGCGGTCGCCATTTTGGACCCCCCCCACCGCATGGCAAATGGATGCGCCCTCCCAGCCTGGTACAGTCAGCAAAACCTGGCCATGCGATTGGTGGAATGGCTCCAAAACTTTGCATGGTCCACTCCCATGGGCGAGCCCATCATTGCGAATGCACAGGTGTAAAAAAATAAAATAAAATAAAATAAAATAAAATCAATGGAGACTTTTTTTGCAAGAAAAACCCACTGCTGCTACTGTAAAAATTCAAGCATTTAAAATAGCTAATTTTCGCATGTTTCTGTGGTGCTTTGGTGGGGTTTTGGGCAACAATTTCAAAAAAAATATTGCGGTCGCCATTTTGGATCCCCCCCCACCGCATGGCAAATGGTGCGCCCACAGTCAGCAAAACCTGGCCATGCGATTGGTGGAATGGCTCCAAAACTTTGCATGGTCCACTCCCATGGGCGAGCCTATCATTGCGAATGCGCAGGTGTAAAAAAATAAAATAAAATAAAATAAAATAAAATCAACGGAGACTTTTTTTGCAAGAAAAACCCACTGCTGCTACTGTAAAAATTCAAGCATTTAAAAAAAAGCTAATTTTCGCATGTTTCTGTGGTGCTTTGGTGGGGTTTTGGGCAACGATTTCAAAAAAAATATTGCGGTCGCCATTTTGGATCCCCCGCACTACATGGCAAATGGATGCGCCCTCCCAGCCTGGTACCAGCAGCGCAGCAGTAGCAATAGCCAAGGAGAGGGGGGCGGGGAAACCCCCCCCCAAATAAAACACCCTTCTGGCCTGGTAGGTGCCCTCAGACAGTTTTCGCCTACTTTTAGGGGCGGGAATCGGTTTTTTTTTTTAACTTTTAAAAACTTTTTTTCTGTGCCGCTTGGCATTGCGCGATGCAAGTAACGAGCACGACAAATCAGACCAAATTGTTCGTTCGTCGGTTCGAGCTCGAAGTCTGGGGCAGTGATTCCCGTTACCGTTTCCGTAGAGTAACGGAAACGAGTAACGGAAACGGAAACGGGAATACCGCTAAGTCGTGCCCATCTCTAATCACAATAATGGGAGGAGGGGGGCAAACCAGCACACCGAGATGATTCCCTTTAGAAACTGGCACAAAACTTTCCTTGCACCCACTGCAGAAGAGACAAGCCATGGGTTTTTGTGTCTTCCTTCTGTGGGTTTGTTGTGTGTGGGTGCTCTTCTCTTTGCTTTTATCCCCTTCTTTAGGCTATCCAGAAATGATATGCCATTGATAAAATCCCTATCTCTAAAATAATTTGACAAGGGCTACAACACATATAAGGTGACCTGTGGACTCCAAGTTGGGGATTATGGCCCTCTGGTTGGGAAACAGTGTTGGAGGCTTGCTTGAATGCTTTCATTTGGAAGGCATCAAATATGTATTTAAGAATGCTTAATTCAGAGTTGACACTCTTTATTTGGGAATGGAATGAGGCCTGATTGGTATAGATGGATAAAGTTTTTGCCAAGTGGAATGTGTCATTTTACTGCACAGCATTGCACAGATTATGCATTTGTGATGTTTCTGGATATAGAAAATGGAAAAGAGCTATTATTAGATTGTACTTTCATGCTTCAAATAAATTCACTATCATATTACAGAATTTAGAATTTCTTCAAAGAGTACTTTTGTATCATGTGTGAGAATGCCCTAATGGTTTGAGAATTTCTTTTGTTCTTTCTTTTTTATACCGTTTAGTTTTCACCTTCTTTCTGTTGCTTCATATTTGATATCTGTAAGGTTGATACTGAGATCTCTGCAGAAGCAAAAATGACTAAACTTAGGCTATTGGAATCTGAGCATATCATGAGAGGACAAGTTTCTGAAAAAGCTTTCATGCTGGGAAAAGCTGAAGGCATCAGAAGAGGAAAACTGAAGTGACACAGACTGATTTAATAAAGGAACCCATGACCTTTAATCTGTGAGGCTTGACTTGGCATGTTAATGACAGGATCTTTTGGGAGGATCACTAATTTATAGAGTCACCAAAAGTCAAAATTAACTTGATACCACATAACAGTACAGTATTTGTAAATGTGAGACCGAGCATATAGCAAGTAATGGTTGGGATTGGTTAAGAACACAAGAAGAGCCATGCTGGATCAAGCCAACGGCCCATCTAGTCCAGCTTCCTGTATCTCACAGTGGCCCCACCAGATGTGTTTGGGAGCGCATGAGATTAGATATCTGTCTCCAGATACCATTCCCCTGCATCTGGCCCTTGAAGTACCCCAGTTTTAATCCTGGAGATTACACATCTCCATCATGGTTTGTTATATGGGGAGGGTTAGATTTGAACCCTTTGCTTAATGAATACTGTATTCATTGACCCTTTGTTCTATTAGCCATATGCCCTTTCAGAGTCCTTTTGCAATAAGTAACATTGTACTGCTAACAAATTATTCAAATATTCAAATATAATAATTAATGATAGCTAGTGAAATGGTTGGTGGGGGGCTTGGAATGAGTTTTATGCTATTGTTTTGTTCTTGATGATTTAGGAGAGAAAGGCTGAACATACTTCCTGGCTATATTTGAGAGTCTGAGAAAATATTTACAGCTTGCAAAAAGTTCACTGTGTTCTGGTATATTAATATTTTTGGCCTTCTGTCAATTTTCCGGTACATTTCTTCTTCTTGCACCGGGTTTATAAAACATTTCAACAACAAACAAAGCCAACTGTCTCTTTCACTTAATGTGTCCCTGTCTTCCCCTTCTTCTTAAAAGTAGTTTTATGCTGTAAATAATTTCCCATCATGGAACAACCTTTATATCCAATGCATAAAAAATAGCAATGAATGGAAGCTTTAAGTGTAACAGACCAGTGGGCAGGTTAAATATGAATAATATTATTTATTTATCCAAATTAATCCAATGTTCATCCTATGAACATCTTTGAAATATAAATACCTGCCTCCCCCACATTACAAAATCTTTAATTCTTATAAACAAGAGACAAATTTAGAGTCTTGTAATTTATATCTATATAGCCTTGCATCCTGAAGTGAAAACATCCTTGGACTTAATTACACACCTGATATTGCCATGACATTTTCCCATGTGTGGTTTGACTATACAATGTGATTACTAAAGTTGGTTTACTCCACCAGGAGCCTTCTTCTAGGTAAGACTGGATTAGCTCTTTGCCATAGAACATTCAGAACACATCTCTGTACAGACACAAAACCCAAAAAGCACCAAAAAGCAGGAAGATCTAATTATTGGTGTGAAATTTGGTGTACACATTCAAATAAAATTCTGTGTTTCAAACGCAAATTTCAGCTTGGCTTGCACTCACCCACCTATTACCAAAGGCAGGAAAAATAATGCAACACAACAAAGATGTGAAGAGCAGTCTGCCATTTTCTGTTGGAAGAACACTTGTAATTTACTGGTAGAGGTTCCTTGGTGTAGTCTCCTGTTGTTGTTGGTTTGAGAGCTGCATAATTTGCCACTACTAAGAGCAATGGACCGATAAGATGTCAGGGTACATGTCCATCGAGCAATTGTGCACAGTCCAGTCTAGCACCTTACTGGCTGGCAGCAAGTAGCTGCAACAGCACACATAAGCACCATTTAGCTTCCAGCCAGGTAGTTACAGATAAGGTATCTGAGAAAGACCTACCTTGGAAAGCTGCTGCTACTCACAGTAGATAGTAATGAGCCAGAGGGACACATCAGTGCTCATGTAATATATTTCAAACAGAACAACCACTGCCAATCTCAAATTTGTTCTGAAGAGTAATGGTCAAATTAAGTCCCCTTAAATCCCCTTAATCCAAGTCACTTTTATTCAAATCCCCTCTCAGCCTCAGAAATTCACTGGGGATTTGTGCTCCTTGAAAACTCTATTATGGCTATCGGAATTGGCTTACTAGCAAGAACAAGGGCTGAAATCCTTTTGCTTAGTGTAGCTAGTTACACTAGAGTAGACCCATTTAAGCAGTGGGAAATTAGTGAGTCAAAACTCCTCCACAGACTCCATCAATTAAAACAGGTCTACTGTAGTTTCGACTTACTTAAGTCGAAAAGAAGTCCAGTAGCCATGACTCAACTCCCAGTTAAATGAACCTGGATGACTGAGAATCTTCACAGATGGACTTACTTAAGTGTAGTTAATCAAATAGAGCAACCCCATTTGAATCAAGGGACCTGTGGAGGAGTTGACTCAGCATTGTGTTTCACACACAGAACAACAAAACATATGACAAACATCCATGTATCCGAGATAGCTCAAAATTCACCAGGCTCCAAAGAAGTACTGTACCCCAGTTAGTTGGTCTCAACGTGTTGGGAAAAAGAAGAAGCAAAATATCGAAGCACTTTACAGATTAACAATTTGGTCTGGCAAAGAATGGCAGATTTGGTAATCACTTTGTGCCCAGCACACTTAGGTCAGGCACTGGAAACATTCAACATGCTAATTAAAAGCTTCCTATCCTCCTGTTTATGGGGCGTGGTGGCTCAGTGGGCTAGAACACTGAAAACTGTTGGCTACAAAGTCAGCAGCTCAGCGGTTCGAATCCTGGGTGCCACGCAGCGGAGTGAGCTCCCGCTGATAACCCCGCTCCTGCCAACCTGGCAGTTCAAAAGCATGTAAATGCAAGTAGATAAATAGGTAGCACCGTAAAAAGCGGGAACGTAGAAACAGTGTTTCCTTGCAGCCATGCCGGCCACTTGGCCACACACTTGCAGAACACTGGCTCTTCGGCTTGAATATGGAGATGAGCACCGCCCCTGGAGTCAGACACGACTAGCACGCATGTGCGGGGGGAACATTTATCTTTTTTTTTATCCTCCTGTTTTAGGTTCCAAGGCTCCCCCTTAGGTTCCCTTTTGCCCTGGGGGAGCCTTTTGAAGGGGTGAGCTTGTAGAAATACAAATTGCCACCCTGTGACCACCACTGGAATTGGAACTGCTGCCACTAATCCAACGGCACTTTTGGTCATTTAAAGACTTCCCTTCTCCATTCCAAGGCTCCCAAAGTCTTCCCCAGGGCAAAAAAAGAGGAGTCTCGGAACCTAAATGGGGATAGAAAGGTTTTAATTAATGTAAGTTTAATTCTTCTTCTGAGTTTCACCAGGTGCAAAGTTGGACAACAGGATATTGCTTCTTCATATTTATATGTATACACATTGACTATTAAGGGGAAACCAGGAGCTGTTTCAATTTATTGCTTCATAGTTTCATTCAGGGATGGGCACAAAGCACTTCATTATGCTTTGCGTCTATTAATATGCACAGCACCACAGGTGCTGAGTATGCCTTCCCCTCAACCCCTGGCCAACTGACTCACTCACCATTTGTCATGTGCTTCTAGAGTTCTTCTTCTGCAGCTGTGGACCAGTCTGGACAGGAGCTCGGGCTGTTCTTCCTCAGCTCCTCAGGCAGATAACTATTGTGATCAGGAGGTGGGATTGAGATTCTCCCTGTGCAGTCAACGAGCTGTCAGCTGCCTGAGGAGGTGCTGATGGGCAGCCTGAGCTCTTGCCCAGACTTTCGGACTGCCAAAGAAGGAGAACCATGGCAGAGTGCAATGAATGGTGAGTGGGTCAGCTGGATCGGGAAGGTGGAGAGAGGATATTTGAGGCACCTGTGGTACTTTAGATATAAATTGGTACACAAAGTGCAACAAAACACTTTGTGCCCATCAGTAGTAGTATTCCTGTAGGAATTGTTTCATATAGACAAAGCTGTAAGAATGCATTTTATCCTCCTTTTTGTTCATTCTTTATGCAGAACACATAATACAGAAAGCCAGACTAATCTCAAATGGAGGAGGATTGAAAAGAAAGACCAGTAATTTAAAATATGCCAGTGACCCCGTCTTACTAGCAGAAAGCTGCAATGACGTGATCATAATTTTACCAAAAGTGAAAGAAGCAAATGCCAAAGCAGTGCCACTGCTGAACATTAAGAAGTCCAAAATCTTGATTACAGAACGACACAACATTCATGTTGTCAATGAAGATGCTTAAATAGTTAGATTTTGTATTTCTTGGTTTAATCATCAATCCAATGAGAGTCTGCAGTCAAGAAATCTGGAGAAATCTGAGACTCAGAAGGGCAGCATTGAAGGAGAAAAGATAATCAAGTGTAAGAATGTGTTTCCGGAGACAAAGAATAAGATCATCCACACTCTTGTATTTCCAGCCACCATGTATGGGTGTGAAAGCTGAACAGCAAAGGAAGGAACAGGAAACAATTTGATCAGTTTCAAGTGTGGTGCTGGAGAGCTTTGCAAATGACCTGGACTACGTGAAAGGAGAAAGAATTGGGTTATTGATCAAATCTGGAGGCAAAAATATTGAAACTGAGACTGTCACACTTTGGGCACATCATGGGAAGGCAGGATTTGCTGCAAATTTGCTATTTAACATTTCTGAGGCCTCTGGCTGAGGTCATTCAAAGATTTGGGGCTTGCTGTCATCAGTATGCAGATGACACACAGCTCTATCTTTCGTTCTCCACCGCTGCAATGGAGGAAGTCCAAAGTCTTGATCGCTGCCTGTCTGTGGTTATGGAATGGACTAGGACAAACAGGCTCAAACTCAACCCAGAGAAGATCAACGTTCTGTTCTTTGGGGGAGGGGGCTGTTGGGTACAGTGGTCCTCTTTCCAGTCTGGGTGGGACTGTCCTCCAGCTGGATGATAGAGTGAGGAGTCTGGGCATTGTCCTGGATCCGGCTCTGTCCCTGGAATCCCAGGAGGCAGCCATTTCAAAGTCTGTCTTTTACCAACTTCGACTTATCTCCCAGATTCACCCACACCTTGACGGGGACTCTCTGAGGACAGTAGAGTAAGCGCTGGTCATCTCAAGGATAGATTATTGCAACACTCTTTACATTGGGCTTCCCTTGACCCTTGTTCGGCAGCTGTACCGGGTGCAAAATGTGGCGGCCAGATTGGTGGTTGGTGCGGGCAGATTTGACAGCATCACTCTAATCTTGGCCTGCCTGCAATGGCTACCCGTTGCCTCCCAAATAAGGTTCAAGGTAGTGGTTTTGGTTTTCAAAACCCTCCATGGCTTGCCACCTGAGTATCCAGCGGAGCGGATCGCCCACAGGGCCCAGGCCACCAAGCATCACAGGCTTTCTTGTTCCTTGCAGTCACCCCAAGGGAGGCCCATAAGGCGTTAACCCCGCAATCGGGCCTTCTCAGTGGCTGCCCCGGCCTTCTGGAATAAATTACCTAGCGAGATTTGCCTTGCTGAGTCCCTCCCAGTGTTCAGGAAAGCTCTAAAAGCTTGGCTTTTCGAAGAGGCTTACGGCAATTGCTGATGTTCTGTGTTGTTGCTTCGTTCTGTTTCTGTCACCCCACCGTCTCTCTTGCCAGGATTATTTGTGTTTCTTATTTTTAAGCCTTTTTACTTTGTTTAATCTGCTTACTCTGCTCTTTCACCTTGTGAGCTGCCCAGCGTTCCTGTGGGAAAGTCGGTGGAGTCAAGATGTGCAATAATAAATAAATAAAATAAAAAGACAATAACGCAGGGGAAGTGGAAAGCAACAGAAAAGAGAAAGACCAACAATAAGATGGAGTGACGCCTTAGAGGAAGACACAGGCTTGAGATGACACGAGCTGCAGTTTACAATATAAACCGAGAGGGAAAGAAAACAGCTAGAAATACTTAGAAAGTTCAAGGTTAAACGTTTGTTTATTGCCTTTAACTGTTTATGTCTATATGTCACAAAAGGAAGCGAATTTTCAAATCTCTTGATCTACTTTTCGCCACCAGTGGATTTTGCAGTCATATTTACAAAAGGTTATTCATTGTCATAATTAACTAACTCTTGCCGCTCACACACTCCTTTTGCCTCTTTGATATCCAGCAGCACAGTTTGGGGGGGGGGGGGAATAATCTTCTAATGAAGGATGGCAAAATCAGAGTTTCAGTGCCAGCTCAAGTGAAGTGAGATATTTTAATTCCCTTTGATATGGAATAAAACTTCATAATGTGTTGAGAAGACATGTATTAAATGTCAGCAGCGCAAGCTGCAGCTCAGTTGACTGGTGAATTCAATCTCTGAAAATTGGTATGCTTAAAGGCGCACACGTCCCTCTTTGGGGAAAAAAGTCACATTCACCATTCTTACTTTGAGAAAATTGGGGGGGGAACAGCCCTTTGTGTTTTATTAGAGAAATATACTGAGAAAGAAAAGAAAAAAAGCAATTCTAGTTCAGAGTGGATATGTAGGGAGGGAGCAATGATTGCACCTTATGTCTTGAGAACATAGGGAAAAGGTCTCTTCTGTATCATCCCAAAGAAAGTCAAGAAAGAAAGGGAGCAACATCAGGAAGCCTAAGCGAATAGGTCTAGGTAGAAGGAATGTCAGCACAGGTCACAGCAGGAACAGGACAATCTAGGGAACCTGAGGAGTTCCTCTTCTCTCTATTTACTTTCTCAGTTGCAAATACATGCATCATCTTCAGTGTAAGCTCAGTTGCATCCACTCAGTTCCAGCATCCCTTCCCCCACTGAAGTTTGCACGAAGACCATGACTTTCATTTTGTCCTACAAGCTGAAGTGTTATATTTTACCCAACGGCTTGGTCAATGTATTGGCCATCATCTCTTCCACTGGACAATACTCTAATTCTAGAAGTCCCCTACTTTGCATATTTCTCACCGCATGGTGCTTCATGGCAATGTGCATTGTGCATGAATTCTCTGTCTGCGCCACAAGCAACCTTCATGATCTTTGAGAATCTTCATGCAGGTTGGTTCAATTAAAATCTAGTAACTAATGACACACCCATATCATTTGTTTGCATGTCCAGATATTAGTATCCAGTCCATTTCTGTGAAAGATAATGCCACTACTTTTGGTTTGTCCAGCAGATAGCTGCTTCTCACAGTAGAACATGTTTTCACCAGTGGAATTAACATCAATGGAGTCACCAGCCCAGTTGATACCTGCATGTCTGTTGTGAAAAATGGTATTAATGAAATATGTGTGTGTAGGTAGAAATGAAATAATTAAAACTTTCTAACTTTAAAAGACAAAGCATACAGCAGCAGAGACCAATTGCCTAATATTTGTTTGACTGAAACAAGCACTTATACTGAAATTGCTAGCCAATTATGTGTAAAATAACAGGAATCAACACAACTTTATGTAAAAATATATTCTTTGTGTTACATAAAAAACCCAAGTTTTAGCTAAATAAATAAATAAATAAAATGAAAATGAAAATAATGCCTGGTAATCAAAAGCTTACATATCACAGGCACATGTCTGTTAGCCATATTTACAACAGAAATATAACCGAGTTCTATATACACTTGCTTAACTTTCAGCAAAAACCTACTGTTGATTTAATGTCACAAACAGAAGACTATAATTGTAACTTAGCTAACACATAAACATTTATCATTTGTAAAGCATATCCCATAACTTCACTCATTCAAACACACAGCAAAAATAGAGGAGAAATACCCAATACATTTTAGCTCTAACAGAGCATGTAGGTCAGAGGGACTGATTCCAAAAAAGAATCAGCAGAGAATGAATCTTGAAGCTTTACTTAAATACTCCTTCTGCTACCTAATCAATTACACCTGCCCAATGCAGCAAGAGACCTCTGCTGATGCTATCACCTGTAGCTACCACACCCCAAACACTTAGTTTGGTTTCTTATTTCAGTGCAGGTAAGTCTACACACTCCAATATTTAATTTATGTTTTTACTTTTCTTGGTAGAAACTTCAACAATGTCCAACAGATCTGGGTGCCTTTGAATGCTAGCAGTCTTAGGATAAGCATCTCAAACGTGAATGCTCTGAAAGTAACACTTGTGTGGAAGGACAACATTTTATCCCCTTCAAATTGCAAAGCAGGTGTCTCATCTGCTTCTGCTCTATCATTTGTTTCTGATACATGGCAAGAATTACAGGGCACTTGTATTTTTGATAGCTGTGTAGAAGTAGGAGGTCACTTTCTGAGTCAAAGATCACACAAATAACATAACATAACATAACATAACATAACATAACATAACATAACATAACATAACATATACTGTATATGCATCTACTATCTGTCTGTCTACATGCCTGCATGTATGTGTATTTTTGCAAAGGCCTTATGGTTTCTATTGAAAACATGATAACGTCATAGAATTAAAGGCCAGGAAGATTTAATCAACCAAAGAAAGCTGGTAACAGACCAATAATTTTCTTCAGGTTTATTCATTGATATATCAAAGCACCACCATCATCACCTCCATACTAGAGTAGTTAGTCTTCACAGAGTACTCTAAAGAATATACTCACTTGACCATAATACTACCTACTTGGAAGGAAAATCAGTGATATTCTTATCTTGTAGGAAAAAAGAGCCTTGAGTACATGCATTTTAGTTCACCTAAAGACCAGGAGGTACACCTGCTCACAGTTTGCCCTTTTTGCACCTTCATTACACCAGGTAATTTTCAGCAGCATCCACACTGAAAACCTGCAGTCTGTGAATTTTGACATTCACATGGCAGTACTATCTCATCCAAATTTGAGGAATATCTAGAACCTTAAACAATGCATGACTGACCGTGGATAGTCGTCACTCCTATAATAAATCAATCAGAATATGCCTCACACACATACATCCCCAACTTTCCTCAGAGAGTATTAGCCTTTTCATATCAGAATATCAGGCAGCCTAGATGCCCTAAGCACATCCGATCTCACCTGATTTCGGAAGCTAAGCAGGCCCTGGTTAGTACTTGGATGGGAGACCACCAGGGAATACCAGGTGCTGTAGGTGCCTGGAGTAGGAACTGGCAAGCCACTCCAGTATTCCTGCCAAGAAAACTCCATGGACATGGAGTCACAAAGAGTTGGTCACAACTGTAATGATGCAACACACACACACACATCTGAATATCAGTATTAGACATGGGCACGGAGCGGCGAAATTCTTCGTTTCTGTTTTCGGTTATCGTTTCCGTTACGTAACAGAAACGGTTAACGATAATTACACTGCTCCAGCTCGAACCCGACCCGAAAAAAGAAAAATTGGGTTGGGTTTTTCGTTGTCGTTAATGGCATCGCGGCGATCGCATGATACCAAGCAGCACAGAAAAAAAGTTTTTAAAAGTAAAAAAACAACAACCCGACTCCCGGCCAAAAAATCAGGCAAAAATATGCCTGCCTAAGGACACCTACAAGAGGGGTGGTTTCTCGGGGGGGGCTTCTCCCCCTCTCCTGTCCTGGGCTGCTTGCACCAGGCTGGGGGGGGGGTCACCCTCGTCGTCTGTCTCGCTGCATGCCATGCGGTGGGGGGGGATCCAAAATTGCGACCACAATTTTTCTTTTGAAATTGTGGTTAAAAAAAACACCAAATCACCACAGAAACATGTGAAATTTTATTTATTTTAAATGCCTGATTTTTAATAGTAGCAGCAGTGGGTTTTTTATAGCAATAAAACGCCGCATTGATTTTTTTTTATTTTATTTTTTATTTTTTTAGACCTGCCCATTTGGGCTGGGCATGGGATGGGACCATGCAAATTTTTTGAACCATTCCACCAATCGCATGGCCAGGTTTTGACTGAGACTTCTGGGTGTGCCAGAGAGGGCATTAAAAGCCCACAAACCCTAACCCTAACCCTAACCCTAACCCAACCCTAACCCATACGCCAGTACGCTGTCCTTCTTAGTGAGTCAGAGGCACCCAGAGGTGTAGCCCACTAACCCACCCTAACCTTAACCGTAACCCTAAGCCTAGCCCTTACACTAACCATTTTGAACCATTCCACCAATCGCATGGCCAGGTTTTGACTGACACTTCTGGATGTGCCAGAGGGCATAAAAAGCCGAGGCACCTTCCAGAAGTCGCAGTCGGGTCTTGGATGTGGAGGGTGGAGGGCTGTGTGGCTGGTTGCTGCTGGCTCATTGGAGGGAGGCTGGAGGCTTTAGATTTAAGTTAGGCAGGCAGGGAGGGAATTGAATTTAGAAAATAATTTCTTTGATTCTCTGCAGCTTTGTCTGCTGAAGGGAATAGCAGTTTATTCTTTATTTCTTCTCTGGCAGTTTGTGAGGATTTTTTTCTGATATTGGATAAAGGGGGAGGTTCGACTAGGAGTGGGAGGTGTGGATTTATTTTAAAAATATATTATATATTACCATTTATTTTCTATTTTCCCAACTTCAATTTGCTTGTACACACACACACATTTGGGGTGCAAGCCAAGAACAGAACCTCTATCCTAAGTGATATCGTAACTACCCACTCGCCCGTCTGCCTGCGCCGCCACCCGCCTGCGGCCGTGCCCGCGGCCCGTGCCAGCCCGCCGCCCGCCTGCGGCCTGCCCGCTCGCCCGCCTGTGCCTCCCCCCCTGCCGCTGTCTGTCCCCCCGCTGCTGTCGCCGCCCGCCCATGCCCCCTGCCACTGCCCCCCTCCCCCCATTGTTTAGTTGTAATGGCTGTCTTATACATTAGGCCACTGAGGAGAAGGTTCAAAGTACAGTAATCCCCCACCTATTGCAGTGGTTAGGGACCTGACCCAACCTGCAATAATGGAAAATCTGTGATATGCAGATGCTGGGTCGGGTCACAACTGGGGGGCCTATCTGGGGCCTCCTACACTTACCTGAGGCCTGACGCTGCCCTGAATGGGCCTCTGATGGGCTTTCCGGGCCTGTTGGAGTCCCCAGAAGTGGTTTGGGTGATCCAGAAGTCACTTCTGATTTTCTGGAAGTGACTTCCAGTTCGCCGGAAACCACTTCTGTGGCCTCTAACAGGCCCAGGAAGCCCGTCAGAGGCCTGTTTGGGGCAGCACTAGGTCTGGGGTAAGTGCAAGAGGCCTCAAGCAGGCCCAAGCAGCTTGCCCTAGGGGGCCTTGCATTTCATATACTATGGTCCCACAGTATACCGGGACCACAGTATATGAACCGTGAAATGGAGAGGGATGACTGTACTGTATTCAGAGGGAGATGCACAATCCCAGCGCCTTCCAATGAGGTCTTTTTACTAAGCATTTTGGAGAAACATTGGCCCGCCACTGTATGCTTCAACACCTCAGCAAAACAGCATGAATTAAACATGATTTTGCAAAACTTAACTTCAGATTTGTTGACTTCAATGGGTTGGAGTCAAACTCTTAATGCCGTTCTAAAGTAGTTTTTCGTGTCTCATACAGCCTGCATTTCAAATTAGGAGAGAGAGCGAGAGAGCCCCCCCCCCACCTTCTTTTGATGAAACACAGGAGGTCTAAGACATTTTAATGGCTTTCATACTTTATACTTTTGAAATATATTATTGCAGCACAATAGTTTCTTTGCATGAGAATTGCTTAAATGATTCAAAATGGATTGAGGGGAAAAATCAAGTTTTAATTTTATGCGTAGAACATTAATGAGCAGTGCCCCTTAGAGGCTTGCTGTCAGTTTAACGTATTCACAATAATCTCGACACAGATGTTATTCCATCTACATCCTTTTAGAAGAAAGGGAACAGAAATCTTTTCTTTTCTTGGGATGTCAGAAAATATATTATTGTGGAAATTTCAGGTTACTCTAAAATGCAATCTAAATATTTCCTACAAGAATGAAATTGCTTATTTTTGTACTAATCTCATAAACTTAATAACAAACTATGTTTGATTAGTTTCACGCCAGAGTATTTATTATATGTATATGCCCCAGCTGGGATAGATAGTCGTGTTTATTAATAGGATCAGGGGTCTCATTCCTGAAAATATTAAATGTCACATTAAACATCATACAGCAACTGTAGCGTTAGGAAGCAGTGTTCTTAATGTTCTGATTCTCTTTCTTATGTGCTGTAAATTCATTTCTAACTTATGGTAACCATATGAATGCATGCATGCATGCATGAATTAATGGATGGATGGATGGATGAATGAATGAATGACTTCCACATGACCTCCCATTAACCCCTCTGCTCAGGTATTGTATACTAAAGACCATGATCACCTTTATTGAGTCGGTCCATCTCATATTCAGTCACCCTCCTTTCTTCCTGCATTCATCTTTTCCCAACATTATTGTCTTTTCCAGTGAGTCTTCTCTTCTCATGGTTTGCCCACATTACAACAAACTCACTCTAGTCATTAGAACTTTATGTGAGAGTTTGGAGTGATTTGATCTAGAACAGATTTTCCTTCTAGTGCACACTGACTCAGGTGTTAAGGTCATCAGGTGAGGCCCCTCTCTCCATCCTGCCACCCTCACAGGTACGTCTTGTGGGAACCAATGAAAGGACCTTCTCGGCTGCTGCACCTAGACTCTGGAACTCCCTCCCACTAGATGCCAGAACTGCCGCATCTCTGTTGTCTATCCGGAAACAGGCAAAGACCTTTCTCTTCAGGCAAGCTTTCCCTGAATGATGAACTACCTATTATGTGTCTTTTATATGAATTGACAGGATCAAATAGACTTTGTGTTTATTACTACTTATAACCTTAGGTGTTTAAATTGACACTATGTTTTCGATGTTAGTTTCCATCACTCATAACTATTACATGGAATTTGACTTTCTTTTTAACTGCACACATTTTCTTGTAGTTTTAAATGTAATGTTGTCTATTAATGCTGTAAAATGTCCCTCAATTCCCTGTTCTCAATACCTGAATGTGTCTTAATTTTACTGGACTGTATATTATCCCTCATTACTGTAAGCTGCCTTGGGTCCTTTTCCAAGAAGAAAGGTGGGGTAAAAATACTCTTAAATAAATAAATAAATAAATAAATAAATAAATAAATAAATAAATAAATAAATAGTTAATGCACTCATTGGCAACTTCCTTTCTTAGGATGTATAACGTTTCCAGTCTGTGGACTGTGGTTTTGCTTTCCATATTCGTTGACATATTCTTGTTAGGATTTTGACATTCATTCTCTGTAGCTTGAAACTGATCTATCAGTATTCCATCTACTGCTGAATATACAAAATACCCTGCCTGCATACATTACCTCAGTTACTCATATGCTTATGTTTATGTTTCTTATGTTTATGGCATAACACCATGGGCAGAGAGAAAACTGTGATAATGTCGCTTGGCTGCTTTGCTAGTTTAACAAGGCAATGTTGAAATTTTAACAAAGAAGGCTTTATATTAAGATCTGTTCTCTCAGTCTCTTTGTTTTCTAGCTTTGAACTTTAGCTGAGCCACTTTGGAGACAGAAATGCATTATTCCTCAGTAGAACCTCAGTTACTATCCTTGTACAAAATGAGTTGTAACTCAAAGCTTGTTTTATAATTTACTGATCTATTGCGAAGTAAGGCTAAGAGGAGGTGAATGTCAGTTATAAAAAACCCCAAACCTGAAACATCTATTTAAAAGTTGGAATGGATTTTCTTTCTTCTTATTTTCTAGAGTACCTATTTATAGTTTCAATTTTTATTTCAAAACAAGATTGTACAAAGTACACAAAAGCTACCCAGATGAAAGCAGTAGAATATATACCCTTTAACTTTAAGGTGTCTCTGAGTTCTGTTCAAATTTGTATAATCCAAACTCTAAATTTTTCAAACCCCTGATAAATTTTTTATTACCTGAACTTGTACGTGTAATATTTTGACACAGAATTAAACATTTAAAAGAATTTAGTCTAAATGCTCAAGTATAAAAACATTCCTTTGCATTTTAAAAGGGGAAGAAGTGTATAATAATTTGCAAGTCCCTTCCATCTGAGATAGCTATTATAGTACAAGTATAGTTACTGACCTTCTGGTTAGGAAGGTACCTCTGGCAGTTAAGCTACTATGCAGACATCTTGTGACATGCTACTTCTTATGTACTCTAATCTTGTTTATATTCATCTTTTAGGATATTATTAGATGTATAGATCTTCTATTTCCTCCCTGTCTCTGATAATTACTTCCATTTGTCAATAAAAACATATAATTTTTATATTTCCATTGTAACTTCACACAACAGCAAAGTATTTGTGGTACTTTGCTGGAGCACAGGTTTTTGCAGACTGCAACCCACTTCTTCAGAAGATAATCTGTAATTTATCAAGGGACAACACTGCTTCTCTATAGTGTAACCATAGCTTATTTTTTTTGGGGGGGGGGGGCATGGCCTTACTGAAAGATGAAACAGGAATATAACATATTTTAAATGCAGTGGGTGGGAGGACAGTGTTGTATCCTTTTTATCACAGACCAATGATTTGTGAGTCCATTCAGATTTCTTTAGAAGTAACCATAAGAAACAGAAAACTAAACATGTATGTGTACTGGCCAAGTATAGAACTACTTTGGCTCCTTGGAAAAGTAACAGTGAAAGTTATATATATTTAGTAACTTAGTTACTAAATATTCAGAACCTAGTAAGTTATTAAATTCTAAGGTTCTTTCTTTCATTTGATGGGCGTTTAACTAGGCTTAACATGTTGTTTCCATTCTGTGTTTTTATTTTTAATTTGTTAAGTTATTGTATTATCTGTGTTCAATCATGGTTTAAATAAATATTAAACTGGAGTCATATATGGTTATGTGCAAATGGATGGGTTCTTTTCTTCAGTGTAAGCTATGTCTTTTTGCAGATTCCTCCTCCTCCTCCTCTGTGCAGCACCTTACCCCACCCCATTTGATGGGATGCAGGTTGTTAGGAAGAAGATTCCGGTTGTTAGGAAGAAGATTGAAGTCCCGGACTTCCAAGGTAGCATTTTCAGAAGTGCTACCTGTTCCTCATGCAGGACCTGCCCGGCAGGCAGAACTCAGAAGCCTCAATCTGTGGATGAGGCAATGGTGTCGAGAGGAGGGCTTCAGGTTTGTCAGGAACTGGAGAACATTTTAGGACAAGCCAAACCTGTTCAGGAGGGATGGGTTGCACTTGAATCATGATGGGACCAGATTGCTGGCACTCAACATCAAAAAGGCTGCAGAGCAGCTTTTAAACTGATAACTGGGGGAAAGCTGACAGGAGCTGAGTGGCATCCGGTTCGGAACACCTCATCCCCGTGGAATGAGGTTGGAGAGGGTAGAGAATCACATAGAGATGGCATAGCAGGTATTAGCACTGGGAGAAAAATGGAATGTGATAGTTTATCTAGTGAAAATAAAAGCTGTGGGGGGAAAAGAATAAAGCAGCAGCTGTTGTTGGGGGACCCACTGTACAGGTGCTTCTACGCCAATGCTCGAAGCTTCCGAGCAAAGATGGGAGAACTTGAACATTTGGCAGCTAGGGATAACATTCATATAATAGCCATAAGAGAAACCTGGTGGAATGTGGAGAACCAGTGGGATACAGCAATCCCAGGCTATAAACTCTATAGAAGGGATAGAGAGGGGCGGGTTGGAGGAGGAGTGGCCATATATGCAAAGAAGGGGTAAAATCCAGCAGAATGGAGATTGACAGAGGGTCTGACTCCACCATAGAATTCACTGTGGATTAAACTACCAGGTCCAAGGAGTGATGTGATAGCTGGGGTATGCTATTGTCCACCAGATCAAAAACCTGAGGGGGACCTTGAAATGAGGAGACAAATCATGGAGGTGTCTAAGAGGGATAGGATAGTAATCATGGGGGACGTCAACTATCCCCACATTGACTGGGCCAATGCGAGCTCTGGGCAAGAAAGAGAAATCGGGTTTCTCGACTTGCTGAATGACTGTGCCTTAGAGCAACTTGTCATGGAGCCCACCCGAGAACAGGCAACTCTGGATCTAATACTCTGTGATACTCAGGACCTGGTCAGGGATGTGAATGTCACTGAGCCTCCGGGGAACAGTGACCATGCTGCAATCTCCTTTGCCATGCATGTTGGAGGAAGAGTGTCAACCAAATCAGAAATATTTCCAAAGAGCAAACTTCCCTCTGATGAGGAAACTAGTTAGAAAGAAATTGAAGGGGAAGGTTAAAAGAATCCAATCTCTTCAGAGTGCATGGAGCCTGTTTAAAACAACGGTAATAGAAGCCCAGCACAAGTGCATACCATAAAGAAAGAAGAGCTCCTCTGAGTCCAAGAGGGCGCCAGCATGGTTAACGAGTGGAGTTAGAGAGGCTCTAAAGCACAAGAAGAGGTCTTTCTGTAAATGGAAAACCTCCCCAAATGAAGAAAATAAAAAGGAACACAAACTCTGGCAAAAGAAATGTAAGAAGATGATAAGAGAGGCAAAGAAAGATTTTGAGGAACGCATGGCTAGCAATATAAAGGGTAATAATAAAAGCTTCTTTAAATATGATAGAAGTAGAAAACCAGCCAGAGAACCAGTTGGCCCTCTGGATGGTGAGGGAGGAAAAGGGGAGGTTAAGGAGGACTTGGAAATTGCAGAGAAATTAAATGAGTTGTTTGCATCTGTCTTCACGACAGAAGACCTTGAGCAGATTCCGCTGCCTGAACGGCCCCTCTTGACTAAAGAATTAAATAAAATGCAGGTTAAAAGAGAGGATGTTTTAGGACTAATTGATAAACTGAAGATTAACAAGTCACCGGGCCCAGATGGCATCCACCCAAGGGTTATTAGGGAACTGAGAAATGAAATTGCAGATCTCTTTACAGTAATATGCAACTTGTCTCTTAAAATGGCCACAGTGCTGGAGGACTGGAGGATAGAGGATGTCACACCAATTTTTAAAAAAGGAAGGAGGGGGGGACCTGGGAAACTACAGGCTGGTTAGCCTTACATCTGTCCCAGGGAAGATGATGGAAGGCCTCATTCAAGAGAAAATCTTAAAACACCTGGTAAATATTTTCCCCATGCATGCATTGTTATTCTGCTTAAGTTGTCAGAATCCTTTCTAACTGCCCATCTGTACATACAAATGAGCACATGCAATTTTATGCAAATAGGCTTCCTCTTTTGTCCTCCTTTTCGGTGATGTCGAAATGGCCACCCTCTTGCCTGCAGCTGTCTGATAGAAGTATGTGTTGGTGCAAAAGCAGGATTGTAGCTTGAAGACTTCCTTTCTAAAGGCAAGGAGGAAAGCTCCTCTTTTCCTCCTTCAATGCAAAGGGCAGAGCAGCAGGAATGATGAACAAATAACAAAATGACCAGCACAAAACTGCAAGAGGATTAGAATGACATCCTCAGTTTTTGAAATGATGTTCTCTTTTAAGAAACCTACTTAAAAAGTCATCAACAGAAAGAATTATACAGTAATCCCCTACCTATCGTGGGGGCTAGGGACCCGACCCAACCTGTGATAATGGGAAATCCGTGATATGCTGATGCTGGGCCAGGTCGGGACGTGGGGGCCTATCTGGGGCCTCCTTACCTGAGGCCTGGCGCTGCTCCGAACGGGGCTCTGACAGGCTTGCTGGGAAACCTGTCTGAGGCCCCAGAAGTGTTTTTGGGTGCTCCAGAAGGCACTTCTGGTTTTCTGGAAGTGATTTCCAGTTTGCCAGAAACCACTTCTGGGGCCTCCGACAGACCCAGGAAGCCCGTTGGAGGCCCATTTGGGGCAACGCCAGTAAGTGCAGGAGGCCTCAAATGGGCCCGTGCAGCGTGTCCCAGGAGCCCTTTGTTTCATTTACTGTGATCCCGCAATATACTGGGACGCCAGTATATGAAATGTGAAATGGCAGGGGACGACTGTAACACTTATTGGCCTACCAGGTAATTCAGTAGATGCTTATTGATGAGTTAGCAAAAGGAATGGTTTGCTGGGCCTCAAAAGGAAGTTTGCTTTCAGGCCCGTTAACACTGATGTTAGATGTGGCAGTATTTCACGACTAAACCCTGCTATTATGCTTACAGACTAAACAGACAATATGGTGGACAAAGCAGATGGCATAGAAATAATGAAAGACCTAAGGTAAAGGTGGCAGGAGGGAGAGAAGGGCTGGATGAGAGTGAAGCCTAGGAAATGGAGAAGAGACAGATATCAAGGAGAGGTATGGAGATAAAGGCTGATCTCAGGAGCATTACTGTTTTGGACTCCAACTCCCCAAATCCTCCAACAGCATGGCTAATGACATGGAGTCCTCTATACATTCAAGGTGGGAGTCTCACACATTGGGGAAAGACGAGACTGTTTCAAGGGCTTTCAATGATTCATGTGCCACAAAATTAATAGGAATATAATAGTTATTGAAGTGGTTCAACATCATACAGATGTTGACTAAATATACTTTGTTGAGTGAACTCTACACAGTGTAGCCTTGATATGAATGCAGCCACACCTACAAGTTTTGGTCAAGGCTGTGTATGATGTGCAATGGAAAACTAAAATATAATACATCAGGCAAAATACATTGCATTGTCTATTTGATTGCCCTTGGAGAAAAAGCATCAAGATGCCTTTTTCAATTTGTCAGGTCTATGTTTTCACAGAGGAATTTGTTTTCCATTGCACATATCCCTATCACCTAGGAACAATAATCTTGTTTCTTGGAGAAAGCATTTGAAAGAAAAATGAATACTTTGCATAGTAAAATTTGGAAATGTAAAAATCTTTAGAAGCAGTGTCTAAATGGGGAAAGGGACACATGTGACTAAGAATCCATTGTGTTTAAGGAAATACAGGCAAGAATCTTGTTGCCTAGTGTAGTAAGTTGCAACTAGAAGAGGTCCACTGAACCAATTGAATTTGCAGATGACTTGACTCAGGAAATCCCTACTGATTCAATTGGCCCTGGTTAGTACTTGGATGGGAGACCACCAGGGAATACCAGGTGCTGTAGGAACCAGAACTGGCAAACCACTCCAGTATTCCTGCTAAGAAAACTCCATGGACATGGGGTCACGAAGGGTCGGTCACGACTGTAACAACGCAACACACACACACACACACACACACACACACACACACACACACACACACACACAGAGTCCTAACTTACTATAGGATTTTAGCCACTGATGTTTCTTCACCCTGAGTTTTTTTCCTAAGATATATAGCTTGCATTAGTTTTTTAAAAGTAGCACATTAAGCCTCACTCATTTGTTTTAAAAGGTAACACATTATTTATAACTAATTACTCATAACTTTTACAGCAATGCGCTGCTTGATCAATCTATAGGCTCAAAATGTAAATGTAAAATGTGTTGACATGGGTAGAGTAACCACCCGCTGATCGCGGGGGTTAGGGACCCACCCCACCCATGATCCACAAAAAGCCGCGATATGCGGAAGCGGGTGGGGGGCTGGGGCTGGGGGGCCCAATCCCGTGCCTTTCCCAAAAGCCTTGGAGGAGAGTGGGGGGGGGCGCAGAGCGATCCGATCACCCCCTGCCGCCCCCCTGCGTGGCTCCGAGGCACTCCGGAGGCGCCCGGGTGGGCGACGGAGAGGGACTTCGCCTGTCCCCACAGGCCTCCCGCAGGGCTCCGAGGTGCTCCGGAGGTGCCCAAGACAGTTGCGGAGAGGGACTCCATCCATCCCCACTGCCAGGACCCTGCCTGTCATAGAACCTGAATGTGAAGGGTTAAATGCTGAAGAACAGCAGGAGGAGCCTTGCAGTTCAACTCAGCAGGCAGCTGAGTCTGAGGACGCAGCTGAGGACACATCTCCTCCTCCTATGAGGGCTAGGAACAGGATCCTGCAAAGAAGAACTAACAGGAGAGCCAGGGAAAGGATCTTTAATGATAGGCGTAGAATTAGATCTGAAAGCCCTGAGTTCTAGCAGGAGCCTTGCCAGAGATATGGGTGTGTTCCCTGGTTTAGGATAAAGCTAGCAAGTTTACCCTGAAACCTCTGTGGGAGCAACGTGTCACTTACCTTGTCATCATGTTCCTGTGTGTATCCAGACTCTGTTTCCTGACCTTGGACCGGCTTTCTGATTACGGCATTCTCTGTTTCCTGATCTTGGACCGGCTTTCTGACTACGACGTTTCTCTGTACCCTCGAACTTGGCATTTGGCTCTGTAAGGTATTTTGGCTTTGATTCGGACTGTACTTTGTTTGTTATCTGGATTACAACTAAAGTTCCTGGCAAAGAACTGAACTTGGCTTGCTGTGTATTCTGTGTGCGGGGCTTGACAGTTTGCTCCCACCCACCAAACTTATTCAAGCAGAATGGAGAAGGAGGGGGCTGTTGGAATGACTCCACAGGAAGCTTTGCAAAACCAAGTACTGTTTTTGTCTCAAGCAATTGTTCAATTGCAGCAAGCTCCAGCATCATTACAGCCTCGTTGCCCTTTGCTGCCTGCTGACTGGTTTGAAGGCAAGTTAGAGGAATTCCCTGCATTCTTGGCTCAATGCAAGCTGTTCATTGAGGTGCGGGCTCAAGAATTTCCTTCTGACAGGTCTAAGGTCTGTTTCATTATCAGTTTATTGAAAGGACAGGCAGCTAAATGGGTGACTCCTTTACTCCTCAGTGCTTCACCTTTGTTGGATAATTACCAGGCTTTTCTGAACCATATTTCTTCAGCCTTTCAGAATCCCGTGCAGGCTGCTACCGCCAACAGGAGACTCAGAGCCTTGAAACAGGGCAAAGACTCAGTGTTTAATTACACTACTGCATTTCATTTGATAGCTCAGGATTTGCAGTGGAACGAGCCGGCACTGATTTCTCAATACATGGAAGGTTTGGCAGATGAAGTGCTGGATGAACTCTGTAGGGTAGAACAACCAAACACATTGCAGGAGCTCATTACTCTGTGTTTGAGAATTGATGGACGCCTGGAAAGCTGTCGTCTCTCCCAAGGCCAGAACTGCAACTAGCAACCTCTGCCAGCTATGTCTCATCTGCAATCCCGGGAGGCTCGTGAAGTAGATCCAGAACCTATGCAACTGGGAGCTGCTCGACCACGCCTTACCCGGAGGAAAAGGCAAGACGACGCTTTCATCATCTCTGCCTGTACTGTGGGGGAGGAGGACATTTTGCTTCTAATTGCCCTTTGAAGCGTTCCTCAATTAGAGCTGCTATCTCTTCCAGCAGTAAAAGGGCAGCTCCATCCTTGAAGGAACCTCGAGGAATGGAGCATACCGAAAGGTTCCCAGGTAATACTATTACACCTCAAGGACTTTTTCTGCTACCTGTGACTTTAGGGCTCCCTGATGGTCGGGAGATTCCGGTGTATGCTATGGTAGATTCTGGGACAGCTCATTGTTTTGTGGATGCTGGGTTTGTGCGGTACCATCGGATTCCAGTACAAAATAAGGACACCCCTTTGCTGGTGGAATCCATTGAGGGTCGGTTACTTCATTCTGGGCCGGTAGCTCAGGAAACCTGTCCCCTTACCCTTCAGGTAATGGATCATAATGAGCAGATTAGCTTTAATGTAACCCGTATGCCCCGGTTTCCTCTTGTTGTGGGACTTTCCTGGTTGCGAGCTCATAATCCACTGGTGGATTGGGTGCAAGGGGAATTATATTTGAAGGTCCCTTGTTCAAAGCAAGATTCCTCCACTATCCTGGCATCTGCTCATGATACATCTGACCCTGTCTTGCCCCAGGCATATCAAGACTTTGCCGATGTATTTGAAGAAAAGGGGGCTGACAAGCTACCTCCACATCGACCCTATGACTGTGCCATTGATTTGATTCCTGGGGCACCTCTTCCTGTAGCACGAGTCTATCCCATGTCTGAACCTGAATTAGAAGCGTTAAGGGCTTTTCTAGATAAAAATCTCCGACGTGGATTCATACGCCCTTCCAAATCACCATTGTCGGCACCAGTGATATTTGTCAAGAAGAAGGGAGGGGAGCTTCATCCTTGTAATGATTATAGAGCACTCAACAAGATCACTATTAGGGACCGGTACCCTTTACCTTTAATCTCTGAACTTTTGGACCGGTTAAAAGGGGCTAAGTGTTATACTAAGCTGGACCTTTGGGGGGCATATAATTTGGTACGTATCCGCAAAGGAGATGAATGGAAAACTGCATTCCGGACCCGGTACGGCCAATATGAACATTTAGTAATGCCTTTTGGTCTGACCAATGCACCCAGTGTGTTTCAGCGGATGATGAATGACATTTTCCAGGATCTCCTAGATCGTTGTGTGGTTGTGTATTTAGATGACATTCTGATTTACTCCGCTGACCCAGTTCAGCATGTTAAAGATATTCGTCAGGTATTGCAGCGTCTCCGGGAAAACGGACTCTATGCTAAACTGGAAAAATATGAGTTCAACATTGAAGAGGGTGAATTCCTGGGGCATATCAGTTCTCCCTAGGGAATCCACATGGACCCCAAGAAAGTAGAGGCTGTGTTGTCATGGCAGCGACCACAAAATCGTAAGGACCTGCAGCGGTTCCTTGGCTTCGCTAACTACTATCGTCAGTTCATTCCTGCTTACGCTGACATTGCTGCACCTTTAAACTGTCTCCTCCGTCCCAAAGAGCCTTTCCGGTGGACTCCGGAAGCAGAGAAGGCTTTCTCTACCTTGAAGACCCGCTTAACTTCGGAGCCTATACTTCGCTACCCTGATCCACAACTGCCGTTCATAGTGGAGGCTGACGCATCTAGTGTTGCCTTGGGAGCAGTATTATCTCAACAAGAGGATCCCTCCCAAATCCCGCGTCCCTGTGCCTTCTACTCTCGGCAATTAAAACCTGCAGAAAAGAATTATATGATTTGGGAGCGTGAACTGTTGGCCATCAAAACAGCTTTCGATGTATGGAGGCATTACCTTGAGGGAGCTCGACACCCTGTGCAAGTGCTAACTGATCACAGAAACCTGGAACATTTACAAACAGCTCGGCGATTGTCTCAGCGACAAATCCGGTGGTCTTTATTCTTTTCCCAGTTTGATTTTCGTATCAAGTATATTCCTGAAGCTCAGAATAAGAAAGCTGATGCATTATCTAGAAAACCTGAATATGCGGCACCAGTGAAAGAGACCTTAGTGGCACCCATCTTGCCTCCCTCCGTGTTCGCAGCCACAAGTCCGTGTCCCAGCTTGGCAGAAGAAATCCGGGAGTCTCAAGCTCAAGATCCATGGACTCAGCAACGTCTTCAAGAACTTCAAAATGGGGAGCATGGAGAGTTTTCTGCACAACAAGGGTTACTACTACATCGAGGAAGGTTATATGTTCCTGCTGGTCCCCTTCGTAATCAGGTATTGCATCTTTCTCATGATTCTTTACCTGCTGGACACTTTGGACTTTATAAAACCCTGCATCTTCTCACAAGGGAGTTCTGGTGGTCACAGGTCCAAGCTGATGTTACCAGATATGTGGGGTCCTGTGAAGTGTGTCGGCGAGCAAAGGATGTGGTGGCTAAACCTTCGGGTCTGTTGCATCCTTTGCCAACACCCTCTGGTCCTTGGAATGCTATGTCACTGGATTTCATCACGGATCTTCCTCGCTCCAAAGGATTTACCTGCATCCTGGTCTTCGTAGATTTGTTCACCAAAATGGCCCACTTCGTTCCTTGTCCTAAACCTCCTACCGCAGCAGAAACAGCTCATCATTATTTACAACACCTCTTCAGGCTTCATGGGTTACCTGAACACCTTATTTCGGATCGTGGACCCCAATTCACCTCTCGTTTCTGGCAAGCTATGCACAAGGCACTAGGAACCCAAGTCCACCTGTCATCCGCTTATCACCCCCAGTCAGATGGTCAGATTGAGCGCACCAATGCCACCTTGGAACAATATTTACGCTGCTACACATGTTATCAACAGGACAATTGGGCGGATTTGTTGCCTTTAGCCGAATTTGCATACAATAATGCGGTACATTCATCCATTTGTCAAACCCCATTTATGGCCAACTATGGATACCATCCTCGGTACTTTCCCACCACCCTTCCTTCCACCTCTGTACCAGCTACCGATGCTTACCTTCAAGAACTTCATAGCATTCAAAAACTATTAAAAGAACAACTTAATCATGCTAAGGAAGCATATAAGAAGGCAGCGGATAAGAAAAGGCAAGAAGGTCCACAGTTGAATCCGGGCATGAAGGTTTGGCTCTCTACCCGATATTTGAGACATCCTGGGCGATCCCGAAAACTAGATCCTCGATTCATCGGCCCATACCCCATCCTAGAAAAAATCAACCCAGTGGCGTTCCGTCTGCAATTACCTGCTTCTCTCCATATTCATCCTGTGTTCCATCGTTCTCTCTTGGTCCCAGCTAAAGACCCTGACCCCAACCGACCACCAAATCCTGAACCTCCTCCACCGATATTGGTAGAAGGAGAAGAGGAGTATGAGGTCCGCTAAATTTTGGATTCCCAGATACATCGGGGGGGGGGGGTTACAATACTTAGTGGACTGGGAAGGGTATGGACCAGAAGATCGTTCTTGGGAACCGGTATCTAACTTCCATGCACCGGAGTTGATTCAGCAATTTCATGATAATTATCCAGATAAACCTGGCCCATCGGAAGAGGGGGGGGAGGGGGATAGTGCCAGGACCCTGCCTGTCATAGAACCTGAATGTGAAGGGTTAAATGCTGAAGAACAGCAGGAGGAGCCTTGCACTTCAACTCAGCAGGCAGCTGAGTCTGAGGACGCAGCTGAGGGCACACCTCCTCCTCCTATGAGGGCTAGGAACAGGATCCTGCAAAGAAGAACTAGCAGGAGAGCCAGGGAAAGGATCTTTAATGATAGGCGTAGAATTAGATCTGAAAGCCCTGAGTTCTAGCAGGAAGCCTTGCCAGAGATATGGGTGTGTTCCCTGGTTTAGGATAAAGCTAGCAAGTTTACCTGAAACCTCTGTGGGAGCAACGCATCACTTACCTTGTCACCACGTTTCTGTGTGTATCCAGACTCTGTTTCCTGATCAAGGAGCACCAAGATCTTTCAAGCTCAGTGTCAATCAGTGATTTTCAAACAGAAGCTTTCCTTAAGTTATTGGTTTAGAGGGAAAAGATCCAAAGGCAAATCTCCATGAGGGTGTTTGACTTATAAAAGTTTATAGAGTTTTCCTCCAGAAACATGTAAATGTGTCTTCTGCAGTCCAGTGCAGATATGAATCCTGGTCACTGGAGTAATTAGGGAGGGGCAGAAGAGTGCATTTGCCCTGGGGCGTGCAGCAATCTGGGGGCGCCTGGAGGGCGGCAAAGAAGAACTACCAGGAGAGCCAGGGAAAGGATCTTTAATGATAGGCGTAGAATTAGATCTGAAAGCCTTGAGTTCTAGCAGGAGCCTTGCCAGAGATATGGGTGTGTTCCCTGATTTAGGATAAAGCTTGTGGGAGCAACGCGTCACCACGTTCCTGTGTGTATCCAGACTCTGTTTCCTGACCTTGGACCGGCTTTCTGATTACGGCGTTCTCTGTTTCCTGACCTTGGACCAGCTTTCCGACTACGACGTTTCTCTGTACCCTTGAACTTGGCATTTGGCTCTGTAAGGTATTTTGGCTTTGATTCAGACTGTACTTTGGTCGTTATCTGGACTACAACTAAAGTTCCTGGCAAAGAACTGAACTTGGCTTGCTGTGTATTCTGTGTGCGGGTCTTGACACCTGCAGGCCTCCCGTGCGGCTCCGAGGCGCTCCGGAGGCGCCCGGGAGGGTTGCGGAGAGGGACACCGTCCATCCCCGCAGTTATCCCGCGTGGCTCCGAGGCACTCCGGAGGTGCCCGGGAGGGTTGCGAAGAGGGACGCCGTCCATCCGCTATCGCCCCCCACCGCCCCCATCCCCCCAGGCTTCTTAGAGGTGTGGGGGGGAGTGCACGGAGTGACCAGATGCCCCCCCACGCTGCAGGTATCGCGATCCTGTGATTGTAGCGGGACCACGGGACCTGAACCACGAAATGGCGGGGGGTGACTGTAATGAATGACCAATGGCTATGCAATAAAAGTTAGAGCATAGATGGCCTCTTGCTCAGTCTGATTATGACCAGCAATACATGACATTGTACAGTGCATATTCTCAGTAGATAAGTTTTTGTTGCATGACACATTTTCTTCTTAATTAAGTTGTTCTAGACTAGGTAAGACTTTCTATAATATCTGTAAAACATGTTTGAGATTATAAGTAGTAGTAGTAGTAGTAGTAGTAGTAGTAGTAGTAGTAGTAGTAGTAGTAGTAGTAGTAGTAGTAGTAGTAGTAGAGGCCTCTTTTGCAGAACTTCTTCAAACAACAAATATAATGTAAATATAATGTAATTTCAGTGTTGCCCCATTAAAACATGATTTTAACTGATTTGCTTACCAATAACAATACATATACACTATTTTATGTCACTTTAATGTTAATTTTATTTTTATTGTTATTATATTACTGTATTTTATGTTTAATGTATTGTATGAATTATTTGTGTTTATTTGCACTGTAT
Organism: Phrynocephalus guinanensis; assembly: GCA_037367245.1. Classification (NCBI taxonomy): domain Eukaryota; kingdom Metazoa; phylum Chordata; class Lepidosauria; order Squamata; family Agamidae; genus Phrynocephalus; species Phrynocephalus guinanensis. The sequence goes on along the minus strand of CM074737.1, from coordinate 113,382,402 downwards.
TGTATTCACCCATTGCTGTTAACTGCCCAGAATGACCGCACTGCCAGATGGGTGGTGTAAAAATCCAATAAATAAATAAATAAATAAAATAAACAAGGCTGGGAGTAAAGGGGCTATGGCAGGAAGTTTGCTCTTCAACATGAGCAAACTTGCAGCTTTCCAGGTGCTGTTGGATGGCATTTTGCATGAGATTTAGCCTGAAGAGTCATATACAAGAAGTGCTGGATAGCTCAGTGGTTTTTACTGTAGTATCTGACTTCCACTGTGCCTCTTTGGCAGTTACTTCACATCCATTTTGTCTCTGTAAGTGTTGCCCTTCGGACCGGTATGAAAAAATCTTACTTCACATCCATCACGCAACAGCTGAAGTTAGTCTCAACCACGCTCCCAGAGCAGGAGCAGAGCGTGACAATACTGTTGCGGTATTCTCTTGTCACAGTTTGTTCCTGGCTCCTGTTTCAAGACAAGGGACTGTGTGGTAACAACTGTCACACAACAACTAGTGTCCACCTAGTGGTCAGCAGCTCAAGTGGCATTCAACATTAGTTTCCCTATGGGAAACACCATGCAGTGCAAATATTTATTAAAGAAAGTACAGAAAATTCAGTAGCATTGACGTGTAAATCCCAGAAGACCACTAAATTAAAATATCAAAAAAGTTTTATTTGCGATATTTAAAAAAGGGTTAAGAAAGCAAGACAAATTCAGAATTTGTCACGGAACAAGACTGTGAAGTAACAGTTGTCACGAGACAAGTTATCATGACCGTGAGAAAACAGAAACAGGGACTAAACAGGGACAAAACCACGTGATCATGGCCAAGGCTGTCGGAGTACAAAACTAGAAGCAGAACAAGGAAGGACGTGAAGTAACTGTCTTTGATAGTATCTGGACTCTGCCCTCCCAGCTCTGCAGTCCTTAGAAAATGACATACTGAAGATATATGCTTACATTGCTTAGACAGGGTTCTAATATTTTGACAAAGGAGAACCCACCTCATGTAATTCACTCTTGCCATAATGCCTTTCCTAACTTTTGGAATCAGCGTCATGACATTTTAAAGTGGTAACATTTTATCTACATGAACAGGCCCTCTCGTCAAGTTTGGGAAAGATTCTGCTGGGCGGTATATACTGTAAATCAAATAAATAAATATAAAGGAATATATGGTCTACATGCCCAGAACACTGTAGGAGGGCCAGATTTGGTGAGGTGAAAATGTGTGGGGGCTGACTATTCACCCGGAAGAGGGGAGAAAGGGTGTGGTCCATGCGCATCTGCAACAGCCACAAATGGTCCAGTTTCAGAGATACCCAAAGGTCCGGCAACTGTTGCATGGCCCGAGAATCAGCCCACGTACACCCAAGACGCAGCGCTGCTCGCATAAGCTGCCCTCTCTCACAAGGAGGTGAGAAGGACAATGTAGCAACGGAGCCAGGGGTGGGTAGGCAGGGTGGGTGGTCGAGGGGATAGACGGAGGCAGGGAGGGCAGGCAACCCATAAAACTGTAAGCTGACATATCCAGCCGATACAGGGAAGGACCAGCTGGTGGGGATGAGTGACAGGCTGAACTGGCAGCGAGAAGAGGCTGAGGGCCACTTGAAATTTTAAAATGGGCCGCATTTGGCCCCCGAACCAGACTTTGGACATGCCTGCTGTAGGAGGAATGGCCTGTGCTCATGGGAGGATTTCAATGATATGTCACACTTTCTCAGCAGCCTGTACCTGAACCCATAAGAAAGGTTATACATGTTTATGAGTAATCTGGATTTTCCCATCACATTATTCATCATCATGCCTAAATCCACCTATAAATTCAAGCATAGGCTGCAAAAAAATATGGCATGTCATAGAAATCCTTCTCTTAGATAGCATAGGTTTCATAGGAACTTGGGGATTTGTTTTCAGTGATAGCGTAATTGCTGACCTGGAGCCAGACATCCTGGAAAGTGAAGTCAAGTGGACCTTAGAAAGCATTGCAAACAACAAGGTCAGTGGAGGTGACAGCATTCCAATTGAACTCTTTAAAATCTTAAAAGAGGATGCTGTAAAAGTGCTGCATAAGAGATGCCAGCAAATTTGGAAAACCCAGCAGTGGCCAGAGGACTGGAAAAGATCGGTCTACATCCCAATCCCAAAGAAAGGAAACGCCAAAGAATGCTCCAACTATCGCACAATTGCACTCATTTCACATGCTAGCAAGGTTATGCTCAAAATTCTACAAGGCAGGCTTCAGCAGTATGTGGAAAGAGAACTTCCAGAACTACAAGCTGGATTTCGAAGGGGCAGAGGAACTAGAGATCAAATCGCCAACATGCGCTGGATTATGGAGAAAGCCAGAGAGTTCCAGAAAAACATCTACTTCTGCTTCATTGACTATGCCAAAGCCTTCGGCTGTGTAGACCACAACAAACTATGGCAAGTCCTTAAAGGAATGGGAGTGCCTGACCACCTTATCTGTCTCCTAAGAAATCTATATGTGGGACAAGCAGCAACCGTCAGAACTGGATATGGAACAACTGACTGGTTTAGAATTGGGAAAGGAGTACGACAAGGATGTATACTGTCACCTTGCCTATTTAACTTATATGCAGAGTACATCATGAGAAAGGCCGGTCTGGATGAATCACAAGACGGAATTAAGATTGCCGGAAGAAATATCAACAACCTCAGATACGCAGATGATACTACTCTAATAGCAGAGAGTGAGGAAGAATTAAAGAACCTCTTAATGAGGGTGAAAGAGGAGAGTGAAAAAAATGGGCTGAAGCTCAACATCAAAAAAACTAAGATCATGGCCACTGGTCCCATCACCTCCTGGCAAATAGAAGGGGAAGAAATGGAGGCAATGACAGAGTTTATTTTCTTGGGCTCCTTGATCACTGCAGATGGCGACTGCAGCAACGAAATAAAAAGACGCCTGCTTCTTGGGAGGAAAGCAATGGCAAACCTAGATAGCATCCTAAAGAGCAGAGACATCACTTTGCCAACTAAGGTCAGGATGGTTAAAGCTATGGTTTTTCCAGTAGTGATGTATGGAAGTGAGAGCTGGACTATAAAGAAGGCTGATTGCCGCAGAATTGATGCTTTTGAGCTGTGGTGCTGGAGGAGTCTTGAGAGTCCCCTGGACTGCAAAGAGATCAAACCTATCCATTCTGAAAGAAATCAACCCCGAATGTTCACTGGAAGGACAGATTTTGAAGCTGAGGCTCCAGTACTTTGGCCACCTCATGAGAAGAGAGGACTCCCTGGAAAAGTCCCTGATGCTGGGAAAAATCGAAGGCAAAAGGAAAAGAGGACGACAGAGAATGAGATGGTTGGATGGTGTCATCGATGCAACCAAAATGAATTTGACAAAACTCCGGGAGGCAGTGGAGGATAGGAAGGCCTGGCGAGTTCTAGTCCATGGGGTCACGAAGAGTCGGACACAACTGAACGACTGAACAACAACAAGTTTTAATGTGTTTTATACTACTGGGGCATGTTAGAAAACATTTTCTCCAAAGTTTCCTTTTGACCAGATAATAATAAAAGGAAAGAATTGAATCTGACATTTACATTAAGTACAGAGAAAACCTAAAACGTTTCCTCCGTTAACCTTTTAAAACAAAATGATGGAAAACAGTGGCACCAACTGTGTTGCTTCGAAATAACTTGTATTGATTTCAGTGCCTTCAGACAAGGATTCTTCAGTAAATTTTATTGTAGCGGGGAAGGAGTGGAGTTTCCAGATACTATCATTTCCTCTTGTATACCTCTTATCTTTTCCCATGGCTAGTGCTTCCATTTTTCTTCCCAAGGAAAATGCACAGAGGAGGAAAAGATGGAATAGCAGCCTTCTGTTAAAAAGCAAAAAAGCAAAAAAAAATGTAGAAGTCAGCAGCACACAAACACTTAAAACATTTTATCAGACCTACACCTCTCATGGACTGCAATTCACTTCATCAGATGGACAGGGTCGCCTCACAGTGTGCAAATAACTTGGGTTCTAATAGGGCAGTGTTGGCGAACCTATGGCACGGGTGCCAAAGGTGGCACTCGGAGCCCTTTCTGTGGGCACCCAGAATCACCCCTTCACAGCCACCTGTATTCAGGTTAAATTGGCAGTTTGCGGAAAAATTATTGGGTTTTGAATCACAGTTTGGGCACACGGTCTCTAAAAGGTTCCCCATCACTGTAATAGGGGTTGCTAATGAAACCTCTTAAGATCAATATTTGTATCCTTGAATATTCAGTCACCCCCATTTCCTTCTCATCTTACCAGGTGAGTTAATATCCAGTGACTAAATGAAGGTTGTCTTCATTGCAGTAGACCAACGTGGGTACCACCACCGTGAAATGTCTGATGACTGGTTACACAAGCCCTCTTTCTAAAAACAGTGTGGTCTTAATTACAAGTGCATCTGTTTAAGGCCCAATAGTCTGTAAATGTCTGATGTGCACAAGACAATACATTGTAAATTAAGGTTACAGTGTTTTTCAGTGTATAGAGCTACAGTATATTTTTGACTAAAATTGTTAGATGAAAAATTGAGGGTTGTCATATACATGGTAGAAAGCCAAGGAGAGAAATGGGCAGTTGGAAACGTGGGGGGTCATTTTCTTATAGACAGAAAAATACAGGTAACTCATTGTTTGAATCGGGTTAGTTTGGTTTTGAATGTGTCTTCATTTGGGGATATTTCACACATTGGATGGTAATTGCCCAACTGGAAGTCATCATGAGCTGCTCATGAAGTTTAACTGCATTGAATGATGGAAAAAGCCGTTTAGGGAAGGGAGAGCTGGAATGTAAAAGCTGTCATGTATTAGCATGCTATTAAGCTGTCAAAAGAGGGTGATTAATCTTCATTATTTTACAGAAATATCTTTGCACGTAAACAAAGATAGGAGGTTTTTTTTTTTTTTTAGGAAACCATTTATAATCATCAATTTGTTTTGTGGGAAGCTCTATTGTTTCTCTCATTTCCTCTTACTTGTGCAGAAGCCAGAGTGTTACATATATAATTTAGGAGAATATCTGGTCTCTGATCGTGCACCAAGGAAATGAATGGGCATCCTGTCATTACTGTCAATTAGACCCGGATCAGAGTTTTAATGACTGCGGGATTATGTTGGAACTCTTGGGAGGCACATGAGCCTAAAAGGCTTTTCATTGGAATGATATGACCTGATTGAATTCCTTCAAGCTGTAACATTGTGTGTTTCATTGAGTGCTATACAGTTTGATATGCTCTGTTCAGAGTAAAAATTGGGCCAGACTCAATCCTCCCCAGTTATTTCCCTGAACCGTTCAGGGGGGAAATAACTTGAGCAAGGCTGAATTCTTGGTCCAAAACTATATTCAGTGTTGGCAGTCTGAGCTCTTCTTCCCAAGTTCTTCTTACTTCCCCCACTTTTTTTTCTGCTGTCGCTGATTATCTGCCATCATCCTGACTTGACCCATTGTTTTTCCTGTCTTCAGATCCAGTGCATCTTCCTTAAATCAAGAAGGACCAGAATTGAAGCCTTCCTTTGCAATTTACCCACCACCCACCATGCTCCCTCTATTCCAGGTCTAAATGTAAACACCCACACCATGGCAAACAATGCAGTTTTATACATATGTGTGTGTTGTGTCAAGTGAAATCACAGAAGGCCCTGGGTAGTGTTGCAGCTAAAGATAAATTTGATTCCCTGTCTGCAGCTCAGTTGAAGGTCGCCCAGTCAGGAGAAAGCTCCATTGCAGCTTGTCAAGGTTGATTTTTACCATGGCTTACCAGGAACAGTGGCGTAGCTAGGGTTTGGAGCACTTCGGGACAAAGTCAGTTTTTGCACCCCCTCCTGCCTCCATCTGCAAGGGGTGCCTGATCCTGGGGGAACAGTGGGGGGAGGGAGGGTCCCCTTTTCTCACACCCTCCTCAGGGGTCTCCCGGACAAGGCTCTCCTGTGCAAACCACACAGCATGTGGATAGCGCCAAGCAGGCAACCCCCCCCCCAAGAATCACCTCTGTAGCAGGCTTCCTCCTCCTCCTTTCCCCAGGCTAAGGCTTGGCAATTGTTAGCCCAGGGAAAGGAGGAGAGGAAAGCAGGCAATGGGATTCTCCCCCCCCCAAGCAGCACCTCTGCCATATGCTTCCCTCTCCTCCTTTCCCCAGTCTAAGGATTGCTAAGCCTTAGCAGAGGTGGGGGAAGGAGGAGGGGGAGCAATCGATGGAGGTGCTGCTTGGGAGAAAAACATCACATGCTTCCCTCTCCTCCTTCCACCAAACTAAGGCTCACCAAGCCTTAGCGGGGCAAAAGGTGGACTGCTAGCAGGAGGGCGCATGGCTTCCTCGTCCTGCCCCCCCCTCCAGGCACCCCCAGATTGGTGCACACCCCAGGGCAAATGCACTCTTCTGCCCCTCCCTAATTACTCCAGTGACCAGGATTCATATCTGCACTGGACTGCAGAAGACACATTTACATGTTTCTGGAGGAAAACTCTATAAACTTTTATAAGTCAAACACCCTCATGGAGATTTGCCTTTGGATCTTTTCCCTCTAAACCAATAACTTAAGGGAAAGCTTCTGTTTGAAAATCACTGATTTACACTGAGCTTGAAAGATCTTGGTGCTCCTTGAAACACAGTAAGCCAATCTTTTAGCTGTAAACAACAACCACAACAAATGCATGTAAAGGCAAAAGAAGAGGCACCGAACAGATCAGAATGCTCATTTGTGGCCTGGGGATGAAAAATCTAATACCATTACCAACTGCACAGATCCTAGTACATTCAGTACAATTTTTGCACGGTGTGGATGAACCCTGATTTAGAAGTCTATAACTGAGACATCTGTCCAAGAAATTGAGGTGTTTGTGGACATTCTGTGATTGTAGCTCTGTTTCTGGTTGTGTCATGAAGGAGTCATAAACTGATAGCAAGATTCTAAATAACGTATTATTCATATAAAAAGGTACAAAAATTGTCAACATTTTAAGATCTACTTTGTAAGAAAGAAATAAAATTCAAAATGATCTTGATAGCCTGGAGCACTGGGCAGAAAAGAACAGAATGACATTAATCAGGGATAAATGCAAAGTATTGCTCCTAGGAAAAAGCAACCAAACACACAAGATGGGAGGAAGACCTTGGTACCAATACGTTTGGCTCCTATACTCAAAATTTTCAAATGTCAGTTAAAAACTTGGGTTATAGGATGACTTTTCCAGAACCTTAATTTCTATATCCACAATGCCCAGAAATCTCTTTTCTCCATCTCTTGCTATGTCTATTTAGATTTTTTTTAGTTTATTTGGGTAATAAAATCTTGTTTTGTTAATACTATATATGATTATAGTTATTTTTTGACATTTAATTTTTTGTGTTCAAATTTTATAGTGTATATTTGTATATTGGATTTTAAATTTTTTATCTAATATCTGTTATCTATTTTTTCTTTCTCATTTTGCATTTTTATGCACCTACCCTTCCTGATTGTTCTTTGTATTGGGAGCTATGTAACAAGTAAATTTCCCCCATGTGGGATTAATAAAGATCTATCTTATTTTTTATGGTTGTATGTTTATGTAATTTTGGATTAATTTTGTATTTCATTTTTTAGTGTTTATTGTTTCTAATTTGTACTTTTCATGTTGTAAACTACCTAGAGTAGCCTCCGGGCTAGATAGTGCAATACAATAATCTAATAAATAATCATGGTATTATTTATGATATGGTCATAGGACTAATCAATAAAAGGATTACTTACAAATGGACAAACAAACAAACACCTAGCTCAGCAATACGATGTGTGAGAAGAATCTTGGAATCCTCATAGATCACAAGTAGGGATGGGCACCTTACAAAAAATGGCACTGTTTTGTCATTTTGATGCCCTAAGCACACCCGATCTCACCTGGTTTCGGAAGCTAAGCAGGGTCGGCCCTGCTTAGTACTTGGATGGGAGACCATCAGGGAATAGCAGGTGCTGTAGGCACCTGGAGTAGTAACTGGCAAACCACTCCAGTATTCCTGCCAAGAAAACTCCATGGACATGGGGTTCATAAAGAGTCGGTCACGACTGTAATGATGCAACACACACATAAGCTTATGAAACGAAATGAAACTGTGGTCAAGAAAAGAAATGAAACACCATTTTTTTGTTTCAAAAATGAAAAAATTTGTCCTAGCCTCTTGTTCCAGCCATCTTGATAACAGGATGTTTATTTTAAAACTGATTGATTTGTCTTTCTTCCCATACCTCAGCTGTTGAGATAGCTTATCTCTGATCTTGATCTACCTGGTGCAGCTAGCCAGGAGCTGAGCTCTTCCCTTCATTGGCTGTGTCTGCAAGTTGATTTTAACTGATTGATTTGTTTACATTTCCTGATTAAGTAGGACTGTGGTTTTTTTTTAAAAAAATATTTTCCTTCTTTCCCTTGCCAGGCCACCGATCATCTGTTGAGCTTATCTCTCCGGTCTCTCCATGCAGCAGCTAGCCATTAGGTTTCTAGCTTGTTTACAGAGGGTTCTTTGCTTGAAAGAAAATTGATTGGAAAGTTTGAGGTTCATTGATTTAGGGCAGTGGGCTCCCTGTTAAATAAAAAAAAAGGAAAGCTCCCCATTATTTATAGCCTTACCATTATTAATGAAATGAAACAAAATGAAGACTGAAACAAAATGAAATGAAACACTGTATTTCCATTTTGTGCCCATCTCTAATCACAGGATATGCACTGATAGTGTGATGCTGCTTCAAAAAAGACATATGCTATTTTAGGCTGCATTAATTTAAAAAAATAGTCTCCAAATCCCATGAGATACTAATTTCTCTTTATTCGGCACTGAGTAAACCTCACTGTGGACAGTGGACAGTTCTGGACACCACACAACAAGAGAGATGCTGACAAATTGGAGCAAGTTCAGAGAAGGGCAACAAGGATTTCTTTGGAGGTTTTTAAGCAGAGGCTGGATGGCCGTCTGTCAGAAATACTGTGATGGGGTTCCTGCATGGCAGGGGGTTGGACTGGATGGCCCTTGAGGTCTCTTCCAAATCTAGGATTCTATGATTTTCTAAGGATGATTGATTAGGGGTCTAAAAACCATGTCTTATGAGGAAAGACTGAAATAATTGGTTATGTTTAACCTTGAGAAAAGCTGCCTAGATGCCCTAAGCACATCCGATCTAATAAATAATCATGGTATTATTTATGATATGGTCATAGGACTAATCAATAAAAGGATTACTTACAAATGGACAAACAAACAAACACCTAGCTCAGCAATACGATGTGTGAGAAGAATCTTGGAATCCTCATAGATCACAAGTAGGGATGGGCACTTTACAAAAAAGACACTGTTTTGTCATTTTGATGCCCTAAGCACATCTGATCTCGCCTGGTTTCGGAAGCTAAGCACGGTCGGCCCTGGTTAGTACTTGGATGGGAGACCACCAGGGAATACCAGGTGTTGTAGGCGCCTGGAGTAGGAACTGGCAAACCATTCCAGTATTCCTGCCAAGAAAACTCCATGGACATGGAGTCACGAAGAGTCGGTCACGACTGTTAACGACACAACACAACCTTGAAAAAAGAAGACTGAGGGGAAATATGACAGCAGTTTTCAAATATAGTGGACCCTCATATAACACATGGTTTGTATAATATGAAATCTGTACAACATAAAAAGTTCCGGAGATAGGGGAAATTTGCTTAACAGAATCACATATGGGGTGAATCCATACAACATAAAAATGGTTGTGATTAGGGATCACTCTGTTTTCAATGCATTCCTATGGGGAATTTGTATAAAGGAAAATTTGCTTAACATAATTTTATTTGGAACGGATTGATTCCTTTATACAAAGTACCACTGTACTTGAAAGGCTGTTATACAGAGGAGGGGCAGGATCAAGCCAGATTGCAGGACATGCAACAATGGGCTCAAGTTACAGGAAGTCAGAGTTTGGTTGAATTCCAGGAAAAGCATACTAACTGTTAGAGCAGCATGGCAGTGGAACCACGAGGTGGTGAGTGCTCCTGCACTGGAGGCATTCAAGACAAATTTAGGCAATCACTAGCAGATCTGGCTTGACCTGTATTCCTGCCTTGGCAGGGAGCTAGACTCACTGGCCATTTAGGCTCCTTCCAACTTCATCATGATTCTCTGAAAAACAGCAATAGCAGTTCTTCTTGCTTACCTTGTATTTAAACCATGTTTATTTATCTATAAGTAAGTAATCAGCAGTACTGGGGAGATCAGAACAGATAAGATCAAATGGCAAACATCTTGGGTGCGAGGGAGCACAGATGCAATGAATTTGTCACACTGAGAGTCTGTTGCAGTGAGGATGGAGATTATTAGTTTTCAAAATCTCATTTCTTTGGCCTTTTCTTCACCCCAGTCTACTCTCCCTCCCTCCCAGGACTTAAAAGACATTATGTGTGAGGCGAGCAAAGCAGCCTGGGGAGGTGATATTTTATCATCATCTGCACTATTAATGCAGCTAAAAAACCTTCAGACTGGAAAAAATCAGACAGATGCATCTTGCAGGTTCACATGTGCCAACTCCATCTGTTAAATCATTAAAACACAGGCTTGGCAGATCTGGGAGAAAAACACATTTGTTTTCACTCTAAAGAGGAAGAGTAAACTCCCCTCCCCCCATGCTTATAAACCTCCCCCCCTATTCTAAATAGTTTTTTAGAAGTGAAACCCGGCAGGATGAGGGCAAAGCTGAAAGCACTAAAAAGAAGTGAAAGTTGCTATTAAACCAGATACAGTTTTAAGTTCAAGTGAGCATTATATAAGAGAGTGGAGTTAAAAGCTATTTAACGGTAATGAGAAACAGAACACAACCATTTGTCAAGCCCATGCGTAAACCATGATATTGCAATAACACAGGCATAACATGAAAGCAGGAGAACGACTCAGATGTCATTTTTTAAAAAAAGTTTACTACGTCCACACAGCTAAAGCTTTCTCTTTGCTCATCAGAAAGCAAGAGGCAACCCTTTCAACCTTTGTTGGCTTGCAAAGACGGTTTCTTCACGCCCCTCTCATTGCAGTTCGCAGTCCCGCTTGGGACCAGTACGAAAAAATGTTACTGCACATCCATTCCGTGACGATGGGAGTTCGTCCCGACCATGCCCCCTGAACTGGGATTTAAGTGTGATGAGCCATACCTCTCCCTGACCTCGGGAATTATCTTGTCTCAGTTCTTGTTTCAAGACGAGAGCCCGTGAAGTAAGGCTCGTCACGCAACATGCACATTCTCCATCTAGTGACAGGAGTGTGAAGTTGCATTCTCCAGGAGAATCCCAATAGCGTAACCAATGCATCGCAGAGAGGGAAGAAGGCATAAAACCTCGAACTTTGCTGCTTAACGCATGAAAGGCAAAGTTACGGAGAATCGAAATATCAAAAAACGGAAGGTCGGACAAAAAAAAGGTAAAACAAAGACAGGGAAGTACATATGTCATGAAACAAGGACATGAAGTAACAGTTGTCACGATACCATCAATGACGCCCATGGGTAAACGGAAACGGACAGAACCGGGACAAGACCACGTGACTGCGAACAACGTTATCATGAAACAAATGTAATCTCGGAATGAGGAAGGACATGAAGTAACCATAAAAGTTGTTTATTTATCCCTTAAGGGCCTCTTACAAACCAGTCTGGGTTTTACCTCAGTAAGCCTTCTGCCATGAAACCTCTTTTTGGTGTAGCAGTTAAGTGGACCTCCAGGTATTATTTGATTGGAACATCATCTCATAAGCAGAGCCTGGAAAAGTTATCTTTTTTGGACACCAGCTCTCACAACCTTCCCACCACTATAGCAGCTGAAGGATTCTGGGAGTTGTAGTCCAAAAATATGTAACATTTCTAGGCTCTGCCTGAAGGAGGCAAACCTTTCTACCTCTGTTGGCTTGGGGAAAAAATGACTCATTTGTTTCCTGCTAGCTTTGGATTTGACCAATGTGGAACACTAACAAAATATCCTAAATGTACCTACAATCTAGATGTAATCAGGACAACCAGCCATTCCCAATATACTGAAGAGGGAACACATGTGAAGATTAAACATCCCATCTTTGCCATTGTACCTGGTTAGAGAGAAAATGTCTTGGGGTTTGTACCATGGTTTATTATTGTAACCAGTCCTGGGAAACTGTGCTTTAAATGTTTCCTAAAAAGTAGGAGCAATCCTTTTACATTTTAACTCTAGATTATGGGTAGTTGTCATTAGAGGAGAATATACAGTTCAAGCAGTCCTTCATGCTTCAGATATCAGACTTGCAGAAGTCTGTGTGCAAAAGAGCAATTACAAAACAAGTTAAGATGCAAACTATGGGAAATGTTAAATGCTTCTGCTGTGATAAACATTTATTTTCTAGCACATCAAGAATTTGTTCTTATAATGACAAGTTACATGGTAACATGTACTGTAGTTGGGCCTTCATTAGTCTTAGGAATAGGCATGATAAAGTTCTCAACAACACTAATCTACATCTTTGCCCTATACAATAACAAAGAAACAGTTCTTATATTAGTTAAGCACTGGCAATGTTTGTAATTACCTCTGCCCTTTCCACACTATAATAGTGCCAGGCATGATGGAAAACCTTGTCTTTTGTATTCACCCCATTTTGGGGCTGCACGAACACCAGCTGTTTTATTCTGGGAGAGCCCACGTGTGGCTGCCTGTACATTCAGTGCAAAATCAATTTCTCCACAGTGCTTTTTCACAGTGCAAGACAGGGGAGGAAATTACACCCCTCTTTTAAAGAATTCCTCTCTTCAACATTTGGCTCTGGCAACTTACCTGTGTGATTATGGCTCCACATTAAAAACCCATCGGCTGGTGCTGACATTTTAATATATAGTCTTGTTCTATAATGAACCGTTCCCTCAGCCAGCTACCTTTATTCCCCCCCCTTTCATTGTCTGCAAGGCTCCCCTTTAAATAATTCTGAATCCAATGATAAGTTGATTGTTATAATAGGGTTTTGTGGTAGATTTTATGGAAAATGTAAATCAAGCTGAAGCATTAAAATATACAGTACTAAGTTCTGGGTTGAACAATACGTTTATTGGATTATTAAAAGTTACAAACATAGTGGAGTTTTCAGGTTTTTCCAAAACTTTTTTTCCATGCAAGAACGGTTTTGGATATATGGAAGAAAATGTGTTTCTACCAGTCACTGGCGCCTTTGCTAGCAATACGTATTATTCAAAGCATTTCACATTAGACATGGGCATGGAGCGGCGAAATTCTCGTTTCCGTTTTCGGTTCTCGTTCTCGTTACGTAACGGGTAACGGTAACGAGAATTACTCCGCTCCAGCTCGAACCCGAACCGAAAAAGAAAAATTGGGTCTGATTTTTCATTGTCATTCATGGCATCGCGGCGATTGCGCGATGCCAAGCAGCACAGAAAAAAAGTTTTAAAAAAAGAAAAAAAAAAAACCCCGATTCCTGGCCAAAAAAGCAGGTGAAAATATGCCTGCCTCAGTGAGGGCACCTACCAGAGAGGGGTGGTTTCTGGTGGGGGGGTCCCCGGCCTTCCCCCCTCTCCTGTCCTGGGTTGCTGGTACCAGGCTGGGGGGACATCCTCGTCGTCTCCATTTGCCATGTGGTGGTGGGGGGAATCCAAAATGCCAACCGCAATATTTATTTTTAAATTATGGTCCAAAAACCCACCAAAGCACCACAGAAACATTTGAAAATTAGGTATTTAAATGCCTGATTTTTTATAGTAGCAGCAGTGGGTTTTTCTTGCAATAAAACATCTCAATTGATTTTATTTTATTTTTATTTTTATTTTTTTACACCTGCGCAATGATGGGCTGGCCATGGGATGGGACCATGCAAATTTTTGGAGCCATTCCACCAATCGCATGGCCAGGTTTTGACCGAGACTTCTGGATGTGCCAGAGGGCATAAAAAGCCCACTAACCCGAACCCGAACCCTAACCCTAACCCTAACCCTAACCCTAACCCATATGCCAGTACACTGTCCTTCTTAGTGGGTCAGAGGCACCCAGAGGTGCAGCCCACTAACCCACCCTATCCTTAACCGTAACCCTAAGCCTAGCCCTTACCCTAACCCCAACCCTAACCCAGATCCATACGCAAGTACACTTTCCTTCTTAGTGGGTCACAGGCACCCAGAGAGGTGCCTCCCACAGCCCACTATCCCCTACCCCTATCCCATTCCCTAACCTGTACGTCAGTACGCTAGTATGCTCCCCTTCTTAGTGAGTCAGAGGCACCCAGAGAGAGAGAGGTGTCTCTGCCACTTACCCCCCACCCTAAAATAATGTAATGTATGGTACGTGGCGGCTTTGTGTTACGCTTCCCTTCCTTTCCCTTCTTAGTGGGTCAGACGTCAGAGGCACCCAGAGAGGTGCCTCCCAGAGCCCACTTACCCCAACCCTAACCCAACCCCAACCCCAACCCAAACGACAAATGACAAACAGAAACGACAAATTTTTGAAAATTATTGCGACAGACGGAAACGACCTGAAACGGACCTGCCCCGACAAACGACAACTCGAAACGTAATTTTTTCTGGTTGTGCCCATCTCTATTTCACATACAATGGCTGAAATCCAGTAGCAAGTCACAATTAGAGGAGGCCAAATGAATCAATAGAACGTATGAAAGTGTCAATTCATCATATCTCCGCTGATTTAGCAACACTGGGAAGGCCTCAAATCACCCAACCCTCCTTTTATACGAAATTTTCCTCTGCAGGAGGCTTTTGGAAAGTCTTACTCCTATCCTGAACTGTCTCTGCTGAGTATTGCCACTTGTGAAAGGGGCAGTTCAATAAGCAAAAGCTCAGTTGTTGTCAATATTCTCCAGCTTGTGTACCTGCAAAGTGGACATCCTTGGGCAAACACAAGGTCCTCTTGATTTCCAACCTATACATAATCCTTATGTTAACCAAGACCTCTTCTTTTACTCAGTGTGTAACATTTTTATTCCATATTTGGTTCTGACTTAGCAGCTGTCCATTCAACACCACCACCTCTGACTACCTGATTAGATGTGTTTTGAGGATGTTCTTTAAGACTGCTCAGCTACTCTATTGATCTGCAGTTTTACTGAGGTACAGTTTTGCTGAATTCACTGCCAAGGTCTTAGCACTTTAAAAAATTAGACTCAAATCACTCTTTGTACACTCTAGACCAGGGATGGCGAACCTATGGCACACATGCCAAAGGTGACACGCGGAGAGCTTTCGAGAGGCACATGACATGCTCCCTGCCCCCTTCACTTCCCTCTCCGCTAGACCAGCCATGAGGAATTTGTGGAGGTGGGCAGGTAGCATCTCGTGTGCCAGGCTGACCCTGCCACTGCCTGTCCCATCGCCATTGCCCCCAACCCCTGCCGCGGCTGACCCCATCTCCTCCAGCCCCCACCTCCGCCGCCACCACTGCTTCCATCCATGCTCCCCTGCCGCCGATGACCCTGACCCTGCCGCCGCCCTGTCAACCTTGCTGCCCTCATGCACATCCCTGGCCCTGCTGCCGTTGATCCCGACCCCCCCACTGCCACCGCCATCCCCATCGCCATCACCCTTGTCACCTCTGCCGCCACTGATCCCACCTCCACCGCCATCACCACCACCATCCGTCCCCCCCGCCCCCACAGCCAATGACCCTGACATCACTGCCCCATAGCCCTGCTGCCTTCGCCCCTGCCCCCCACTGCTGCCACCGATCCTGCCACCCCCCCCCCACCACCGCAGTCCCCATAACCAAGTTTGGGCACTCGGTGACAAAAAGGTTCGCCATCCCTGCTCTAGACATTCAAATTTCCAGCCCTCCTCTTGACTTGGAAGTGTGACCAATGAAGATCAAATTGTATGACATATAACATTCAGGACACTATATTACATTATCTACCCTTCTGATATTGACTATTTTTATAACTGTCCTGTTTCTATTTAGTGGCTTTTATCAAAAGTTTTTCAATGTTTTTAAAGTGTTTTTAAGGTGTTTTATTCTGGTAAATTTAATGTTTTATTCTGGCAAATCGTTTTATTGTGGCAAATTGATATTTGGTATTTCTTGTCTTGGTTAACAACCATAAATAAAGATTCAGATTCAGACACTAGAATATTTCAACCAATGGCTGGATAGTTTAGTGATTTGGGTAGCTGACTGCAGAGATATATTTTTATTTGAAAAGATGCCCAACACGTTTCGGCTGAAAAAGCCTTCTTCAGGGGCTGTATTTGTATCTTTTTCTCAAGCTCTTTTGCTGTTCAGTCAGCAGCGAGTTAAGAAGTAGGAATGGTGCTTACCTTTCGAGATATCTCTGTGTAATTTTTTTATGTGAAATACAGCCCCTGAAGAAGGCTTTTAAAGCCGAAACGCATTGGGCATTTTTTCAAATAAAAAACATCTCTGTACTATAGCACACTGAGACTCAGTCTCTTCTGACTTACTAACTTCATTGGATACTCCAGTTCTTTTGGTTTATAGCTGACTGCAGAGCCAGAGAATATGAATAGGAATGAAATTTTCGGAATTCAAGAACTGCCAGACCCATAATTCACCACCAGGAACCTGCCAGGTTGAATTCTGGAACCAGGAGCACTTAATCTGGCAGGCCCCTTACCATAATGCTGTTCCTGCACCACTTCTTTGAACCATTAGAAAAGTATCCTGCTGCACCACAGGAGTGACGAGGGTTCCTCATGGCTTGGAAAGAGGACTGAGTACCAATGAAAGTTGGGCTGGAGTGATCCTTCAGGGATGCAAAAGTTGTTTAAGGGAGATAATTCCCAGCAAAGGGACACTTTCTAGTGCCTCAAGCAATAAGACCCCTTTTCATTGTTTGAGTGCACATTAGGGTTTCTCAGTTGATCTGCCTCTAAATGTCTTTCCAGAACCAATACATTGTACGTTTTCATTTGCATTACCAGCTCCAGCAGTATACCGTATATACTCGAGTATAAGTCAACCCGAGTATAAGCCGGGGGCCCTTATTTAAACCCCCCAAACTGGGAAAATTTATTGACTCAAGTATAAGCCTAGGGTGGGAAATGCAGCAGGGCCTGGCAACTCCGCCTTTGTGAGCTGGGTGTGTGTGTGATGATTTAAAATGACTTTTAGCCACCGAGGCAAGTGCTTGAGTTGGTGGCTAAAAGTCATTTTAAACATGGGGGTCAGGAGAAGTGGCACACAATGTTTAAAATGACTTTTAGCCACTGAACAAAACTTGCCTCAGTGGCTAAAAGTATTGACCCGAATATAAACCGAGGACCCCTTTTTTCAGCCCAAAATTAGGGCTGAAAAACTAGGCTTATACTCAAGTATATACAGTATTTATTTTCTTTTAATAGGAAAAAGCTGGGAGCTGAACCACTTTAATCTACTATTTAGAGATAGATCTGATATTTTCTGGTACATGCATGTCCATTGGATTATTTTCTAGTATGTGGATACCGATTTGTACAAGATCTATTCATTCTGGAACTTTATCTATGCTTTCGATGGCCTCAATGAATCTGTACTCCCTGAATTTCCTCTGCTTTCTGTCTCTCAAGAATTAACACTTTCAGATGAATTTCTCTCTTCTTCCCTTGCTTAACTTGTGCCAAGAATGATTGAGTTTTGGATCAGGGAAAATATCGCACTCTTTGTCACAAACAATACTGTGCCCTCAATCTCTTTGTCGAGTCCTGCCTCTCACTTTGTGACTGTACACCCCAGGTTCCCAACCTGTGGATCCCCAGATGTTCTTGGACAAAAACTCCCAGAAGCTTTCACCACTAGCTGTGGTAGCCAGGGTTTTGGGAACTTGTAGTACAAGAACATCTGGAGACCAAGGTTGGGAAGGACTGCTGTATACCATTCTTACCCTATTGGTTAATCAGGCCCAATCATTTTCCCCCTGTACCAATTAAAACCTGTCAGAAGCAACTTTGTTAGTAATTGGGGATGAAGGAGGGTTATATAGGTATAGGTCCCCCCCCGCACATGCGTGCTAGTTGTGTCTGACTCTAGAGGCAGTGCTCATCTCCGTTTTCAAGCCAAAGAGCCAGTGTTGTTCAAGTCCATGGCCATGTGGCTGGCATGGCTGCAAAGAAACACTCTTTTTACCTTCCTGCTTTTTTACGGCGGAACCTATTTATCTACTTGCATTTACAGTAGACCCTTGTATAACAAATGGTTTGTATAACATAAAATCTGTACAACATAAAATCTGGAGATTGGGGAAATTTGCTTAACAGAATTGTCTATGGGGTGAATCTGTACAACGTAAAAATAGTTGCAATTAGGCATTACTGTTTTCAATGTATTCCTATGGGAAATTTTGTATAAAGGAAAATTTGCTTAACATAATTTCATTTGGAGTGAATTAATTCCTTTATACAAGGTACCACTGTACATGCTTTCAAATAGCTATGTTGGCAGGAGCTGAGGTTAACAGCGGGCGCTTACTCCGCTGTGTGGAACCCGGGATTTCGAACCACTGAGCTGCCGACTTTGTAGCTGACAGTTTTCAGTGCTCTAGTCCGCTGAGCCACCACACCCAGATAACTTGGGAGGGTTACTGGTGACTTACTATCCATTAATGTTCTATGGCTGTTTTTGTGATCTTTGTCATTGAATCAGCCGCTATCACACGTCCCTTTAAATCCAGATTAAATTTCAAGATACACTGTGTCCAATAATCTTGTCCCCATGGCCACCGGGCTTTTTAAAACAACAACAACAACAACAACAACAACAAAAACCCCGGTAAAGCCCCATTTAGTGAGCTTTCCAATATCTACCAGAGAAGCTGGGGATTTTTTTGCCTTGTTTAAAAAAAACACATTTTTAAGAGCAAGAAGTCCGTGGGAGTGCGTATATTATCGAGTGTTTTGTTTTGTTTTGTTTTCATAGTGCCAACGGGCTATTCCTGGGGCTGGTTGGCACTGTTTCTTTAATTTTTTTATTGTTATTGCCCCAGCGCCAGTCAGCTGGCCTGCCAGCAGGTGGAGCATTTTAAAAAATATTTTTGATTTTTGATTTTTATTTTTCCTTAGCCCCCACCAGCTAGCCCTGGGGCTGTTTGGAGGTTTTTTATTATTATTTATTATTATTATTTTAATTCTCCCCCCCACCAGCGCCAGTCAGCTGGCCTTGACTGGTCAGGGCATTTATTCATTTTTTTTAATTTTTTTTTAAAAATTTCTCCTTAGCTCCCAGCAGCCAGACCTGGGCTGGTTGGCCATTTTGTTTTTTTTTTTTAAATTTCCTCTGTGCTTGCTTGAAGCAGGTTAGGGCCGTGGGGACAATAGAGAAGCTTAGCAACTCCAAGGGACATGGGAACTCTGAACCTGCATCTTCAATCAAGTAATCAGGTAAGGAGAAAAGCCGGAGTTTCTTATTTATCGCATCTTCCCCTTTATGTGATAGCATCTCTTAATGATGGTAATGAAAGGTTGATGACTCTACAAGTCTAAAATAGCCTGTTGTTAGAGCCTTCATTTCTCCCCTGGCTCTGCCGTTAGAGAAACAGGTAACCCCAGAAACTTCAGAAAGTTGTTAAGAGTTGTCATATTAACATTCTACACAGTAACATCCCAGCTATAAACACAAGGACTTTTCTGTATTTAATTATTAAATGTCTGTAATTTGAACATTCATATTTTATACCTTAATTCTGAAGTCTTATAATTGAGTTTC
Source organism: Phrynocephalus guinanensis (assembly GCA_037367245.1). Taxonomy (NCBI): domain Eukaryota; kingdom Metazoa; phylum Chordata; class Lepidosauria; order Squamata; family Agamidae; genus Phrynocephalus; species Phrynocephalus guinanensis. The sequence goes on along the minus strand of CM074737.1, from coordinate 113,362,742 downwards.
ATGTGTGCATATAAGCATGCAGATGATGGAGATTAAGATGTTCCTTAAAAGCATCTGTTCACTAATCCTCCGTGCCAGGAAACAGTATATGTGACTGATGGTCCAGAACAATATTTTCACTTTATGATGAGAAATCCTTTGGGATTATTCTACATCTGCAGTCATTGTGGATGACCTTCTGCAAGAATTTGATAGAACAAAGTTCTCTCTCTCTCTCTCTCTCTCTCTCTCTCTCTCTCTCTGTTGCTTATCCACTTCTTCAAGTTCTTATTGAAGTCTTTTCCCAAGATGCCATGCATTCCGATGCACTGTGGATCAAAATGACTCCTTTGGATGGTAGAGGAGGCTGGTCCACTGGTGCAAATGAGGGCACTGCCATTCTGCCCAGATGACAGCATCTAGACCCAGGGCATACAGGGTCGAAGTCCTGCGACATTATGAGTGACAGGGAGAGAATGAATTTTCCAAGGAACCATATTGTACACTATCCCTTGTGTAATATAAAGTATTTCAGGGGAAATACTTTTAATGCAGCAAAGAAAGAGCAAGTTAGCAAAGCACTTCAGAAATTAAGATGGTAACATGATTTAGCCCTGAAGGAGCACAATGTAACCTGAAAAGGAATGACACCGGATTCTTTGGAACTACCAGAACTAGCAGGCTACTGTTTAATGCAGAAATCAGAATATTTATAGTGAATTGGACATGATAGTAATCTAGATCTAGAGTTGTGTTGTGAACCACATCTAGTGTCTCAATCTAGAGTTGTGAAACAGCAACCATGCTTACTTTTGTTTCTAATGTACAAGTGGATGTGTATCTTTTCCTAGGAGAAAGTGTTGAAAGTAGAGATCAGGGAGAATGTGAGATTGACAATGTATCACTCCAGGGATCTCACTGAATGGGTGGCCAGTTTTGCAAACAGTGATACAGCTGCTTTAAGAGGCAAAGGAAGCTTGATTATCCCAGCATACAGTTTCTGCAGTTGCAAATTGACTTGCTTTTTTCTTGCTGATGAGTACAATTTTGTCCTTCCATTTATCCAACATTCATACATTGGCAGTCCATTGCAGGAGTGGCAATTAGGGCAGCTGAGAATTGTGGAAGGATGTATATGAATGGAAATGCAAGCTGATTGGTCTACAGGATTCCCTGCTAAAGACATTCGGTTGTGTATATGAAGATGTGCATGAAGGACACAGATTTAAGTCAAAGTTGTGTGTCAGAAGCTGATTGCATGGGCATTTAGACCATTTTTGGGCCACAGCAATAATAGGCTCATTCACTACTAGATGCTTACCGTCAACATTTCTGCTCTCTGGAGAAGTAACGTTTCACACCTCTTTAATGCTCTCCCTTTCAGCAGCTACAGTAATCCCCCATCTATCACGAGGGTTAGGGACTGACATGACCCATGATCAATGAAAATCCGTAATATGTGGACACAAGTTGGGTCGGGTATGGGAGGTGCACGATGTTTAAAATGTCTTTAAGCAATGGAACCAGCTTGGCTTCACCCGGGGGGAGGGTGCAGGAGAGCAGCGCACAATGTTTAAAATGACTTTCAGCAACAGAGCCAAGCACTTGGCACTATTGCTGAAAGCATTTTAAACATTGTGTGCAGCTTCCCAGCACCCTGGGGTGGGTGGGGAGAAGCAGTGCATGATGCCTCCATGGGAAACCTTTTCTTTCCCCACCCCAGCGCCAATCAGCTGGAGCCCGGGGCTTGGGGAAGGGGGGGAAAGGTTTAAAAATCCCCGGCTTTTAAAACCTTTCCCCCTTCCCTCAAGCCCTTTCAGGGTATTGCGTTCCCACGATATAGCAGGACTGCAGTATATGAACTGCGAAAGGGCGGGGGACCACTGTATTAGAGATGGGCACAAAACAAAAAAGGAAATGCTGTTTCATCATTTTGTTAGGTAACAAATTAGTTTGTTAACTAATGAAACAGTAGGACACATTTTGTTGTATTTCATTACATCATGAAACAGCATTTTCCCTCTAGAATGAAATGATGCAAACTAGAGGAATCAATGGCAGGGGAACTCAAGTTGTTCTCTGAAATTTGAAAAGGTTTAGGGGTCAAGGAGCTGAGTTATGAAGCTCCAAAGGGGGTGCCCACAGCTTGGCTTCTGATGTTCCTATTCCAATAGAATTTTTTCCCTAGGGCAAACTCAGCTCCCTGACCCCCCAAACCTTTCCGAATTTCAGGGGGTTATCTAGAATCACTAGAGGAAGCTCCCCTGCCATTTTGGTCCTTTAGGACCCAGGGGAGCATAGCGTTTCATTTCATAACAAAACTACAGTGGCACCTTGTATAAAGGAATTAATTCATTCCAAATGAAATTATGTTAAGCAAATTTTCCTGTAAACAAATTTCCCAGAGGAATGCATTGAAAACAGAGTAATCCCTAATCACGATCATTTTTATGTTGTACAGATTCACCCCATAGGCAATTCTGTTAAGCAAATTTCCCCTATCTCCGGAATTTTTTATGTTGTACAGATTATACATTACACAGACCGTTTGTTATATGAGGGTCCACTGTACTTTAAAAATTAATTACAAACAAAACTAAACTACTACCGAAACAATACAAAACAAAACACTATTTTCTCATTTTGTGTGCCTCTCTAACTACATTATTAAAGCATACAGGGCCTTGAGATTCTGTCCCGACACAAGCTGGGCCCCACCACAACACTTCCAATATTTCACTGGGTTTCAAAGCCACATCCAAATTCCAACCGTGGAATGATATTTGAGCACATCGCTGTGTCCCGGCCTTGATTCTTCTTCAGTAAAGAAACATCACGTTAGCAAAGCACTTTGGAAATGAGCTGTGCATATGAATAATTGACTGCCCTAATTTGCCACAGCCTTGTCGAAGCCACAAGTCGGTGTGTGCCTGTCTTGCTCTGGATAACAGAGTAATAAGTTATTGTTTGTTGGTTTGCTGTGAAAGGAGCCATATTTTGCTCTGTAGTGGAAGAAAAAGAAAACAAAATGAAATTGCCTTGAGGGTTTTTAATTTTCATAAAGAAGTCTGTAGCTTAGTTTTCAGAATCCAAAGTGAAGACACTCTGTCACTGGCTTTGTGCCTATAAGATTCCATACCTCCCAGGTATGAAAGAAATTTCATAAACTGATCAGGCTAAGCAAAACATCGACTGTAGCAATTTTGTACATAATAATAATAATAATAATAATAATAATAATAATAATAATAATAATAATAATAATAATAATAATAATAATAATAATAATAATAATAATAATAATAAAGCAAGTATTTAGAAGAAATTGGAGTTGACAAAGTCACCATCAGTCAGATGCAGAAAGCCGCCTTACTGGGATCTGCTCGCATAATTCGCCGATACATCACTGAGTTTTAAACGCTTGGTAAGTGTTCAACTAGTAATTGGTAATACAAAATCCAGCGTAGATAGCTGTGTGGTTTATAATAATAATAATAATAATAATAATAATAATAATAATAATAATAATAATAATAATAATAATAATAATAATAATAATAATAATAATAATTATTTTTATTTTATGCCGCCTTTCTCCCTGAAGAGACCCAATACAGTATATGCTTTCCATAGGTTTGCACTGGTTTGCATAGTAAGGGAATGGGGTTGATTAACAGTTTTATGTGGGATGTGTGTCAGGAGTGGTAATTAGGGCAGCTGAGAATTGTGAAATAATGTTTATGAATTGTAATGAATGCTGATTTGTCTTTAGGGTACCCTGTTGAGTAGGTTCTGTTTTGTATCTAAAGATGTGCATGAAGGACACAGAATTAAGTCAAAGTTGTGTGTCAGTAGCTGATTATATGGACATTTAGGTCACTGTTTGGTCCACTGCAGGAACAGGCAGCTTCACTCTTAAAGGTGATGAGCAGACAACATTTTTGTTGGAGTGAATCAGACCGCTTCTCTGAGAGATCCTATGCTGTAGTTTTCTGAGCCCCTGGCAGGGGCTTCTACTTTTTTGTGTGTGTGGGTAGGATCACTCTGGTTTGGATCAGTTCCAGCATGTGTGGTTGCAAGGCTTCCAGTTTTAATTTGCCAATCTCATGAAGTGGCTTAATAAGTAAGCCACACCAGGATATGGGCAAAATTAATCACCTCTGCTCATTTGGCAGAAGGTCAGGGGAAGGGATTTAAAAACAAGAAAAAACTCTCAAGCTGTATAATGGACTATTGCAGATGTGCTGCATCAGTTGTAATTTTTTAAAAAAAATTATTTGCCTTCTGTTAATGGGTCAAGTCGTGAAACCACCCATAGTTGAATCCAAGGCAGTTTTGTTGTTGTTGTTTTATGTTTTTGCTTTTGAAACTCCACATCCCTGAATTCTCTGCTCTGGAATTCCCATGCGCCAGACCCACACCCTGAATTGTGCTCACTTCAAGAAAGGCTAGACTTAAAAACTCTATGGTCTGGAATGGGCTGAGCTTTGGACCTTCATTCTGCTAGTAAAGGAAGTTGTCTAAGTGTTTGCTGGGAGGTAGAACTCCCACAAAGGTTAATTCTGGGTATTGGAGTCCGAAAAACAAAAATAAAAATAAAAAATGAATGGCACATACCAGCTTTCTGGTAAGATACTATGGAGCATCAGCACAGAAGGAAAGCTACCAAATTGTCCCAGAGCCCTTGAAAGAGTGGTGGTGGCTGTATAGTACTGCAGATGATAGTGATGCATTTGATGTAGCACACAAAGGTGCGATTCTGTGTGGTGGTGGTGGTACACAAATGTATTGGTGTGTGGTGGTGGTGGTACATAAATGTATTGTCTCAGTGTTCAAAATGTTCAAAATTTCCCACCCAGTCTCCTTATCATATGAAGCCAGCTGAGTGTACAAACCAGTCCTGATGAACTGTTTGGCCTAGCGCACAGGGTTCTTGTTTTTAAATAGTCTGTGCCGGTTAAAATTTCCCATCTGAATAGAACAATTTGTACAGTTTGTGCGAAAGTCGGGGAAGAAATGAAAAGAAAAGGTTATTCAATTAATAACGTGCACAAACAATTCATAAGCCAACGGGAAACTCAGTATCCAGCTTCTGCTATTTCACAAGCCTTTTTACATGTACTTATTTTGCAAACTAAATTAAGCTTCTGTCTGAGCAGTACCAGACAAAATCTAGCTAGTATGCAGAAAGACAGAATGCCTACATATGGCTCAAAATTGTTTCATGAACTCCCGTCCACTGAAGAATTAATGGCTAGTTTTTTTTTTCTCATTATAGGATTAAAGGTAGACAAGTTGCTTTCAAAGGGAAAAGGTAAGTTATATAAAATAATATAAAATAATATAAAATTATACATTGGGTAGGTTTTTTTTGTTTTTATGAGAGAAAACATTGATGAAATTCTACTTCCACTCCCCCCATAATACTGTAGGCTAAGGTGCCAATAAACGTTGAAAGCTGTCCCTTGGGTTTACAGTGGTACCTTGTATAAAGGAATTAATTTGCTCCAAATGAAATTCTGTTTAGCAAATTTTCCTTTGTACAAATTCTCCATAGGAATGCATTGAAAATGGATTAATCCCTAATCACGACCTTTTGTTGTTGTACGGATTCTCCCCATAGGCGATTCTGTTAAGCGATTTCCCCCATCTCAGGAAGTTCTTTCCTTTAAGCAGATTTTCTGTTAAATGAACCGCTTGTTATACGAGGGTCCATTGTATAAATTTTCCTGTTCATTCCACATTTTGCATTGAATACTATGGAGGGGAAAAATTGAAGCAACGGATGAGAATGATGATCCCATTCAACTCTATTGACACTGGTCAAAGCCCTATATCACTGCAGGAGGAAAGCTGCAGAAAGACTAATAATTTCCATTCCGTAGCCTTTGCAGAGAACCCTGGGGATTGTGATATCACTAGTACTTGGAGCTATGGAGATTCATGGAGAATGATATGTGTATATGTGGGAAGAGCAGATATGTTAGTCTTGATGCCTCATGGCACGGTGGTTAAATGCCTGTACTGCAGGTAAAACTGTGCTCACGACCTGGGGTTCAATCCCAGGTAGAAGGCTCAAGGTTCACTCAGCCTTCCATCCTTCCGAGGTCGGTAAAATGAGTACCCAGCTTGCTGGGGGGGGGGCAATGTGTAGCCTGCTTTACTGTAATTAAAACAGCCCAGAGACTACTTGAAGTGGTATGGGGCGGTATATAAGCAGAACACTTCACTTTTACTTTTGCTTTTTTGATTTCTCTCAGATTGATTTTTTTAAATGTAAATTTCTTTCTGCTTACTGGATTTTTGAAATTTTTCCCCATGATTTGGTAAGTTCTTACCGCAAACGAACTAGGTCACAAATCTGGCCACCTCCACTGGCTAAATTCAGAAAATCTAGCTATACTCAGCTTATCAAGGCAAATATTCTATTTCTGCACCATGTATATGCTAGGATGACAGATGTCTGAAAAGAGAGAAACAGCTATTTTAACCCAACAGCAAAACACAGTAAATACAAAGACTCATCTAGAGTTCTAAGTGCTAAAAACCTGAGTAGACAAATCTGCTTTATTTTTCTACACATTTAAACTTTATAATTTCAGAATCTTGCATTTACGAAGAAATGCATAAATTTTAGAAGGCCAGACTATATTGCTCTTCAATGGAACATGATTCTAATACTAGTGATTTTCAAACAATAAATGTGGCCCTTAGGGTGACATATTAGGATTTCATGTGTAGCTTTAAAATGTACCAAATATTATAACTCTAATACAACTTGTGCAAAAATAAAAAGTTTATTGCATCATCTAATAATATAGAGCAGCTCACCTAATATCTTTGCTTTGTCTTAATTTATCTGCATGTAAACAAGGAAGCATAGAGTTTGTTGTCATAAGAACATACATAAGAACATAAGAAGAGCCATGCTGGGTCAGGCCAAAGGCCCATCTAGTCCAGCTTCCTGTATCTCACAGTGGCCCCACCAGATGCATCTTGGAATGCACAAGACTAGATATCTGTCTCCTGATACCACTCCCCTGCATCTGGTCCTTGAAGTACCTCGGTTTTAAGCCTGGAGGTTACACATCTCCATCATGGTTTGTAACCTGTGATGGACTTCTCCTCCAGGAATCTGTCCAATCCCCTTTTGAAGGCATCCAGGCCAGATGCTATCACCGCATCCTGTGGCAGGGAGTTCCACAGACTAACAACGTGCTGGGTGAAAAAATATTTTCTTTTGTCAGTTCTTACTCTCCCAGCCCTCAATTTGAGTGTATGTCCCCTAGTTCTGGTATTTTGGGAGAGGGAGAAGAGCTTCCCTCTATCCACTTTACTCATGCCCTGCATTATTTTGTATGTCTCAATCATATCCCCCTCAGGCACCTTTTTTCCAGACTAAAGAGGCCCAAATGTTTTAGCCTTTCCTCATAAGGGAAGTGCCCCAGCCCAGTAATCATTTTAGTCGCTCTCTTCTGCACCTTTTCCAGTTCCACTATGTCTTTTTTGAGATGCGGTGACCAGAATTGTACACAATACTCCAGGTGCGGCCTTACTATTGTTTTATATAATGGCATTATAATGTTGGCTGTTTTATTTTCAATCCCCTTTTTGATAATCCCTAGCATGGAATTGGCCTTCTTCACTGCTGCCACACTTTGGGGAGACACCTTCATGGAGCTGTCCACCAACACACCAAGATCTCTTTCCTGATCCATCACGGATAACTCAGAGCCCATGAGTTGAGAGATAAAGTTTTGATTTTTTGCGCCAATATGCATTACTTTACATTTGGCTACATTAAAACGCATTTGCCATTTCTCAGCCCATTCCCCCAGTTTGGAGAGATCCTTCTGGAGCTCTTCACAATCTTCTCTGGTTTTTACCACATGGAAAAGCTTTGAGTCATCCGCAAACTTGGCCACCTCACTGCTTATCCCTGTCTCCAGGTCATTTATGAACAGACTGAACAGTCCATTTGTTGACCATCCTTAATATCTCTCAATGTCCCCTCTGGATCTGCCCTTTTCTGAGCCAAAAACTAATGTGGCATTGTTTGTTTTCAAGTGCAGAAAGAGCTCATATCTATGCGTATCTCTCAATCCAAGACAGACTAATTTCAATTGTCAAATCCCTGTTTTTAAAAGGCAGGGGCAGATTTGCAATGTGACATGAGACATTTATGCTCATCAATATGAGAGATAGGTTAAATAAAAGAACCGAGGCTCTCTGTTTTGCACCATGTAAGCCCTTTTCAGATGTTACACGAACACAGTTCTCTGTGCTATGTTAGTGACTAACCCTAACTCTTTTGCTGTTTTCTCCAATGGGAGAATAATGTGCATACGCAGGAGAAGTTCATCAGTAACTTTTCCCCTGAGCAAGAACCAAGGAAACTTAGTGTTAATTTTCACCTGGAGAACATACACTCAAGCACTAAGATACATTACTTTCCATGTGGAGAAAGTGACAACAAAGAGAGGACGGGAGATGCACTCTGTCTGCACACAGCACAAAAATTGATGAGCAATGCCTGAATAGGGCTACAATTTCCCTATCTCTGAGAAGCAACTCAAGCAGTGCTTCTCAACCTTCCTATTGCCTCAACCCTTTAATACAGTTCCTCATGTTGTGGTGACCCCTTGCCCTGCTTGGAAGAGGCCACAAGCCCCCTTTGGTAGGCCACTGCCACAGGGGCCATAGAGAACTTCCCACTACAGGCACCTTCAGCCAATCGCAGCCTCCGGTGCTATTGACTGACATCCCGTCCAACCTATTAAGCTGTAATTCACTCTCCCCCCTTCCTCCCTCTCCTCCTCGAGATCCAAGCCATTTGTGCCTTTTTCTTCGCTGGTTCATGGCGACCCCTGTGAAATGGTTGTTCGACTCCCAAAGGGGTACCGACCCCCAGTTTGGGAACCACTGAACTAAAGCAAAGTCCAAGCAAAGTGTTCTCCTTATATACTACTCTATAATGTTCTGCGCAGTTCACAGTTAAATTATGCAGGCTACAAATCCACCCCACTCCCCAGAGAGCTGGATACTCATTTTACCAACCTCGGAAGGATAGAAGGCTGAGTCAACCATGAGCCAACTGGTTGTGAGCACAGTTTTGGCTGCAGTACAGAAGTTTAACCACTATGCCATGAGGCTCCTAATTGCTTTGCTTCTGTGTCAGCAATATATTGCCATAAGTTCACTTCTTGTCCAGCACAAGATTCCGTATCCCTGAACAATTTGGTAGAAGTTACTCACACATTTATTTGGTAGAAGTTACTCACACATGTTGCTGAAACAACAAGTACCAGAAGCTTGCCTTTTTCTCTCTTCATCAATGGAAAGTGAGAAATTGGGCTACCCAATTCCTTCAAGGCTCACTCACCAGGTGGCATGCCTGAAGTCTGGATGAAACAAAGAATTTGGGGCAATACAGCAACCCTGGTTTCACCTGTGCATCAGCAAATCACCAAAAGTAGCAGCAATGGCAGCAAAGGTGGTGGCGGTGGCAGCAGCAGCAGAAACACCAGAATACTATTAAATAAAGAATATTAGGGCCAAGAAAAATGTATAGACCCTTTTAGTATGATAGAGTTAGCTATCACTTCTTTTAAGGTTAGGCAAGGCGATACCTTTATAGGTCACTAAAAAAAATAAACTAAAAGAATGCAAACTGAGCTTTTGATAGCAAGCTCTCTTTACTAAAGCATTGTACCAAAATGCATTCTTGATAGAGGATGTAGTCTTTCAGGTACTGAGAAACTTTGTGGTGAGATGGAATCCACCAAATGATGGCATCAGGAGGCAGGGCTGATGCTAAGACTGCTTCAAAATCCCCAATAAGGTTTCACACCCAATATACCAAAGTAACCAGCATAGTATCTGTCCACCTTTTAAGTCTTTTAAGGTTGAAGAGAAGACAAATGCTTATTGCCAGGCAAAATGCCCTTAAGGGCTGCCAAGTGTCAAATGACCTTTGATCACTTTGGTAAAATAATTTGGGAATTTTTAAAATGAAGGTCATATGATTAGAAAAACATCACTGGAGGCAGTACAAGCAAGAGGCACCTCCCTAGTTGTGACCCCTTTTTTGCCAGATCGAAGTGTACCCAGCACTCTCTCTCTCTCTCTCTCTCTCTCTCTCTCTCTCTCTCTCTCTCTCACACACACACACACACACACACACACACACACACACACACACACACACACACACACACACACACACACACACTGTACTTTATGGCCAGTGGCTTCCATCCGGCTTTTTATCGGCAAGGTTTACTTTTTACTGTGTGAGAGCAGCAACGGCACAAGCCGGCTGAACCCATGGATATTAAACGCTCAAGACTGGAGTTGTCTTTTAATGGGTCTGCTGTGGGGAATGTCACCACACATTTGAATGTGGCTGATCCTCAATGAGAATCACTATAAAATGGACGACAGACAAACCGGACTCCTGGGAATGTAGTTTTATTTCCAGAGGATCCTTTCCTAATACCTTGTGCACAAGGGGTGCCTGAACACAGGGACAACTTCCTGTATGGAATGTCCAGTCTTAAATATTCTTCAGCGTACAGAAAAAGATAAAGAACAAACTCAGGATTGGTTACATTTTGCCGCAGTGGAAAGCATGTGACTTCATTACATATATGTTCATTTTCCGTAACACAACCAAACTTAAAGATCAGTGATACTTTCCCATCTGCATTAGCAAGATTAAAAGGTCATTAATTTCGCAATGTATTGTTCTCTCTGTGTTAACAGTGAGTTTCAAAAGCTGGATACAAAGGTGCAAACAAGATATTTTAAGAACTGAGATGTCCTAGCATGCGGTTTGACATTTGCTATACACTTTTTGTGGTTTGGACACATCCTGTTGCCATTCGCTTTAGAAGCCCATGTCTGCAGAGGTGGGGGGTGCTTTGCAGAAACACGGAGATGATGCTTTCAGGACATAGTTTACAGAAATGATGGTTTTAGGATATCTATATGAAGCAGAGGGTAGAATGAAGAATTGAAGATAAACTCAACACTTGAACCTTACTCTCACAATCCCCCCTTTTTAATCTTCAATTCTTTCATTCTCTCCTTTTTTGGTGTCTCATGGCAAAGTTCACATACTCAGGAACAAGTCTATTAGTTCTAATGTCAGGTGTTCTATGAGCAGTCCTGCAAGACAAGCAGGTCTTACAGAGAGGGAACAGCTGATGAGGCCCCCCCCAAACACCTGGATCCCTATACATGGTAACAGACAAAGCATTTACTTATCCTCAGTACCATCAACAGAAGAGCAGCATAGAATAAAAGGAGTAACAGAAGCAGAAGGCCCTCAAATACCCAAGTTACGTGCATAGAGTAATTTAGCTTTCCTGAAAAAGGAATTTCAGTCTTTCCACTGGATCTCCTTCCTGATTCCTAGCTCTACAGATGTTCCCTGGTATCTGGAGCTGTACTGTGTGATGAATCCATGATTTGAATTCTTCCATCTTCACTGCCATGTCTGAAGCGAGGAGAACCACCATCGCCTTCTTTGGCTCTACATCTTGGCTCAATGGAATTCACTGGTCTTTCAAATTGAAGTGATGGATGGAAAGTCCTGCAGAAAAAAGAAGAAGACAAGGAACGCGACAGAGACTGCACATATTGACTTACAATTCTTTCACCTAGTTGAGCAGTACCAACATTTACAGACATATCAGTTAAGGGCCAAGGCCTTCCATAATTTTCTCAAAATTGGGATAAGACCTAAGCTTCCCTCAGGGTCAAGACCTAATCATGGAAATGTTCTTCCTGGGTAATCTTGGTTAGGACAGAATCCACTACCAGGTGTTGCTACTCATGTAACCTACTAAGAAATGGTGCAATTTCCTGAGCTGGTATATATCAATCCACCTTTAACTTGTCCACTTGTCCTATCTGTCTTGAAATTGTATTCTTTGAGCCATTCAACTTCTGATGGTGTGGTTGCTGCTGGTGGGACAGGTGCAGAGCAACATGTAACAGAGGTATTTCTTCTGGGGTTTCAAAAGCAGCTCGGTGAGCTTCTTTGTCAGCTGCTGTATTTCCTAGGGAGATATCTGAATCATCTCTCTGGTGTCCTTTACAGTGAATAATGGCAAGTTCTGATGGCAAACAAACTACATTGAGCAGTTTTTCTACTAACTTGGCATGTTTAATTGGAGACCCTTTGATTGTCAGCAGTCCCCTCTGTTTCCACACTTGGGGGCATGAGCATGCCAAATAGTCCACAAGTATTTGCTATCCATGTCAGAGTTCGTCCTTCAGCCATTTCAAGAGCACGAATTCCTACATACAGTTCTGCTGGTTGCACAGACCAGTAAGCTGGCAGGGCTCCACTTGTGACCATCCCTCCCCCCTTTGCAACCACCACCCAAACCTGTTCTGACTCCCATGTCCACAAGACTGCTGCCATCTAAAAACCAGATGTTCTTGCTATTGGGGAGTGGCTCATCTTGCAGATTGGAGTGGTATTTCATTAGCAAGTCTACTGTGCCAAGCCAGTCATGGGGAGGGATGTGGTCTATAGATTCTTCATCCTGAGGAACTGGGAGGATAGTGGCTGGATTCCATCTATCTGAACACATTACAGTCACTTTATCTAATTCAAGCAACAAAGCCTGGAGTTTCAGCAGTCTGTCTGATGTTATCCAAACATGTCCTCTAGCTTCCAACAGACTACAAATAGAGTGTTGTGACATGACTTCCACACTTCCTCCAAAAGTCAACTTCAAGCAGATATGCAGCAGCTATAATGCAGAGACATCCTGGCCATTCCTGGGCAGTGGTGTCCAATTGCTTTCTAAGGTATCCCACAACCATGGGGTGACCTGATTTAAGGAATGCCAATATTCCAACCGCTACACCTTGCTTTTCATTGATGTACAGCTGGTACTTTTCTTCTAACTCAGTCAGTCAGGGTTAGAGCTGGTGGACTTACAAGCTTCTCCTGTGTCTCTACAGCTGCTTTTGCATCCTTTCTGAAGGACAGTTGAAGGGCTCAGGCTGCCTTTGTTGCCTGCAAGATGCTATACAGGGACTGTGTGATAACTCCAAACTCAGGTATCCACAGTCTGCAGAAGCCTGCCAACCCCAAAAAGATCTCAGTTCTTTTGGCATGGTTGATATTGGCAGCTGTCTGATAGCCACTAGTGTTTCGAGTGTGTTGCAGGAGAAAATCTCCAGGTAAAAGCCAAAATAAGAACACTGTCCTCAGCTATTGGGATGCTAAAGAATGCATTGTTGAGGTCAAGCACAGTGGACCACGCTCTCTCAGTTCCTAAGGTGCTGAACAGAAGATACAGACCAGGGACAAGCTGTGGAAGATCTTGATTGACTGTATGCAAGTCATAGATAAAATGGACGTTGCCATTTTTCTTATGGACTGGCAAGACAGGGGTGTTCCAGGGGCTGACTACAGGCTTGAGAATTTTTGCTTCTAACCACTTGTTAAGTGTAATTTGCCCCCCTTCTATAAGATCTGCCTTGATACGATAGTGGTGGAGATAAACATGCTGGATTTGGAGTTTTAAATGGATGTGCACCGGTGCCACTGTCACCGCTGTACTGGGGTGTTCCACATCCCAAACTTGCAGGTTAACTTGTGCAAGTTCTGGTGGGAAGCCTTCTTCTGCTATGTTAGCCATTCCTCCATGCCAGTTATCAACAGGGATCTAAAAGTCATTGAAATAGTTGCATCTCGTTCTCAGTCTATCAGTGTTCTGGTGTAGCAGAGTAAGTATCTGCCCATTATGTTGGTATGAGTATTTGTGAGCCATAAAAGGTCTGCAGTAGTCACGAATGTAGTCCCAGGGAACTGACAGGGGACATCTTGCATATACACAGTCTCGGCTACCCCTGTAGCTCCCCTCATATGACCAGTGGCTTCTCTTGAGCAGGGTACAGAACCTTGAACAGCCGAAAATTGAGCTACAGTGTCAATGAGAAAGTGTCTGATTTTATCTCCCACCCATATATTTACTTGGGGCATTTGGGCAGGTTATGTAGAAACCATTACCTGCACTGGTTCTGGCTAGTACGGGGGAAGGCACTGCTGCAGGGGCGGTTGCCTCTGCTACAGGCCACTTGGCAAGGGGGTTCTTCCCTGGGTCTAACTTAGGGGCAGGGGCAGGATCGGACTGCCTTGTCCCTTTTACACACTCATTACTCACTTGTAAGAAGACTTACATATAATTGTTGTCCTCATTCATCTGAGAAACCACATTAATAAATTATCAAGTTAATGTTAAACTAAGATATCAAGAAAACCAAACCTTCTCAGACTTTTTTTTAACAGAAGGATGATGATGATGATTATAGGCTGGCCAGGCCTTTAGAATAAAAATAAAAAATTGGATCCATTTCTTCTTCTATTTTACCTTTCCTCAAAACTTCTTAGTGATGGAGAACTAATCCTCTAATATATATAAAAATCTTTGTGGTTGTCATTGCTCTTTGGACTGTTTCTTCTGGGATCAGATTTCTGTGCAATATTTTCAATTAATCTCACCTAACTAAAAATTTCAATGCACATATACGAACTCCCACAATAATAAATAGAACAATTCACAGAACAAACTGGACAATTCAAACAGTTCTCTCACTCATTTCAACTCACATTCACACACACACACACACACACACACACACACACACACACACACACACACACACACACACACACACACACACACACACACACATACACCTTCATTCATATAACAGATACAGATCAGAGCTCATGATATTAAGTGCACCTGGTGTTCTTCAGAGAATCTTAAAGGATCCTTTCCCCAAACTCTTTTTGCTCACTCTTCCCAACACCTAAGGACGATTTCCAATGGTGTTGTTACTGGGGCCCTTGTACCATTATCACCAGGCTTGGGACAGCGCCAGGTCGTCACCCTTCTATGGCGCACTATTAAGTCCACAAGTAAATACACAAACTGCAGTATTTCCAGACAACACTACTCACCGGATCACGCAGCCAGGACCGGCACCACTTCAGTCCCTTCAGGCACCATGATCATCCCAGGAGTTCGGGAGGACAACCAGTTGGGAAAGAGTTCCGGTTCCACAGATGACACAAGGTGAGAATCCTGTAAAAGTTCACAGTGCCGGCTGACTGTCACCACGTGCCATCTCACCGTCGGCTCTGAACCCACAAGCTGGAAGTCGTCAACAGCTGAAGTCAGTGATCCCGGACGAGCCCCCAAAATCTGTCACCACACATTTGAATGTGGCTGATCCTCAATGAGAATCACTATAAAATGGACGACAGACAAACCGGACTCCTGGGAATGTAGTTTTATTTCCAGAGGATCCTTTCCTAATACCTTGTGCACAAGGGGTGCCTGAACACAGGGACAACTTCCTGTATGGAATGTCCAGTCTTAAATATTCTTCAGCGTACAGAAAAAGATAAAGAACAAACTCAGGATTGGTTACATTTTGCCGCAGTGGAAAGCATGTGACTTCATTACATATATGTTCATTTTCCGTAACACAACCAAACTTAAAGATCAGTGATACTTTCCCATCTGCATTAGCAAGATTAAAAGGTCATTAATTTCGCAATGTATTGTTCTCTCTGTGTTAACAGTGAGTTTCAAAAGCTGGATACAAAGGTGCAAACAAGATATTTTAAGAACTGAGATGTCCTAGCATGCGGTTTGACATTTGCTATACACTTTTTGTGGTTTGGACACATCCTGTTGCCATTCGCTTTAGAAGCCCATGTCTGCAGAGGTGGGGGTGCTTTGCAGAAACACGGAGATGATGCTTTCAGGACATAGTTTACAGAAATGATGGTTTTAGGATATCTATATGAAGCAGAGGGTAGAATGAAGAATTGAAGATAAACTCAACACTTGAACCTTACTCTCACAGGAAAGGCCATAACTTCCCAGCCTGCATTATATAGTTCTGTTGAATCATGATCTTAAAGCTATACTTAGTACATTAAAAAGAAGACACGGTCAGATTTACTGGCATTTTTAAAGGGTGGCTCATGTCCTTCAGAAGGGAGGCAGCAGCTGAAAGGCAACGGACACCAGATGTGTTAGGAAGCAGCAGGGCGTGACTTTTATTTGTGGCCTAAGAGATGAACAGATGAAATGCATATGGGAGGTCATCTTGTTTGAGCATTTGCACGGGGACCGTAGCCCCTTATCCTGAGCAAAAGTCTCCTTATAGGTAGGGACAATGTTCAGCGAACCCAGAGCACACACCTCACATGCATATAGTTCCATGTTCTTGTTCAGTTCCAAAGATTTCCACTTAAAGGGAATCAGTGATAGAGAAAACCTTTGCCTGAAGCTATGGCAGCTGTCCAAGCAGAAACGTTTGCACCAGAGTCTGGCAAAACATCAGGAAGAAAAACTTCCAGAACACGGCCAAGCAGCCAAAGCATTGAAAGTTAGTTGTTGTGAGTTTTTCGGGCTGTTTGGCCGTGTTCTGGAAGTTTTTGTTCCTGACGTTTCCCCAGACTCTGTGGCTGGCATCTTCAGATGGCAAGGAGCTCAGGGAACTGGGAGTTCTCTCTGTGCTCTGGGTTATAAAGTGAGTGAGACTGGGGTTTTAAAAGTTGAGGAAACTTGTCCTATGCAGAAAAATAACATATTTTAAAGTTACCTTTTAAATATAATTTTCCTTTTTATACCTTATATTTAATTTCATTCTATTTATAGCCTCTTTTCCTCTCCTGCAGGGCCTAAAGTGCTTAGAACATGAATTTTTTTAAAAACATACTGCTAAAAATAAACCCTTGATAAAGTATAGTCATTAAAAATTGTTAAAAAATTATCAGATTAAAACATATACAGACTTAAAATATTTTTTAAAAAAACATTTAGAAGCACAAAAGTGTAACACCTACTATTAAAAAGAAAGGCAACACCTACCTTCGGAGTTAACAAATAATTCATTGTCATTAGCCACTGCAATATTTGAAAGGTAAGTAGTGTTACATTTGGTGCTGATTACCTTTTGTTACTTTTCAGTCCCACTAAACTGAAAAGAAGGTGGCATAAAACTTGAAAAGCTCCCATTAAACATTCCCATTAAAATTCACTTGGAGCCTGAAATCTCATTGTGCAGTTACACAAATGACATTCTTCTCAAAGCAAAAAAGAAAAGTGTGCTGCCTACATACTTCCCCATACCACTCATGGGGCAGTTTGCAAGTAATTATGCAGGCTACACATTGCCCCCACTCCCAGAGAACTGGGTACTCATTTTACTGTCTTCCGAAGGATGGAAGGCTGAGTGAAACTTGAGCCTGCTATCTGGAACTGAACCCCAGGTCATGAGCACAGTTATAGCTGCAGTACAGCAATTTAACTACTGTGCCATGAAGCTCAGTTTTAGCACCATCCTAATCAGTTTTTAAGTAGTGTTTTAAATTTTGTAAGCGATTTTAAGAGTTTTTAATACCTTGTATGGTGTTTTATGTGTTTTATGTGTTTTGTATGGTTCCTTGTTTAGAGTGTGTTGTGGAACAGCACTCTAATTTCATTGTGCATATCTTGCACAAAAACTCTATTCTATTCTATTCTATTCTATTCTATTCTATTCTATTCTATTCTATTCTATTCTATTCTCTAATGATAGCTTTCTAGTCATTCATATCCCCAGGAGTAAATTTTGAGGTAGGTATATATCTGCTTATTTATTAAGGAAGGAGCTTTATCTCAGTGGCATGTATTATATCAAGGCTAAGTAACTTCCAGAAGCCCGGGGGGGGGGGGGCTACATGCCCCCATCTCCAAACCTTGGAGAGTTACTGGTGGTCCATGCACTATTGATACCCCCCTTAAAACCCCAGTTAAAAGCTCATTTGCATGCCCCAGGGAGCACTGTTTTATGTCCAGAGGGGCATCTCCCCTCCCAAACAAAAACTAGAAAACTCCAGGTATCATTGCCAGTTTGGAAAAAAAATCCCAGTGACTAAAACAGAGGTGAAGGGTCATAGCAATTCCCCCCTTTCTTACTAGAGGGTTCCAGGAGGTTTTGGTGAGACGATCCTTAGGCACAGGGGAACTCAGAGTATGCTGCATCTCTACTGAGAACTCTGGGAGGGGCTATAACACACAAGCAGTTCTTGGTCCACCCCAGATTTCCAGGCACAAAGATCAGTGAGCAAACCCAGTTGAAAAGAGCTGGTAGCAGATGATATGACACACCATACAATGGGGTAGGGGGTCTTTAGTGGACAATATGGCAGGGTCTTGGTAGAGGACAGTTGTACATCCATGAGCTGAGGAAGAGAAGTCCTCTTATGGGGAGGCCCAACGTGAACTGTTCTGGATGTTTTCCCCCTCACTCCATACTGCTCAAATGTGGCTCTGTGTTGCCATAAGACAGTCCTTACATTTCTTATTCAGGAAAGGGCAGCGATTTCTGTCTTCAGGAGCAAGTGTATTTTGGAGGACCATCTGCCTTTACAACTGATACAACTTCTCCCAGTGAGCAGGTGGGCTGCTGCTTGTGAATGGTGATGGACAAAAGGGAACGAGCCCTCATTGCCCTGTGGGGAAATTCGAGGTATCAGCTGGTGGCACGAAAAGCACCTTGCTTTCTTGGGAATTTTTTCTAAACAGTATAAGTAACTGTATCATGTCGTGAACCAGATAGAAAACAGAGTATAATCTGCCTAAAAATGAGCAAGAGACCCTTTTGCCACTTCATTTTGAGAGGACAGTCACAAGGAATGTTGACATCCTTGGTCAGATGAACTCTGAGAAACTTTCTTTCATGACCCCTAAAATCCGAGGCATAGGGCTCCCAGATGCAGAGCTTAAAATTGTTTTCCCACCAGCTGCACACTTTAAAAAAAATTAAGTACGCCCATGCCCACCTAAGCGTGCCCCAACACATTTTAAAAGTACCTGGTCTCTGGAAGTAAAAAAAATTCTGATGCGGATTGTAAAGCAGTGAGTGCTGGGCTCTCCTCGCCCTCTGTTTGCTTTTGTTTTTCTTTTGCCCCCCGCCCCTTTAAGAGACTGGAATGCTTCCGGGACTGCTCCGACCGGGAGACGGAGGTGAGCCTCCATTCTTTTCTCCCCTTTTTTCTCCCTCCCCTCACGCAGACAGGAGCAATGGCGTGCGGAGGGGTGGGAACACAGGAAGGGAACAAACACCCACGATCTCTGGTCCGAATTTAAGTTTCCAGCGGATTTTAGAGGTCATGTAAAAGCGCCCTCTATTACAGATTTTTGGCAAATCTGTTGTTTATATTATAGCTCCCACGCTTCCTTAGGCCACAAACTCACTCACATGCATAGTTCCAAAGCTGGCTTGATTCAGAGGTGTGTGATAGACTTCTGATGCAGTGAATCCACAGCTGAGTTGGCGTATCTCTTTCATGCCCTCTCTTTCTAACCATACTGGCAGCGATTCTGGGATTTGTAGTTTAAAAACATAACTTTTGCAAAATTCTGCCCTCTTTTTTTCTTTTCTTTTCTTTTATATTCTTTTCTTTTCTTTTCTTTTTTCTTTTTCTTTTTCTTTTTCTTTTCTTTTCTTTTTCTTTCCTTTGCTGCCAGCATATTTCTTACCCAACATAAAAGAACAGAACAGAAAGTAAAGGCTGCTTCCATTGATCATTTCCATCCATGTTCAGTGGGGAGCCCGTGGTTTGTTATTCAGACGCATTGCATTGTTATGCCATATGATACAATGCAGCAAAGTGATCGGTCTTAAAAAGATGAACATGTGTCTCCCTGGGATGATCATTCTCAGAAGTGTTCATCTATCAGTTTGCCTAGCGGCTTTCTGTGCCAAATCAGAGCGGCAGAAAAAAACCCCTCAACATCTGTGTTGCCTGCTTCTTACTTTTGACAAATCAAATATCAACACAAACAGTGGGAGGCTGCTTCCTAGGATGAAATGTATACAAGTCTTCTGATAGCCCCATTAATATTCTCTGCCTCTCAGACCAGTATTGTCTGGCATGCGGCAATTCTACTTTTTATGGGATGCTTTTAGCATGGCTTTCTCAAAGGGTGTCAGTCTTTCCTCCTTTCCTGCTTCATTCCTCTGCTGAAAGAAAAATGAGAACAGCGATTGAAACAACAGTTTTGTTTCTTAAAAACACAAGCCTTATCACATTTAATTAATTCAGTTTAAGCATTTCACTTCCTGATCCTCATCCAGTAGCAGCAGTGGGAAAGTTTCCCAGGGCTGATGAGTGTTATTTAGCTTGTCATGAAGCAGCAGTAACAGACGTGAGCAGAAATGAGACTGATATTTCTATGTTCAGGTTAGAACTGCATGCTAGAGACCATCTTCCTCTCTCTCTATCCCAGGGCTGTTCAGCTTTGAATAGGTTGAGGTCTACTTTTTCTGGCCCAAAGTGACTGAGGGCTACTACACTAAAACCTCTACTTATGAATTTTATCCATTCTGAGCACATGCTCATAAGTAAAAACTTTTGTAAGTAGAGCAGCGGTTTCCCATAGGAATGCATTGAAAACCAATTAATCTGTTCTGGAGGGAACAGATTTCAGTGCACCATGGCCACTGAACTGCCCCACTCGACTGAGACAGTGGGCTGCCAGACCCAGAACTTTGTTGGGCCACTGGTGGTCCTTGGGATGGGGGGGGGGAGAAGTGGAGAACTTATCCTCTCACTTTTTTTATTGATGGCCAGCGGGCTACTTTTGAACCCTTCGTGGGCTACCGGTAGCCCGCGTTCTACCTGTTGTGCAGGCCTGTTCTATCCTGTCCCTACTTGATGTCTGCACTCAAAAACTGTTGGACTGTAATCGCCACAATGCCATTTCCATTAGCCATTCTGATTGGGGATGCTGGGAGCTGAAGTCCAGCAACATCTGGAGCTTGGAAAATTAGAAATGCCCAGCTGAGTTCTGAAGTATCCAGCACTGATCCCCCCCCCCCCAATTGTTATGGTGCTGTAGAAGCCTGCTAAGGTCTGGTTTTCATACCCTCCTCTCTGCCTCTGACATTAATTTACCTTAGGGCACTGGCTCCCAAACTTGGGTCTTCAGATGTTTTGGACTACATCTCCCACAAACTCTGGCTACCACAGCTAGTGTTGAAGGCTTCTGGGAGTGTTAGTCCAAGAATACCTGGGGACTCAAGGTTGGGAGCCACTGCCTTAAGGGAAGGACGGAGAATGTGTGGCCCCTTCAGATGTTGTTGGATGGCGTTTCTAAGATTTTACACCACCAGCTAAGATGGAGTTGCAATCGAACAATATCTGAAGGTAGCTGTTGTAAGTTTTTCCAGCTGTTTGGCCATGTTCTGGAATTTTTTCTTCCTAATATCTGGAGGACTGAAACTTCATGCAGGGCATGAGTAAAGTGGATAGAGGGATGCTCTTCTCCCTCTCACAAAATACCAGAACTAGGGGACATCCACTCAAATTGAGGGCTGGGAGAGTAAGAACAGACAAAAGAAAATATTTTTTTCACCCAGCGCATTGTTAGTCTGTACCACAGGATGTGGTGATGGCATCTGACCTGGATGCCTTCAAAAGGGGACTGGACAGATTTCTGGAGGAAAAGTCCATCACAGGTTACAAACCATGATGGAGATGTCTAATCTCCAGACTTAAAACCAGGGTACCTCAAGGAACAGATGCAGGGGAGTGGTGCCAGGAGACAGATATCTAGTCTCATGCGCTCCCAGGTACATCTGGTGGGGCCACTGTGAGATACAGGAAGCTGGACTAGATGGGCCTTTGGGCTGATCCAGCATGGCTCTTCTTATGCTCTTATGTTCTTATGTTCTTGCACTTGTGTATAAATATTTGTATAGTTTTCAGTGGCCATGTCTGTCTGCCCTTAGACCTATGAACATCAAAGTCTGGTAATCAACCATTAAAAAAGCAATCATAACCCCGCAGTAGTTCATTATTGCTTTAATTACATTTTTAAAAAAAAATCAGTTCTTTACTTCCCTCTTTATAGAAAATATCCAATATACTTGTTTTTGATTTGAAGGTGTTTTTTTTTTTTTGTTCAGCTGCACAAGGCAGCAGAAAAGGCTAGCTCATTAAACATGTGATATTTTTTCTGTCCCTTGGGAAGTCCATAGCCATGTAACTTCAAAGTTTACTAGAATGTTAGATACACCACAAAACAAGTTACCCCTCATTACATTGCAATGTAGTCACATCCTCGGTATTAGAAGAACAGATTAATTATGTGACACTTGTAATATTGTAATTGTCATGGATTGTAGTTACATTTTAACTATTGGGTGAAGGAATTAATTATACATAAATAGTTGGGTTTTTATTATTGTTTTTAAAATTTTGTTTTTTGTTTTAAATATTTCAATGTATTTTAACATATCTGTCTTGAGTTTAATGTGTTAATTGTATTGCATTTGTACTGTAAGCCGCCTTGGATCCCTTTGGGGACAAAGGTGGCATAGAAATAAAGTTTATTATTATTATTATTATTATTATTATTATTATTATTATTATTATTATTATTATTATTAAAACTTGCTGAGAAAGACAATAACACTAGATAAAACTGAAGGCAGCAGAAAAGGAGGAATACTAGGCATGAGATGGATTCACTCCATAAAGGAGGCTAAAGTCTTGGGTTTGCAGCAGTTGTGCAGTGCCCTCAAATGAAGTCATTTATTTGAAGGGTCACCAAAAATCTGGGTTGAACTTGGCACAAAATAAGAAAAAAACCCTCATTAATTTGTTTAACTCATCGTTTCCAGCCACTTCCTGTATATTTTGCTGATTTAACATACTGGCTGAAATTCTGTTGTGCAACTTCACGCCACCTAATGCTGATGGTGCCATCATTTGTGGGCCACGGAACCCGGTGGAGACTTTAATTTCTGTAGTGTGCTACCGGTGAGATGATTTTACCAGCCACAGCGATTCTGAAAAGTAAAGAGCAGAATCAGAACATTTTAATATTTGAATCATCGGCATGGTGGAAAAACATACACAGTGGTAAAGATGTGCAAGAAAAATCAGCCGTAGTATTCTCAAGTCTCCTCTAAGAGATGCTCAATGCACGGTCTGATCTGGTGTGGGTTTGCTCTTCTGATTTTAAGAGTTTCTTGATTATTCTGCCGCTGATGGCAGGACAGCTACAAAACATTCAGAGCAACATGTTCTGCAACAGACTCCATATTTAATGCCGACAAGTTGGAATGGGTCCAGATATTCTCAGCACGAGAATTTTACAAAGGCACTGTTAAACAATTGAAAGTGATTTGCACGTGGAAAATGGCTTTCTGGCAGAGAAAGATTGATTAGCCTGTGGGGAAGGTTACCATCTGTAATGTAATGAACTTGGCTGCTAATGTGACTGGCTGAGGCCACGATATTGGTGGCGTTCCAATAGTTAAGGGCACGAATCTCTGCAACATCAGTTTCAAAGTTGTATGCAATGTAACAGATTTGCATAATAATTCCATATGGTGAGTTTAAATTGGCACAGTCCAGGTTTATAGACTTGACTGATTTTTGTGTAGACAGAGGATGAGTACAGGAAACCTTTGTGGTTTTGTTTATAATGCTTTCTGCAACTCCATGTTTTTCTAAAGAGATACCAAACTTGAAGCTCCAGTTAAAGAAGCTTCAACTGCAACCTTGGGATTGACCTCTGTCAAACCCAAAGGTCCCTGCAAAAGAAAACTGAGAATAAACTAGTTCGACTAGTGCTCTGACACGTACCACACATTCCCTCGCCACCCCAACCAGCTCCCCCACTCACCAGCTGGTGCATGCTGCTTTCCTACTGCTCCTCGCACCGCTGTCCAGTTGCAAGAGGAGCACAGCCTGCTGTGACTTCTCCAGCAGCTGCCCACTCAAAGGCAGTGCTGCAGGCATCCATCCCTGTCTCACCTCCTCATTTGAGTAGCCAACTTCTGGAATAGGAGGAAGCAGCAGCAGCAGCGGCAGCGGAGGAGGAGGAGGAGGAGGAGGAGGAGGAGGAGGGAAGTCTGTGCTCCTGCTGTGACTGGACAATCATGTGAAGAGCAGGAGGACAGCAGCACGTGCCAGCTGGGGAGTGGGGGAGCCAACTGGGGTGGAGGTGCTGGAAGGGAACATGTAACTGCTCTGGTGCTGGGTCAACGACTCAAGACGACCTGGCAAGAAGCAATTTGTGCCCATCTCTAATCCTTAGTCTGCAGTATACAGTCTTTTTTGTTTGTTTTAACAAGGAACGGGTCTATTAATGTTATTATATATGGGGATCAGCATTAGATTTTTATTTTAAAGGACCTCAGTGTGTCATGTGCTTTTGCTGTTGTTCTTAACAGCGCTTCAGTTGCACAAGCAATTTGTTGCATTGTGTCATTAACATGTTATTGATATCCTTCACATAGGTTGTCATCAGACGATAAAAGTACGGGAAAATACGTCCGGGTTCTGTCTAGTGGCCAGCTCAGATAGTCCATCTTGCAAATACAAAAATACAAAATTGAATCAGGAATGCCTTTGTCAATTAGGACTGAGGACAAAAGTAGCATAAATTCTGAAGATTTCTGTCAAAAAAGGCTTTAAAAATACCTTATAAGCTCTTCCGAAAATGTCTGAAAGTAGCTAGAAAGCATTCAAAGTAATCTTGCAACTATTAATTACATTGTTTTTGCTGTTTGGTTGTAACTACTTCCTATATTACTCGGCCTCCAAATGGAAACAGCTGGGAACTGTACATATTGTCAGGGCGCCAATGCCGGTTAGAATAGTTTGTTTTTTGCTTTCTTTTGTTGTCTGATCTTATTGTGTTGTTTCTATTTATCATTGTAAGCCACCCAGAGTTCCCACGGGAAGATGGGTGGGGTATAAATGTAATAAATAAATAAATAAATAAATAAATTATTATTATTATAATCTTGTGAACACAGCTGCCAGGTGTTAAACTGGAGTTGGCCTTCTCCAAGGATCGAGCTCTTTCCAAGAGCCTAGGATGACATTAGATATCTTCATAGAATATATGCTGTTCCTAATAATGTCACCATTTGTATTTGACCGATGTTGATCTTTTCAATGCCGAGAGTTTTCAGGTGTTGATCCAGGTATTTGGGGGTTGCACCCAAGGCACCTATTATTATTGGTATTTTTCTTGCTTTCTTATTCCATAGCTTTTCGATTTCTATTTCTAAATACCAATCTTTGGTTAATGGTTATCTTTTCTAACTCTTTGCCGCTGACTCTTGTGTCTCCTGGTATTGCCATATTGATGATTTGAACTTTGTTTTCTTACTTGTATACAATCATGATATCTGGGGTATTATAGACAAGGTATCTGTCACATTGTTTATCATCATCATCATCATCATCATCATCTCCCAACTGGCCATATGGTCACTCTAATTAAATTATTTGCAACTAGTAACTTTTGACCTCTTTGGAAACACACTGATAATTTTCAGCAGGGTGATCTATAGCAAAGAAATAAAAATGCTTCTTGTCTAATTATAGACAAACAAAAGTATTCTGGAATAAATTTGTGTCAGTTTTCTTCATCCATCCTGTGGGAACAATAATCACCAAAGTCCAGCATGTTTTCCTGACAGAATGCAAATAGGATAACATTAGGCTGTGATTTAGTGCAAGAAGTCAGCACAGACATGATTTGTTTACATGGTGAGTCATGTGAATCTGTGTGCAATAAACTATGTCTGTTTGTTTGTGTGTTTCATTTCTTGGTTGCTTTTCTCTGAGTGAGGGGAGAAGTCTATGTTGACTTCCTGACTGGTGGTGATTCACTTCCAGAAGTTATGCCATTTGTGTTATGCTTTTGGGGGTAATAAACAGGACTGGCACCACTATGGGCAAAACCAAAAGCCTGTGACACATCTTGTCAGAAAAACCTGTGACATTTTCTGTGACAGGCCTCAGCTAGTCAAAACCTATCTTTCCATTTAAAGCCTGTGTTTTAAAATACAGTAGCTTTTAAAATATTTTGCACCAGACCTGCAAGACAGAGAGGAAGACAAAAAGAAGATCAGTCTGTTTCTGACCTCGTGTGCTTTTTTTGTATGGAAAATATAGATGCCTGAAATACATCAACACTCCAAGAACAATTGTCTGGTGCCTTTGGTCTGAAATGCTATACTCACCTTTCTGAAACAATAGGTTCGCAGAAAGAAGAAAGGTGAATAATTCCCTCTTCACCCAAAAAGCTATGCTTTTTGCTTTGCTTATCTATTGTTAACAGCCTGTTTTCCTTTCTTGGAAACAAATTAATACCATCCCCAACTGTCACATGGACTAAAACAAGGCAGGATTTCGGGGTTTTAGGGGAGGCAGTCACACAAGAGATCTGCTGGACAAAACTAAAGGTGCTTCTGATTCGGCATCTTCTTTCCTACAATTGATACCTTGTTTCCCTGAAAATAAGACAGTGTCTTATATTAATTTTTGCTCCCAAAGATGTGCTAGGTCTTATTTACAGGGAATGTCTTATTTTTCCATGATCATTTTAAGTGAGTCCCCTTCCCCCCACCCCTGTGCCAATGGACACCTTCACCAGATATCCCCCACCCCTTTATCAGACATTTTCCCCCTACCTCAGTCACCCCTGTGTGTCCACACAATGTGCGCAACTCCTGCCCCCTGTGACTCACTGTCTAATTGTGAGTCAGCCAGACTCCATCAGGGCAGAGCGAGCAGCAGGGGGCAGCTTGTCCTGGCAGCAGCATGGGCTCTCTGATTAAAAGAGACCTCGCACTTCCTGTCTGCTCCGGCCGCTATGGTGCAGAGTCCAGAGTTATGGGAGCTTCGGGGGGCCTTATTATCGGGGAGGCCTTATGTTTGGGGGAGGCCTTATTATCGAGGAGGTCTTATTTTCAGTGGATGCCCTATATTTCAGCGAGAGGCAAAACTGTAAGTAGGTCTTATTTTGGGGGAAACAGGGTAGTACCCCAATTAAAATAAAAATACTTCCAGGATGTTCAAGAGCTGCGGAGCTCTACTAGATCAGGGTACAGTCTATCTAGTCTAACAGCTGGCTCATACACTTGCCAATCTGTTGTGGATGAGAAAACCCCAACATCAGTGCAATTGAATGCTCCATTTCACTTTCTTCAATAGCCGACATACACAGAGGCATGCTATGTCTGATGCAAGAGATGACATATAGCCACATTAATTGGAATCCACATAGACCTAACCTCCATGAGTGTAATTAATTTCCTTTTAAAGCCGTCTAAACCGTAAGCCTTTAAGTTTTTTGAAAGGGATACAAAGCCTTTTTACTCCCTATCTGTTTTCTCTGCACCATGCACAATTATATACATCTTTCTTGTTACGTTGGCCATTTTAATTTTGTCCCTTTTTCTTAATGATTCCTCACATGGAATTTCCTTATTTCACTGCTGCTGCATACAGAGCTGACCCTTTTCTTGTGCCATCAGTTTGACCTCAACTTGTGTTTACAAAAATGTCACAGACAGCTCATCAGATCCCATCAGTGTCTATGTGAATGGAAGTTGGGATAATGACGACGACGACAATGAGAATGATGATGCTGATTTGCTCCAAATGTGCATCCTTCTCCAGCTACCTGCTACCTCTCAAAATACCATGCTACTTTGGCGCTTTCTTTCATCTGCTTTGGCTTTTGGAGTCCTGGGTAATTTGATGCTCTTTTGTGATATCAATCTAGATAGGTTAAATTTAAGCCATTTAAATACAGATTATTATAGTGGAGACTCCTTCAACTGTGGGATCTCTTGTCTGATTCTGGGACTACATAAGGATACTTGGTTTTTTTAATTGATTTTTTGAAATTTTAAGACATACAAACAAATAACAATACAAGTGCATCCCCACCCCCTGGGACCATCCTGTTCTTCCATGAGTTCTTCTTTGTTACTCCATCATCTGTTGTTCTAGTATTCTTCTTGAAGTATTTGTCGGCTCTTTCCCCTTCCCTTCTACTAATACAAAGTCTATAAATTTTCCCCAAATGTCATAAAAATGTCTTTTTTCATTTCTCCTCATTTAACGTTTAAACTACAAGACAATTTATCGTTTATGGCTATATCCCAAAGCTTGTCGTACCAATCTTCCATCTTGAGATCTAATTTAGATTTCCAATTTCTTGCTATAATTAATCTAGCGGCTGTCATAAGATTTGCTATTAGTTCCTTTGTTGTAGCATCATAATCTTTACTACGTAACAATGATAACAGTGCTGTCTCTGGATTGCAATCAATATCTACTCTAACTATATCACTTAGCTCTAAGAAAACCCTTTTCCAGAACTTTTGAACTATTTCACATTCCCACCAGAGATGCATATATGTACCTATCTTTTTTTCACATTTCCAGCACATCTTAGAGTATTCTGCATTCATTCTATTCAACCTAATTGGTGTCAAGTACCATCTAGAAACCAGTTTAAAATAATTTTCTTTTATCCTAACCGATAATGATATCAAGATTCTCATATTCCAGATTTTCGCCCAGTCTTCTTTTTTATCTCTACATTAAGATCTTTGTTTATTTCCCCCTTTATATCCAATGACTCTTGCTCCCACCATATTACCTTCTCCGGTTTGAATAAAATTTCCCCCAAACAACTGATTTGATTAGCTATATAGTAATTTCTTAAATTGGGTATACCCAATCCTCCTTCTTTTTGGGATCTATACCACAAACTTTTATTTATTCTTGATTTTTTCCACCATTACAGTACCTGTTTATCATGTCTTGGAGAGTTTTAAGTTCCTTTTCTAAAAACTGAATGGGTAACATTCTAAAGATAAAATTGATTTTGGGCAATATTTTCATTTTTACCAATGCTATTCTACCAAACCAAGATAAGTTCAAACTAGAGATGGGCACGACCAGGAAAAATTACGTTTCGAGTTGTCGTGTGTCGGAACCGGCCCGTTTCGGCTCGTTTCCGTTTGTCGCGAAATTTTTCAAAAATGTGTCGTTTCGTTTGTCGGTTTTTCGTCTGTCGTTAGTACTGGTTTTTTGGGGGGCTCCTGGAGGCACCTCTCTGGGGTGGGTGCCTCCTCTGGCCCACCATGAAGGGAAAGCGGGCTCCTGGAGGCACCTCTCTGGGGTGGGTGCCTCCTCTGGCCCGCTACAAAATGGCATGCATAGCCAATTGGATATGCATACCAAGTTGGAGTAGCAGGCAGAGGCACCCCTCTTTCGGGTGCCTCTGTAACTCACTGCCTGCTCGCATACGGTGCACTTGGGCTGGGGAACAAAGTGAGAGAGGACCCCTACGGGCGCCCTGTGACTCACTAAGAAGGGAAGTGTACTTGCTGTAGTGCAATGCGAGTACATCTGGCTTACTGGTTAGGGGTTAGCGCAAGGGCTAGGCTTAGGGTTATGGGTAAGTTTAGGGTGAGTTACTGGGGTGCACCTCTGGGTGCCTCTCTGACCCACTAAGAAGGACAGTGTACTGGCGTATGGGTTAGGGTTAGGGTTAGGGTTAGGGCTCGGGCTAGGGTTAGTGGCTTTTTATGCCCGACTGGCACATCCCAGAAGTCTTGGTCAAAACCTGGCCAAGTGGCCATGCAATTGGTGGAATGGCTCCAAAAATTTGCATGGTCCACTCCCATGGCCAGCCCATCATTGCGCAGGTGTAAAAAAATAAAAATAAAATAAAATAAAATAAAATCAATGGAGACGTTTTGTTGCAAGAAAAACCCACTGCTGCTACTGAAAAAATTCAGGCAGTTTTAAAATAGCTATTTTCGCATGTTTCTGTGGTGCTTTGGTGTGTTTTTGGACCACGCGATTTCAAAATAAATATTGAGGTCGCCCCATTTTGGATCCCGCGCTTGCACCGCATGGCATGGCGAGTTGGCGAGACGACGAGGATGCCCCCCACCAGAGCAGCCCAGGACAGGAGAGGGGGGGAGGCCGGAGACCCCCCCCCCAGAAACCACCCCTCTGGTAGGTGCCCTCACTCAGCCAGGCATATTTTCGCCTGCTTTTTTGGCCGGGAATCGGTTTTTTATTTATTTTAAAAACTTTTCTTCTGTGCCGCGCCGCTTGACAAGTTGGCGACTCGACGAGGATGCGCACTTTGCGCAGCCCAGGAGAGGGGGGGAGGCCGGGGACCCCCCCCCCCCAGAAACCACCCCTCTGGTAGGTGCCCTCAGGCAGGCATATTTTCGCCTGCTTTTTTGGGCGGGAATCGTTTTTTTTTTAATTTTTAAAACTTTTTTCCTGTGCCGCTTGGCATCACGCGATCGCTGCGATGCCGCCAGGAACGACCACGACAAATCAGACCCAATTTTTCTTTAGTCGGTTCGAGTTCGAGTTCTGGCGGAGTAATTGTCGTTCTTCATTTCGTTACGTAATGGAAACGAGGAACGGAAACGGAAACGAGGATTTCGCCGAGTCGTGCCCATGTCTAGTTCAAACCAAGAAAATTGTACATAAGGATACTTGTAATGATCTTTTCAGACAATTTGTCTAACATTATTTCTATAGCCAATGGAAAAAACAAAATTGGTTCTACTTATAGCATCTCAATTAAAGTTTTGTTTTTGCCCCAAAACAGTAAAAACTTTCCCAAGCTCTGCTCTTGATGGGTTATCTATGGGAAGTGTTTGCAAGTCTCAGAATCATCCTGCTGGAACATCTGCATGTTTTCAGCTCCTAATGGTGAACTGTCTATTCCAGTGGTTCCCAACCAAGCATCTTCACCTAAAACTCTCAGAAGTCTTTACAACTAGCTGTGGTGGCCTGGGTTTCTGGGAGCAAGTCCAAGATCATCTGGGATCATTGCTGATGTCCAAGCCAAAATATAGAATCTTACCGACTGGTCAGTTTGATCAGTGATGTTAAGTGATGGAAACCACCCTAAAAGATAAAATTAATAGGCATATAGATGAGAAAGCACTGCTGAAGGAGAGCCAACATGGCTTCTGCAAGTACCACTCATGCATCACTAATCTGTTGGAATTTTTTGAGAGAGTCAACAAGCATGTGGGCAAGGTATATCCAGTTAACATTGTTTATTTGGACTTTCAGAAAGCTTTTGACAAGGTTCCACACCAAAGGCTCTTGAATAAACTTGCCAGTCATGGAATCAAAGGATAGGTATTGTCTTATCAGCAACTGGCTATGCGACAGGAAACAGAGGGTAGCACTAAATGGACACTTCTCGAAGTCGAGGGAAGTAAAGAACGGGCTCCCCCAAGGTTCAGTATTAGGGTGTTGGCAGCTGGCGCAGATAAATGGTCACAATGCTTTAAGAAAGCATTGGACAAGTTCATGGAGAACAGGGGTATGAATGGCTCTCATTATGAATGCCTAAGGACAACCTCAGGGTTTGAGAGATAGGCAGGATATCTTTCAATGCCATTTGCGGGGAATCGTAAGCAGGTGAAGATATTTGCTTGGGAATATCTTGATTGAAGCAAATGGTGAGCTGCTGTGTGAGACAGAATACTGGACTGGATGGGCTGTGGCCGGTTCCAGCAAGGCTGTTCTTATGTTTCTTATATGCTCTTATGTTCTTATGGGGGTCAAAGGTTGGGAACCACTGGTCTGTCATCTAGTTAGAGGTCTTCAACAGATGCAAACTGACCTCAGGGGGCCTCAGACCAACCCACAACCCTCCAAGGACAAATCAGAAAATGATCATTCACCAATAATGATTCCCAGTGTCCCACCATCAATTCATCAATTCATTCAGTCATATTCAATTTCTATACAATCTATTTGACTGATGGTCACTCTTGGTGGTTTACAGCCATTTCTCTCTCCATGTAATCCTCTGGCTTGCAAATGGCCATGGCTGAGATCTGAGATTATATTTCTGTTTGGACCACTGTTTGTCACTTGCCCCACAATGACTTCTGTGATTTCTGGCAGAGTAAAGCTTTGATGTTGTCATGTATGTATTAGTCACTGTGACCATTTATCTGCGCCAGCTGCCAACACAACCTCTTTGTATTTACAGGTGTGTTTACACTACACAAACAGGTCGTCACGAAATCAACCAACCTTCCATAGGCAATGCTTCGTTTCCTGCTAAAAAGAGCGTGAATCATAAAAACAAAATATATGAAAGCATTACCCTTTCCTCACCCCACCCTTTGCAACTGCAAGCCAGAAAGATGACAGAAACACATAGTCCAAGTACCTCATTCAGGAGAAGGGCGAGAAGAGGAATGTAAATGACTCTTTCCATTTATAGGACACAATCTCTTCAATGACAATCTATTCGCAGACAAGCCCATGGTCTTCAGTGGGAGAGATTCAAAGCCATGCTTAACTCTCCCACTGAAGCCAATAGATTTTGTTTCCAGACATATTGTATATACTTGAATATAAGCCTAGTTTTTCAGCCCTAATTTTTGGCTGAAAAAAGGGGCCCTCGACTTATATTTGGGTCAGTACTTTTAGCCACTGAGGCAAGTGCTTTGGTCGGTGGCTAAAAGTCATTTTAAACATTGTGTGCCGCTTCTCCTGACGTCCCCTGCATTGCAAGGGAGCGGCTTGCAATGTTTAAAATGACTTTGAGCCACCGAGGCAAGTGCTTGCCTCAGTGGCTCAAAGTCATTTTAAACATGACACACTGCCCCCCCAGCTCACAAAGGAGGAGCTGTGAGGCCCTGCTGCATTTCCCACCCTAGACTTATACTCGAGTCAATAAGTTTCCCCAGTTTTTTGGAGTTAAATTAGGCCCTCGATTTATACTCGGGTCGGCTTATACTCGAGTATATATGGTAACAGCTTTGCTCTAACTAGGGCAGTTACAGAGGAACCCAAATATGGTATAAATGCTGCAATTCTCCTGTGATCTTTCCCCCAAAGGAAGTCAGACCAACACTCAGTGCGCTGGGAAGGGAGTAGGCATTGTCCTGCTTCACAAGAGTAACTTGTGATTAAAGTGCCTTACAACAAAAGCCAGCAAGCAATGACAAGCATTGTGGGTGATCTCTCTGATGTCTCTAAGGGCATCTCCCAGTAGCAACAACCAAAGAAATGGAAAAGACACAGACTGCATCAACGCAAACAGGCATAGAGGAAAACAACTTCAAAATGTGCTTGCTGTCTATCTCTTATTTCCTTTTGGTTCTAAACGATCGCTTGTGATGGAGATTTGGGCAATGAGGCACCTGTCCAGTAATCTGTTTTGAAAGATGTATTTTCATGATCCTTCTTTTCCTTCTCTCCCATTACTCATGCTTTCACTCAGTGCATTCTCATTACAGCAATCAAATGCAAGGCTCTTTCTGAAGGACCTAATGGAAAGTGAACACTGGGTGGTTTGAAGCTTGCCTTGACATGCCTTGTATCTGCTCTAGGCAGCCAGGCAGGCAGCTCAGGATATTTTATAAAGTAACATCCTTTGTTGCATTATTTATGAAATCTTATGACCTTTCTTTTCACCACCATTGTTCCTGAAAGAAGGGAAGTCTGTACAGTAATGTTTCCTGAATTCTGCAGACTATTGTACTAGCCATAATGGAAAGTGAGCTTTGAGTGACCTTAGCTATTTATGCA
Organism: Phrynocephalus guinanensis; assembly: GCA_037367245.1. Classification (NCBI taxonomy): domain Eukaryota; kingdom Metazoa; phylum Chordata; class Lepidosauria; order Squamata; family Agamidae; genus Phrynocephalus; species Phrynocephalus guinanensis. The sequence continues at coordinate 113,329,303 of CM074737.1, read as the reverse complement.
TTTGGATTGAGACTAAGCAAGTTGGCTTCCTATGTTTTGCTGGATTTCATCTCTCATAATTCCTGGCCATCGGCATGTTGTCTGATGGGAGTTCGTAGCTAAGAACATCTGGAGGAACAGAAGTTCCCCATCTGTGATCCAGACAGTCCATGCTGTCCCATCAAAACTCTGCTATAGAGGCAGAAGTGGAGTGATGGATATTGCCCTCTCAAATATTGCTGATGTAGCTTGTCCACTTCCAATGAGATGATTAGGATGGAGACAGTAGGCGCCTGGATTAGGAAGTGGCAAACCACTCCAGTATTCCTGCCAAGAAAACTCCATGGACATGAGGTCACGAAGAGTCGGTCACAACTGTAACAATGCAAAACACACACACACACACACACACACACACACACACACACACACACACACACACACACATGCATAGAAAGAAATCTGGAAGAGGAAAAAATGTATCCCTTCCCTCCTTTTCATCCTGATCGCATGGACCTGGAAGGGCTTTACATTCTCTGGAGCTCAAATATTGCATTATTATTGATGTTTGTTTGTTATCTACATTCATAGTTTTCATGAATTTTTATTACCATTTTATTGTTTCTTTGGAACAAAGAGCATTCCATGGGAATCACGGGGTAATTTAAAAAAAAAACAAAATCAACCAATCAATCTACAGAGAGACAAAAAAAAACCCTTTTATTTTTGACTTGAATGCGAGTTAAAAAATTCACGCTGAAGAAAGAATTTGGAAACTGTACCTTATGAGATTTATAGTCGAAGCTTGATGAACTCATTCTCCACCCCCGCCTTGAATAGATCATGCTGCTGGGTCAAATCTGTCCAGCAGGATTTGAAATGTCAACAAGAATCTTTAAAAAAATGCGAGGCAGAGTTGGTCCCTTTTTGAAATCATACCAGGGGGACCAGAAATAAACCATATCTTCTCTCTGGTGGAAAAAGTCAGCAAGGGTTTATTTCTCCTCTTCTTTTCTGTCTTGGCCTCCTCCTCCCCCATGAGATGGATTATTAGCTGACAAAGACTGAAAGTGCTCCAAGGTGTAGGAAATTAAATGAAGCTGGAAGCCAGCCAGACCCATCAAAGTCTATGACCAAAAGGATGGTTTCTGCCTTCTTCCTCCCCCAGCTCTCCACTTTTCCTACTGCTACATCTCCTGGAGCCCTGTAATAGCAGCAAGCAAAAACAAGAAAGGCAGATGGTCTGTTACATGCTGGGAATCTGTCTATTTTAGTTCTCTCTTTAAAACGAGGCTCAAAACTGTCAGGAACAGCAAGACTTGAACACTCACCAACGTGGAGGGACTAGGCAAGGCTGACGAATCTGTGGAGCTTTCCAGAGAACAGTAGGTGGCTGTGTCCTGTCTCTGCAACGCTTTGTACAAACACTTCCAGGAAATTGGTGGATCACCAGCTGCTCTGAAAGCAAGCAATGGCCATGCACTCCCTGCTAGTTTGATCCATGCATCATTGGTTATTTTGCTGCTCTCTGGCTTCCATGCAGCCATAAGAATGGCCTTTCTGTGTCAGCCCAACTTCTGTCTAGTGACATCACCAAGAGTGGCCATCTAGATACTTTGAAGCTGCTGTGAGAATAATACAAGGTGCGAGCTTCTGCTCACCTGCAGCAACCAGAGACAGAGTGAGTGCTAGAAAGTTGCTTTTGTTTGGACTGGAATTTCCAGAATCTTTCAGTGATCTTACTGGCTGGTACAGGGGGAGACTTGTAATCACAAAAAGTAACATCTACAAGTTCTGGGTACAGTACCTTTGGACACGGCAATTTCACTTTAGTTGCTCTAATAACAAGGTCTATCCTCTTTAAATCTGCATACCTTTTTCTCCTGACCCCAACCTCAACCCAATTACAATTCTTCATCCATAAGTAGTCACCAAGAGATTCAACTTTACCCCTCGTGGCTTGCACAGGGATAAAGGCGTTTTATAGCATTACATATATTAATCAGTTTTCATTTGTTTGCATTTCTACCCAGCAACTATTCCCTGCTTAGAAATGGAAACTCAGAAGGTGACTACATGGACATTTAACCCATTGTTTCTTCCATTATGGGGATGGGCTGGTTTACTCCTTTTTGATGGCAATCAGATGATGCAATTGCTAGACTGAACCAGCTCCTCTCCGCAGCATTCCTATCTTTCTGGATCTCTGTCAGAAGCTTCTATTTTAGGTGTGGATAGGAGTGATCTGTTTTGGTCCAGTTCTTGTGTATGTGGTTGCTGAGAGTGAACCAAAGCAGTTGGATGGCTGCAATTTTGAGAACGCATGGAAGATTTAAAGAGCACCTTTCTGATTTCTCCAGTGAAAATCCAAAGGGAAAGTTTCCCATTCAGTCATGGAATCTCCCCTGCCTTTGAAGGAGAAGGGAGACCCCCCAAAGTGCTCCCCATTTGTTTTTAATTGTTGCTAAGGCCAGGACTCTGACTCACCAGGGTCCCATGCTGATGCCGGCGTGGCATGGATCCATCAGCTGGCTGGTAGAAAATGTCAATGGCCACGTGGAATCGTCTGTGAAGAAGTAAGATCCCTGGAGGAAAAGCCAAAAGCGAATTGGCCCGCAAGCATGCGGGGGGAGGGCACTGAACCTGGGAACCCAGATGTTGATTTTGTCCATCCTGTGCACCAGCTGCGCGTTTTAAAAGGGATGAGCTGTGGCTTGGAGCCTCAGGCTCACTGAAGAGTGTTTCCTGTCTTCCCTCCCTCTGATGTTAATGGTTTATATATTTATGTTTTGGATGTCACAACTGTTTTTTTCAGGCATTGAGGGGGTTCCATTGGTACACAGGTAGCAGGCGGAGACCTGAGTGGACCTGAGATACGTGGGTAGAGGGTTAGGGTTAGGGAAGGAAATTGCCACAGCTCTGGGGTTGGTATTTCCTTGCCCCTGGATAGCAGTGGTATCACGAAGTACCTTACGTCCATGTGGTACCTGGGAGTCCCACCAGCTGTGTCTCACTGGGAGATGGTGATTGCATCAAAGGGCAGTCAGGTCCCCCGATGGTAGGATCCCACTGAATGCCTGGCCAGAATAACTGTGTTGTGAGTAATAAAGCTGTGGCCTTAATTTTTCCAAGAAAATTGTGTGTGTTAATTCATCTGATGGTAGAAAACTTAGCAGTGGGCCATCAACTGACGCAGCGAACCAGCAATGATCTGACAGCGCTTTTAAAAAGGGGTTGCTTGATTCCTGCATGTGGATGCAAAGGTTGCACTAGATACCTCTCTACAACCTTAACCAACCTTAAGAACATAAGAACAGCCTTGCTAGAACAGGCCACAGCCCATCCGATCTCACAGAGTGGCTCACCATTTGCTTCAGGGTATTCCCAAGCAGATGTCTTCACCTGCTTAAGATTCCCTGCAAATAGTATTTATTGAGAGATATCCTGCCTGAGAAAAGTCATATGCATCACAGATGTTTTTCACCACCTGGAGAAGCACCTCTTCTAAAAACATCCTTAATTGTATTATCTAGTTTGACACTTGAATTCATAAAACCAAACATTTCTTTGAGTTTGGCTGAAGGATGATTTGAAGTAAGTAGAAATACATGTTTGCAGCTATCATCCTGCATAGAGATGGGCACGACTTGAAAATTTTTTTTTCGAGTTGTCGTTAGTCGTGCCGGTCCCGTTTCGCGTCGTCTCCGTTTTTCGTGAAAATTTGCAAAAATTAGTCGGTTTGTTTTTTTGTTTTTTGTTTTCGTTAGTACTGTTTTTTGGGGGGGGGACCGGGCTCCTGGAGGCACCTCTGTGGGGTGGGTGCCTCCTCTGGCCCACTATAAGGGAAAGTGGGCTCCTGGAGGCACCCGTGGGTGCCTCCTATCCTCACCCACTAGGAAGGGGAAGCAGGCTCCAAGAGACCCCTCAACATGGGGGTCTCCCCTCCTCACCTGCTGCTGCTGCAAAATGCTATGCAATAGCCATATGGATATTGCATAACATAATGTGCAGACAGTGACTGTGAAGACTAGCGGATGGCACTGAACCCAGAGCCATAGTGAGATGCCTAACTAAGGCTCTCGCACCACCATGTCTCACACAGAAGGGAATTGTACTTGCTGCGTGTAGTGCAATGCAAGCAAGTAGATCTGGCTTTAAGGTGGGTTAGTGCAAGGGCTAGGGTTAGGCTAGTGACGGGTAAGGTTACGGTGGGCTAGTGGGTTGCACCTCTGGGTGCCTCTCTGACCCACTAAGAAGACAGTCTGTGACGTATGGGTACGGAGTCAAGAGTTAGGGTTAGGGTTAGGGGGGCTAGGGCAGGTTTTAGGGGGCTTTTTGGCACATCCCAGAAGTCTCCATGGCCAAGTGGCCATGCGATTGGTGGGATGGCTCCAAAAATTTGCATGGTCGTCCACTCCCACATGGCTGGCCACTCGGCCAGCCCATCATTGCGCAGGTGTAAATAAAATAAAATAAAATAAAATCAATGGAGGACAGAGGAGGAGAGGAGAGACATTTTGTTGCAAGAAAAAACCCACTGCTACTGTGAAAAATCTGGCAGTTTATAAATTTTCGCGTGTTTCTGTTGTGCTTGTGTGTTTTTGGACCACGATTTCAAAAACAATATTGCGTTCACCGCCCCATTTTGGATCCCCCGCCCGCACCGCATGGCATGGCGATGGCGACTCGCGAGTCCAGCTGCCCAGGACGGGGGGGAGGCGGGACCCCCCCTCCAGAAACCACCCCTCCGGTAGGTGCCCTGCGCCCTTAGTCAAGCAGGCATTTTTCCGCCTGCTTTTTTGGCCCGGGAATGGGTGGGGGGAGAGTTTAAAAGTTTTTTCCTGTGCCGTCCGTGCCGCTTGCTTGCGCTTCAATTGCGGCGGCCGGTGGCCGGCGAGACTGGGCTTTTTTCTGGCTGGCTGCGAGCCTGCGGCGAGTCCCACAGAGCAGCCCACAAGGACGGGGGATTGGGGGGGGAGGCCGGGGACCTCCAGAAACAACCCCTCTGGTAGGTGCCCTGAGGCACGGCAGGCATTTTTCCACCTGCTTTTCGGCCGGGAACCGGGTTTTTTTAACTTTTAAAAACTTTTTTTCTGTGCCGCGTGGCATCGCGATGCAAGTAACGAGCACGACAAATCAGACCAAAATTGTTCGTTCGTCGGTTCGAGCTCGAAGTCTGGTGGAGTAATTCCCGTTACCGTTTCCGTAGAGTAACGGAACCGAGTAACGGAAACGGAAACGGGAATACCGCTAAGTCGTGCCCATCTCTAATCCTGCATTTCCTCAATCATGGAAAGATGTGCCATAAATTTATATGTACATTTGCATGGCAAATTGTAGAGACACAAGTCATGTATGCCATCCTTCTAGGAAGCTACCAATCTAAATAGCATTCTTTTCCACATGTCAGTGATACAATAAGAGTCGTGTGGTAAATAAGAAACCAGCGGTCTGGTTTCCTATTTTTCTTTGTTTGTCAAGCAAAATGTAACAGTGTCAAGTGAATGAAGTCAATGAATATGAGTGGAGCAAAGATAATTTTATTATTATCATCAATATTATTATTTTAGAGAGGTGAATCATTTGTCATGGAAAAGCATTTCAGTGTTACAGCCTTCAACTCTCTGTCTTTCCATTCTGTGTAAAGATAATCTGTTTCCCTCCACAAATCCAGCTCATTTTAAAGAGACTGTGCATGAAAACAAAGACAAAATGGAGGTGCTGGGAGACAGAAACGGTAAAAATGTTGAGGAAAATACACAGTCAAATTTATCTTGAAATAATTTGAGAGGGCACTAATTATGGCTGTAGAGAGGCTAATGGGCTACCAAATGAACCACAGAATATGCACATTACATACTGGTGTGTATATATATATATATATATATATATATATATATATATATATATATATATATATATGCATGTTAGGGTGGATTCGGGTTTCTTCCCGTGTAGAAATCTGGTTGTTTTGGCGACGTTTCGACGAGGTCTCACTCGTCATCTTCAGGCTGGTGTTCTGGCTTCTTTCTTCTTGAAGCAAAGCGTGATCTCAGTTGAAGTCCTTCTATAAATACTGCTGGGGGTGTGTGGTTTGCTTGCTCTGTTGCTGATTGTAGGTTCGTTTGTTCTTTTGTGATCTGCTGTGTGGCTGAGGCGATCGTTAAGGGCTTAACTGCTGGTGGGTTAGATGGCTGTTTAGAGACATCATGTGTGGGTGAGGTGCTGGATGTGTGTCTATTAGCCTTTTGTTTCTTAACGACCTTGGTGATGGGTGTTCTGGCAGCATCCTGGGCTTTGGTGGAGTGGGGTCCTGTGTCTTGTGAATTCATTTTGGTCTGGCTGCGTGTCTGTGGTCTCCCAATGTTTTTTTGGCGTGTGTAAGTGTGCTCCATGTGGTGGCTGGAGTGGGGAGTAGCGGTAGATGGTGCAGTCGTGGTTTTGTTATTGGATGGTGGTTTCGTTTCATCTGTGGGAAGGGTCTGGGTTTGTGTTTGGTGTGGATGGAAGGTGGTGGTATCTTGTGTCCTTTTGGACCTGGTGTCAGTCTTTGTGACAGAGGCTCGTCTGTTGACCAGGGCTAGTTTCCAGATGTCAGGCAAGCGGGAGGTGTCATCACGTTTATTCATGTTGTTTGGGTGTTTCTCTATTTCAATGGCTTCCATGATTATTCGACTGTTGAAGTGTTCAGTTTTGGAGATGAGTTTGGTTCTTTTAAAATCAATTTCATGACCTGTTGTTTTTATGTGCTGGAAGAGAGAGGAAGATTTTTCTTCTTTTTTGACTGCGTTCTTGTGTTCTGTGATGCGTGCGCTTATTCTCCTGTTTGTCTGTCCGATGTATGTGGCTGGGCAGACTTTGCATGGTATTTCGTAGACTCCTTGGTTTTCTAGCTCAATCTTGTCTTTGGGGTTTCTTAAAATGTTGGCTATTTTTTGTTCGGTGCAAAAGGCTGTCTTGATATTGTGTTTGTGGAGAATTTTGCTTATTTTGTCTGTGGTGCCTTTGATGTAAGGGAGGAGGGCGGTGCCGTTGTTCTCTTCTGTTTCTTGGTTCTTGGGGGGTGTTTCTTTTTGGATTAGTTTGGTGATGGTGTTTTTTTTGGAATCCGTTCGCAATTAAAGCATTCGAGAGAGTGTGTAATTCAGTTTTTAGGTGGTCTTTGTCAGCGAGGCGTTTGGTTCTGGAGATGAGGGTTTTTGCTACGGAGTTGATCTGTGCAGGGTGGTGGTGTGATTGTGCATTTAAGTAGCGGTTTGTATGTGTTTTTTTCCGGTAGATGGTATGTCCTAAGGAGCCGTCGGGTTTTTTGCAGATTAGGACGTCCAGGAAGGGAAGTTGGTTGTTGGCTTCTATTTCCATAGTGAATTGTATTTTGGGGTGTAGGCTGTTGAGATGTGTGAGGAAGTTGTTCAGTTTGTCTTTCCCGTGTGGCCAGATAACAAAGGTGTCGTCAACATATCTGAGCCAGAGTTTGGGTTTATGTTCGGACTTCTGTAACGCGTTGGTTTCAAAGTGTTCCATATATAGGTTTGCGATGACCGGTGAGAGGGGTGATCCCATGGGTGCTCCTTCTATCTGTTTGTATCTTTGTCCATTGTGGATGAAGTATGTGTTGGTTAGGCAGTGGTTGGTCAGATCTAGGATGTGCTTGGGGGGGTTGTATTTGTTGTGGATAGCTGTCAAGGCTTCTTGAATGGGCACTTGTGTGAAGAGCGAAACAACATCGAAGCTCACGAGTAGGTCATTGGGTTGTAGGTCTTGTTTCTTTATAATTTCTATGAAGTGGAACGAGTTTTGTACGTATGAAGAGATGGATTCTGCATAGGGCTGGAGTTGTTTGGCAAGAAATTTGGCGAGGTTTTGTAGGGGTGAGCCTATGGAGCTGACTATGGGTCTGAGAGGTGTTCCTTCTTTGTGAATCTTGGGGAGGCCGTAGAGCTTGGGGCATCTGGATGATTTCTCTCTGGGGATGATGCTTGGCTTGATTTCTTCACTTAAGGGTGAGGCTTTTATTTTGGCTTTGGTGTTTTTTTCCAGGTAGGTGGTGGGGTCTGTGTTCAAAGGTATGTAAGCAGGGTCTTGTAGTAGGTTGGATAGTTTGGCTTGGTAGTCAGATGTGTTCATCACCACTGTGGCATTGCCTTTGTCTGCTGGGAGAATGATTATGTTGTTGTCTTTCCTCAGGTTGGTGAGGGCTTTTTGTTCTTCTTTGTGTAAATTGCTTCTGGGTGGTTTGCTGGAGCAGAGGATATTGGTGACTTCGAGTCTGATTTTGTTGGCTTCATCTGGGTTGATTTTGGTTAGGCTGGCTTCCACTCCGCATATGATGTTTTCAGTGGGGATGTGTCTGGGGGCGACTGCAAAGTTGAATCCTTTGGACAGGAATTTGGTCTCTGCGATGGTGAGTGTCCTGTCTGATATGTTGTGAACTGTTTGTTTCATGGGCTGCTGTGGGGGGTGGGGCTTCTGGCTTCTGGCGTTTTTCCAGTTTGTGGAGTTTGTTGGTGTGTATGTCTGTCTTGTGGGAGGTCTCTGTTTCAGCTCTCCAGGCGGCGAGTTGCTTGGATTTGTTCCAGAGTTTTTAGGTGGTCTTTGTCAGCGAGGCGTTTGGTTCTGGAGATGAGGGTTTTTGCTACGGAGTTGATCTGTGCAGGGTGGTGGTGTGATTGTGCATTTAAGTAGCGGTTTGTATGTTTTTTTTTCCGGTAGATGGTATGTCCTAAGGAGCCGTCGGTTTTTTTGTAGATTAGGACGTCCAGGAAGGGAAGTTGGTTGTTGGCTTCTATTTCCATAGTGAATTGTATTTTGGGGTGTAGGCTGTTGAGATGTGTGAGGAAGTTGTTCAGTTTGTCTTTCCCGTGTGGCCAGATAACAAAGGTGTCGTCAACATATCTGAGCCAGAGTTTGGGTTTATGTTCGGACTTCTGTAACGCGTTGGTTTCAAAGTGTTCCATATATAGGTTTGCGATGACCGGTGAGAGGGCCAAAACAACCAGATACCCGTGAAAATCTACGAAAACAAATATATATATATATATATATATATATATATATATATATATATATATATATATATATATATATATATATATATATATATATATATATATATATATATATATATATATATATATGCATGTTAGGGTGGATTCGGGTTTCTTCCCGTGTAGATATCTGGTTGTTTTGGCGACGTTTCGACGAGGTCTCACTCGTCATCTTCAGGCTGGTGTTCTGGCTTCTTTCTTCTTGAAGCAAAGCGTGATCTCAGTTGAAGTCCTTCTATAAATACTGCTGGGGGGTGTGGTTTGCTTGCTCTGTTGCTGATTGTAGGTTCGTTTGTTCTTTTGTGATTTGCTGTGTGGCTGAGGCGATCGTTAAGGGCTTAACTGCTGGTGGGTTAGATGGCTGTTTAGAGACATCCTGTGTGGGTGAGGTGCTGGATGTGTGTCTATTAGCCTTTTGTTTCTTAACGACCTTGGTGATGGGTGTTCTGGTAGCATCCTGGGCTTTGGTGGAGTGGGGTCTTGTGTCTTGTGAATTCATTTTGGTCTGGCTGCGTGTCTGTGGTCTCCCAAAGTTTTTTTGGCATGTGTAAGTGTGCTCCATGTGGTGGCTGGAGTGGGGAGTAGCGGTAGATGGTGCAGTCGTGGTTTTGTTATTGGATGGTGGTTTCGTTTCATCTGTGGGAAGGGTCTGGGTTTGTGTTTGGTGTGGATGGAAGGTGGTGGCATCTTGTGTCCTTTTGGACCTGGTGTCAGTCTTTGTGACAGAGGCTCGTTTGTTGACCAGGGCTAGTTTCCAGATGTCAGGCAAGCAGGAGGTGTCATCACGTTTATTCATGTTGTTTGGGTGTTTCTCTATTTCAATGGCTTCCATGATTATTCGACTGTTGAAGTGTTCAGTTTTGGAGATGAGTTTGGTTCTTTTAAAATCAATTTCATGACCTGTTGTTTTTATGTGCTGGAAGAGAGAGGAAGATTTTTCTTCTTTTTTGACTGCGTTCTTGTGTTCTGCGATGCGTGCGCTTATTCTCCTGTTTGTCTGTCCGATGTATGTGGCTGGGCAGACTTTTGCATGGTATTTCGTAGACTCCTTGGTTTTCTAGCTCAATCTTGTCTTTGGGGTTTCTTAAAATGTTGGCTATTTTTTGTTCGGTGCAAAAGGCTGTCTTGATATTGTGTTTGTGGAGAATTTTGCTTATTTTGTCTGTGGTGCCTTTGATGTAAGGGAGGAGGGCAGTGCCGTTGTTCTCTTCTGTTTCTTGGTTCTTGGGGGGTGTTTCTTTTTGGATTAGTTTGGTGATGGTGTTTTTTTGGAATCCGTTCGCAATTAAAGCATTCGAGAGGGTGTGTAATTCAGTTTTTAGGTGGTCTTTGTCAGCGAGGCGTTTGGTTCTGGAGATGAGGGTTTTTTGCTACGGAGTTGATCTGTGCAGGGTGGTGGTGTGATTGAGCATTTAAGTAGCGGTTTGTATGTGTTTTTTTCCGGTAGATGGTATGTCCTAAGGAGCCGTCGGGTTTTTTGTAGATTAGGACGTCCAGGAAGGGAAGTTGGTTGTTGGCTTCTATTTCCATAGTGAATTGTATTTTGGGGTGTAGGCTGTTGAGATGTGTGAGAAAGTTGTTCAGTTTTGTCTTTCCCGTGTGGCCAGATAACAAAGGTGTCGTCAACATATCTGAGCCAGAGTTTGGGTTTATGTTCGGACTTCTGTAACGCGTTGGTTTCAAAGTGTTCCATATATAGGTTTGCGATGACCGGTGAGAGGGGTGATCCCATGGGTGCTCCTTCTATCTGTTTGTATCTTTGTCCATTGTGGATGAAGTATGTGTTGGTTAGGCAGTGGTTGGTCAGATCTAGGATGTGCTTGGGGGGGTTGTATTTGTTGTGGATAGCTGTCAAGGCTTCTTGAATGGGCACTTGTGTGAAGAGCGAAACAACATCGAAGCTCACGAGTAGGTCATTGGGTTGTAGGTCTTGTTTCTTTATAATTTCTATGAAGTGGAACGAGTTTTGTACGTATGAAGAGATGGATTCTGCATAGGGCTGGAGTTGTTTGGCAAGAAATTTGGCGAGGTTTTGTAGGGGTGAGCCTATGGAGCTGACTATGGGTCTGAGAGGTGTTCCTTCTTTGTGAATCTTGGGGAGGCCGTAGAGCTTGGGGCATCTGGAAGATTTCTCTCTGGGGATGATGCTTGGCTTGATTTCTTCACTTAAGGGTGAGGCTTTTATTTTGGCTTTGGTGGTTTTTTCCAGGTAGGTGGTGGGGTCTGTGTTCAGAGGTATGTAAGCAGGGTCTTCTAGTAGGTTGGATAGTTTGGCTTGGTAGTCAGATGTGTTCATCACCACTGTGGCATTGCCTTTGTCTGCTGGGAGAATGATTATGTTGTTGTCTTTCCTCAGGTTGGTGAGGGCTTTTTGTTCTTCTTTGTGTAAATTGCTTCTGGGTGGTTTGCTGGAGCAGAGGATATTGGTGACTTCGAGTCTGATTTTGTTGGCTTCATCTGGGTTGATTTTGGTTAGGCTGGCTTCCACTCCGCATATGATGTTTTCAGTGGGGATGTGTCTGGGGGCAACTGCAAAGTTGAATCCTTTGGACAGGACTTTGGTCTCTGCGATGGTGAGTGTCCTGTCTGATATGTTGTGAACTGTTTGTTTCATGGGCTGCTGTGGGGGGTTGGGCTTCTGGCGTTTTTTCCAGTTTGTGGAGTTTGTTGGTGTGTATGTCTGTCTTGTGGGAGGTCTCTGTTTCAGCTCTCCAGGCGGCGAGTTGCTTGGATTTGTTCCAGAGTGTTGGGTGGATTTTGTTGCTGAGTTTGAGGTGGAGAGTGAGTAGGTCTCTGTTGGTTTGATCTAGTAGGTATCTTTTCTTGTGTAGTTCGTTTCTGATTAGGGCTAGTTCTGTTCTTTTCAGGATCCTTTCGCTGGATGGGGTTTTTGAGTGGAATTTCAGTTGGAAGCTTGTGGGGATCACATTTTTATCTCGGCAGTTGCGTAGGAATGCAATGTCACATAAGATGGTGGCTCTTCGGACTTCTAGTTTCTCGTAGGTTCTGGTCAGCTGGAAGGTTTCCTCCCCGTAGAGGTCGGATATTTGTTTTCGTAGATTTTCACGGGTATAGGTATGCATGTTAGGGTGGATTCGGGTTTCTTCCCGTGTAGAAATCTGGTTGTTTTGGCGACGTTTCGACGAGGTCTCACTCGTCATCTTCAGGCTGGTGTTCTGGCTTCTTTCTTCTTGAAGCAAAGCGTGATCTCAGTTGAAGTCCTTCTATAAATACTGCTGGGGGGTGTGGTTTGCTTGCTCTGTTGCTGATTGTAGGTTCGTTTGTTCTTTTGTGATTTGCTGTGTGGCTGAGGCGATCGTTAAGGGCTTAACTGCTGGTGGGTTAGATGGCTGTTTAGAGACATCCTGTGTGGGTGAGGTGCTGGATGTGTGTCTATTAGCCTTTTGTTTCTTAACGACCTTGGTGATGGGTGTTCTGGTAGCATCCTGGGCTTTGGTGGAGTGGGGTCTTGTGTCTTGTGAATTCATTTTGGTCTGGCTGCGTGTCTGTGGTCTCCCAAAGTTTTTTTGGCATGTGTAAGTGTGCTCCATGTGGTGGCTGGAGTGGGGAGTAGCGGTAGATGGTGCAGTCGTGGTTTTGTTATTGGATGGTGGTTTCGTTTCATCTGTGGGAAGGGTCTGGGTTTGTGTTTGGTGTGGATGGAAGGTGGTGGCATCTTGTGTCCTTTTGGACCTGGTGTCAGTCTTTGTGACAGAGGCTCGTTTGTTGACCAGGGCTAGTTTCCAGATGTCAGGCAAGCGGGAGGTGTCATCACGTTTATTCATGTTGTTTGGGTGTTTCTCTATTTCAACGGATTCCAAAAAAACACCATCACCAAACTAATCCAAAAAGAAACACCCCCCAAGAACCAAGAAACAGAAGAGAACAACGGCACTGCCCTCCTCCCTTACATCAAAGGCACCACAGACAAAATAAGCAAAATTCTCCACAAACACAATATCAAGACAGCCTTTTGCACCGAACAAAAAATAGCCAACATTTTAAGAAACCCCAAAGACAAGATTGAGCTAGAAAACCAAGGAGTCTACGAAATACCATGCAAAGTCTGCCCAGCCACATACATCGGACAGACAAACAGGAGAATAAGCGCACGCATCGCAGAACACAAGAACGCAGTCAAAAAAGAAGAAAAATCTTCCTCTCTCTTCCAGCACATAAAAACAACAGGTCATGAAATTGATTTTAAAAGAACCAAACTCATCTCCAAAACTGAACACTTCAACAGTCGAATAATCATGGAAGCCATTGAAATAGAGAAACACCCAAACAACATGAATAAACGTGATGACACCTCCCGCTTGCCTGACATCTGGAAACTAGCCCTGGTCAACAAACGAGCCTCTGTCACAAAGACTGACACCAGGTCCAAAAGGACACAAGATGCCACCACCTTCCATCCACACCAAACACAAACCCAGACCCTTCCCACAGATGAAACGAAACCACCATCCAATAACAAAACCACGACTGCACCATCTACCGCTACTCCCCACTCCAGCCACCACATGGAGCACACTTACACATGCCAAAAAAACTTTGGGAGACCACAGACACGCAGCCAGACCAAAATGAATTCACAAGACACAAGACCCCACTCCACCAAAGCCCAGGATGCTACCAGAACACCCATCACCAAGGTCGTTAAGAAACAAAAGGCTAATAGACACACATCCAGCACCTCACCCACACAGGATGTCTCTAAACAGCCATCTAACCCACCAGCAGTTAAGCCCTTAACGATCGCCTCAGCCACACAGCAAATCACAAAAGAACAAACGAACCTACAATCAGCAACAGAGCAAGCAAACCACACCCCCCAGCAGTATTTATAGAAGGACTTCAACTGAGATCACGCTTTGCTTCAAGAAGAAAGAAGCCAGAACACCAGCCTGAAGATGACGAGTGAGACCTCGTCGAAACGTCGCCAAAACAACCAGATTTCTACACGGGAAGAAACCCGAATCCACCCTAACATGCATACCTATACCCGTGAAAATCTACGAAAACAAATATATATATATATATATATATATATATATATATATATATATATATATATATATATATATATATATATATATGCATGTTAGGGTGGATTCGGGTTTCTTCCCGTGTAGAAATCTGGTTGTTTTGGCGACGTTTCGACGAGGTCTCACTCGTCATCTTCAGGCTGGTGTTCTGGCTTCTTTCTTCTTGAAGCAAAGCGTGATCTCAGTTGAAGTCCTTCTATAAATACTGCTGGGGGTGTGTGGTTTGCTTGCTCTGTTGCTGATTGTAGGTTCGTTTGTTCTTTTGTGATCTGCTGTGTGGCTGAGGCGATCGTTAAGGGCTTAACTGCTGGTGGGTTAGATGGCTGTTTAGAGACATCATGTGTGGGTGAGGTGCTGGATGTGTGTCTATTAGCCTTTTGTTTCTTAACGACCTTGGTGATGGGTGTTCAGGCAGCATCCTGGGCTTTGGTGGAGTGGGGTCCTGTGTCTTGTGAATTCATTTTGGTCTGGCTGCGTGTCTGTGGTCTCCCAATGTTTTTTTGGCGTGTGTAAGTGTGCTCCATGTGGTGGCTGGAGTGGGGAGTAGCGGTAGATGGTGCAGTCGTGGTTTTGTTATTGGATGGTGGTTTCGTTTCATCTGTGGGAAGGGTCTGGGTTTGTGTTTGGTGTGGATGGAAGGTGGTGGCATCTTGTGTCCTTTTGGACCTGGTGTCAGTCTTTGTGACAGAGGCTCGTCTGTTGACCAGGGCTAGTTTCCAGATGTCAGGCAAGCGGGAGGTGTCATCACGTTTATTCATGTTGTTTGGGTGTTTCTCTATTTCAATGGCTTCCATGATTATTCGACTGTTGAAGTGTTCAGTTTTGGAGATGAGTTTGGTTCTTTTAAAATCAATTTCATGACCTGTTGTTTTTATGTGCTGGAAGAGAGAGGAAGATTTTTCTTCTTTTTTGACTGCGTTCTTGTGTTCTGTGATGCGTGCGCTTATTCTCCTGTTTGTCTGTCCGATGTATGTGGCTGGGCAGACTTTGCATGGTATTTCGTAGACTCCTTGGTTTTCTAGCTCAATCTTGTCTTTGGGGTTTCTTAAAATGTTGGCTATTTTTTGTTCGGTGCAAAAGGCTGTCTTGATATTGTGTTTGTGGAGAATTTTGCTTATTTTGTCTGTGGTGCCTTTGATGTAAGGGAGGAGGGCAGTGCCGTTGTTCTCTTCTGTTTCTTGGTTCTTCATCTCCAGAACCAAATGCCTCGCTGACAAAGACCACCTAAAAACTGAATTACACACTCTCTCGAATGCTTTAATTGCGAACGGATTCCAAAAAAACACCATCACCAAACTAATCCAAAAAGAAACACCCCCCAAGAACCAAGAAACAGAAACGTCGCCAAAACAACCAGATTTCTACACGGGAAGAAACCCGAATCCACCCTAACATGCATACCTATACCCGTGAAAATCTACGAAAACATATATATATATATATATATATATATATATATATATATATATATATATATAAATTTACAGTGTCTTTTTTTCCAGTTTACAATGTCTTTTTTTTAAATATGAAGATAAACAATCTTCTAAAATGTGCACACACTGTTTTATATATATATATATATATATATATATATATATATATATATATATATATATATATATATATATATATATATGTTTTCGTAGATTTTCACGGGTATAGGTATGCATGTTAGGGTGGATTCGGGTTTCTTCCCGTGTAGAAATCTGGTTGTTTTTGGCGACGTTTCGACGAGGTCTCACTCGTCATCTTCAGGCTGGTGTTCTGGCTTCTTTCTTCTTGAAGCAAAGCGTGATCTCAGTTGAAGTCCTTCTATAAATACTGCTGGGGGGGTGTGGTTTGCTTGCTCTGTTGTTGATTGTAGGTTCGTTTGTTCTTTTGTGATCTGCTGTGTGGCTGAGGCGATCGTTAAGGGCTTAACTGCTGGTGGGTTAGATGGCTGTTTAGAGACATCATGTGTGGGTGAGGTGCTGGATGTGTGTCTATTAGCCTTTTGTTTCTTAACGACCTTGGTGATGGGTGTTCTGGCAGCATCCTGGGCTTTGGTGGAGTGGGGTCCTGTGTCTTGTGAATTCATTTTGGTCTGGCTGCGTGTCTGTGGTCTCCCAATGTTTTTTTGGCGTGTGTAAGTGTGCTCCATGTGGTGGCTGGAGTGGGGAGTAGCGGTAGATGGTGCAGTCGTGGTTTTGTTATTGGATGGTGGTTTCGTTTCATCTGTGGGAAGGGTCTGGGTTTGTGTTTGGTGTGGATGGAAGGTGGTGGCATCTTGTGTCCTTTTGGACCTGGTGTCAGTCTTTGTGACAGAGGCTCGTCTGTTGACCAGGGCTAGTTTCCAGATGTCAGGCAAGCGGGAGGTGTCATCACGTTTATTCATGTTGTTTGGGTGTTTCTCTATTTCAATGGCTTCCATGATTATTCGACTGTTGAAGTGTTCAGTTTTGGAGATGAGTTTGGTTCTTTTAAAATCAATTTCATGACCTGTTGTTTTTATGTGCTGGAAGAGAGAGGAAGATTTTTCTTCTTTTTTGACTGCGTTCTTGTGTTCTGCGATGCGTGCGCTTATTCTTCTGTTTGTCTGTCCGATGTATGTGGCTGGGCAGACTTTGCATGGTATTTCGTAGACTCCTTGGTTTTCTAGCTCAATCTTGTCTTTGGGGTTTCTTAAAATGTTGGCTATTTTTTGTTCGGTGCAAAAGGCTGTCTTGATATTGTGTTTGTGGAGAATTTTGCTTATTTTGTCTGTGGTGCCTTTGATGTAAGGGAGGAGGGCAGTGCCGTTGTTCTCTTCTGTTTCTTGGTTCTTGGGGGGTGTTTCTTTTTGGATTAGTTTGGTGATGGTGTTTTTTTGGAATCCGTTCGCAATTAAAGCATTCGAGAGAGTGTGTAATTCAGTTTTTAGGTGGTCTTTGTCAGCGAGGCGTTTGGTTCTGGAGATGAGGGTTTTTGCTACGGAGTTGATCTGTGCAGGGTGGTGGTGTGATTGTGCATTTAAGTAGCGGTTTGTATGTGTTTTTTTTCCGGTAGATGGTATGTCCTAAGGAGCCGTCGGGTTTTTTGTAGATTAGGACGTCCAGGAAGGGAAGTTGGTTGTTGGCTTCTATTTCCATAGTGAATTGTATTTTGGGGTGTAGGCTGTTGAGATGTGTGAGGAAGTTGTTCAGTTTGTCTTTCCCGTGTGGCCAGATAACAAAGGTGTCGTCAACATATCTGAGCCAGAGTTTGGGTTTATGTTTTATATATATATATATATATATATATATAAAACAGTGTGTGCACATTTTAGAAGATTGTTTATCTTCATTTTTAAAGACATTGTAAACTGATAGCAAGCAATGAAAACATGGGAGGTTTTGTGTAAAAATGTCCTTCCTCCAGAAATGCTTACCTTTCACATAACACAATAAGAGCTATTTTTGTGATGCAAATATTAAACAGGATCAAAAAAATACCACACTAAAAAAATAAAAAAATAAAAAGAAAGCAACACTAAAAACATGTTCAAAGCAATAAGGTAGAACCATCCATTTAAAAACCCCATGCAGACTGCCAGCCACTGAGGAAAAGCTTGCCTGAAGAGAAAGGTATTTGCCTGCTCCCAGAAAGACAGCAAAGATGGGGCCAGGCTGGCCTCTTGTGGGAGGGAGTTTGAATGTCTGGGAAGCAGCCACAGATAAGGTCCTCTCCTGTGTCCTCACCAACTTCCCTAAATTATATAATGGGATCTGTGGTCCAAGAAATCTAAAAAACCCCATCCTAGTAACAGTTGGGAGTCAGTGAAGCCCAGGATTGAAATCCACCTTATAGGCCAGTGGTTCTCAACCTTCCTAATGCCAGGACCCTTTAGTACAGTTCCTCATGTTGTGCTGACCCCTTCCCTGCTTGGAAGAGGCCACAAGCCCCCTTTGGCAAGCCACTGTGTTTAGTGCACGACAGCCTTTAATGGCTGGTGTCCACTAGCTGCGTAGGGTAGGTGGATATCATCAGTTATAAATGAGACATTTAGTGATAGATTAACTGTGAAAATCTAATTAAGAATGTTTTAATGCTGAAGTGGAATGCTAGAGGGCAGTTAAAACCTTGCTGAACTTTCAAACTTGCTTGACATGGGTGTTTGCAGACAGACTGCCACCCTATGCACATTTTCCTGTGAGTAAATTTCATTGAACCCTGTGGGGCTTAGCTCCATGTAGACACACATAGGATTGCATTGACCCAATGCCTTCTGAGTGACATAAAAATCAATGACCTTATTGAGGAGGGAACTCTGCATCTGGCATTTAAAATGAGCTAAATTGACAAAGATGGCCTGTGGAAACAAGCTGCCTTGCCTCCCCATTTGATTGACTTTGCTTAACTCCTTTTAAGTAACTATTCCTATTGATTGGCTTTGGTGTTTGTTTTGACATTGGTGCTTTGTGGGAACAAATGGGACTTGAGGTCATCTGGGAAAAATACCGTAGTGTGGACAAGCATTCAGGGATGTGCTGTGGCCAGGAAGCCAAAACCAAGATCAACAAAAAGTTCCTAAATGGCAGGCTGAAGCTCCACAGGTCTGTTAAAAGAACTTTTGGCTGATTGTTGTTGTGAGTTTTTTGAGCTATTTGGCCGTGTTCTGGAAGTTTCTCTTCCTGATGTTTTGCCAGGGTCTGTGGCTGGCATCTTCACAGGGCAAGGAGCTCAGGGAACTAAGAGTTCTCTCTGTGCTCTGGGGTATAGAGTAAGTGAGACTGTGGGTTTTTTAAGTTGTGGGAAAGAAGAAACTTCATATGTAGGAAAATAGGTGTTAGTCACTGTATTGTGATTAAGGGATTAATTAGGGGTGGCAGCGATCCTTGTCTGTGGTTGAGAGGTGTACAGAAAACCCACTCACACAGATCGGTACCTACATAAAAATTCCAACCACCACCCATGACAAAAAAGAGGCATACTCAAAACACTTGTAGATTGCGCAAACCGAAACCATGAAGGTGAATTTCTCAACATTGAACTCAGCAACCTGAATTGGGCCCTACAGGCAAATGGCTATTGCAAGAACAAAATCAAAAGAGCAATCAAACCAGAAAAGTAATACCAAACTGAAGAAGAAAAACAGCCTCCAACAAACAAAGTATTTTTGCCATATATAAAAGGAGTCACAGACTGCATGGGCAAAGTGTTGAAAAAACACAACCTACAAACAGTATTTAGACTCACCACAAAAATACAATAGATGCTATGGTCAAAAGAAACCCACTTGCCACTGCAGGAGTATACCGGATACCTTGTAGTTGTGATCAGGTATATATTGGGACCACAAAGTGCAGCATCCAGACTAGAATCAAAAAACTTGAAAGACACTGCAGACTAAAACAACCAGAAAAATCAGCAGTAGCTGAACACACCCTGAAACAAACTGGACATGAAATCCTCTTCCAGGATACAGAGGTGCTGGATAATGCTACCATTCACTATGTCAGACTACACAGAGAAGCCACTGAAATCCACAAACGTAAGCACAATTTCAACAAAAAAAGAAGAGAGTCTAAAAATCAACAAAGCCTGGCTTCCAGTACTGAAAACTACAGTCTGCAAAACATCAAAGCTCAATGATTCCCACCCACCAGAAGCAACAGTGATTTGTTCACACAATAGAACAGTGAACGACACCCATCAACCACAGACAAGGATCACTGCTACCCGTAATTGCAGTGAAAGTTCTTAATCCCTTCATCACAATACAATGACTAATACCTATTCTCCTGCATAGGACAAGTTTCTTCATTCCCACAACTTTAAAAAACCTGCAGTCCCACTCACTCTATACCCCAGAGTACAGAGAGAACTCCTAGTTCCCTGAGCTCCTTGCCCTCTGAAGATGCTAGCCGCAGAGCCTGGTGAAACGTCAGGAAGAAAAACTTCCAGCACGGCGAAAAAGCCCCAAAAATTCCCAACAACTATCAGATCCCAGCCACGAAAGCCTTCGAGAATACTTTGGTCTGATTACTAGAGATTGGCACGAAACAAAAAAATGGTGTTTCAGTTTTTCGTTTGTCATTGAGAGGTCTGTTTCAGTTCATTTCCGTTTGTCGGGAATTTTTTGAAAAATTTCGTTACTGTTTTTCATTTTTTTGGTTGTCGTTTCTTCCTGCTTTTTGCGCGATTTTTCAAGCATTTCCGTGCGCAGGCATCCCCCAACACTCCAGACCAGAGGGAAAACACTAAAAAAATGGATGCTGGCAGAGACACAGTATAGACTAGGTATGCAGGGAGGATGCAAAGGCAGCGGCGGGCGTTGCCCAGGGTGCAAGGCAGCCACAGAGTGACTGCACTGCAGGGCAGGGGAGGGTACTCACCGAGAGGTACTCAGCACGCACGCACACAGGGAGGCTGCAGGACTGAAGCTAGAGTCGCAGAGACAGCAATCCCACCCTAACTCCCACCAGAGACTGCAAGGAGGACGGGGGCTGCCAGAGCTTTATATGCCCTCTGTGGCTGCCAGACCTGTCCGCCCAGTCTGCAACCTGGGCATGCTATTGGTTGAACATGATCCCACATCACATGGCTTGCCTCCATTTTGTGGCTGGTGGCGACATCCATTTTAAAGGGAAAAGAAAAATACATCGCGATGGGAGAAGACAAAAACAAACGTTTTAAGGACCCCCCGGTAGGTATTATCAGACAATATAAATAATTATAGCTGCGTTTTTACGGATGTCCAGGGCCTTTTTTAACATTTAAAACACCTCATTTCATTGCATGTCGCCATTAACGGAAACAAAACGTGACGACCACAATTTTCGTGGTTCTGTTCGTTTCGTTTCATTTTCATCACAATTTTCGTTTGTCATTTCGTTAGTAACAGAAACGACAAACGGTAACGGAAATGAAAAAATGTTCGTTCCATGCCCATCTCTACTGATTACTAAATGTTAACAGATTAGCAAGATCACTTTCTTTGGGAGTTCATGCCAAAACCTGAGACCAATGGTGGATCCTTCTAATTTCATAGGAGTGGGGTATAATAAAGACACTGCACACCTGAAAATATTCAGTCTTTTAATTCTGTCAGATGAAGGGGCGGGGAGTAAGGGTGGATATAATGATTTCAACCCAAAACTTCCAGTTGAAGTTCGATATTTCAGGACTAAAATAATGAAACATCAACCTCAGAAGGTTGATATTTCATGACTAAAATCAAAGGTATTAGGTAGATACAGTGACAAACTACATTTTGGTATCCAGTAGGGCCCTCACATCAACAGGATCAATATCTGCTGATTCATTTATCCACGGTCAGAAAATATTAAAAATATTAAAATATTAAAAGAAAATTTCCTGGCAATATATATTTCCACTGGTGGGGTTACATGAACTGGCCACTAGAGAGAACCAGATAGGCATAGTCTTCACTATTATAATAGAGTTTGCTATTTTGCTATAATCCACGTTTTTCAGACTCCACAGCAGGCAGTGGGACTTGGAAGCTATCCTCCATGGATTTGGGGGAGTCTTCCATGGTGGTTGTTGCCTTACCTTTCTATGTTTTTGTCAGCAAATGAAATTATCAAGCACTATTTCTCATAGAAGATCCCATTCTTTGGAGTGAACAGATGATGACAACAGTCTTCACTGTACAGTTATGTAACACAACTTATTTCCCATAAAGGCTAATTTTGAGAATCTCATTGTCCTTTGTAATTCAAAATGAGCAGAGTTAAAGAAAGGCGGAGAGCTATTTGGAAAATCTTCAACTAGGTCCTTTAGTGTACATTATCTTCAAACTGATGTATGCGGGAGTTTCTGATCAGAAGCACCCAAAATCCTTAGGACATTTGAGAGAAAATGTTACGCCTCTCCATGTCTCTTTGGCCAACAATTCTAGGAATGTCATATTCACAATTTAAAAGAATTTTAAAAATACAAAAATGTAGTATAATTATAGTAAATTTTAAAAAGCAAATTTTTGGGGGGTCTACAGTTTCTAATAGTTCTCGGAAGGATTTTTAAAACAGAATCTGACCAGCCTTTTAGGGTGCAAGAAGGATTATAAAAGGCCTGGGATGTTAGGATTAGAATTAGGAAGGGAATTTTTCCTACAGAAGCTGTTAATTTCGTGGGTTTGTCTCAAGGCATGATTTGAACAGCTGGGTCCCTGGGAAAACATAGTCAGAGTGTGATTCGCTTTTTTAAAAGGAGTCAAACAGTGGCAGCTCTTTGATTATTTTCCTGATCATCTCCCTTACCTGTTTTACCACCATTTTGTCTTCCTACATTGTCTATTACGCACACTCTTATTGGCACCATACTGGCTAAGGGGTCCTGGGAGTTACAAACTCTGGCGATATTGCAACAGGTGAGAATATAAACCATCACATCAAGGGGCTTTTCTCGTGGGATGGCAGAGTGAGCTCACCCCCATGCATGTGTGCACAGAAAGAGCATCTCAGCTCTGCCAGTCTTTTCAACATCTTCCACTGCCATTTGGGCTCCCTGTACTGGGAGGAAGGGAGTCATTGGAAGAAATAGCTGGCTATGTATCTTGGACCATGGCAGCAGGAGAAGGACTGCTTCCCTCCACTCTCATCGCTCCAAGAGATGGCAGGCTGTTGATCTCTTGTTGTCTTTCATAGACATTCTCATATCACTTGTTTTTCCTACTGGAGAAAACCACATTCCTCCCACCAAAGACTATGTCTCTCCAGAGGCAGCAATTTCTTCAATGCCTGTCTTTAGTGCTCTTCAGTTCATACTGTGCATATGACTACCTCCAGATGTGCTCTCAAGGAGTTTGGGCTTCAACTCCCATGATCACCATTGGGCATGTAAGTTTGGGAAGATGGAAGCTGGGGTCTAAAGACCTAGACGTCAGCAGCTTGGGAAAGATTGATGCAAAATATCTCGGAACTTCTAGGCCTATTTGTTCACCCTCATCTGTTGCACCATGCATTATGTCTTTGTGAATCCATAATTCAAAAAGGCCATGATGGCTGGGGGACTGGATGGGGAAAGAACTGTAGTCCAAAAAACTAACTTTCCTAGCTCAGAGTGAACCACATTCTCAAAGCTGCATCAACAGATTTCCATCTCAGGTTTTTTGCCCATTGGTACATAGAGTCATGTGCCTTCAACCTGAGCTTTTTTGCTGCCTAAAAAGAAGAAACTGAGAGAATCTCAGCAAAAATCATGCATTCATTACCGTACTCCATATTACATTCCTGACTAGAGATGGGCACGACTTAGCGGTATTCCCGTTTCCGTTTCCGTTACTCGTATCCGTTACTCTACGGAAACGGTAACGGGAATTACTCCGGCAGAATTCGAGCTCGAACCGACGAACGAACAATTTGGTCTGATTTGTTGTGCTCGTTACTTGCATCGCGGCGATCGCGCAATGCCAAGTGGCACAGAAAAAAAGTTTTTAAAAGTTAAAAAAAAAAAAAAACGATTCCCGGCCCTAAAAGTAGGCGAAAACTGTCTGAGGGCACCTACCAGGCCAGAAGGGTGTTTTATTTGGGGGGGGGTTCCCCGCCCCCCTCTCCTTGGCTATTGCTACTGCTGCGCTGCTGGTACCAGGCTGGGAGGGTGCATCCATTTGCCATGCAGTGCGGGGGATCCAAAATGGCGAACGCAATATTTTTTTTGAAATCGTTGCCCAAAACCCCACCAAAGCACCACAGAAACATGCGAAAATTAGCTATTTTAAATGCTTGAATTTTTACAGTAGCAGCAGTGGGTTTTTCTTGCAAAAAAAGTCTCCGTTGATTTTATTTTATTTTATTTTATTTTATTTTATTTATTTTTTACACCTGTACATTCGCAATGATGGGCTCGCCCATGGGAGTGGACCATGCAAATTTTCCACCAATCGCATGGCCACTTGGCGAGGTTGACCACAGAGACTTCTGGGATGTGCCAATCGGGCATAAACAGCCCACTAATCGTAGCCCAAACCCGAACCCTAAGCCTAAGCCTAACCCATACGCCAGTACACTGTCCTTCTAAGTGGGTCAGAGAGGCACCCAGAGGTGCACCCCAATACTCACCCTAACCTCACCCGTAACTAGCCTAACCCTAGCCCTTGCGCTAACCCGTCTTAACCCTAAGCCAGATCTACTTGCATTGCACTACATGCAAGTACGTGAGACACAGCGGGTGCAAAGAGTCTGCCAGTCCGTTACTTGTGGCTCTGGCTGACTCCTGCAGCCCCCTCCAGGAGCCCGCTACCCCCCCCAAACCAGTACTAACGACAATGAAAAAATGAAAAAAATGAACCGACTAATTTTTGCGAAATTTCGCGAAAAATGGAAATGAGCCGAAACGGACTGCCTCCGATACACGACAACTCGAAAACATCATTTTCCCTAGTCGTGCCCATCTCTATTCCTGACACAATCAAGACTGCATTCTGTCAAACTCATATCCCTGTCAAATATTAGTATTTGTTCCATGTGTGCATGTGGGTACCATGAACTCAATGGTAACAGATTTATGCTCTCTTTAATGCATTTTCTTCTTCACTCCCTCAAAGGTTATCATTGTTTCCACTTATCTACTACGGTAGCCCATAGTGTTAGAGCACTCTCTAACCTTCAGCACTCCAGATGTTTTGGACCACAACTCCCAGAATCTGAAGCCTGTATCACCAATGACAAAGGACTGTGGGAGTTGTGGTCCAAAACATCTGGAGTGCCGAAGGTTTGCCACTGATGTTCTAGGCAGTTCACATTGTAGTTATGTAAGGAACGTGTGGTTCTGCAATGAGTTGGCTACTCATTTTATCCACTTTAGAAGGATGGAAATCTTAGTCAGTTTTGAGCCAGCTACCTGAATACAGCAGGATCAAGGTGAACATTTTTAAATCCTGAGTTCTGCAACAGAGGTCACATTAAAAATGGGAGTGTTGGTGGACAGCTCCATGAAGGTGTCTCCCCAATGTGTGGCAGCGGTGAAGAAGGCCAATTCCATGCTAGGGATTATCAAAAAGGGGATGGAAAATAAAACAGCCAACATTATAATGCCGTTATATAAAACAATAGTAAGGCCCCACCTGGAGTATTGTGTACAATTCTGGTCACCGCATCTCAAGAAAGACATAGTGGAACTGGAAAAGGTGCAGAAGAGAGCGACTAAAATGATAACTGGGCTGGGGCACCTCCCTTATGAAGAAAGGCTAAAACAATTGGGCCTCTTTAGTCTGGAAAAAAGGCGCTTGAGGGGGGATATGATTGAGACATACAAAATAATGCAGGGTATGAGTAAAGTGGATAGAGGGAAGCTCTTCTCCCTCTCTCAAAATACCAGAACTAGGGGACATACACTCAAATTGAGTGCTGGGAGAGTAAGAACTGACAAAAGAAAATATTTTTTCACCCAGCGTGTTGTAAGTCTATGGAACTCCCTGCCACAGGATGTGGTGATGGCATCTTGCCTGGATGCCTTCAAAAGGGGATTGGACAGATTCCTAGAGGAAAAGTCCATCACGGGTTACAAACCATGATGGAGATGTGTAATCTCTAGGCTTTAAACCAGGGTACTTCAAGGGCCAGATGCAGGGGAGTGGTATCAGGAGACAGATATCTAGTCTCATGCGCTCCCAAACGCATCTGGTGGGGCCACTGTGAGATACAGGAAGCTGGACTAGATGGGCCTTTGGCCTGATCCAGCATGGCTCTTCTTATGTTCTTATGTTCTTAAAAAAAAGGAAGGAGACAGATTTGCTTAAAATGGCAGGTGCTGATGAAAAACTGCAGGTAGGTACTGTACTTCCTTTGGATGCAGCATAGAATCATTGAATCATAAAGTTGGAAGAGACCTCAGGGGCCATCCAGTCCAACCCCCCACCATACAGGAACCCCCATCACAGTATTCCCGACAGATGGCCATCCAGTCTCTGCTTAAAAACTCAAAAGAAGGAGACTCCATCACCCTCTGTGGCAGCATATTCCACAGCAGTTTTATAGCAAATGGGTCTATCAGGGCCTTGGGGTTGTGTTCTGAACCCTAAACATATGATGCATCATAAAGTCGCTTGCCATTATATTTCTCTCTTTTCTCCCTTCCACTCATCTTCTCTTTTGGTCCTTTCAAGGCCAATCAGAAGTTACAAACTGAAAGCAAGGATGATAAATAATAACAAAAAACTCATTTGCCATGACCCTCCCCTTTGTTATATTTGCCACGGCCAAGTCATCATTCTGTTACATAAAGCTCTTTAGACTAGGAAGAACAATTTCTCCTTACATGCCAGGCCTCCATTTTAGTTTTGTACTTGGCCCCCACAGAAAGGACAGCAACTTCAGTACATTCCCATAACAGATTCAACACAATTGGGCAACATCATTATAAAGTGACAAAACCATCACCAGCATCATTGATTCAAGAAGAATAGCTGCTTTTGTTTCAGATTTCATGCTAAACTTTGGGATCCTGTTCTTTCCATGGCATCCCTTTTGAATCATACTTTTTAGAAAGGAATCTTTTGTTCTTCAGATTCCTTAACAGCTTCTTCGTGCTTTTGTTTCTGCTTCAGAATCCCCGCCACATTTTTTTTGTACTGTGATAGTGAACTTTGGAACATCCTTGACATGGTTGGGTTTTTGAAAAGACAAACAAACAAAGGAAAGAGATACTCCTAACCACAAGAGCCTGTAAGAAAGGATGGCGTATAAGCCACGAACACTGCAGCTGATTTTATTTTTAGGAAGAACACCACAACATACCCCCCAATTTTAATTATTTTTAAAAAAAAAACCCACATGTCAGAATACAGCCATGTGGACTGCTACCTCCAGGGTGTAAAAAAGAAGTTTCTAATTTGTACTGAATTAAAATAGTAATAAAAGATTAAACTGTAAATATCACATAGCTGTTTGGGGGGGTGGGCGAAGGGGGGGATGCATGAGTCCTGGATTACTGACAGAAAT
This sequence comes from Phrynocephalus guinanensis, assembly GCA_037367245.1. Classification (NCBI taxonomy): domain Eukaryota; kingdom Metazoa; phylum Chordata; class Lepidosauria; order Squamata; family Agamidae; genus Phrynocephalus; species Phrynocephalus guinanensis. The sequence continues at coordinate 113,302,324 of CM074737.1, read as the reverse complement.
GTAAAATCATGAGAAATATGGAGATACAAGATGCTAAGACTAGAACCTGGGTCTTCCATGGGAAATGAATGGTGGAAGATTTGTGACAGACAAAAGCATTTTTTAAAATATAATACGCAGCCCACACCATTGAAATGATTGTAAGAACAGACACTGAATTAGCTGATCCTGCTACAAAGTGTACCAACCGACTAATTTTCCTCGTCTCTTTTATTATTTTATATCTGTTTAAATGGCCCATGGATGCTACCTACCAGTTTGTTTGCATCAGTAAAATTGTACACTGCTTTCCCCTTAAATGAAGAAAAATATGAAAAAAGCAATACTGTTCCAGATGTGGCCTTTATACCTCCTTTGACTTGGAATTGTGTCCTGATGGTGGGTATTCTTGAGAAGTGCTATAGCACAAGACGCTGCCCCATGAAACTTAGTAGAAAAATAAAGTAAATCAAGAGTTTGGTATTTGAAAACTTCAGGGGGGGGGGACCAATAGCATTGCAGTAGACTAGCACAACAATTTTTGGTCACTGAAAAAAACACTAATAGAAAGAACAAGGAAAAGGCTATGTGGTCCTTAAGGTTGAACAAATGAAAGAGTGGGGGCTGCCTTTTATCGAACCACTAAGAAATCGAACAAATTGCAAGCTTTCGTAGTCGAATTCCACTTCACTAGGCTAAGAACAACAGCTTCGCAGATTGATTTTGTTATGTGCCATCAAGCTGCCATCAACACATGACAATTGTATGAATGAGCAGTCATCAAAATGTAGTCCAAATTTACAGCTCAGCTCCTGTAAATTCAAGGTTGTGATTTCTCATAGGAAGTCAACTCATCTTGTATTTAGTTTTGCTCTTTTCCTATTGCCGTCAATTTTTCCGTACATTATTATCTTTTCCAGAGAATCTTGTACTTCTGTGATGTGCCCAAAGGAGGGCAGCCTCAATTTAACATAATTGCTTCCAGAAATAAATGGTTTAGGCTTGATTTGATCTAGGGTCCACCTGCTCATCTTTTGGGCAGCCCAGGGGATCCAAAAAGCTGCACTCCAGCACCACATTTCAAATGGATAATGCAGAAAATTTGTAGGCAAGAGTCCAAAAATTGATCGTAGATGTCCACCACACAAAGGTTCTCCAGGGTGTGTGTTGTCCCAAGCACCATTTCTTTGCAGCATGGTTGGGATTTTTACATCTTCCTAAGATCAAAAGGTTATCAGCTACTCTGTGAATGGTGCAGATCGTAGACAAAGGGTGCAATTCCACAGGCCAAAAACCCTGCAGTTAAATTGATTCAAGAGTTATTTAAATGGAATTATAATTTCTCGAGCAAATGATGCATTAGTAAAACCTACTTACAGTACTTGGGCTCCGGATCAAGTTCTTTTTCAACCAATCAGCAAGTTTTTAAAAAAAATAATAACTCACTTGAAATTTGATTTAAATCAATTCATTTCAGAAGGTATGGAGGGTTGTATTGATTTATTTTTTGCACCTGTTTAATGTCAGCTGTGTTGCTGTCACAGCTTCTACTCCCATTTTAGTGATGTATCGCTTAGTGCCTTTTGATTATCTTGGCTGAATGGAGCCATCTAGAAATGGGCAGAAAATAAAAAATGAAACACTGTTTTGTCGATTCATTAAGTTATGAACTACTTTGCAATGTAACAAAACAGTAGGATGCATTTCATTTAGTTTCGTAAAATGAAACACCATCCCCCCCACTAAAACAAAACAATCCATCCAAGAGGAAAGGGCAGGGGAGCTTTCTCAATTTCTTCCCTGTAAGCCTCCCAAATCTGAAAAGGTTTGGGGATCAGGGGTCTGAGATATTAATCTCCAAAGGGGGTGCCCCTAGGAAAAAAAATCATTTCTAATTGGAATTGGAACTTCAGAAGCCAAGCCAAAAGCAAGGGATTAGCCCTAAAACCAGGGTACTTCAAGGGCTAGATGCAGGGGAGAGGTATCAGGAGCCAGATATCTAGTCTCATGCACTCCCAAACACATTTGGTGGGACCACTGTGAGATACAAGAAGCTAGACTAGATGGGCCTTTGGCCTGATCCAGCATGGTTCTTCTTATGTTCTTATGTTATGCTACCACAGCTTGGCTTCCAATTACAATTATAAAGTTTTTTTCCCCTTTGGAGCATGCCCCTTTAGAGTCTCATAACTCAGCCCCCTGAACTCCAAACCTCTCCAAATTTGTGATGCTTACCAAGAGTCAGTTGAGGAAGCTAATTCTGCCATTTCCATGCTGAAACATGGCTGTGATCTGTATTTTTGAAAACAAAATTAAAAAGACAAACAGTAACAAAAATGAGTTTCTACAAAATTAAAAATTGAGTCAGTTTCATCAGTGAAAATGTGAAAACCAGTTTAGATCACCAGAAATAAATTAGTTTCCATTCAGTGAACATGAACCTGGCAAATAATGTAAATACCGCATCTCTTGAACCTAATTTTTAAAAAGCCTGAATAGAAATCCATTCAAAGTGTTAGTGGGATTGCACCCAAATACTCCACTGGAATTACCTATAGTCAAGTCACGAAAAAGCTAAAACAAAACTCAGATCCAAAGGAGTGTTTAAACTATCATTAGGCTTTTCAGACTCCCCTTTCCCTTGCCTAAGTGCACAAATTCATAATTTATTGATCCTATGGGAAACTGATAGCTGGTCTAGGGATCTGAATTTCACCCAGTATGAAAGAAACCGTAATGTGAATGATGTGAATACATGGTTCAATTCCTGAAAATCACAAAAGCCATTGCAGCGGGATGCCCTTTATCGACTCACAAAAACCTCTACAGTAGGAAGAATGACACACATTTGGTGACACATCTTCTTTCTGTGGTACCAGACAAGAAATGCCAGAGAGGCTCAAACACAGACCTCTGGCTCACTGCTGAATTATAGCAGTTTGAAACCAACTCTTCCTGGCAAACCAGCAAACATTTGTCGGAACTATTGAGCTTCAGAAACATGAACCTTTTCTTCAGCCCATTTCAGTGAGACTTTGTGGTTTTGGCCACAGATAAAATAGCATGCTGGAATGGAGATGTTTGGTCTAATGGAACAACACCAATTTCACCACCAAGTCTTCCTCTCCTGGCCCCCCAGATTACTAAATGTTGTTTTAATATGGAACTTCAGCCCTTATGCATGAGGTGATGGATAAGAGGAACTTACCCAGAAATGGTTTCCTGCGCTAAACAGGGAAGATATGTTTTCAGGCCAGATACAAAAGTACTTCTGTGTCAGAGATCTGAAAACATACTATTTTGGAGTATAACGCAAATGCTTCAATCAGTTTGGGAGGGTTCTTTTGGAAGCTGTGATCCAAATAAGTAACTTTTCCAAATTTCTAATCCAGACTACTTATTTCTGGTGATGTGATTTCGTATGCAAGCATACCCTCCTCAGTAGCGTAGCAAGGTTTTGGAGCGCCTGGGGACAAAGTTGTTTTCGTGTCCCTCCAGCCCTCCCCAACCCCATTGCATCCACACAGCAAGGGGGTGGCAATCCTGTGGGCATGGGGCGTCCGTGCGTTTGTTGTGTTATCTCTCCCGCAGTGGGCACAGAGCAAAGCAAAGAAGAGGAGGGGGGGGCGCAGCTGCTCACTGGCATGTGGCGACGGAGGAGATGACTGCGGTGGAGTGGGTCCCATTGCCAAGCCTTAGGCTGGGGAAAAGAGGACTGCTGGCAGGAGGGCACACGGCTTCCTCCTCCTGCTCCCCCTCCAGGCACCCCCAGATTGCTGCACCCAGGGCAAATGCACCTTCTGCCCCCCCCCCCAGGTACGCCCTTGACCCTCTTGACATCATGCTGTATCATATTGATGGGAACACTTGTGTCCTTTTGCGTAGCAGTGAATTGCACCACAACATCCAGTATGGCAAACAGCATCCCTTTGCTTCAAAGACAAAGTACAGTACAAGAGAGATGTTGCAGCTCAGTTTCTAATTGTTCACAATTTTAAGGAGAGCTTCTTAATCTATAACTTCACTACTATGTGGAACGCAACAGGTGTGCCTTGATTCTACATCTCCCCTTCCTTTCGATGTTTTTTATTCCAGTGTATGGGTTCTTTTTAAAAAAAAGAATGGGCTCAAAGTTCCTTCATAAGAGGGAAAGGGCTTAAGTCTCCCCCCCTCCCCATTACAATATCAACAAAAGAGGGAGAGCTTGTGTGTTCTACATTCGTTGAAGGCTGAAGGACTAGAGAGTTGAACTTTTTAACAGCTAGGCATGCCCTGTCATAGTCTTTCTAAATTATGATGGTATCTTTTCTTTCTGAGGGGTTCTACAGTATTCTTCTCATGGGGGGGAAAGTTGTGCACATGAAAACTTGCCAGCACACATGGAAATGAATTTCCCCTCAACACAGTCCTTAGGAATTTGCCAAAATACACACATATATTCTCTCTCTCTCTCTCTCTCTCTCTCTCTCTCTCTCTCTCTCTCTCTCTCTCTCTCTCTCTCTCTGTGTGTGTGTGTGTGTGTGTGTGTGTGTGAATCTTGAGGGTTTTTTTTTAAAATCACAATGTGACAAGAAATCAATGTGATAAGAAATTAAAAAATCAACACTATGACAAGAATTTCCCATCGTAATTTGGAATCTGGGGATATGGACTGGTTAAGCTGTTTGTTTCTAGTCTTGGTTTAAGCATTCACCTAGGTGTGGTGGCTCAAGGGAGCAGAGTGGCTAAAGTGGGTGTGGGAGCTCAGTGGGCTGGAGCGCTGAAAAGTCATCAGCTTGATAGTTTGAATCCTGGGGTGCCACACAGCCAAATGAGCTCCCGCTGTTAACCCCAGCTCCTGCCAACCTAGCAATTCAAAAGCATGTAAATGCAAGTAGATAATTAAGTACTGCCATAAAACGTGGGAAGGTAAACAGTGTTCTGAGCACAGAAATGCATTGAGCCATGCCGGCCACATGGCCATGGACTTGCACAACACTGGCTTTTTGGCTTGGAAACGGAGATGAGCATGGACTCTAGCGTCAGATTCAACTAGCACGCACATGCGGGGTGAACCTTTACCTTCACCTTTAAAGGTCTCAACCAGGGCCTGGCAACTGTCACATTTGGGTCTCCGAAAGAAAGAATATGTGAACTTTCTTCAGCCTTACAAAATTCCTAGCTTCTGCATGTTGTTGTCTGTCAGGTTTTCTTCCCAATACCATGTTTTCTTGTCCTTCTCTTCCTCCCTTAATCAATATATTTATGACCCATCTTGCAGCACCTTCATTCCAGAACTAGCAGACTTCTTCTAATCCAAAATTGTGGTCTTTCACAACTTCTTCAATATTCTGCTGTTTTAAATGTATAAAACTGGATTGTGCCCTGTGATTTACTGCTAAATGAAGTGAATGCTTAATAGGTAATGATCACAGCTGCCCTTCATCCCAAAGTCCTTGAAAAAAGGGTAAAGCCAGTAACTAAGAAGCTTTACAAGTGCAGCAGTAAATCTAAGGTGACGCATAAAAGCAGAGAGCTAAAGCACCCCCAACCTCATGAAAGAGTATTACGTATTGATCTTTACACAGGTATAAATGTCTCTGCCATCCATAGATTAGCTCTGCCTTCTATCTACGGCACTGATTTTTTTTAGTGGGTTGCATAAAATCCAGATTCTGTTAACTTGTATTAAGCATGAAATTATGAGCGGAAAGCTATGCCTTTAAAGTGCAGTCATATACTTTATTGCCATGTAGTTGATTCCCAGAACTTAAAATGTTACCAGATGTTCTTACGCTCTAGATATTCTGGATGTTGACACTGTGGTTTGGACCAAGTTTGTGTAGGGCAATGTCACTGGTCTTAAAATAATTGAAGTGTACATTTCTGGCAGGAGAGGTAGTCCTAGAAGGACATTCCTGGACATGTAGGAAAGGAGAACTGAGAAAAGCATTTCATGACTGCCATGAAGGTCTTGACTGTGACAGACTTTTAACCTAGAGGTCAGATATAAAGTGTCATTGCTACCACCAGAAGTTTTATATCTACATCTAGATGGGATACCTTGTGCAGTGTAGTAGATAGAATCATAGAATCATAAGAGTTGGAAGAGACCTCAAGGGCCATCTAGTCCAACCCCCTTGCTATGCAGAAACCCCCATCACAGGACTCTCTACAGATGGCCATCCAGCCTCTGCTTAAAAACCTCCAAAGAAGGAGACTCCACCACCCTCCATGGCAGCATATTCCACTGCCGAACAGCTCTAAGCATCATGAAGTTCTTCCTAATGTTCAAATGGAATCTCTTTTCCTGTAGTTTGAAACCATTGCCCTGTGTCCTAATCTCTGAAGCCATGGAAAACAAACCAGTCCTCTCTTCAATGTGACATCCTTGCAAATATTTAAATATAGCTATCATATCTCCTCTCAGCCTTCTTTTTGTAAGGCTAAACAATCTCAGCTCCCTAAGCCACTCCTCGTAAGACATTTCCTCCAGACCTTCAATCATCTTGGTTGCCCTCCTCTGGACCCATTCAAGGTTGTCAGCATCCTTTTTAAATTGAAGTACACAGAACTGGACACAGTACTCCAGGTGGGGTCTGACCAGAGCAGAATAGAGTGGCACTACCACTTCCCTTGATCTAGACACTATGGTTCTGTTGACGCAACCAAGAATCACATTGGCTTTCTTGGTCGTCGCATCACACTGCTGACTCATGTTCAATTTGTGGTCCACCAAGACTCCAAGATCCCTTTCACCAATACGATTTTCCAGCCAGGTGTTTCCCATCCTATATCTGTGCAATTCATTCTTTTTACCTAGATGCGCCACCCTGCATTTCCCTCTATTGAACCCCATTTCATTAGATTTGGCCCAGCACTCTAATCTGTCAAGGATTTTGGATTTTCATCCTATCTTCTAGATATATCTGTGGTTCCCATTTGTGGGTAACCCAGGTGTTCTTGGACTATAGCTCTCAGAAATCCTGGCTAATAAAGTTGGTGGAGAAGGTTTCTGGGAACTGTAATCCAAAAACACCTGGGTTATCCAAGCTTGGGGACCACTGTGATACAGTGATGGACTAGACTTGAGGTCTAGGTTCAAATCCTTGCTCAGCCATGGAAACTCAAATGGGGTGCAAAATTGGTAAAACTGGTAAAACTGAGGTTATATGTCACCTTGAAAACCTCACTGGGTTGGTCTAATTTGATTCCAACTTGAAGGCATGCAACAACACATAGGTAGACATACATTCTCAAAAGTCGGATTATTGCTGATAACAGAAACGTGGCTCGGCCCAGCTGTCCCAGACGAAAGTATTTGTTTGACGGGCTTCACAACACATCGCTCCGATAGAAACAGAGACTGTGGGAAGAGCAGAGGAGGAGGAGTATGTATGTATGTTAAAAACAGTTGGTGCACGAATGCTAAAATCATAGACAGTCATTGCTCCAGGGAATTGGAGTATATGATGGTCAGATGCAGACCAATATATCTTCCCAGAGAGTTTACTGTTGTCTTAATCATGGTTGTTTACATTCCACCGGACGCCAACGCTGATTTAGCTCTGGGTTATTTGGGTGACGCGGTCAGCAGGCAGCAAGATAAGTTTCCAGATGCTGTGCTTATTATTGCGGGGGACTTTAATCATGTTGATTTGAGGACAACTCTCCCTAAATTCTATCAGCATGTGAACTGTGCCACCAGAGGAACAAACATATTGGATAAGGTCTATTCCAATATAAGGAATGGCTACAGGGCCCTGCAGTTTCCACACTTGGGTCTATCAGATCATTTGTCCCTGATTTTAGCACCAGCTTATATCTCTTTAAGGAAACAAACTGCAATTGTAACAAAGACTGTGAAACACTGGCCTGAGGGAGCCTCACTGCAGCTGCAGGACTGCTTTGAAGAAACAAATTGGGATGTTTTTGATAACTCAGACCTTGAGGAGTATACTGCAGGAATTCTGGGTTATATTAAATTCTGTATAGATACTGTTACTGTAGATAAACGTGTCCGAATCTATCCAAATCAGAAACCATGGATGACCAAAGAGGTGAGGTGCCTCTTGCATGACAGGAATAAGGCTTTCAAGTCTGGTGATGTGATCAGGTATAGCATTGCTAGAGCAGATTTGAGGAGAGGCATTAAAAAAGCAAAGGTGGATTATAAGAAGAAGATTGAGGCTTGTTTTTACAGTAATAATAATGTGAGGCAAATGTGGCAAGGGGTTCAGCAAATCACTAGTTATAGATCTAATTATGCTGCCCCTTCTGCTGGAAATGCTTCTTTGGCTGAAGAACTGAACAATTTTTTTGCTAGGTTTGAGACAGAACAAACAGAGGTATTTACATCACAGCCATCAGCACAGTTTAGCCCCTTCCTTCTTGTTGAAACGTGGGAAGTGAGAAACATCTTGAGAACTGTGAACCCAAGGAAAGCTGCAGGACCTGATGGCATTTCTGGTTGGGTGATTAGGGAGTGCGCAGACCAGTTGGCTGGAGTTTTTACTGAAATTTTTAACCGGTCTCTAGCCCAGTCAACTATTCCATCTTGTCTGAAGGCCTCTATTATTGTTCCACTGCCAAAGAAGCCATCTATTAACAGCTTAAATGATTATAGACCTGTGGCACTTACCTCCATTGTAATGAAGTCTCTGGAACGATTAGTCCACCAGCATATCATTTCTTGCCTCCCAGGCACATTTGATAAATATCAGTTTGCTTACAGAGCAAATAGATCCACGGAAGATGCTATAGATATCACCTTGCACACTGCTCTTACCCATTTGGAGCTGCGGGGGACCTATGTAAGGATGCTCTTTGTGGACTTTAGCTCTGCTTTCAATACAATTATACCTCACAAGCTGATATCTAAACTTAAGGACCTTGGTTTTTGTCATTCCATCTGTGCCTGGATCATGGATTTCTTATCAAATCGCTCACAGAGGGTCAGATTAGGTGACTACATGTCGTCAGCCCTCACTCTCAACATGGGTACTCCACAGGGCTGTGTGTTGAGCCCACTATTGTTTAGTATTTACACCTCTGACTGCACTCATACTCATCCTGAAAATAAAATCATCAAGTTTGCCGATGACACAACAGTAGTGGGACTCATCTCTGGTGGAGACGAGTCAGCCTACCGAGAGGAGGTGCATTGGCTGCTACGGTGGTGCAGAACCAACAATCTGATAATAAATATCAACAAGACCAAAGAACTTATAGTGGACTATCGAAAAAGGAAATCAGACACTCAGCACCTGATTATTGATGGAGTTTGTGTAGAGCGGGTGATGGACAGTAGGTTCTTAGGAGTTATTCTACAGGAGGATTTGACCTGGAGTGCCAACACTGAAGCACTGGTTAAGAAGGCCCAACAGAGATTATATCTTCTGAGACTTCTCAGAAGGGAACAACTGTCTAAGAAACTGTTGGTAACCTTCTACCGGGGCTTTATAGAAAGCACTATCACTTACTGCCTCTGTGTCTGGTTTTCCAGTTGCACAGTGGCAGATAGAAGGGCACTCCAGAGGGTCATAAACACTGCTGAGAGGATAGTGGGCTGTCCTCTTCCTCCTTTGGAAGAATTATACAACTCCAGATGCTCAAGGAAGACATCTAGAATTTTGAGAGACCCTTCGCATCCTGGCTACCAATTTTTTGAACTGTTGCCGTCTGGCAGGAGATACAGGACTCTTAGGTCAAGGACAAATAGACTAAAGAACAGTTTTTATCACAGAGCTTTATCCAAGCTAAATGCGACAGTTTTAGCACTATCTTAATCAGTTTTAAGTAGTGTTTTAAATTTTGTAAGCAATTTTAAGAGTTTTTAATATTTTGTATGGTGTTTTATATGTTTTATGTGTTTTGTATGCTTAGAGTGTGTAGTGGAACAGCACTCTAATTTCGTTGTGCATATTTTGCATATGCATAATGACAATAAAACTCTATTCTATTCTATTCTATAAAGTATGAATATCATATTTCTGTGGTTCCAGAGATTTTTCTAGGTGAGGATCGTAGAATCATAGAGGACTAGGGGTGGTACATATTGCAGGGCTCATCAATTCTATACTTGCCATACACATACTTTCTTAAAAACCGCTGTTTTTCTTTGATTCCATAACCTGGCATAGTCACTCATATAAATGGCTGGTTCCCAGTGTGAAGTTCTTCACCACAAAAAATGCCACCCAGTGTGTCTCTTTCTAACATCAGCAGGTTCTTGCATATATGTGGGATCTTCCTGGTGTAGGTTTACTGACAGTGGCAACACTATGATGAGCAAATGTAGAGTCATAACCTCTGAGGAATATGTATGAGTATCTACCATTTTGGCATTCTTTGAATGTGACTGAGAAACCATCACTCCAAGGTGCCATAGTGACTTCAGAATGGTTCTCCGCTCCCTGTTAAAAGGATGCAAGATAGTTTGCAAACAATTTCAAAACAAAAATATCAAGACAATTGCAAACTTTTTTAAAAAAAACAGACTTAAAAATATAAGCAAATTAATTATTAAAAGGCACAGAATCAAACTTTAAAAACATATTTAAAAAGAGAGAGAAAAGGAACCTTTAAAAACCCCCATTTTCAGCAGCAGTTTTGCATCCTAAAACCTGCAAAGAGCAATACAACATAGCTAAATTGAAGAATTCATGCGGAATTCTGAGAGTTGTGGTATCCCCCCACCATTGTAGCATTTTGGTTAGTTTTATGTAACATTTCCACCTTAATTTTGTTTATTTCCATGACAATGTGTTTTTTTAGGGAATTTCTTCAGTATAATGAAGATACCTGGAGTATTCTTATTCTAATAAACAAGGGGATGGAATTATGCCAAGCACACAAGCCAACGCGCAGATAAATATTGGGTGGTCCACTTGGCAAGTGAGTTTGTTTATGCTATCAATAATCTGGCTGGCTTGCTAACTGTTAACTCTGGCTTTCTCTGCTAACCCATTGATGAGCCAGCCCTGTGAATAAAACCTGGGGTGAGGGAGAGAGAGAGAGAGAGAGAGAAAGAAAGAAAGAACAAAACCCAACCTTTTAATAGCAATATGGTTTCAAGTTGCCTGGTAACAATGAAGAGATCTGAGCAATTAAAAATTAAGCCAATGAAGTAATCACATAAACTGGTGGCATATATTTGGACATAAATGCCTGATATGCTATGTACCACTGAGCACAAGGCAAAGTATAGTTCTTTACAGTAGAGGTCTTTACTAATGGCACTGCTTAAAATGCAAGCATCCTTAAATCTTTCAAGGTTTTGGGCATAGTAGAAATATAGTGATAGTAGAAATATAGTGATATTCTTCATCCTGCTTATGTGCAGAGAATTTTGGGAGATTGTGTTTATTACATTCCTCCTGGGGGAGTAGAAACCTTCCACTATTTTCTCAGAGGTGTGGCTTACAATTAGCAAGAGCTGCAACCTGCTTTATCTATTCCTTTTCAGAGTTATTATGGGGTGGGTGGGTAGAAGGATGGGTTTTGCAGCCATTGCAACAGCAACAACTGTGGTGGAGGATTGCCCAGGAATGTTGGCAAGTCTGACCACAGTCCAAGTTTTTGGGCTTGATCCTTACATCCAAGGTAGAGTCTTGAGCCCTGGGTTCCAGGTCTCTAGTCTGAGGCGTTTATGTCGTCGTGTCCCCCCACCCCACCCCACACCCCAGGCTTGGGCCTTGGGATCCAAAGATGTGGACTGTGCATGTGCCAGCCATCTGATAGGCTGGTGGGTGCAAAAAGACAGTGGGCCGACTGCTCTTCCCTGGAGCTGGCCTCTGCCTCTGAGCTGGGAAGGATGCATGGGCAGATCAGCATCTGGCTCCTAGAAGGACAGCCAGGCCTTCTGCCTCTGAGGATGATGGTGTTATTTTCAAAAATATGGATCACAGTCATGTTTTGGCATGGGAATTGCAGGGGTAGCTTCCTCAAGCGATTCTAGGTAATCCTCCGAGGTTTGGAAATGTTTAGGGGTCAGGGGTCTGAGTTATGAAGCTCCAAAGGATCTCCGGGTAATTAATTGAAGGATTGTGTTTGGTGCATGAGCTGCGGCTTGGCTTCCGAGTCCAATAGAAAGATTTTTTCTTAGGGGCACCCCCTTTGGAGCTTCATAACTCAGCTCCTTGACCCCCAAAACTTTCCAAATGTGGGGATTCCAAACTTGAACCCTAGCGATTTTGGTGCTGAAACATGCTTGCGAATTATTATTTTGGAGTACATTAAAAATATGTACACCAAAATAGTAATTATTGCAAGCATATTTTGGCACCAAAATCACTGGGGTTCAAATTTGGAATCTTCCCTGTAAACTCCCCAAATTTGGAAAGCTTAGGGGTCAGGGAGCAGAGTTATGAAGCTCCAAAGGGGGTGCCCCTAACGAAAAAATCTTTCTATTGGAATCGGAAGCCAAACTGCGCAGCTTGCCCACAGCTTAGCTTCCAAAGTTCTGATTCCAATTAGAAAGATTTTTTCCTAAGGGCACACCCTTTGAGGTTCATAAATCAGCTCCTTGACCCCAAACCTTTCCAAATTTCAGGGGGTTACCTAGAATCGCTCGACGAAGCTCCCCTGCTATTTTGGTCCTTTAGGACCCAGGGAGCATAGCATTTTGTTTCATAACGAAACTACTTTAAACATTTGTTACAAATGAAATGAAATGAAATGACTACAGAAACAAAATGAAATAACAAGAAACTTTTTCTGTTTCATGCCAATTTCTAGTAGAGACCTAAGACTGAGTCTAAAACCGGTTCATTGTCCATGGCTTAGAGCAATATGCCGTATTATTATGTCTATAAACACCACTGTATACAGTAGTCCCCTGGCAATCATGAGGGTTAGGGACCCGACCCGATCTGTGATAATGGAAAATCTGCGATATGCAGATAGTGGGTCAGGTTGGGACTGGGGGGCCTATTTGGGGCCTCCTACACTTATCTGAAGCCTGGCGGTGCCCCGAACAAGCCTTTCCAGAAGTCACTTCCGGTTCACCGGAAACCACTTCTGGGGCCTCCAACTGGACTGGGAAGCCAGTTGGAGGCCCATTTGGGGCAGTGCCAAGCCTGGGGTAAGTGCAGGAGGCCTTAAACAGGCTTAAGCAGCTTACCCCAGGGGGCCTTGCATTTCAGATACTGCAGTCCCGCGATATACTGGGACCGCAGTATATGAACCGCAAAATAGTGGGGAACCACTGTATTAGATATCCCTCACTCTTAAGACTCCAAAAATTAAAAAGTAGAATAAATCCTCTTTGAGCCCGCCTCTACCCCACCCACCCCACCCCATGGTGTTTTCTTTACTTTCTAAGCCAAACTGGCCTTGTTGCTGTGTTCCGAAGACTCCTCTCTGCTTTGTTTTTGCAAGGACTGGAGCTTTCATTTCTGCAGGGAAGTGATTGGGGGTGGAGCAACCCATTAAGATGTTCATTTTCAGGCAAAAAAGAAGGGTCTGATTCTCCAAGAACAAAGCAGAGAGGAGGGCAAACAAGCGCTCCTGGAAAGAAAAGAAAAGAAAACAGCACCTGGAGTGGGAAACAGGGGGGGGGGGGGGGGTAGAGGAGAAATGAAACAGCCTGGTCTGCTTGGATTCTCGGGTTTCATTTCTCTTCCACCCCGGGTGCTGTTTCCCACCCTAGGAAGTGGTTTCCAGTGAAACTGTTTTGTCCTCTTTTCTTTCCAGGAGTGGTTGATTGCCCTCCTGTCTGATTTGTTCTTGGAGAATCGGACCCTTCTTTTTTGCCTGAAAATGAACGTCTTAACTTAATGGGTTGCTCCACCCCCAAGCATTTCCCTGCAGAAACAAAAGCTCTAGTCCTTGCATAAACAGAAGACACTTGCCTGAGAGACCCCGGGGCTGGCTCCAACTCCAGCACTTCACTCCATCCGCTGTGGCCAGCTGAGCCAACCAGCCTACCCACTGCTGGAAACTCAAGACCTGTAAGTGTTTGCCTGCTTGCTTGGCAGCCCTCTCTCGGCTGGAAATTCACCTGTGCCTCTCTCTGGGCAAGCCTACAAAGGCTGCAGGAGGGGGCTGCGCAGAAGGACACTTTTGGCTCCCCCCTCCACCCCAGCCACCCCACCACCAAGACCTGTAAAGGCTTACTTCTGTGTATTATGACAAACCTCTTAACTTGCCTTTTTCATGCCACGCTGAGCCAGCCAGCCTAGCCAAAAAAAGAAAGTGTTTGCCTGCTTGCTTGGCAATGTTGTATATGCAGGAAAATACAGTACAGAGGACACTTCATGAGAGACCCCGCTCCAATCAAATGGCCAAGCCATCAGCCATGAGTAATTTTGATTGTCACACTTCTTTTGAAAGTGGTGTACTTGACAAAGCATTACTCTGGAAGAGAAACACAAGAGCAGAGAAACTGTGTTATATTAGAAGTACAACTTCCATGACAATGTTCATCCTTATGTGTTCTTTTCCCTATAAAGCTATAAATTTTCTTTACTGCCCTATTAAAAATTATTAAGTACAGAAAAAAGTGAAAAAAGAAATGGGCAGACATCATCCATCTCATATCACCTGTCATATTCTGTCTATAGGCAGGATTATTATAGATAATATATGTTTTTATTATGTAACTACCTATATACATATATATATATATATTTTTCCTTTTCCTTTTCCTTTTCTTTTTTCCCTCGCCATGAATGCAGGGGCTCACATACCAACGGTTTTACGCTTGTAGCCGTAGGGTTTGGCCTTTAAACATCTGCTTCTGACCCCTCGGCTTCTTCTTTCCTCTGGATGAATATCTCTGTCTATGATACTATTGCGGATTTTTACAACTTCTTTTTACAACTGTCTACAGGGATTTTTTGGGGTCGACATTGGTTAGCCAGGGGTTAGCCATCTGTTGGTGGGAGCAGATTTGAAATGTCACCGGGCAACCCTACAATAGCTCAAGGCTGAGATCCCCGCGCCTATTGGTTCATAAGATGGTGGGCTTGTTGGGTAGCTTGCTGGAATATCTTCATGGGTCTGTCCCAATGAGACCAATTATGTATGTCGGGGGATTCGCCTTGAGCTAGCCTGAAGAGTTCACAGAAAGTTCATGCCAGGGTCTCATAGCTGTTTATTCACGGCCAGGCTCCTGGCCTTTGGAGAAGCACCCACACACGAATATCACAAAGGCAGCTTTTGATGCTGGACTGGGCCACTCTGAAGGAGACGGTGGTAAAGCCCATCCTTGGAAAAAACCTGGCCTGGCTTGATTCTAGCAGGATGAACACAGGCGGAAGTTGGATGCGCTTGGGCCTGTTTCTGACTAGGCTATATTTTTCTTCTTGGCTAATTTGACTATCGCTTCTGCCATCGCCACCGCCTCGTTCAGTGGCGAGAAGACCCTTATGTTAAACAGATGTAACCCGTTTATGGGCAAGGTGATCGAGAGGGTGGCGGCGGTCCGGCTGCAGTCATAGAAGAATCCTTGCCTTGTAACCACTTAGACCAGGGGTGTCCATCCTTTTTATGATGAAGGCCAGATTTGGTCATGTGGAAATGTGCAGGGGGCCTACCATTCAGCTGAATTTGGCCCCCAGGCTGGACTTTGCACAAACCTCTTGGACATGTTGCTCTGGAGGCCGTAAATTTGAAAATGGGCCGCCGTTTGGCCCCTGGGCCTGACTTTGGACGCTTGCCATGGAGCACCCTGACTTAGACTATCAACATGAGAGTGGTGTCGTGATTTACAAGGAGCTCTACATGGGGTTGCCCTTGAATTTTTCATGCAGCGGGTCCAGAACGCGGCGGCCAGGCTGGTGGTTGGTGTGCGTCGTTACGACCAAATCACCCCAGTCCTGGCCCGCTTGCACTGGTTGCCCGTTGCGGCCCGGATCAGATTCAAGGTCCTGGTTTTAGTTTATAAAACCCTCCATGGCTTGGGACCGGACTACCTGGCAGAGGCGAGCGCACTTGCTTTCGCCACCCCTCGGGAAGCCCGGAGGACGAGCACTCGGACCCGGGCTTTCTCTGTGGCGGCCCCCCAGCCTCTGGAATTCCATCCCCAGTGTAGCTTAAATTTTTCTGTTGCGCAAGTCCCTGCTGGAAATACTCGGACCCGGGCTTTCTCTGTGGCGGCCCCCAGCCTCTGGAATTCCATCCCCAGTGAAGTGCGCTCTGCAGAGTCCCTGAAAGGCGCTGAAAACCTACCTTTTTCGTGAGGCCTTTGGCGACAGTTGATTTTTTTTCTTTTCTTTCCCGCCATCGTAACTTGCATTTTAGTCGAGGTGTCATGTGGTTTTAACAGTGTTTAGGGAGTTTATAGGTTTGTCTGTGATTATTTATTGTATTTTATTGGCTTTGTAGCCTTTTCTGTTGTAAGCCGCTTAGAGTACCCTGTAAATAAGCGGGATATAAATATAATAAATAAATAAATAATAAATAAATAAACACAGCAGCAAGGTCATTTTGGCTCCCCCCTACCCCACCCCACCACCAGAAAGGCTTACTTCTGTGTATATGACACCTCTTAATTTTTCATGCCACGATTTAAAAATAATAATAATGTTGTATAATGAGAATTTTGATTGGAGATATTAGAAGTACAACTTCCATCAGTCATGTGTTCTTTTCCCTATAAACTATAAATTTTCTTTACTGCCCTATTAAAAAATTATTTCAGAAAAAAGTGAAAAAAGAAAAGTCCAGCTGCAATTTCACGTGCCAATAGCCAGGCCACCTTGAAAAGGGGTTGGTGCCATGCAAAAATGTCATTTCTGCATCCAAGACTTTGCGAAGAAAAGGTTGATGAGAGCTTGTGTCTGCTCATGAGGACTGAAGAACTACCAGTCTGCTTGGTCATGCTACTATAGGTTCATTGTTCTGTTCTTGGCTGCTAGGTGGGCCTGATGTTGGATCTTGCCATTGCCCCAAATAACACCTATCAGGAAAAAAGGAAAAGCAAATAGGAGATGGATTGACCACAGACTTGAGTCTACAATGCAAAAATGTCATTTCTGGCATCCAGAAAAGGTTGATGAGAGCTTGTGTCTGCTCATAGGACTGAAGAACTACCAGTTCTGCTTGGTCATGCTACAATGGTTCACCAGATCAGGGATAATGACAATGGGACATTTTGGAGATTGCTCATTCATAAACATAAGAACATAAGAACATAAGAAGAGCCATGCTGGATCAGTCCAAAGGCCCATCTAGTCCAGCTTCCTGTATCTCACAGTGGCCCACCGGATGCGTTTGGGAGTGCATGAGACTAGATATCTGTCTCCTGATACCACTCCCCTGCATCTGGCCCTTGAAGTACCCCAGTTTTAAGCCTGGAGATTACACATCTCCATCATGGTTTGTAACCTGTGATGGACTTTTCCTCCAGGAATCTGTCCAATCCCCTTTTGAAGGCATCCAGGCCAGATGCCATCACCACATCCTGTGGAAGGGAGCTCCACAGACTAACAACGTGCTGGGTGAAAAAATATTTTCTTTTGTCTGTACTTACTCTCCCAGGTCTCAATTTGAGTGGATGTCCCCTAGTTCTGGTATTTTGTGAGAGGAAGAAGAGCCTCCCTCTATCCACTTTACTCATGCCCTGCATTTTTTTTTACATCTCAATCATATCCCCCCTCAGGTTACTTTTTTCCAGACTAAAGAGCCCAAAATGTTTTAGCCTTTCCTCATGAAAGGCTTTCCTCATTTCATAGAATAGGGTAGCCATAAATTGGAAGTAGCTTGATGCAATACAGTAATCCCCACCTATTACAGGGGTTAGGGACCCAACCCGACCCACAATAATGGAAAATCCATGATATGGAGATGCTGAGTTGGGTCAGGACTGGGGGTGGGTGGGCTATCTGGGGCTTTCTATAGTTTTCCAGAAATAATTTCTGGCTCACCATAAACCACTGCTGGGGCCTCCGACAGCCCTGGGAAGCTTGTCGAGGGCCCCAGAACTGGTTTGGGGCAATTCAGAAGGAACTTCCGGTTTTCTAGAAGTGACTTCTGGTTCACCGGAAACCACTTCTGGGGCCTCTGACAAGCCCGGAAAGCCCATCAGAGGCCCATTTGGGGCATCACCATGCCTGGGGTAAGTGCAGGAGGCCTCAAATGGGCCCATGCAGATTGCCCCAGGAACCTTTGTTTCATATACTGTGGTCTCGCGATATACTGGGACTGCAGTATATGAAATGTGAAATATCAGGGGACAACTGTAACAAACAACAACAGAAACCAGGAAATACAGGGGCTTTAAAGGTCTTGGTGGAAGCCAGTAAGCACCAGATAAATTCTTCTCATCTGCCCAGAGGCCATGCAAGCATGAAATAAGCAAATAGTTACATCTCTAATTCTGGGTACTGTGCACTTGGAAAAAATTGATGGTGGGTGGTTCTCAGCTGCCATCTCATTTTAAACAGCAGATTGGGTTCAGATTAAGCCTTTTCCAAATGCCTGGATAAATGGTAACTGTCTTGGTAATTGACTACAAACAACTACAAAATAGGTGTTATGGCAGCAGTTTGCTATGCTTGTCCTCTCTTAAGAAGACCAAGAAAGTAAAATAAAGTAGGACCCCGGTATCCACTGGGAATCAGTTCCTGGCCTTACCATGGATAACGAAAACTGTGGATAAAAGAGAACACACACACACCAACTGTTGTTTTGTGGCAGTAGCTTGTTTTATGGCTGCTGTTTTGCAACAGTAGCTTGCTTTAAGGCTGCTGTTTTGTAACAGTAGCTTGCTTTACGGCTGCTGTTTTATGACAGTAGCTTGCTTTATAGCTGCTGTTTGTAGCTTTGAGGCTGCTGAATTATTTAATTTTTTCCTCTGCCAACCGTGGATAACTGAATCAGTGGTTAATGAATAATTGCATATGGAGGTGCTACTGAAGGTAGTTCTTACTTCTACAAATACACTCAGTGTATGTACTGAGGAGCACCTAGCCACACTCTTTCTGTTATCCATTTCTCCCTGTGGAAATTGATGGATTTGTAGCAAAACCTTCCTACTCAAATGAGGGATCTCTCTGTGAACAGGAATCCAGGTTTTCCAGATTCTGGATACTGAGCAATACATCAGTAGGAAGCTCTCTGCTGAAAATACATTCCTTCTATGTATAGAAAATACTGTAGCTCTGTGCAGGTTTTTGCTTGTTTGCTACAAGTCCCAGAGTTCCCCAATTGCCTGGGGGATTCTGGGAATTATAGTCTCCTCTACTCTCTAAATATGATGAGTTATCCAAGGGGATAATGGCTAGAATCTTATTGGTGTTTCCATAAGGTTTGCATAATTTGCCACTTGTTTCACATCATGGATGAGGCTCCAGTGAGCATCTGGGTTCTGCAGTCAGGTGTGTAACCAGGCACACAATCAAGACATGTCCTGGCATCTTGTCCGTTAACCATAATTAGGAGTAGAGATGGGCACGACCAGGAAAAGTTACGTTTCGAGTTGTCATGTGTCAGAGCCGGCCCGTTTCGTCTCGTTTCCATTTTTCGCGAAATTTTTCAAAAAGTTGTCATTTCGTTTGTCGTTTTTTCGTCTGTCATTAGTACTGGTTTTGGGGGGGCTCCTTGAGGCACCTCTCTGGGGTGGGTGCCTCCTCTGGCCCGCCATGAAGGGAAAGCGGGCTCCTGGAGGCACCTCTCTGGGGTGGGTGCCTCCTCTGGCCCGCTACAAAATGGCATGCATAGCCAATTGGATATGCATACCATTAAGTTGCAGTTCCAGTAGCAGGCAGAAGCACCTCTCTTTCGGATGCCTCTGTGACTCACTGCCTGTGGTGCACTTGGGCTGGGGAACGAAGTGAGAGAGGACCCCTACGGGCGCCCTGTGACTCACTAAGAAGGGAAGTGTACTTGCTGTAGTGCAATGCGAGTACACATCTGGCTTACTGGTTAGGGGTTAGCGCAAGGGCTAGGCTTAGGGTTACGGGTAAGGTTAGGGTGAGTTACTGGGGTGCACCTCTGGGTGCCTCTCTGACCCACTAAGAAGGACAGTGTACTGGCGTATGGGTTAGGGTTAGGGTTCGGGTTCGGGCTAGGGTTAGTGGGCTTTTTATGCCCGACTGGCACATCCCAGAAGTCTTGGTCAAAACCTGGCCAAGTGGCCATGCAATTGGTGGAATGGCTCCAAAAATTTGCATGGTCCACTCCCATGGCCAGCCCATCATTGTGCAGGTGTAAAAAAATAAAAATAAAAATAAAATAAAATAAAATCAATGGAGACGTTTTGTTGCAAGAAAAACCCACTGCTGCTACTGAAAAAATTCAGGCAGTTTTAAAATAGCTATTTTTGCATGTTTCTGTGGTGCTTTGGTGTGTTTTTGGACCACGCGATTTCAAAATAATTATTGAGGTCGCCCCATTTTGGATCCCCCACCTGCACCACATGGCATGGCGAGTTGGTGAGATGACGAGGACCCCCCCCCCCAGAAACCACCCTTCTGGTAGGTGCCCTCACTGAGGCAGGCATATTTTCGCCTGCTTTTTTGGCTGGGAATTGGGTTTTTTTTAAATTTTTAAAACTTTTTTTCTGTGCCGCGCCGCTTGGCGAGTTGGCGAGACGATGAGGATGCGCAGCCCAGGAGAGGAGGGGGGGAGGCCGGGGACCCCCCCCCCAGAAACCACCCCTCTGGTAGGTGCCCTCACTCAGGCAGGCATATTTTCGCCTGCTTTTTTGGCTGAGAATTGGGTTTTTTTATTTTTAAAACTTTTTTCCTGTGCCGCTTGGCATCGCACGATCGCTGCGATGCCAGGAACGACCACGACAAATCAGACCCAATTTTTCTTTAGTCGGTTCGAGTTCGAGTTCTGGCGGAGTAATTGTCGTTACCGTTTCCGTTATGTAACGGAAACGAGAAACAGAAACGGAAATGAGAATTTCGCCAAGTCGTGCCCATGTCTAATTAGGAGTGTTCATTTAGACTGTGGCCAATGACTGAATAATACCTAAGGCTACAGTAATCTCACTTATTTTCCATAATCAGATACTATATTTTAGGGTACAGCAGGGGTTTGCAATAGATGGACCACAGGTTGCACTGATTGTTCCACCTGTTTTTGTGAGTCTTGTCATTACCCTTCCTAAGGCTACTGCATTTGCTGCCATGCCCCTATATCTCAGTGGTGAAGCAGTGGCACTTTGCCTAACCTCAGCAATTGACTTTTAAAACAAGGTGTGCAGGGAGAGCATATATTATTTCCAACCTAGAAGCCTCTTGGAAGAGGAATACAGCTTGGAAACGCCGTGAACGAGATCCAACTGGTGTTCCAACTGGAAACTGGATGAAAAAACATTCGCCTTGCTAACATTGCTTTCATCTGTTACTTGTTTCCTTGTGCTGCATAGATCTCAGAGAGGAATGGCTGACTAATGTATACAGAGAACCATCTCCTTCACTGTAAACAATTTTTGTAGACAGACAGCATCCTACCCTCGTGGATCCTACATATAGCCTAAAACCCAACAAGCTTCACCAAGCCACCCCTGACAGAATATTAAGATAGCCCACTTCCACTCTAGCAGCTGACAGTGTGAGTCACTGCTTCTGGCATTAGAAGCCAGACTTTGCATGTCTGGGAAATCATGCCTAGCCAACTGTGATTGCAGGCTATTATTAAGACTTTATTTGTGAAATTTGGCAGACTTGAGGTCAAACGTCTTTCAATGAATTCACCCGCAGTACTTTTTGCCAAGCATTTGAGTGTAATCCCATTATTCCCTTACTCAAAAGATACTTGCCTTCTCTACAAATTACTAGTTAATTACCAAGCATCTTTGCTCCCCCAATTCCAACCCCAACCTGCCGCCACCTACTTTTGGCTTTTCCATTTCAACTCTGCTTTGGAATATGACCTTTTGGCATGGAGCCAGCAGCAGCACCGATTGCAGAAAGGAAACGATGAGCTTCTTGATTCAAGACGAGAAAACAAGAGGTCTTAAGATTGGTGAGGGTGGTCAAGAGAGCTGCTACTAATAAGTCACTCTCGGCGAACTATCTGGCCAAGGCCTGAAATATGAAATGTCAGATGGTTGGTTCAAGGCCATACCTTCATCCAATAATCCAACACCATGCCCATTTCTGCACCAAGGTGATTGTGATCTCTAAAGCTGATTTACAGACTAAAGCTAGAGGCAATGCAAGACCAGGCCTGGACCTGAATCCTGGAAATCAAAGATGACAGAAGCAAGACATTCTGCAGGGTATAGAATCTTTAGGGTCAACAGCTCAGGCTGAAATCAAATAATCAGCCTAAGTAGAGATGGGCACGACTCAGGAAAATGACGTTTTCGAGTTGTCGTGTGTCGGAGGCAGTCCGTTTCAGCTCGTTTCCGTTTTTCGTGAAATTTCGCAAAAATTAGTCGGTTCGTTTTTTTCGTTTTTTCGTTGTCATTAGTACTGGTTTGGGGGGGGTAGCGGGCTCCTGGAGGGAGCTGCAGGAGTCAGCCAGAGCCACAAGTGACGGACTGGCAGACTCCTTGCACCCGCTGTGTCTCAAGTACTTGCATGTAGTGCAATGCAAGTAGATCTGGCTTAGGGTTAAGACAGCTTAGCACAAGGGCTAGGGTTAGGCTAGTTACGGGTGAGGTTAGGGTGAGTATTGGGGTGCATCTGGGTGCCTCTCTGACCCACTTAGAAGGACAGTGTACTGGCGTATGGGTTAGGCTTAGGGTTCGGGTTTGGGCTACGATTAGTGGGCTGTTTATGCCCGATTGGCACATCCCAGAAGTCTCTGTGGTCAACCTGGCCAAGTGGCCATGCGATTGGTGGAAAATTTGCATGGTCCACATTGCGAATGTGCAGGTGTAATAAAATAAAATAAAATAAAAATAAAATCAACGGAGACTTTTTTGCAAGAAAAACCCACTGCTGCTACTGTAAAAATTCAAGCATTTAAAATAGCTAATTTTCACATGTTTCTGTGGTGCTTTGGTGGGGTTTTGGGCAACGATTTCAAAAAAAATATTGCGGTCGCCATTTTGGATCCCCCGCACTGCATGGCAAATGGATGCGCCCTCCCAGCCTGGTACAGTCAGCAAAACCTGGCCATGCGATTGGTGGAATGGCTCCAAAACTTTGCATGGTCCACTCCCATGGGCGAGCCCATCATTGCGAATGCGCAGGTGTAAAAAAATAAAATAAAATAAAATAAAATCAACGGAGACTTTTTTTTGCAAGAAAAACCCACTGCTGCTACTGTAAAAATTCAAGCATTTAAAATAGCTAATTTTCACATGTTTCTGTGGTGCTTTGGTGGGGTTTTGGGCAACGATTTCAAAAAAAAATATTGCGGTCACCATTTTGGATCCCCCGCACTGCATGGCAAATGGATGCGCCCTCCCAGCCTGGTACCAGCAGCGCAGCAGTAGCAAGCAATAGCCAAGGAGAGGGGGGCGGGGAAACCCCCCCCCCAAATAAAACACCCTTCTGGCCTGGTAGGTGCCCTCAGAGAGTTTTCGCCTACTTTTAGGGCCGGGAATCGGGTTTTTTTTTTTTTTTTTTTTACTTTTAAAAACTTTTTTTCTGTGCCGCTTGGCATTGCGCGATCGCCGCGATGCAAGTAACGAGCACGACAAATCAGACCAAATTGTTCGTTCGTCGGTTCGAGCTCGAAGTCTGGCGGAGTAATTCCCGTTACCGTTTCCGTAGAGTAACGGAAACGAGTAACGGAAACGGAAACGGGAATACCGCTAAGTCGTGCCCATCTCTAAGCCTAAGAATAAAGTGTTGTGTAGAGACACTTGGAGAAACCTATAAAAGATGGTAAGGTAGAACAAACGCTCCTCTTTTTTCATATAAGACTCATTGGAAGCTAGAAGTAGACCTTAGAGATACAGCGTGTTTACAAGAGAGAAATGTTTAACTCATGAAAGCCTCTGAGTATATTTCCTTTTCAACAAGTGCCCAGTAGAGCAGGGGCTGATTGGAAATTCAATCCCACAACATTTGGAGATCTATGGGTTCTTCCAGGTCACAAGATATCTTGGTTTAAAGAAAAACTGCAGTGGAAGTGTTAGAGCTATGGAAGATTTAACACAAGATCTGTGGTATTGCTTGTAACATTTATTGTCTGGAAGAGAGTGTTCTGCCATCCATGCCACACACCCTCCTCACCAAATCTGCCCAGCCACCGATAAATCCTATGTTGAATAATGTCTGGTCTTTCTAGATTTCTAACTTCCCAAGTTTATTTACATTGGACTCAGTCTACCAAATACATTCTTGGCAACTCAAGCTCTGATGCAGAGATTCATTAAATGCTTCTCTTTGTCTGTCTGGACTTTCTGTTTCTCTGCAACTGTATTTTTTGGTACCAAGCAGCTTTCATAGAGATGATTTTTTTGCATTCTTCTATCAGCTAAAAATGTTCATATTTTACTAGACACTGAAGAAAGACTATAGACCCTGAATATGAAAGCTCTTCGTTCTTGTTACTTTCTTTCATTCATATATCGCAGTGATTTTTATGTGATCAATATTCTCCATTTGAAACCTCTCTGTGCAATGATTAATTCCCCAATAAAAATAGGCACAGGGTGGAGGTTGCTTGTTTTTCTCCTGAATGGGAGAAGCAATAAGTTTACGATCCCTGCAAGAGTCCAGTTTTTTCTATATGGCAAGGACTATGGTAATATTAACCTTCATGCACCAGGATGGGAGATTTTTGTTCCTCGGAGTCAATGATTTGTTGCAGAATGCACAGAAGGCTAGGTCTAGGTAGGCGTTCTATGACTTAAGCACCTTAAGGGCTGTACAGAGTGGGTCTGTGGATTTCAGGCATTTGCCATGTAAAGCACATGTATGTGTGTGTTTTCAGACAAAAAAGAGAGAGAGAGGCTTGGAAGAAAATTATTCCATTAAATTTACTGCTGGGGTGGCTCAGCAGGCTCGAGTGCTGAAACTGTCAGCTGCAAAGTTGGCAGCTTTAATCCCGGGTGCCACACAGTGGAGTGAGCTCCCAATGTTAACCCTAGCTCCTGCCAACCTAGCAGTTCGAAAGCATCCAAATGCAAGTAGATAAATGGGAACAGTATTCTGTCACCACATCACAGTTCAGATGTTACAGTCCCAGTATATCGCATAATTTTTTCTTGAGAGAAGCACACTTCCAAAAGAATGGCTTTTAACCCTCTCCTGACACCTCAGCAAACAGACCTTGGGCTTCTCCTGCCTGCATGCGCCTCCAAAGAGAGGCTTTTAACCTCCTCCTGACACCTCAGCAAACTGACCTTGGGCTCTTCCTGGCAGTGCCCCACCAGATGTGCTGCTGAGTCCCAGATGTTTGCTGAGGTGTCAGGAGGTGGGGTTAAAAGCCACTCTTTGGAAGTGCAGGATGCCAGGAAGAGCCCAAGGTTTGTTAACTGAGGTGTCAGGAGGGGGTTAAAAGCCACTCTTTGGAAGCGTGTGCCAAGAGGACCAGCCCAAGGTCAGTTTGCTGAGGTGTCGGGAGGGGGTTAAAAACCTCTTTTTGGAAGTGCAGGCCAGCAAGAGCAACCCCAGTTCTGTTTGCTGAGGTGTCTGCATTTTGTGGATTTTCCTTTATCGTGGACATAAAAAGCAGGAAGGTAAACAGTGTTCCATGTGCAAAAATGGATTTGGCCATGCCGACCACATAGCCACAGACTTGCACAACACTGGCTGTATGACTTAGAAATGGAGATGAGGGCCACCCCTTTATTCAGACACAACTAGCAAGCATGTGCGGGGGAAACCTTTTTCTTTTTACTAATGACATTTCTCCTCTGAATGTGAGGTTTTTAGTTGTCTATAGAGACAGTTTGCACGTTTGAGAGGCTGTTGCTGCTTTGATGTTGCATTGTTTAAAGCATAGAAGCCTTGTATGGGTGGGTTGCATCTTTGTGAGCAATCAGCCTGCCCTTTTGTGCTTGTTTCTCTTTTATGTTTCTTACAATGACTTAGAAAGGGAATTGCACAAAGCATTGTAATAATAATGCTTGGTGTTTCTCATTTTTGTGCAGCAGATGAAAATTCTTGAGGAAGTCATGGGAATCCAGACGGTCTTTCAATGTTGAGAAAACGTAACTCAACCTTTAATGAGACATTGGAGACAGGGATGGGCACCAAATGAAAAATGAAATGCTGTTTTGTTGTTTTGTTAGCTAACAATATGAAATGAAACAAAATTAGCAATGAAACAAAACAGCTTTTTTTTTTTTCATTTTAAATGAACTGATTCATTTCACTGTAAAATAGCTCCCCTGGGCCCTAGAGGCACCAAATTTCACAACTCTAGGACCCAGGGGCCCCTTTTATAGTGTAATTAATCGTATTGTTCCTGTTTCATTTTGTATGAAATTTTTTTAAAAAAATTATTTCTAATGAAACGAAATGAATCACGGAGCACGAAACAAAATGAAACGAAACACAATTTTTCTTTTTCATGCCCATCCCTAATTGGAAAGATTGTTTCTATATCCTTGTGCTGGATCAACAAACAAATACAAATTTTAAACAGTTTCTGTTTTAAGTTAGGCAAGAGAGCTATGATGTACTTTGTTTTTCAATAGGTTGGCCCTATTTAGGAAGAGAGTATCAGATGGATTACCCTCAAATGGGTTCTCAGTGAGTCATGGTGGTCAAGTATTCAGCTTTCCCTGAATAACGGACTATATATTATGTGTCTTTTATATGAATCTACAGGATCACATAGACTTTGTGTTTATAACTACTTATAACTTTATGGGTTTACATTGACACTACATTTTCAATGTTCGTTTCCATCACTAATTACGTTACATGGAACTTTACTCTCCTTTTAATTGCTCATGCTCTTTTGTAGCTTTAATGTAATTATTGTCTATTAATACCGTAAGATGTCCCTCAATTCCCTCTTCTCAGTACTTGAACATGTCTTAATTGTAGTGGACTGTATATTATCCCTCATTACTGTAAGCCGCCTTGAGTCATTTTCCCAGGAGAAAGGTGGGGTAAAAATGTTCTAAAACAAACAAACAAACAAACAAACAAACAAACATGCATTTGCCCCACTCCAATCCTAAACCAAGGGATGTAAATAAATCTCATATTGTCTCCTTTATGATTGAAACGGGCTATCTCAAGAATCTATTCAACAGTTATGTAGTTTTGTCACAGCCCATGGCTGGTGGTGGTACAGGCTGCATAGTTTTATCACAGTAAGTGGCAGTGACCAGGGAAAAAAAAGTTTCTGTTTTTCTGTTACTCGCCTGATTTCACATTGTATGGAGTTTCTGTGGGCCAATGCAGTTCTGGCACACGTGCCATCCTGAGTGGGTTGTGTAAAGTTATGCCAAGATTGCCATTGAGCAAACAGCAGCAGCAGCAGCAGCAGCAACAATAACCCCTAATTGACTTATATCGACAGTAGTCCAACACATCCCTCTGGGTTCCAGTGGTCCAGATTACAGAGTGTGGGCTGCATTCTTTGATTCACAATTTTGGCTAGCCTTGTTGTCCTCCTACTGCTTCGGCTCTTGTCGACGGAATGATGACATAGGCTCTGGCTCTCACATTTGGGTATGTTCTTTAATTAGTAAATCGATTAAAAGCTAAACTGTGCAAACAGGATGAGAAAGATGGAGTGGGACTGAGTTCTAGGGCTTTTCAGTGGTGTTTTTTTTTTTAAAAAAAAATACAAAAACAGCAACAGATTTGTCTCTTCCTTCATGTTGGAACAAAAAGGGCCACAGAGCAGAGTTTTGGCAGATGTCTGCGTTAGTGAACCGGCAGGCAGAATGTACGGAGGCCTTTTTTGACAGAAAATTACCAGGCTGTTCAGTTACAGATCTGTCTCCTACACAAAAAGATTCCATGTTGCTGTTAATGAAAAATGAGGAGGAGGAGGAGAAGAAGAAGAAGAAGAAATAGTGGTGGCGGTGGTGGTGGTGGTCTTTAGGATTCTGTTTTTATTATTGCTGCTGTTATTGTCATTGTCATTGTTGCTGTTGTTATAACAAAAGAGGTGTTTCATAGGAACCCTACAGAACTTTGGTAAAACCTTCCCTATGCATTGACCTCCATAAAAGAAATACTAGTATGTTTATAGTATATTTTCACATCTAAATCAGATTCTAAGCAACTTTCTGTAATTCATTTCAGGAAAATAAATTGTGTAAAAAGTGTGAAATTTGTGTAAGTGATATATGTCATGAATCTAAAGAAGCAATTGATTATATTATAGTTCAGTGCCCTAAAATAATACCAACAGATTATGCATGCAAGCACAACCATGTTGCAAATATCATTTTAAGCAGTTGACTAAATTTTACAGATTACTCATATCTTTTCTTCCATATTATAAGCTACAGCCACCTCTGGTTTTATAAAGCAAAGCTGCAATACTATATTGGAACAAGCAGGTGATAAAACAATATTTCTGGATAAACACCAATGAAATGTCTGTGAAGATTCTCCATCATCCAGGTGAGGTTATCTGGAAGGTGAGTCATGGCAACTGGACTTCTTATGAGACTGAAATATTTTGGACTGATGAGGCTACTTGGATGAATAATGAAACTTTTCAATCTCGCAAGAAAAGAAGTCCAGTTCCCATGACTCAAGTTCCAGATAACAATGAAAAACATATCATGGAAGTGAGAGTTCCATCAACATGCAAGCTCTGGAGAACAGAAAGTATACAACTTGCAAAGTACCAAGCATTAAGGAAAGAAATTATCAAAAAATGGAAGCAAGATCAGGTCGTCGATCTTGTCCTAATTTTAGTGACCAGAGTAGTTCCAAAACTGTTGGTTACCAATGTAAAAACAATTGCCAATATCTGCTAATTTGCTTCCTGAAATTAAAACAAAAAACAACACAGTGATTTTGCAAGCATGTCATCTCACCTGCAGATTTTTAGAACGTGATTCCTAATTGTTTAGGCTTGATCCTCTGTATGGCCCTCATGTACCAGTAATGCTGAGAAATAGGAAGAGCAGTTTAATAGCAATAACAA
The DNA here is from genome assembly GCA_037367245.1 of Phrynocephalus guinanensis. Taxonomy (NCBI): domain Eukaryota; kingdom Metazoa; phylum Chordata; class Lepidosauria; order Squamata; family Agamidae; genus Phrynocephalus; species Phrynocephalus guinanensis. The sequence continues at coordinate 113,273,437 of CM074737.1, read as the reverse complement.
GAGCAATGGTTATAGCGAACTCAGGTGATGGATATTGACAGGGCTAATAAAAAGCAAGAGGTCAATTTCAGTCTACCGGGCAGAAGTTCAGGTTGTTTAGATGTTCAAAAAGTTCATTGGGAGGGGGCAAAGGAAGACAACCCCATTAAATTCAGCCTAATGAACAGTGAGTGTGCCCACTGAGTATAGAATATGAGGAACTTTGGGGGAAGAAAGGTCGCTCCAGGGTACGAGAAACAGAATGGGGAATGCTTGGAAGCAGTGTTGCCAGGCGCACTAAACTCCATGCTGCAGCATTTAGTTGCAGGCCCCAGTTATCGTCACTGCCATCATCATCATCATCATCATCATCATCATCATCATCATCATCATCATCATCCTAGCTGTCGTCATCCTCCTCCGACTATGCTAATTTCTTTACACAGGGATATGCGGCTTAGTAACTTTTAAATACTTTGTTCGACTCACTCCCAAAATGTCAGGAATTAAAGGACTTGGCATTTATTTAGCGCTTCAAAGCATCCAAGGCACTTCAGACACATTTATAGCAGACATTCTTTCAACAACACTGTAAGTGCTATTATCCCTGTGTAGCAGATGGGGTGGGGGTTGGGGGCTTAGGCTGACAGATAGTGTTTTGCCTGGGGCTACTTATTGAATTCTTGGCAGAAGGACATGCCAGCTTAGAGTCTTCCTAGCTACAGGTCCATTTTAGCCACTACCCTACTGTCATGTACTCTCTACTTATGGCACCACCGAATTATTGTCTTGGCCACTGCCTACTACTAGTACAACCCCCTGTATGATGCGTTTAGAGCCAGTCTTGGAACTAGGAACAGATAATCCTGAACTGATTGAGAGCACACTGGAGGAACATTTGTAACACAGGATTTGTTTAGAAATGTACCGGTAGCAATACATTTAGATGCAGGTGACACTATTCAATGATGGATGCCCCACATCAGTTTCCAAAAGAAAAACCTGCACGTACAAGTTTGTGAAGGTTCTCAGTCATCCAGGTGAGTCCTGACAACTGGACTTCTTTTCTTGGGAGATACATTTCACTACTCATCCAAGTAGCTTCATCGGTCTGACAAAGCTACTTGGATGAGTAGTGAAATGTTTCAATACCACAAGGAAAGAAGTCTAGTTGCCAGGACTCAACTTCTGGACTGCATGTACAAGATGCATCAAGTCAACTCCTAGCTGTCTTTCCTGCCTCTCTTTCCAAAATGGGTGCAGCATGAATGCTCCTTTTTCAAATGCCAACATTCTTCTTCTTAGTTATTCCTAATGGCCCTCTTCTAAAGAGAAATTTCCTACTATCCGGTACCATCTCCTGATCTACGGACATAGATGCAAGAAGTGCCTTACTGAGTCTTGAAATCTGACTGGTTCCTCAAGCAGCATTCTGAACATTGCCAGTAAAAAAACCAAAAAGCCTCAAGCAGGTATATTAGGCCAAGATAATTTTCTGTCCCAAGATCTCCTAATAAGTTTAACAACCAACTGCGGGATTTGATCCCCTACCAACATCCTGTTACTTGTAATATCAAGTTGGAGCCAACTTATAGTGACCTTAATAGGGCTTTCAAAGTGGGATATTTAGGGAGTGGCTTTATCAGTTCTGCACCTCCAAAGTCCCGGTCCATCTTTATATCCACTAAATCATACTTGGTATCCCAGTTGGTTGGTCATTGTTGTATATTAACTCACTCTATCACTGATTAGTAGACATTAATGTACGGCTCACTTATTTCAAAGTCGAAAACCAAACATCTCTTATCATCACCCCAGCCCCATGCACAACTAGGTTGTAAATTTCTCATTGATTTCTTGGTATATTGTGCACCACTAAGTTTCTTCCCATAAGATCAATGTAACAATTGGGTCTGACTTCAAGGCTTTTTCCTTTAGTTGACTAAATTAAAAAAACAGTTATTTCAAACTTAATTCACTTATAGCCTTGGTGAGTGCATATTTGAATACAATTAAATGGATATTTACATTTCCCATCTGATGTTTATCTTTGCCAAAATGTGAACGGTTATGTCTTGGCTTCCAAATCCCAAACATTTAGTTAACAGCTAAGCCATTAATTTCATAGTTTTCTTCATAGCTGTACCTAGTCCCATGTGCTGAATTCACTGCTTTTGTGATTCAGGACCATCTTTGATGTTTAACCAAGAGTTCCACTTAGAATTCTAATTTTGGGAGGTATGTATCATGCGCCCACCGGATAATTAAAAAGAGAGAGAATTATTTTAATCATTATCATGTAGAAATTCAAATTCCTAATGTATAACAAATACTTCAAATGGAACATCTGCAATAATTTATGGTGAATGAATTTCTTCTGTATCACTTCATAATTAGCAAAATTGCCTAGGCTTTCAGAGAAACTTTGGGAAAGCTTGAGGTATTTCTTTTCAAGGGACAACCGAAATGTTAAGGGGAATGTGTATTCTGTATGAATAACAACTTTTTCCTCCTGCCGTAGGATTTCCTCAGAATAGAGATGGGCATGACCCATAGGTTTGGTGGTTTGTTTACCTCTTGGTAAACATCCTGGCTTCTGTTTCCCACCTCTTCCTCTGAGTGGGCCCCCGCTGAACAGCCAAACGCCTGTTGTAGTCATAAACAAACTGATGGGCTATGCCCATCTCTGCCTCAGAGTGATGAGCCTCAGTATTAACACTTACAAACTAAACCCATGTTTACTTTCCAGTGATCAGTCAGAAAACCAAGCATGCTGAATGCAAGATACCCAGTAAAAATAATACAAAAGTAGAACAGGTTATACCTTTAGGCTACTAGAAAAATAACAAAAACGTTGCTAATATTTTGAGGTCAAAAACCCTCTTCCTCAGAGCTGTACCAACAGGTTAAAGCACGGCAAAAGATGGAGTTGCCAGGAGTTATTTCTTAGATGTAAAGTCCTTGGCAAGTTGGAAAATATGCCAGGTAGTCTTGAGAGTCCCCTGGACTGCAAGGAGATCAAACCTATCTATCCTGAAAGAAATCAATCCCAAGTGTTCACTGGAAGGACAGATTTTGAAGTTGAGGCTCTGATACTTTGGCCACCTCATGAGGACTCCTTGGAAAAGTCCCTGATGTTGGGAAAGATTGAAGGCAAAAGTAAAAGGGGATGACAGAGAATGAGATGGTTGGACGTGTCATCGATGCAACCAATATGGTTTTGACCAAACTCCAGGAGGCAGTGGAAGATAGGAACGCCTGGTGAGCTCTGGTCCATGGGGTCATGAAGAGTTGGACACGACTGAACGTCTGAACAACAACAACAACAAAAGTTTCTTAGTTGAGGCCTGGAACTTAGATGTTCTTAGACTGCATCTGAAGTAAAGGGTGGTGTTTTTATTGTCCCAGTCCTCCAAACAACATGTCACGGCTCAGGTACCCCCTCCCCCCTCCCATGTGGCTCTTGGAGGCTAATGGCCCCTTCTTGGCCAGGGGGGAAAATAGGAAAAATAATTTGTACTGACAAGCATCTATTTTCTTTTATTTGTTTGTTTATTTAGCCTATAAACCACCTGACTTTGTGAAGTCACTGTAAGGCGGGGTTTTCCAAACACAGATAAATTGTACAATTGACAAAAAAGAAGGAAAAAATGCATCCCAAACAGACAGTCAAATTAAGGTTGATGAGTATGTTTTAAATTGTTTTTATTATGTAGTGTTTTATTTTATTGTTTGGATTTGCCTTGATCAATGTTTTGTCAGCATGTGTTGCGAACCACCCAAAGTGACCTTGCTGCCAGATGGGTGGTATTTAAATAAACACATGAATGAATGAATGAATGAATGAATGAATGAATGAATGAATGAATGAATGAATGAATGAATGAAGAGAAAGGTGGCCATCATTTGTTACAGACGACATAACACCAAACAATTTAGAACAGATCAAAATAAATATATCAAATCCAACATAGCAAATAAAAAATGATAACACTTCAGCCTGAAAAAATGAAATGTAACAACGGGCCACAGAACCAGATGTATTAGATGTTGCCAAACCCCTCTCTGAACAGTTTGTTCCAATCATTTTCTGAAGTGCTATAAGGAGTGGGCCTGTCTAATCTCTAATGGAAGTTTCGATTGCCTGAACAATAATCTAGTCCATAAAGAGAGTGCCACAGCTGAAAAAGCTAGCGATGGGTTTCTTTGTTTTCCTTGGGATAGAATCGTAGGTCCTGATTGGCTTGGGTTGACTAGGTAGATTTTCTTGGGGAGAGGTGCTGTGACAGGTAGCAAGGTCCCACTTCTAAAAATAAAAGTCACATAGACAAAAATACTTTTTTAAAAAAGCACACAGATGCACGCCATCCCATTTGACATGGAACCCTTGCTTAGAAATGCTCAAGTGGTGAGGATTCTTCTATGCTACTTGCTAGCACACACTGAAAACTTTCCAAGGTAGAAACATGAAACTAGAGATGGGCACGACTTGAAAAAAAAATTTTTTGAGTTGTCGTTAGTCGGGCCGGTTCCGTTTCGGGTCGTCTCCGTTCTTCGCGAAAATTCGCAAAAATTAGTTGGTTCATTTTTTCGTTTTTTCGTTTCCATTTCTGCCGCGATTTCGCGCATTTTGACATCCGACCGAGACTTGCGGATTGCGGGCGCAGCGCGGGTGGCGGTGGCGCGGGGGTACATGCGTTGGCGGCAGCAGCGGCAGTGGCAGGGGGAGTGGCTAGCGCGCGGGCGGGCATGCGGGCGCGTGGGTGGGCGGGTGGGCGCGCGGGCGGGTGGGCGCGGGTCCCACAAATGAGCAGGCGAAATACAGTTTAAACCTGCCTGGGTGATGGACTTGCTGCTGCACAACAAGGCTAGTGCATCCTAAGCAAACAAAGTGGGGCAGAAACAAATTTGCATTTCTTTTTTTTCTCTTGGTCTGCTGTGCTGAATCTGCTGATGCTGAACCAGCCAGCCACCCTACTTGGTCTGGCTGACGTGCCTGTTTGTTGTACTTTTTGTTGTTTGGTTTTGAATCCATCCCATCTCCCCTCCACCTCTCTCAGAGGCAGCAGGAGAAACAGACATTCCGTTCCTCCCCAAATCTGGATGAGGGGTCTACTACTCTACTCCTCTCAAATTGGCCCCCCATCACCAAGGTCCTTCTGCCTTCACTTCACATTCACAGTCAAAGGCACACACACTTAAAGGACAAGCAATAAAGCCAAAGCGAATGCAACCCTGCTTTTGGTCATGGTCAACAAAAACATTAGCAGTTAGAGCCTGAGGTGGTTAAGCTACGTACCTAGCTAGTAGCTGCTACAGCCAGGAATAGTTTTGGTAGGGATGGGAATGGGATAGGGCTCTGGGTTGCTCTGACTTAACTTTTACAGCCCACAGCCCAGCCCACTAGGCTATACAAGGAGGAGGACTATCTCTGGTCGACGCGTCCATAAGGCCAGAGTAAGGGCGGCCACTCCGGCCAGGCCACAAGGCAGAGTATGAGAGCACCACAGCACAGAGCCAGAGTGCGGCAGGCTCATTGCCAGCTCCAGTATAAAAAGGATGGAGCTGAATGGCATGACAGGAATTTAAATGCCACTGGCCTTGGGTCACAGTGTCTTGCAGCCCAGAGGACTGAGTTGCGGAGGAGGCCAATCACCTTGAGTCTGGTCTGGCACCACACTGCCTGCGATGCACCACATGGCACTTTCTGACAAACTCTTGGGTGGTGCTGTACGTAGTACGAACGCTGTTCAAATCAGTACCCCCCTTCTGTGTGAAACACGGCGTCTTGCAGCCCAGAGGAAAGACTGGAGGAGGAGGCCAATCACCTTGAGTTTGGTCTGGCACCACACTGCCTGCGATGCACCACCGTCCACCACATGTCACTTTTTGACTAACTCTTGGTGGTGCTGTACGTACGAACGCTGTTCAAATCAGGAACCCCCTTCAGTGTGAAACACGGCGTCTTGCAGCCCAGAGGAAAGACTGGTGGAGGAAGCCAATCACCTTGAGTTTGTTCTGGCACCACACAGGCTGCAAAAAGGACAGCAAGCCACATTCTGAGTCTGACTCTTCCTCTCCAAGTCCCCAGCTGTGTGCTGGTAGACTTGCTAACTGCCGGCCCGGCAGTCTACTACCATGCCCTTCTTTGTGAATCACAGTTGGTTCCCACACAACTCCAAGAGCCAAGCCTGCAACTTTGCAATAAACTAATGGATTGCTGGCACCCAACTTCTCTTCCCTTCCTTGTGAGGCACAGTGTCTTGCATCCCAGAGGAAAGAGTGGCAGAGGCCACAAGCTGGAGTAATTGAATACTGGGCCATTGAATGGCCTTCGTTGTGGCTCCAGCAACTCCAAAAGCCAAGCCTGGAACTGTCAGAGTACTGTGAATCCAACACTCTCCCCTACACACATCCAGAGGAAAGAGTGGTGGAGCCACAAGCTGGAGTAATTGAATGCTGGGCCAGCAATTCGAATCCCAGCTCCTACAACTCCAACAGCCAAGCCTTGAAAACTGTTCTATTTATAAATGGTAGTGCCACCACCACGCAACTGGTACATTTTTTCCCTTCTTTATGAGCCACAGCTGGCAGCCCAGTGGAAAGAGTGGCAGAGGAGACAGAGCTAGGTCTGTGTGAATTACAAACTCCCCGCAAACTACTACCATGCCCTTCGTAGTGAATCCCAGCTCCAACACCACTCCAAGAACCAAGCCTGGAACTGTCAGAGAAACTACTGGAGTGCGTGCTGCACACAACTACTCTTCCCTTCTTAGTGAGCCACAGTGTTTTGCATCCAAGAGGAAAGAGTGGCTGCAGGAGGCCACATAGCCTGAGTCTGAGGCCACAGGGCCTCCGTAGGGGAGGATCATTGCCAGGAAGCTCCAGCTCCCCAGCGTGGCTGAATGGCCTGAGGAGGACGCCAGGAAAATGCCCTTCTTCGTGAGCCACAGTGGGTTGCAGCAAATGGAACACAGTCGCCCTTCCCTCACAGACTCACAGTCAGTGACTCCAAGTATCCATCCACCAACAAGGGCCAGGCTGCACCTTTCAGACAATCTGTTATGTACGCCTACGCAGGCTTCCCTTCTTCGTGAGCCACAGTTGGCAGCCCAGTGGAAAAGCAGAGTCCACATGGTGTCTGACTCTGAGGCCTGAGACCACTCTGAAAAAAGGACTGCAAGCCAGAGGGTCTTCCTACACAGCTGTGTGCTGCTTTCCCGGTAAACTCCTAGCAGGCCAGCACAGCCATGTTCCCTTCTCAGTGAGTGACATAGCTTTGCAGTCCATGGAAGACAGTAGGCCTGAGAACCACAGGCTCACTGTCTGTGTGAGTCAGAGTACCCACAAAGAACCAAGGCTGGAGTGGAGGCTTCCTTGCTCCCTCCCTTCACAGAGAGCCACAGTCAGTGCATTGCATCCCAGTGGCATGCCCTTCGTAGTGAATCACATTCCCCACAACTCTAAGAGCCAAGCCTTGAACCTTCTGATAAACTGTCCTATTTGTAACGGTGACAGAGGGCCACCAGCACGGCAATAAGTTGTCCTTCTTTGTGAGCCACAGTGTATGGCAATGGCAGCCCACTGAAGACTAATTGGTGGTCCGGAGGCTGACAACACTCCCACACTGCGGCACTCCTTCCTGCAGAGTCCTGTCACTGTCCCAGGCAGAGTCCAAGGGTGCTTTCGCATGAGTTCTGCCTAATCACGGGCCCACCCCACGGCTGTTTTCTAGCACACAAGCACAATGCCCTTCTCTGTGAGGCACAGTGTGTGCAACCCAGAGTGAAGGGTAGGGGAGGCCAGAAGGCCAGACTAGAGGGGGTTGAAGGAGAACCACCGAATCGCCCCTCCCTCAGCCAAGGGATTTCCCAACCTAGACTGCGTGAAGAACCCCCCCTCCCAATGTGGGATGACAGAGTCCACCAGTTCTTCTAAACAAAATAGTTTATGAGTGAATGCACTGTTACAGTTGGTCTTCAAGTGGTTTTCCGCCAAGAGGCAGGCGCAGCCGTGGTTGCTGCATGGGCAAGTTGAGGGCAGTGGCGACAGGGCTGAACTTGAAGCACTAACTGGGCCAGTGAAGGAGAAGCGGCTGGAAGGCCTCCTCTAAGCCGGAAGTGGGGGGAGCCTGACAGGCAGGCAGGGAGAAGACACACAGCTAGAGTGAGTCTGAGTCTTTGACCACACAGGCTTCCAAAAGGACAGCAAGCCAAGCTTTCTGACTTTCTTTCCCAGCTGTGTGCTGGTAGACTGCTCCTAACTGCCGTGCCGGCATTCCATCTCCATGCCCTTCGTAGTGAATCACAGCAGTTCCACAACTCCAAGAGCCAAGCCTGGAACTTCCTCCTGAAAGGCTCTTCTATTTCTAAGAAACAAACGATTATTGTGCAGAACTGTGGTACGCGCAAGTACATTCCACTCCAGCCCTTCTTAGTGAGACACAGTGTGGTGCAGCCCAGAGGACAGAGTAGCGGAGGCCTAAACATCCCCCTTAACCCTAACCCTAAGCCAACCACCAGCTGTTCCTGAAGAGTGTTCCCATAACTCAATCATCATCATCAATCACAACCTAGATTTGCAACCAGTAACTTTTCTTTTCCAGCAGCCTTTGTTCCGGGGTTAGGGCAGAAATGATTATAAAATGTTTAAGCACCGAGTGTGCGCACAATGAGTCACACAGCACAGCACCAAGATCCACACAGGGGACTTTCGGCCAGGAGTACGCACACACAACAAGGACGTTTCCCTTCTTTGTGAGCCACAGCTGGCAGCCCAGTGGAAAGAGTGGCAGAGGAGACAGAGCTAGGTCTGTGTGAATTACAGACTCACACAGTCAGTGTGCGTCAGAGTATCCACCAAGAACCAAACATGGAGGCTTCCTTGTCCCTCCCTTCACAGTGCATTGCAGCTCAGAGTGAAAATTAGCGGTAGCGGAGGCAGACAAAACTCCCACACAGCGGCAACACTTCCTGCAGAGAGGCCTGCCTCTTCCCACTATAAGCGGAGCTCCTGTCTTTCCCTTTCCACAGCCCTTCTTAGTGGTTCACAGACCAGCCCAGACGACAAAGTATGGGACTGGGAGGCCAGAAGGGCAGACTGGAGGAGGTTTAATGAGAAGCAACTTGAAGGCATGCTCAAAGCCGGGACTGGTGGAGTCTGACAGGCAGGCAGGTTGGCAGAGGGCCGGGCAGGCAGGGAAGCATCTAGTCTGGCTAATAGGTATGTGTGTGTAGGCGCATGCTTAGAGGATGCCATCCTCCAAGGCTAGGGATTGGGAAGGCACTAAGCCAAAGTGCCAGTAGGGAGGATTGTTTTCGCCTTGGCAGGCAGAGTTTCTATCGCCACCCCAGGAGACCGGGTTTTGGCAACCAAGGAGACAGAGTGGAAGCAGGAGAACTGGGTGGGTCTATTTCTTTAAGGCTGTAAGGAGGGGAGCTTGCCCCCTGATAATCAGTCTTTGAGGTAGGTTGTTGTAAAGTGCTTCCTCATGACTTTGTTAGCAGATTGGCGCCTAAACCCCAGGGAACGGTGTGAAGCACGAAGGAAGGCATGTATTAGGGTCTCTCTCAGACCAGCCATGGCAAAAGGGGAAACATTGGGCCAATACAGACAGACCCTTTCCAATGACACTTTGAGTGGCCCTGCCTGGTTTGGAGACAGGCCAGGGCTAGAAAAATTGGGCCACTAATAGTACCCTTCAATTGTGTGTGTGAGAGAATACAGGTAGGCAGGCAGGCAGGCAGGCAGTCAAGCAGGCAGTTTTGCAGGCATTAGGCACTGGAGTCGGCAGGTAGTCACAGGGCCAGGCAGGCAGGCAGACAGGCAGACAGGCAGGCTCGTAGGGCCAAGGGGAGGCAGGCAGGCTTGCAGGCAGGCATGGAGGATTGCAGGCAGGAGGTTAGGTTACAGGCAGGAACTTAGTTCTTGGAGTGTTGGGGTAATCCCAAGGTGGAAAGGTTGAAGCGGATGAAAGTCAACCTTTCCACCGTCTCCGGGTCCAGGCGACAGCGGTGCGGCCTCAGGACATCTCCCATGTGGGAGAAGACACGCTCACTCTGGACACTGGTGGGTGGGATAGACAAGAGGTCCAACGCCAGAGTTGAAAGAGCGGGCCAGAGGTCTGCCTTTCTGGCCCAGTAGTGCAGTGGGTCCGAGCTGAGGGCTTGGAGGGGCTCGGCCATGTACTCCTTCACCATGGTCTGAGTGGGGTCTGCTACTTCTTCCTCCCTTGCCTCCACTGAGGAGGAAACTGCCATGGCTAGGGCAGAGGCCAGGTAGTTGGCTGCTGGTACGGAACCTGGTCTCTGGGTGAACGCTCCTGGACTACAGAGGGATGTGGATCCTTGCGAGGACTCCTCCTCAGCATCGCTCTGGCTTCCGTGCGCCCTCTGAAACGCCTGGCCCTCATCGGAGACAGCCCTAACTTGACGGCATAGCTCCGTCTTCCAGGATTTCAGTTCGGCAGTGCTGGCCACCAGGGAACCCTTGAGGCGAGGGTCACACAGGCAGGCCATCTGGTACACCTTTTCCCTTCTAAGTGGGCCAAGGCGGGTATCCACGCCAGTCAACAGCCTGTCTGCCAATGCCCTGCTCTTAGGGAGAATATTGCCTTCTTCCCGGATACTGGTCTCTAGGCGTTGGCGAAGGGCATTGAGCAGGGGGAGTACGTGGCCCAGGCTGGCGTTGTAGCTGCTGAGGACGTGGGTGGTCTCCTCAAAAGGCTGCAGGATACCCGCCATCTGGGAGAGGGCGAGCCACTCAGTAGCACCAAGGTCCAATTCCCTCCCTTCATGCAGGACTGGGGTGGTTGACATGATGTATTCCACCACTTCCTTCTGCTCCACCAGACGCTTGACCATTTCGTGGGTGGAGTTCCACCGGGTGGTCACGTCCTGGATCAGGACGTGCTCCGGTCGGCTTGTCTCCGCCTGCCTCTCACGCATCATCCTGGCTGCCTTGACGCTGCGAGCGAAATGCCCCACGATCTTCCGACACTTGTCCAGCAAGGCCCTGGTCTCCCTGGTCCCCTCACTCCAGGAGTCCTTTGGTGCACCCAGGCCAATGGCATCGCCCACCACTAGATGCAGTTTGTGTGCTGCGCACACGATGCCCTGGAACCCTGCCCCAAGAACCGCGTTGGTCATGTTACGGCCCGCGTCTGTAACCATGACTCCACGATTGACCTGTCCCTCTGTCCCCAATCCCCACTCTCGCATTGCTGTCTTGAGAACGTCAGCAATGTTGATCCCTGTGGCGTTGTCCTCCATGCTTTGTGCCTGGAGAAGCACCACCCTATACCCTCTTGGGGTGCTGCCTTGTGCCTCCCCCTGCAGCTGCTCATGGGATGTCCGGGGCTCCAGGACCTCCTTGGGTTGCCAGCAATGAGCCGTCAGTGAGAGGTATCCGTGGTGCCCACCGGTCCAGAGGTCGGAAGTGAAGTGGATCTTCCTCCCTCTGGCCGCCTGCAGCAGGGCCCGGATCCTGTCCCTGACAGATTCATAAAGGGAGGGAAGCACCCGCTGCTGAAGGTACGCCGGGATGGAATCTCGTACCATGGTGCCACGTGCTTCATCAGGTGCCTGAAGCCTGATGACTCCACAAAGGAGAGGGGCAACCCGTTCATGGCCACCATTTCACCCACCACTCGAGTGGTGGTCTCCTGTGCTTTGGCCCTATTTCGCGGGCTGACGAAAGTCCCACCCAACAGCCCCACTTCCTGCAGAGTGGCCTGCCTCTTCCCACTCTCACTAGCGGAGCTGTGTTTTTCTTTCTCTAACCCTTCTTCCCCTCTCTTCCTCCCTGAAGAGCAAGGGCCTGACAGGGTTCCAGGCAGAGTCCCAGGGTGCTTCCTCATCAGATGGCTGCGCAACCCACTTGAGGAGAGGTGTTTGGGGTCATTCCCCCTGCGCAAGACCACCCCGCATATCTTGCACACCGCCATCCTTGCGTCTTGGGGGCTGTTCTCAAAATGCTCCCAGAGACACCCTCGTGGCTTACAGAAAGTAACGCCCCCTCTGTTATTGCCTGCCGCTGCCGCTGCCGCTGCTGTGGTGCTGGTGTGGCCTCTGCCCTGCCGGGAAAGTAGACTAGTACTACTGCTCTCACTGGTGGTACTCTGGGTGGAAAGAGGGCTGCTCCTTCCGTCACTGCCTGGAGCCTGCCTTAAGTCTGTCCCTGCCAACAGGTCCTCAGAATCTGGCATGTTTAGATACAAGGAGCCCGATTCTGATTCTGATGCCATTTCAGAATCAGAGCCCTTGTCTTCTTGCTGATCAAGGGTGAGGCTGTCAGGTAACGGAGATGAGATTTGGTACGCCTCATCCATGCTTCCCTCGGTGACAGATGATGGCACAGTGCTGCTTGTGCCACTGGCACTGCTACCCGGGGAGGGAGTTGCACCAGTATCACTTTCTGCACTACTTCCTGTCCCTTCCCTCAGAAACATGCCCCTATTTATCTTAGTAGGGGTCCCCCTCCCCTGCCCTCTAGCTGTGCGACCCCTCCTCATTTTTCTCACTTCTTGTGGCTCAGGCCAGGGAATGTATAATGTGATAGTAAAGAAAAGCACCAAGGAACTGTGCAAGTAAATGAGTGAGATGGACTCACAACAGCAGCACAACAAACAAGGAAATAGGAGCAAGGGGTTTGCCAATCCTGGTACCCAACTAGGTCTCACAATGCCCTGCACAGGGCAAGTATAACAAAGAGAACTGTAACTTCTTCACAGTTGTAATTGGATTGTGTATGTAGACTGTGGTGGCAAGTAAATGAGTGAGATGGACTCACAACAGCAGCACAACAAACAAGGTAATAGGAGCAAGGGGTTTGCCAATCCTGGCACCCAACTAAGTCTCTCAATGCCCTGCACAGGGCAAGTATAACAAAGAGAACTGTAACTTCTTCACAGTTGTAATTGGATTGTGTATGTAGACTGTGGTGGCAAGTAAATGAGTGAGATGGACTCACAACAGCAGCACAACAAACAAGGTAATAGGAGCAAGGGGTTTGCCAATCCTGGCACCCAACTAAGTCTCTCAATGCCCTGCACAGGGCAAGTATAACAAAGAGAACTGTAACTTCTTCACAGTTGTAATTGGATTGTGTATGTAGACTGTGGTGGCAAGTAAATGAGTGAGATGGACTCACAACAGCAGCACAACAAACAAGGAAATAGGAGGAAGGGGTTTGCGAATCCTGGCACCCAAATAGGTCTCACAATGCCCTGCACAGGGCAAGTATAACAAAGAGAACTGTAACTTCTTCACAGTTGTAATTGGATTGTGTATGTAGACTGTGGTGGCAAGTAAATGAGTGAGATGGACTCACAACAGCAGCACAACAAACAAGGAAATAGGAGCAAGGGGTTTGCGAATCCTGGCACCCAAATAGGTCTCACAATGCCCTGCACAGGGCAAGTATAACAAAGAGAACTGTAACTTCTTCACAGTTGTAATTGGATTGTGTATGTAGACTGTGGTGGCAAGTAAATGAGTGAGATGGACTCACAACAGCAGCACAACAAACAAGGAAATAGGAGGAAGGGGTTTGCCAATCCTGGCACCCAACTAAGTCTCTCAATGCCCTGCACAGGGCAAGTATAACAAAGAGAACTGTAACTTCTTCACAGTTGTCATTGGATTGTGTATGTAGACTGTGGTGGCAAGTAAATGAGTGAGATGGACTCACAACAGCAGCACAACAAACAAGGAAATAGGAGGAAGAGGTTTGCCAATCCTGGCACCCAACTAAGTCTCTCAATGCCCTGCACAGGGCAAGTATAACAAAGAGAACTGTAACTTCTTCACAGTTGTAATTGGATTGTGTATGTAGACTGTGGTGGCAAGTAAATGAGTGAGATGGACTCACAACAGCAGCACAACAAACAAGGTAATAGGAGCAAGGGGTTTGCCAATCCTGGCACCCAAGTCTCTCAATGCACAGCACAGGGCAAGTGTAACAAAGAGAAATGTAACTTCTTCAAAAATGTAATTGTGTATGTAGACTGGTGGCAAACAGGCGAGTAAATGAGTGAGATTGACTCACAAAAGCAGCACAAAAACCAAGCTAGTAGAAGCAAGGGGTTTGCCAATCCTGGCAAACAAGTTTCACAATGCACAGGGCAAGTGTAATTAGGAGAACTGTAACTTAACTTCTTCTTCACAGATGTAAGTTACAACTGCACAAAAACCAAGCTAATAGAAGCAAGGGGTTTGCAAAATCTGGCAGCACCCAACTTTCACAAATAATGCACAGTAACTAAGATGAATGGAACTTCTTCAAAGATGTAATTGAAGAAAAAGTTCTATAGAGGTGGCTGGGTGCCTGCCCTTCAACAAATGTTTGTTTGAGTGCCTGACTGCAAAAAAAATGAATGAGGTGTTGGACAAGTGAAAGAATATCTATAGCGTTAAGTAAAATGAAATTGTAAAATGTTCTATAGAGGAAGGTGCCCTAGCCTTGTTGCCAACAAATGTGTTTGAGAAATTTGAGTGCACTGGTTGGCGAGGGAGACTCTGCCTACTCAGTCTGTACTCTGTAAGTCTGTATAATATTTTTAAAATAATTTAATCCACAGCCTCCAACGTCCCCTTCTAAGCACTAGTACTGGACCTTGGATGTTGCTTGCCACTTGCTAATAAACTGTAGAATAGAAAATAAATGGAATAAAACTATAAGCTGCTACTAGGGTAGGATAGGGTTGCTGGATTCCCTTCCAAAACCCCAATCGCAACAGCAGCAAAAAAGCTGTAGGCGCAGGGTAAAAGGACCTTGGCCAAGTAAATGAACTTGGTGGGAAATTGGGCTACAAAAGAAATGGTATGGTAGTATAATATAAAATAATATATTTTCAAAATAAATCCGCAGCACCTCCCCTCCCCTACCGCTCCCACTCAAATCTTCCCTCCCCCTTGAAGCAAATATAAGCAAATAAAAAACGGAACTCTTCCTCAAAAATGCAGAAAACAAAAAAGAATAAACACTGCATTGCTATTCCCCACAGGGAATAAAAGAAATTATTATGTTTTGTGAATTAAAATCAATTCAATTCCCTCCCTGCCTAGCGAGACTGAGACCGCGACCGCGAAATCGAAACTAGACTGTGCGCAGCAATCCAGCCCTAACCACCCTCCACAAGATCCAAGCCCAGACTGTGACGGACTGGAACTGCCTCGGCTTTTTATGCCCTCTGGCACATCCAGAAGTGTCAGTCAAAACCTGTCCATGCGATTGGTGGAATGGCTCCGAAAATTTGCATGGTCCCGTCCCATGACCAGCCCATCGTTGTGCAGGTGTAAAAAAATAAATTAAGAAAAAAATAAAATAAAATCAACGGAGACGTATTTTGGCAAGACAAACCCACTGCTGCTACTGTAAAAATCAAGCATTTAAAATAGGTTACTTTTGCATGTTTCTGTGGTGCTTTGGTGGGGTTTTGGGCAAGGATTTCAAAAAAATATTGCGGTCGCCATTTTGGACCGTGGATCGGTTTTTTTTTAACTTTTAAAAACTTTTTTTCTGTGCCGCTTGGCATTGCGTGATCGCCGTGTGCAAGTAACGAGCACGACAAATCAGACCAAATTGTTCGTTCGTCGGTTCGAGCTCAAATTCTGGTGGAGTAATTCCCGTTACCGTTTCCGTAAAGTAACGGATAGGAGTAACGGAAACGGAAACGGGAATACCGCTAAGTCGTGCCCATCTCTACATGAAACACAAAATTTCTGGAGTACCGCCAATCTCATATTTCAATTCCTGATGATTTTAAATTACTGCTTGCATTCTTGGAAGTGTCCATGGCTACAATTAAGTGTGTAACACTGTTCTCCTTGATACCCAGTCTTTTACGAAGTGGATATACACAACAAGTGTAATGTGTGAATATCAGCGTGTCTTTAGATTTTGATTCACACTTGTTTCCAGTGTTGGCAACATTGCCCAATCAAAGGACTACTCAACCCCTATTCAGGCATTCAAGGAAGGTGTACGTAATTTGAATGCACAAGCAAGGAAAGCTTTATAGTACCCCTCCCTACCTGTCTTCCAGATGAACAAGTACAAACAGGAGACAAAGTCTCAAGATGTAGGAAAATATTGTCAACGTAGACTTTTTTTTTCATCTAAAAAGCTCAGGCTGTGCCCTTCTTCAAGGAGCTGAGCATAAAACATATACTGTATATGGATTTGTAGACAGCCAAGTTTAATTCAGAGAACACCTCCAGGTGGTGTACAAGGAAAGTTAAAACAACAAAATAAAAATCATATTTTATGTACATTAAGTAAATTTGATAAACACATAGAGCAAACAAATCATAATAGGGAGTCAGGTGGGAGGCAAATAATGTGCAGCACTGTCAAAAACCTCACTGTAGAGTCAGGTCTTAAACAAACTCTTAAATATTACCGCAGATGAGCCAAATAGATGTCAACTGGCAATTTGTTCCAAAGAGCAGGGGCAGACATCGAGAAAGCCTGGTTTCTCATAACAGTTTTTTGGGCTTCCCTAGAAGTGGGTACCCTAAGTGCCAATGCTAAAGAAGATCTAGCTGGATGGACATTTATTTAAGGGACAGGCACTCCATCATATATCTGTTTATAGAGTGGACCCTCATATAACAAACGGTTGGTATAAATAAAATATGTACAACATAAATAATTCCGGAGATGGGGAAATTTCTGGAATTATTACTTAACAGAATTGCCTACGGGGTGAATCCGTACCACATAAAAATGGTTGCGATTAGGGACTACTCCACTTTCAATGCATTCCTATGGGAAATTTGTATAAAGGAAAAATTGCTTAACAGAATTTCATTTGGAATGAATTAATTTCTTTATACCACTGTATATGCTTTGAATGACCAGCTAGGGACAGTTACAGCTCATTTTTCCTGATATCTCTACAGTTAGCAGTATAAATTATTAATGAACACACCCATAACAAGATTAATAAAATCCTAGTATAGACGAATGACAACATTTAAAATACTTTCAGAGCTCTCGAAGTTCATCGCGGCGGCACTGTTGAAGTCCCCCCACCTTCTGGTGGTTGGGGACTTCAATGTGCAGGCAGGTGGTGGACTCTCTGGTGCAGCTCTGGAATTCATTGAGTCCATGGCCTCCATGAGTCTGACCCAGCATATTTTATGCCCCACTCACAGGTCAGGGCATACCCTTGACTTGGTGTTTACCTCCATGTCGGGGGACTCTAGTCTGAAGGTGGGGGACATTGTTTCCTTACCTGTGTCATGGTCAGAACACCACCTGCTGTCTTTTCCCCTGTCGATCGCGGGCCCTCCCCACGTGGACCCCCGGCCACCTGTTTGGGCCCGCCCCCGGAGGCTCCTGGACCCAGCTCAGTTCCGAGAAGCCTTCAGGGAGCTTCCTGGCAGCTTGGCTGACAATCCGGACAAGGCTGCGGTTGACCAATGGTTTGAGTCAGCTTCCCGCGCTGTCGACCGGATCGCCCCCAAGCGCCTCCTCCGATGCAGAGCTCGATCTTCGCCGTGGTTTACGGCAGAGTTGAGAATGATGAAGCAGGAACGGAGGAGGCTGGACAGCAGCTGGAGGAGAGACCAGACTGCGTTTAATAAGACTGCAGTTGTTATATAGACTAGGCGCTACTCTTGTGCGATCAGGGAGGCCAAAACATCCTACTACTCCCTGAGAATTGATGAGGCCTCGAACCGCCAGGTGGAACTCTTCCGGGTGGTTTGGGACCTCACCAATCCTAGTCTGGCCAGGCCTCCTCCTACTGAGTTGAGTTTTGCAGTCTTCTTTAGATCGAAAATTGAAGCCATCCGGGCTGGTCTCGACTCCGGTTGCACTAGTCCACCCTCGCCATCCCCTGACGCTGCACCCCCTCGCTCTCCTTGATTGGTTGAGTTTGGGCCTGTTTCCCCTTTGGAGGCCTCCAGGGCTATTGTCCATTGCCAGCCCGCGTCCACCCCCTTCGATCCTTGCCCTGCCTGGCTTATAAAAGCTGCCAGAGGGAGTATGCCTGAATGGGCTTCTGCCATTGCCACCACCTCCTTCAGCGAGGGGTTTTTCCCCTACCGCCTGAAGGAGATGGTGGTAAAGCCCATTCTGAAAAAAAAAAAACGGGCATGGCATCGGACCAATTGGCAAACTATCATCCGATTGCCAATGTCCCCTTCATGGGCAAGGTCATCGAGAGGGTGGCCACAATTCGGATTCAGTCATTTCTGGATAAACAGCGGTGCCTTGATCCATGCCAGTCCGGGTTCAGGCCTGGCCAGGGGACCGAGACAGCTCTGGTCGTGCTGCAAGATGACCTAATCCGGGGGGCTGACAGGGGTTGCTCTACTCTGTTGGTCCTCCTGGATTTGTCAGTGGCCTTCGATACCGTCGACCACGGTATCCTACTGGACTGGGTCTCCGAGGTGGGTATCCGGGGCACTGCTCGCAGTTGGCTCCGGTCCTTCTTGGAGGGCCGGCCTCAGTATGTGCAGCATGGGGGAGAGTTGTCGACCCTGTGGACACTCCCTTGTGGAGTTCTGCAGGGGTCGTCTCTCTCCCCCATGCTGTTCAACATCTATGTGAGGCCACTGGCTGGGGTCATTAGGAGATTTGGTTTTTGCTGTCACCAGTACACTGATGACACACAGCTGTATCTCTCCTTTTCCACCTCTGCAGTGGCGGCTGTCCGGACCCTCGACCAGTGCCTGGACGCAGTCATGGCATGGACCAAGGCCAACAGGCTCAAACTCAACTCTGAGAAGACCGAGGTGATGTTCTTTGGGAGTTCCCCATCCAGATATGGAGGCCCTCTCCCCAGTCTGGAGGGTGTTTCCCTCCAGCTGGTGGACAGGGTTTGGAATCTGGGCATGGTTCTGGATCCGGCCCTTTCTATGGAAGCCCAAGTGGCTGCTGTGACCCGAATCGCTTTTTATCATCTTTGCCAAATTGCCCAGATAGGAAGGAAGGAAGGAAAGGAATGCAATTTATTGTCATTGTATAAATACAACGAGATTAAAAGTGCCATCCTGTCAGTCATTCACACAACCCAGCATAAAAATCCAAGACGTAAAATCTACAATTTAAAAACAAACCATCCATACACATACTCCAACATTCACATGCCAAAACATCACTTACACTCATTTAAAACTGACATAAAAACCAAACACACCCACATCCCTACACTCTTTCACCTAGCAACATTCCTACACAATCCATAAAAACTACAATTTAAAAAACAACAAACAGCCATACACCCCTACGATATATATGTAACACATTCAACACCAATATTACCCGTCAACTTAATTTTTAACAGAATTTAGCATGGATAATGCTATTGGGTAAAAACTATTTTTGAATCTTTCCGTCCTTGTTCTAATAGATCTATACCTTCTGCCTGATGGTAGTGGTACAAACAGAGAGTGACCAGGATGAGAAATATCTCCTACAATATTCTGAGCTTTCTTAAGACAGCGGGAGCTGTGTAATTCCTCCAATGTGAGGAGTGGGCATCCGATGATCTTCTGTGCCATATTGATAACCCGCTGGAGTGATTTCCTCTGAGCCACCGTGCAACTGGCATACCACACACATATGCAGTATGTCAGTACACTTTCTATTACACAATGATAAAAAGACACCAATAGTCTCTGAGTGATGTTATTCTTTCTGAGCACTCTCAGAAAGTACAGTCTCTGTTGGGGCCTTTTTCAGCAGCTCAGAGGTGTTTACACTCCAGGTTAAATTCTCCTCAATATGGACTCCCAACAAACGGAAGTCGGTCACCCTTTCTACACAGTCCCCACTGATGAATAGTGGTTGAAGATCTGTTTTCTTCTTCCTGTAGTCTATTATGAGCTCCTTAGTTTTTAATGTGTTCAGAAGCAAGTTATTCTCTCTGCACCACTCAATCAACCGCTCCACCTCATCCCTATAAGCAGACTCATCTCCTGCTGAGATAAGCCCCACTACTTTGGTGTCATCCGCAAACTTAACTATAATGTTGTTATGATAGGTGGGAATGCAATCGTAAGTATAAAGAGTAAAGAGCAGTGGACTCAGCACACAGCCCTGTGGAGAGCCAGTACTAAGACTCAGATCTGTAGATGTACATTGACCTACTCTAACCCTCTGACTACGTCCGGACAAAAAACTATTTATCCACATACATATAGAATGTGGAAATCCCAAATCCCCTAATTTAACCACCAGTCTGTGAGGGAGGATGGTATTAAATGCTGAGCTGAAGTCCACGAAAAGCAGTCTTGCATAGCTTCCCCGCTGTTCCAGATGTGACAGTGCAGCATGAAGGACTGTAGCTACAGCATCCTCTGCAGATTTATTTGCTCGATATGCAAACTGGTGGGGATCAAAACTCTGGGGGGGAGAAGTGATGTGATGTAATTCCGGACCAGTTTTTCAAAACATTTCATCACCACTGGAGTAAGTGCAACTGGTCGATAATCATTAAGACTGGAGATATAAGATTTTTTAGGTACAGGAACTATGGTGGAGGACTTCAAACAGGATGGAACCCTAGATTGAGCCAGAGACTGATTAAAGATCTTGGTAAAAACTCCAGCTAGTTGATCTGCACAGTCTTTCAACACACATCCAGGGATTCCATCGGGTCCAGCAGCCTTCCTCGGGTTGATCGTCCGCAGCATACGCCTCACCTCATACTCCTCTACTTTAAGGATAAAGCTGCTGTGGACTGGGGACTGTAGTGCAGCTTCCTTTGGTGCTTCCACCTCAAAACGACCAAAAAAGATGTTTAACTCTTCTGCCAATGCTGCATCACCCGCTACAACTCCGTTGTTTATCTTGTAGTTCGTAAGTTGCTGGACTCCTTGCCACACTTTCCTGTTGTTATTACTGTCCAGATGCCGCTCAATCCTGTTCTTGTAGTCCAGTTTGGCCTCTCTAATTCCTCTCTTCAGGTTCGCTCGGGCCATACTGTAAGAAGCCCTATCTCCAGACCTGAAGGCGATATCCCTTTCTTTCAATAGTCTCTGGACTTTCTGAGTCATCCAGGGCTTCCGATTTGGGTAGATCCGGATACGTTTGTTCACCATAACAGTGTCTATGCAGTTCCTAATATAACACATAACACTGTCTGTGAAAATCTCCAAATCTTGATGTTCAAAAAACATCCCAGCTAGTCCTGTCAAAGCAGTCCTGAAGCTGCTGAGATGCACCAATTGACCAGCTTCTCACAGACTTTATAGTGGCAGGAGCAGTTTTCCTGATGGGGACGTATGCAGGAACCAAAAACAAGGACATGTGATCAGACTGGCCCAAATGTGCTAATGGTCTAGCTCTGTAGCCCAACCTGATATTTGAATATACCTTGTCCAGTGTGTTAGATTCTCTAGTAGCACACTTGACATGTTGATACAGTTTGGGGAGTGCTGTTTTCAAATCCACATGATTAAAATCCCCTGCTATAATGTGTACCGCGTTTGGGTGTGTGCTCTGTTGATGGTTAATACTATCATATAAGAGTCCAATGGCTGAGTTACTGTTTGCGTCCGGTGGAATATAAACTGCTGTAATCATGACAACAGAGAACTCTCTTGGTAGATAAAAGGGCCTACATTTGACAGTCATGTACTCCAAATCTGGAGAGCAGTGTCTGTCCACGATCACTGTATTTGTGCACCACTTATTGTTAACATACACAGAGAGACCTCCTCCTCTACTTTTACCAGAGTCCTTTGTTCTGTCATGACGCTGTGCCGTGTAACCTGACAACCCAACCACTGAGTCTGGAATGCCTTCATGAAGCCACGTCTCTGTAATTAACAAAATGCAACTATCCTTCATGATATTATTACTTACAACCTGAAGCCTCAGTTCATCCATCTTGTTTGCCAAGGACCTTGCATTTGTAAGATAGAGACTGGGAAGTGGTGGTTTATGTGGTTGTTTCCGTAGTCTAGTCAGCACTCCAGCTCTGCAGCCTCGCTTCCGCTTCCTCTCTTTACGCCGCCTCCACCTCCTCCCCATAGGGATAACAATCCATGGAGAACCGGGGGTTCTTGCTATGCTCTCTGGGATGTTGTGTAATCTAAGAAACTCAGCTGTAACACTCTGCTTGTAGCACACTCCTATCTTGAGAAGGTCTTGCCGGTTGTAAAGTTTGTCCGCTGAACAAAATGTACACAAAAAAATAAAAAAAACATCTCATACACAAAGAACCACACAAAGTACCGACATGGAAAGCACTGGGCTGCAGCAACTATGTGCGCCACCATTTCCGGAGTTGTTAAAATAGAGATAAAATGGAGAAGAATGGGGTTTTTTTTTTAAAAAAAAAAGCCAGTCAAATTTGGTTTCCAGACTCACTGTGACCACCAGGGAGTAGCTATATTCCAGGGCATTGAGGCTGTATATTTCTCCTGTATATTTCTTAAGGTTGTTAAATTACTTGAAGTTATTCAGGTTGAAAGACAATAAATCTTGCTTTATGGCCTTGTGAGTTCTTAAAGTCCTCCTTTCTTCCGCTGCCAAAAACAACAACGGGGGAGCTTGAAGTCTTCAAGGTCAGCTCTCAACTTGCCTGATTTCTCTGCAGCAGCTTTTCTCCCGTAGTGCTCCAAAAGATTAGTGGAGCAGTAATAATAATATAATAATGTTCCAAGATAAGTAATACAGAAATAATTAGTATGAGACAATAAAAACCAAGTGAGGACAGGGAACGGAGCACAAAACGCTGTGCCTCCCTGAAAACCGGAACCGGAAAGACCCTTACCTGGACGGTGACTCCTTGAGAACCATAGTGTAAGAGCTGGTGATCTTGAGGCTGGACTACTGCAACACACACTACATGGGGTTGCCCTTGACTCTGCTCCGGCGTATGCAGCGGGTGCAAAATGCAGCAGCCAGGCTGGTGGTGGGTGTGCCTCGTCACGACCACATCACCCCAGTCCTGGCTCGCTTGCATTGGCTTCCCATTGGGTCCCGGATCAGATTCAAGGTCTTGGTTTTAGTTTATAAAACCCTCCATGGCTTGGGACCAGACTACCTGTCAGAGCGGATCGCCCAGCGATCAACCTTGGCTCGTCCAATCCAGTCGGCGCGGGCACACTCGCTTTGGGTGGCCACC
Source organism: Phrynocephalus guinanensis (assembly GCA_037367245.1). Lineage (NCBI taxonomy): Eukaryota > Metazoa > Chordata > Lepidosauria > Squamata > Agamidae > Phrynocephalus > Phrynocephalus guinanensis. The sequence goes on along the minus strand of CM074737.1, from coordinate 113,250,369 downwards.
CCCAGAGAGGCCCAGAAAACTTCCACCAGGAACCAGGCCTTCTCGGTGGCCGGCCCGACTCTGTGGAATCATCTACCTAGCGAAGTGCGCTCTGCAGAGTCCCTGATGGCCTTTCGTAGAGCTTTAAAAACCTTGCTCTTTCGAGAGGCTTTTGGTGACCTGGTTTAGTTTTTTTTTCCCTCCGCCATATGCTTAAGTCTAACTTAATTGTTGTTGTCTGTGCTTGTTGTATATTGTTATTTTGGCCGAATTGATCGGCCCGTTGTTAGCCGCCCAGAGTTCCTATGGGAAGATGGGCGGGATAGAAATTCTATAATAAATAAATAAATAAATAAAATACATTCCAGGCCTTTAAAGTCTCTCTCTGATGCTCAGGTTTTCTAATTATAGTAGTTCTACCATATCTGTGTCATCAGTACTCACTCATCCGCTGCCTGAACAAAATGAAATAAAATAAAAACAAACACACACACACACACACCAGAAATACATGTTCCCAAAGTATATTACCAGGAATGGCTGCTAGATGGAACTAAACCAGGGCATTCCATTGAAAAATTTACTTAAACAGAGACATCCCCATTTCCAATAGTTTCTTTTCTTAAACTGAGTTTTTCTTTAACTGAGGCGTTTTTAAACTGAGTTACCACTGTACTTTATATTTTGTATTTGTACCTAAACCCTGGGATGCTCACTACAGGTCAGACCCTGCTTGAATGAAAGCTAGTCTGACATTGAAATATATCTATTTAGACACTCTCTCCATTTCTTTCATTACTGTAGTCATTTATTCAAGTTGTGTTTGTTTTGTTACTGATTTGAAGGGTGTTCTTTCATTTCTATATCCTTCAATATAGAAGCTGCCATAGAAATTGCAGGCAAGAACCACAACGACAACAACAACAACAAATGGGCAAACACCATCCTGATTTCAATAAGAGATATTCCCAGTCTTCTGCTTCTTGCACCGTCTGGGTTTCCCATCCTATTGGCACAATATTTTCAATTTCCATTGACTGTACACCATAAAAGCATCAGATTTGCCAGATTTCAGACAAACTGGGTGAACCATTAGCCCCCTTTGAAGCAGTTGGAAGGGTACATATAGTCAGCAATTCCCACTGTGTAACTTTTTTTGGGATCCGTATAAACTGTTACCGCAATCTTTTGATGGAAAGGAATGAAAAACCAACATGACAGATGCATTTAAATTTGGACTGAATTTGTTTGCTTGCATTGTCATTTGTTTATGTAATGAAAACAAATGAAACAAAAATAGGTTGTTGGGTTTTCTTTAAATTTGTTTTCAAAATTTCATTGAAAGCAGGCATACTACTTGTTCTAAGACACAGAGGCAGTTTCTCTTTACTAATACCTCTGTTTGGTAGCGCTTCTGGGACAGGTTCAAAGATCTAATTTGGAAGTGATATGTAACAGGTGTAGGCAGATCCCATGCTTCTTTTGTTGCTGTTGTTGCTGTTGCTGTTGCTGTTGCTGTTGCTGTTGCTGTTGCTGTTGTTATATCATCCTGAGGGCCTCTAGATTAAATTAGGAACAAAAATGGCAGTGCTTGAAAGAGCTTGGAGACTTAATTTGTAAAAGTTTAAAACTCATCACGACTTCCCCCACGTGCTCCTGAAACAAACAAACAAATACATAATTAAATCCAATAACTAAAACATATGCTTGTGTTCAGATTGGATGATCACATGGAGATAATGGATTATTTCAGAGTCAGTGTCCACACTGGCCCTCAGTCTGATGTAGTTCTGTATGCAACACAGCTCACAGCCCCTGTTTCCATTGGCCCTGCCTCTTGCTGTCCATAAAGTGCAACCACCTACATACATACTGTAGTAACACAGCAGTCTGCAGCAGTTTGTTGGAGTTGTTTCTATTTCATATCAGTTTTTTCCTACTTTTCTCTCTCTCTCTGCTTGTACAGAGACAATCTTGTGCTAATCTTGTATGGGGTGATAAAGTGAGCTAGCACTAAACATAGCATTTTTTAAATTAAAAGTTAATTCAGGATGACTAAGGAGAAAGATCATTGGAGTGGATGTTCTGCTGTCCAAAATGTTCATGCCCAGCTTAGTATATAATATGAAAACCAATCACCATCATTCCATCTTTTTGTTTTGGAGAATGAAAAAACTGATCATGTGGAGAAAAATCTGTTCATATTACTCTGGCTTGAAAAAAGTAGAAGCCCACGAGGGAGGAGAAAAACATTTCTCAGCAGCAGGAACAAAATCAATAAATTAATTAAAAAATAAAAATAAATAATGAATGAATAATGAATAATGAATAATGAATAATAAATAATGAATAGAAATAATAAATAATAAATACATTAATTAAAATTTAAAATTAAAAAAGACTCCCTGTCAAAAAGCAGGGAAGAAAGACAAAAGTGTGCTGCTTAAATCATCATCATCATCATCATCATCATCATCATCATCATCATCATCATCATCATCATCATCATCATGCTAGTTATACCACCCCATAGCACTTAGAACACTCTCTGGGTGGTTTGCAAGGAATTATGGAGGCTATCCATTGCCTTCCCAAGAAGCTGTGTGCTCATTTTACAGACCTCAGAAGGATGGAAGTCTGTGTGAACCTTGAGCTGAATTGAACTCCAGGTTGTAAGTTTTGGCTGCAGTACAACAGGTTAACCATGGCACCACAATATAGGGGTTTAGCACTGATAATGTTGCTCCTTAAATATGTTATTCACCCTCAAAGCCCTTTTAGGATCCAACAGGGTGGGTTCTCCAGACGTTAGGGCTTCAGGTGGCTTCCCAAGGAACTCTTCAGCTTCATCAAGCCCGTTGGCAAGTATGTGCTCATGACTTCGCAACTTTGAGGATTCTAGCCCAGAAATTTCAAGAAGGAGGAAGATGCTTATCTGGTAAGCAAAGCAAAGTGTGCTGCTTATATATCACTCCACAGTGCTTAAAGCTCTCTCTGGGTGGATTAAAATTTAATTATGCAGGCTACACCCAATTGAAAGCTGGGTAATCTGTTCAATGACTACAGAAGAATGGAAGGCTGAGTTAACCTTGAGCCAGCTACCTGAGCCTGTCAGGATGAAACTCAGGTTATGAACAGAGTCTAAAAGTGCAGTAATATACTTTAACCACTGCACCACAAGGCTCCTTATAAGCCATACCAGGCCTCCACACTGCTGTTCTGAACTTTATGCAGCTCAAAACTGATATTTTCAGATCTCTAATATTTGAAACGTGTTTGTTAGGAAGTGGCCAAGAACACAAACTTCTCTAGATTGTGTTACACAACAACAATCTAAAGCCTATTGGAAGCTCACACAAGCAAACCATGGAAGTTAACAGTACCTTCTCGGTCATGGCATTGAGAAGGATGCTGTGACACATAAAGTACTTACATAGAGGATTCAACTCTCAGTGAACAATCAAAGCATTGGCTATTGAATTTTCTTCCATTTTTATAAAAAAAATATAGTGTAAATAATTGGCTCTATTTTCCGGATGATTTCAATTCATGAAATAGTTTATCTGTTCTGGAATGGTGCCATCCCTTTGGATGTATGGATGAAATTATGAGTGAAAAAAATATACCAACCATGATAAATGTAGCTCTCTTATTCAATAGATCAGACCACTGATCTCCCTTGCCCTTTGTATTTTAAGCGACACTTTGTGAAATTAAAAGTGCCTGCAGCTTGAATAAAATGCAGAGAAAAACCAGCATTGCTATCAGCGAAAAGAATCACATTAACATGGAAGAGAGTAGATCTGAGCCATCTGTTGCAGAGTGGTTGAATCAATATCTGGCTTAGTGGCATATGAAAGAGAGACATACAGTTCAGACTGCAGAAGAGGGCTGATATTTCGGATGACATCTGGATGCTTTTATCAATGATATAAACAGAAAATCCGGGGGAACAACAAATTGTTAGTCATGAGGCCTTTAAATATCGACAGAGACAGAATTATAAAATTAAAGCAGGTTTCTGGCCAAAAGTAATGTGTGTGTATACATAAATTAGGGCCCTGGCAACAAATCTGAGGGGTTATGAGTGAAATAGAAATGAGGCCTCTTAGAAATAGAACCAGCACAGACATTCCGGTCTTCCTTGTCTTTTATATCATTAGTCAATGAGTTTTAGAGCTGTTTATGGGTCTCTCCTCCCCTCCTGCCATTTCAATGCTTTGGAACAGATCCTGATTCGGTCCTCAAAATCTCCTGAAGCTGAATCAATTCAGAAATTTAGATTGCCAGCCTTCTTGTTGACTTGCACTTGGAAAACAAAATGGCTTCAGAATAGCCATTTCTTTATTTAAGTGAGGAGAAATACAGTATGTAGCCATAGTGGAACCTAAATAGGAGGGTAAGCATGCTAACTTTCAGACACATGGCTTTTGAGGTTGGTATAGTAGACATTTTTAAAATTTGCTCTTTTCAAAAAACAAGTGCCGTTCTTAAAAAGCTGTACTTGGCTTTGTTTTTTCATGAAGCTTTGCCCTTTCTCTGTTTTCCTAATACTGGAGCACCTTTACAGAGCCCAAGTTTACAACTAAAGAACTGAAAGCAAGAGGCAGGGTGAGGGACAGGGGACGGGCATAAAATAAGTTTCACAATCCAAAATTCGCAAATGTTTCTCAAGATGAACAGATTATACCACACACAGAGATTAGAAAAATAAATGGAGGGTTTAGCAAAGGTGGAGTCATATAAAGAAAACGAGATACAAATGAATTTTAGACTATAATTGTCACATCTGTGTTCTCAAATGTCTTTGATTTAACTTCTCCCAATGCTGCTAAAATAACAAAATAATGAAAAAGAAATAACTTTAGTGACTTCACACCATCTCTCACCCCACTGGTGTAGTCACAGTTCTCAATTAATTGGTTATTGATCAACGATTTCAGACTTGAGGGTATTGGGTTTTAAGGAAGCATATTTTCTGGTATGGGGAAATGGTTGAGAGGTGCAGCAAAAAGTAAGTGACCAAGTATGAAAAAGTAGAATGGAAATGTTAGTATCTCAGTTTACATTCCAAGTCAGAGAAGAACTTGGAAAGTGTTTTGTATTACATAAATGTAATTTGGGATAGCAGAATGACTTTTGTAAAGATAGGATTTTTCCTGTTATTCTGAGAATAAGCAAAAAATAAATAAGAAAATACAGTTTGGGAAGAACATACACTTTCTCTGGGCTGCAAAGACTATTGTCCCAATTACTGGCCAACTGAAGTACTAGGCATTGTTTTAGTTTAGTAAGTGAGACTAAATATATAACTAGCTGAACAGCAAAAGCATGGTGAACCTTGGAAAGAGCCCCCTGTAACATCAATGCAGATGTGTATGTATACTGTTGGTGATTTTATAAATGATGAACTGCATATGTGCAAATATTATCTACAGAAACAGATTCTTCATCGTTTCAAGTACATTGACCACAGCTGTGCAAGTTAAATAAGAAATGTGCCTCTCTTTCCCCATCAATTCAGTTGTATGACCATACAAGCTTTATTCAGTACCCAGGCTCTCCTTCGGGGAGAAAGGCAGCATAGAAATAAAGTTTATTATTATTATTATTATTATTATTATTATTATTATTATTATTATTATTATTATTATTATTATTATTATTATTATTATGTCCATGAAGATTCTCAGTCATTCAAGTGAGGTTATCCAGAAGTTGAGCCATGGCAACTGGATTTGTTTTCTTGTGAGATAAAATGTTTTGCTACTCATTCAAGTAGTTTTGTCAGACTGGAATGTTTCACTACTCATCCAAGTAGCTTCCTCAGACTGAAATGTTTTACTACTCATTCAAGTAGCTTCCTCAGACTGAAACATTTCATTACTCATCCAAGTAGCTTCCTCAGACTAAAACATTTGGCTACTCATCCAAGTAGCTTCCTCAGACTGAAACGTTTTGCTACTCATCCAAGTAGCTTCCTCAGACTGGAACATTTTGCTACTCATCCAAGTAGCTTTCTCAGACTAAAACATTTTGCTACTCATCCAAGTAGCTTCCTCAGATCGAAAGGTTTTGCTACTCATCCAAGTAGCTTCCTCAGAATAATGAACCAACTTAAGTAGCAAAATGTTTCACTTTCATAATAAAACAAATCTAGTTGCCATGACTCAACTTCCGGAGTACTGACATATGTAAATAAGCCCTTAGATCTAGTCTTGACACTAGAGATGGGCACGACTTGAAAAAATTTTTTTTCGAGTTGTCGTTAGTCGGGCCGGTTCCGTTTCGGCTCGTTTCCGTTTTTCGCGAAAATTTGCAAAAATTAGTCGGTTCGTTTTTTCGTTTTTTCGTTGTCGTTAGTACTGGTTTGGGGAGGGGGTAGCGGGCTCCTGGAGGGAGCTGCAGGAGTCAGCCAGAGCCACAAGTGACGGACTGGCAGACTCTTTGCACCCGCTGTGTCTCATGTACTTGCATGTAGTGCAATGCAAGTAGATCTGGCTTAGGGTTAAGACGGCTTAGCGCAACGGCTAGGGTTAGGCTAGTTACGGGTGAGGTTACGGTGAGTATTGGGGTGCATCTGGGTGCCTCTCTGACCCACTTAGAAGGACAGTGTACTGGCGTATGGGTTAGGCTTAGGGTTCGGGTTTGGGCTACGATTAGTGGGCTGTTTATGCCCGATTGGCACATCCCAGAAGTCTCTGTGGTCAACCTGGCCAAGTGGCCATGCGATTGGTGGAAAATTTGCATGGTCTACTCCCATGGGAGAGCCCATCATTGCGAATGCGCAGGTGTAAAAAAATAAAATAAAATAAAATAAAATAAAATCAACGGATACTTTTTTTGCAAGAAAAACCCACTGCTGCTACTGTAAAAATTCAAGCATTTAAAATAGCTAATTTCCGCATGTTTCTGTGGTGCTTTGGTGGGGTTTTGGGCAACAATTTCAAAAAAAATATTGCGGTCGCCATTTTGGATCCCCCCCACCGCATGGCAAATGGATGCGCCCTCCCAGCCTGGTACAGTCAGCAAAACCTGGCCATGCGATTGGTGGAATGGCTCCAAAACTTTGCATGGTCCACTCCCATGGGCGAGCCCATCATTGCGAATGCACAGGTGTAAAAAAATAAAATAAAATAAAATAAAATAAAATCAACGGAGACTTTTTTTGCAAGAAAAACCCACTGCTGCTACTGTAAAAATTCAAGCATTTAAAATAGCTAATTTTCGCATGTTTCTGTGGTACTATGGTGGGGTTTTGGGCAACGATTTCAAAAAAAATATTGCGGTCGCCATTTTGGATCCCCCGCACTGCATGGCAAATGGATGCGCCCTCCCAGCCTGGTACCAGCAGCGCAGCAGTAGCAATAGCCAAGGAGAGGGGGGTGGGGACCCCCCCCCAAATAAAACACCCTTCTGGCCTGGTAGGTGCCCTCAGACAGTTTTCGCCTACTTTTAGGGCCGGGAATCGGTTTTTTTTTTAACTTTTAAAAACTTTTTTTCTGTGCCGCTTGGCATTGCGCGATGCAAGTAACGAGCACGACAAATCAGACCAAATTGTTCGTTCGTCGGTTCGAGCTCGAAGTCTGGGGCAGTGATTCCCGTTACCGTTTCCGTAGAGTAACGGAAACGAGTAACGGAAACGGAAACGGGAATACCGCTAAGTCGTGCCCATCTCTACTTGACACCACATACATAAGCAATGTTACCTATCTGCTTTTGAGGGTTTTGTTTTGTTTTGGGTGGAGGATCTTTCAATCATGTGAAAAATAGTCTATGAAGAAAGCTGGCAGGAAAAGGAATTGATTAAACTGCAATTTGGTTTTGGAGAGGAGATTTACTGATACCATGAAGCACCACAGAGACAAATATGTGACTCCTAGAACAAATAAAGCCTGAATTCTTGCTAGAAGCTAAAAACGACTAAACCAGAGCTATTGTACTTTGGGTGAGATGTCTCACCACCGGAAAAGAAATTATTGTCATAATATGTAGATTTGACAAAATATATGTAATGTATATTTAACAGATTGAACAGAGAATTTGTAAAATGGAGTCAGTCAAAAATGCAGTGTCATGATGTTAGCCACAAATGCAAGACATTAGAAATCAATAGCAGGTTAAAGTGATTTAGCACAGGTGGAATAGTTAATGACATCATGGTGTGTCAGGATGTGATTGGTTAAAATCATGTCTGATGAGTTCCAAATGTGTATAAAGGAACTGGCTTGTATAATGGAAAATTGGGACTGTTTATGGTGAGAAAACAGTACCCCACGCTATGTTGATTTGTATATATGTTATTGCTTGGTGTTATGCTGTTGTTATGTTGCTGTATATCTGCTGTATATATTCAATATAAGAGTTTTATTCTAAGTCATGTTTCTTTGTCTCTCCGTTTCTAAGTTCTGATAATACTTATTGCAATTATCTACACTTTATCTACATGCTACTGCTGCTAAACTCATTTTTTCTCTGCTATACACATGTACAATTGTGTGTATTTCTTTTCATAATCCCTTTTTGTTTGATAATTATAGTATGAAAGGTGGAAGAGAGTTGGGAAAGATGCCAACATATGACATGGATTATAACAGTAAAGGATGTTGTGGCCTTGAGTTTGCAAGTTCATAGGTCTTCAGTTCATCGAGTTGCCAAGTCCAAGGTGACGTGGTGGCCTTTAACAGGGACACACTACTCCTTGGACCTTACCTTTGCATGTTCTGGTTAACTTTTTTTAAAACTTCCTGAAGGCAAAGAGGAATTTGGAAAAGGTTGCAATGGCATCATTCAGCTTTTCAAGCCTATTTTGAATACACGGGCATTGAAATGAATACCAAGCGCTGTGGGTATGTGCCCTGTCTGCATTTCACACTGAGTTCACTTTGCAATTCATTTTTAGGGGATTAAATTGAAACAGCTTTAAAGAAATTTTAGTAACTGCTCTTACTTCATAATCTCTTAATTATCTTGAAACTCAATTGAATAGTGTTTAATATTCCAGCCTATCTTTGCCTCTGGTTCTCTAGACAAAATCACTATGCCAGACAAATAAAAGACCCAACATTTTCACTTTGCTATCTCAAGTAGTTTTCAGTTGTTGTCAGTTTAATATCCCACCCTACATTTCCACACTTATTTTATTTTACACATATGAGTAGCCCTGCTGGGCCCTATGGGGCTTCTCTTGGTGTGTGGAAGTATAATTTTTGTGCATGGCATTTCGGAGATTAGCATCTCAGATGGGTTTCAAACGCCACATATACCTCATGGCGAAACTTGCAAAAATTGCCCCACAAAACTATATTATTCTCACCCAGTCATTTGCAATTGTTGAAATGCCCCCCTCCCTCTCACCTTTGAACAAGCTAGCATCCTTAAAATGGGCTAGAATGTGGGAAATGGTGCTACCATCACTACATAGCCTTTAATTTTCCGGTAATTGGGATAATTACCTGTGAACACCCTAAGAGCTTCATTTGGGTGTGTTGGAGGCAGAGATCATTCTGGAAGAGGCATACTGCTGGAGTTTCTGTGTATGGTTTTGGGCCATCAAGTTGGGATTAACCCTAAAAGGGTTTTAAAGGTAAGCGAGGTGTTTAAAGAATGGCTTGACCAGTTTCATACCTCACTGAGTTTCCATGGCAGAGCTGCGGGATCGAATCCAAGTCTCTTGAACTTTAGTTCATTATCATTACTCTTTCCACTACACCACACTGGATACCCAAAGTTTCTGTAGATGAAATAAAATCTCTCTCTCACTCTGTCAACATTTTAGGCTCAAAGAAGCAATGTTTGGCTCTGGAATTTTTTTCCCATTGGAATTTATGCTGTGACAAATTCACTGGTCAGTCGAGATACAGTTTCTTCTCAAGGATTGAAGCCTACAGAAGCTGGTGGTTCTCATTTGAGATGGTGGGGGTTCATGAATCCATTTCAGTTTTGGTTTGGCTTTAATGGAGTCCCTGAAGGTGTTGATCCCCTTTTGACCATGTTAGCCACAGGACTCTGGTCTGCAGTCGAAAAATTATATATCCCAAATTCTCTTTGTACTGGAATGGTAATACAGCTTTTGATATAAACATACATATGGATGTAACATTCTTTCTACATCTTGATGGTGGTGAAACGCCCTAGAAAAAAAGGACTTATGTCAAAATCCTTTGGAATTTAACAATAAATTTTCATGCACCTCAGCACCTGGGATCTTCTCTTGATCTCTTCTTTTTCTTTGCCTGTGATGTTGTCCCATTTTGGTTCTGTGTTTTAGTGAAGCCATGTAAAATCTTCCTTTAATTGGGATGTCTGTGGCACATCTATCACCAGGAGGGAGTGGTGGAGATAGGGGTGACGGTGGTGATGCAGGCAAACTCAAAACTTTTTGCTAGCTAAGGCAGAGCAACAAATGGCAGCTGAAATCCTGACTCAAAACATACCCATGGGGTCCTCAGCAGTGGACATGTACTGATAGTCAATTAAATCATGTGCTGACATTTTCTATCATCTTCCTGGCAATAGGTCCAGCCTCCAGCCTCAATGGGCTTCTTAGCAAAACAAACCCCTTCTGAGCCTAGTGTAGCACAGAGGTTAAAGTGCTGTACTTCTGCCACAACCATTCTCATGACCTGGCGTTCAATTCCAGGCAGCAGGCTCAAGTTTCAATCAGCCTTCCATCCTTCCAAGGTTAGTAAAATGAGTACCCAGCTCACCGGGGGGTGGGGGGTGGAGGGGGGCAATGTGTAGCTTGCATAATTAACCTGCAAACCAACCAGAGAATGCTTTAGGCACTATCGGGTGGTATATAAGGAGTACGTTTTGCTTGGCTTTTTTACAGGGGCACCTTGCTTCCCTCCTGTTTTACTTGGGAACGGCATGTATTATTTCCCACAATGTAGCAAAGTCCCCAAAGATGCCTCAGGCTAGAGGACTGTATTATAAAAGGGTCCACAATTTATATTTTTGAGATTATTTTGGGGTGACATGATGTCAGGATGCTGTTGCGTAGTGGGAAATGTAAAATGGCTTCTTATACATCTATGTGGTGCCTTGGGGTCATCTCTAACAATCTCTGCTGGGGCCCTGGCATGAGTGTGAATTCACTTGTTCCCCAGCTTTCCCTTGACTGCAACATGACATCCGCTTGTTTGCTTTAAGTACAAACTTCACCTTATAGTTCTGAGGATATCTGTTTTAATTGTTGCTGATTAGGAGCGAAAATATCTCTGGTTAGTTCTGGTCCAAGCATTTACACAGTCCAAAAAAACCACCTGCCCACATTTGTTGTTGTTGTTGTTGTTGTTGTTGTTGTTGTTGTTGTTGTTGTGTTGTTGTTGTTGTTGTTGTTGAGTCGTTCAGTCATGTCCGACTCTTCGTGACTCCATGGACCAGAGCTCGCCAGGCCTTCCTATCTTCCACTGCCTCCTGGAGTTTGGTCAAATCCATATTGGTTGCATCGATGACACCATCCAACCATCTCATTCTCTGCCATCCCCTTTTCCTTTTGCCTTCAGTCTTTCCCAACATCAGGGACTTTTCCAAGGAGTCCTCTCTCCTCATGAGGTGGCCAAAGTATTGGAGCCTCAGCTTCAAAATCTGTCCTTCCAGTGAACTTTTAAATGGTTACTAGTTACAATTCCTATTTCAAATCTTCCAAAATAGTGATTTCGGTGTTACGGTTTTAAAAAGTAATCCCATTTCTTGAAAGCAACTAAAATATTTTACTGTTTTCTACAGATGCCATATCAGTCTGGAGAGCAACATCATGTAACATTTTAACATCTTCTTTGGAAGGTTCATATCCCCTGCAGTGGAGGTAGGCTGGGCTTTTGATGGAGTCACGGGTATCTTAGGACCCAAGGATCCCTTCCTATTTCTTCATAGGCCAGTTGAAACCAGCAGTGAAGCCATATGGTACACTCTCTTCAGGCAGAAAAGCATGGTTGCTTTTTTAGCAAGAGTACCCATGAAATACTCAGAGCATACTCAGAGTATCCATGGAAATAGATCTTGGTACCTCTAGAGCTAAAGTTTAAAAAAGTATGTAAGATAAATTCCAGTCTTTTAATATTTGGGGGGAAAATCCATATGGGGGCTGCAATGAACATCTGAGGAAGCAGTTTATCTTTCTACCACCATTTTTTCCACCTGGACCAGAAGAAAAATATTATATAACATAGGCGGATACTTCAGTGGACAGAGTTGCAGATTCTAAAGGACCAGACCACATTCCTGAACTCCAAGGTATTTATGTGAGTTGGTCTTTTCAAGCAATTTCCTGTTCCGCTGCCATCTGTACAATATTTCTTTCTCCTTTCTCCAATAACATTTTTTTTTGTTTTGATTTGGTGTGATTTACCGGGAGAGGTTCCTTGGCACAATAAGTGCTGACGGCCCTTAATAGTCTTCCCAGCCCCACGTGAATGTAGCTTGAATATTGTGTGTGGCTTCTAAAGCCAATTTTTCCTCACCCTTCCTAGCTGAAAACAGAAAAGGCTGCTGTTTGTACAGGGTGGTTTTCTTTATTTGAACACCAGCAATCTTGCAAGTGCAGTAACCCTCGAGAGACTCTCTCTCATTTGTCTGTGTATGATTAAATTTTGAAAGAACAAATCAAGGACAAAAAAAACCTGAGACTGGCAGTTCTGGCAGTAGAATTTTGAGTGTCAGTGTCTGTGGCAGTAAACCTTCAAAATCCACCTAATGCAGCAAATAGTACCTACTTTCACATTCTGTAAGGAAGCCTCTGACATCCATTGAATTTACTTGCCAGTTCTAGCTATTCTTGCCGGCACAATGTTGTTTGTTACACAGCTCCTTGAAAAATGAAACTCAGGGTCTCGCTAGTATATGCACTGAGCTTCTCTTTTTGTATTCTAGTGAGTGCTGCTATGCAAACATTGGAAAACAGAAAACATATAACTAATAAATACATATTTATTCACTGAATTTTTTTTATATTACCTTTTTCCTTAAGAAGAGCCCAAGGTGACTTACACCATTAAAAAAGACAATATTTACTAGCTAAATATAGTAAGCATATGGATATCTGAAAAAGAATTAAACATATATTATGCTAAAACTGGTAAATAAAATCAATACTAAAACACATTTAAAATAACAGAGCACAGCAATCCATTTTTAAAAAGCCCTCAGACCACCAGTCATTGAGGAGAATCCAGCCTGAATTTCCTGCTATCCTCTTTCTTCCAGAAGGACAGCAAAGATGGGACCAGCCTGGCTTCCCGTGGGAGCGAGTTCCAGAGTCTGGGAGCAGTGACAGAGAAGGCTCTGGTGGAACTGAGAAAAAAAGCCACCACCCCCTTTGTATTTTGATGCTTACGTAGGCTCATAGTGGGAGTTGTGTTCAAGTACAATTGTATGTTCTAAACTGTAAAGAGATGTATCAGCGAATAGACAAATCTGTTGATGTTTGCTCATGTTTTTTAAAAAGAGGAAGATTTTAAAAGTAAAACCAAGTCATTACATCACAGTCCGGGCGTCCATTAGAAGCCATAAATGGCCACAAAATGACAGGTATTTCTCTGTATTGTCACCCATCTAATTTAGAAGGACTTTGAATGAGGCAGCCAGAAACAACAAGCTCCAAAATTCTTCACCAAGAGTAGCCAGGTTTGTTTTCTGCCTGTTCCCCTTTTTGCCGATTTTTAAAATTAATTAATAATCTCAAACCACATAATTTTAGCTGATAGACTCTCTCTTTGCAGGCAAACTAGTGCTTTTAAAAATGATTTTAAAGAGTAAATTAATTTTAATAATAAAATCTATTTCCATTTTAATATTTGTAACTTCAGGATATTTGCAATTCAAGACTTTTTAATTCTGTTGTTTCTATTCTAAACTCTGATTTGAGATGTTTTGGACCCCAGTCTTGGAACAAAGTGACAAAGAGAAAATATGAGAAGACAGGAAAACAATTTTCTGAAATTATTCAGATATGATCACGGAACAGAATCTAAGTTGTTTTAGTCCAGAGTAGAGATGGATGTTCAACTCAGTGAAATCCCAAATCCTGAACTGAATTGGGATTATTTGATTAGATTTGAGAGACGTCCAATTTGAAGTGAGACTCCCCCAAATTACTCTTATTCCAGATTATCAGGGATAGAGACTGGCCAGCAGAAAAATGTCTGTAAGGAAATGTCATCAAATGACACCAAACACAAATCGCTTGGATCAGCACAGAACAAGGGCCATTCTAGGGTCCACACAAAAAAACCCTGCACTGGAGCAAATCAGAAAACTAGAAATCAAGGGGGTTTGTCCTATTTTAGCTCTGTTGACACTAGTTCCATTCTTTTATTGTGAAGACAGAGGGAGGCAATATCAGTATTAGAGATGGGCATGGAACGAACATTTTTTCATTTCCGTTACCGTTTGTCATTTCCGTTACATAACGAAACGACAAACGAAAATTGTGATGAAAATGAGATGAAACGAACAGATCCACGAAAATTGTGGTTGTTACATTTCGTTTCCGTTAATGGTGACGCGCAATGAAATGAGCTGTTTTAAATGTTAAAAAAACACCCTGGACATCCCTAAAAACGCAGCGATAATTATTTATATTGTCTGATAATACCTACCAGGGGGGTTGGGGTCCTTAAAACATTTGTTTTTGTCTTCTCCCATCATGATGTATTTTTCTTTTCCCTTTAAAATGGATGTCGCCACCAGCCACAAAATGGAGGCAAGCCATGTGATGTGGGATCATGTTCAACCAATAGCATGCCCAGGTTGCAGACTGGGCGGGCAGGTCTGGCAGCCACAGAGGGCATAAAAAGCTCTGGCAGCCCCCATCCTCCTTGCAGTCTCTGGTGGGAGTTAGGGTGGGATTGCTGTCTCTGCGACTCTAGCTTCAGTCCTGCAGCCTCCCTGTGTGTGTGCGTGCTGCGTACCTCTCAGTGAGTACCCTCCCCTGCCCCACAGTGCAGTCACTCTGTGGCTGCCTTGCACCCTGGGCAACGCCCGCCGCTACCTTTGCAGCCTCCCTGCGTACCTAGTCTATACTGTGTCTCTGCCAGCATCCATTTTTTAGTGTTTTCCCTCTGGTCTGGGGCGTTGGGGGATGCCTGCGCATGGAAATGCTTTAAAAATTGCGCAAAAAGCGGGTAGAAACAACAAACAAAAAAACAAAAAAGGTAACGAAATTTTTCAAAAAATTCCCAACAAACGGAAACGAACCGAAACAGACCTCTCAACGACAAACAAAAAACCGAAATGCCATTTTTTTTGTTTCGTGCCCATCTCTAATCAGTATTATTGGTACAAGGAAAGTTGAATAAATGGTCCGTGGGAACAGGCTCTGTGTCTACTGGCATAAGCTTCATTTTACTCAATTTTTAAATTGTCGGGTACTAAGTTGGACGCAGTGTGTGGTTTATGGAAGATATATTTGGAACCAGGTTCCGGATGATATTTAGAACTTGTCTGAATCACTTGATCAGTGGTCTTATGGTGTCAGTGGTCTTATGGTGTTTCTTCCATTTATGAAGCCACCATCATGACCTCACCCTATAAGAATTTTTCAGACACAAGAAGTACAGTTAGGTTTAAAAAAATTATTTAAAAGAACAGTTTCAACAGGAATTGGCAAAGGCATTAAAAGAAAAATGCAACGGCCACAAAAAGATAGGACAGAGTACTCCCAAGAGACGATTGGTGGGTAGCTGTCATTCCCAAGAAGGTGCTCCAAGCTGCAGACAACAACTTGAGTCTTGCTGGTGCGTCCTCATCCAACCTCTCATTTTTGACCAATTTGATATCTGTTCAGCTCAATTAGTCTATAGTACATCTACCTAACAGTTCTTTCTTGTCCTAGTTTAAGATCCCCATTTCCTTAACAATGTCCTTCTTTTTGCAGTCAAGTTATAAACTTGGAACTGGACAATATTTTGATACTTTTGAACGACTCAGTCTGGTGGAAATACTTCATGACTTACTGCTTAATGACCTTATTCCTTTTTCTGGTTCTCCTTTTTGTGTCATAAAAACAAAACAAAACCACTAGAAGACCATTAATGCTGTATAGAGATGGGCACGACTTGAAATTTTTTTTTTCGAGTTGTCATTATTCGGGCCGGTCCCGTTTCGGCTCGTTTCCGGTTTTCGCAAAAATTCGCAAAAATTAGTCGGTTCGTTTTTTTCTTTTTTTCGTTGTCGTTAGTACTGGTTTTGGGGGGGGAGCGGGATCCTGGAGGCACCTCTGTGGGGTGGGTGCCTCCTCTGGCCCTGCTATAAAGGGAAAGTGGGCTCCTGGAGGCACCCGTGGGTGCCTCCTATCCTCACCCACTACGAAGGGGAAGCAGGCTCCAAGAGACCCCTCTACATGGGGGTCTCCCCTCCTCTGCTGCTGCTGCTGCAAAATGGTATGCAATAGCCATATGGATATGCATACCAGTTGCAGGCTATGAGACCAGTGAGAGTGATAGCATCATGCCTTCCCTGCACAAGGCTCTCGCACCACCATGTCTCACACAGAAGGGAATTGTACTTGCTGCGTGTAGTGCAATGCAAGCAAGTAGATCTGGCTTTAAGGTGGCTTAGTGCAAGGGCTAGGGTTAGGCTAGTGACGGGTAAGGTTACAGTGGGCTAGTGGGTTGCACTTCTGGGTGCCTCTCTGACCCACTAAGAAGACAGTCTGTGACGTATGGGTAAGGAGTCAAGGATTAGGGTTAGGGTTAGGGGGCTAGGGCAGGTTTTAGGGGGCTTTTTGGCACATCCCAGAAGTCTCCATGGCCAAGTGGCCATGCGTTTGGTGGGATGGCTCCAAAAATTTGCATGGTCGTCCACTCCCACATGGCTGGCCACTCGGCCAGCCCATCATTGCGCAGGTGTAAAAAAAATAAAAAAAAAATAAAATCAATGGAGGACAGAGGAGGAGAGGAGAGACATTTTGTTGCAAGAAAAAACCCACTGCTACTGTGAAAAATCTGGCAGTTTATAAATTTTCGCGTGTTTCTGTTGTGTGCTTGCTTGTGTGTTTTTGGACCACGATTTCAAAAACAATATTGTGTTCGCCGCCCCATTTTGGATCCCCCGCCCGCACCGCATGGCATGGCGATATGGCAACTCGAGTCCGGCTGCCCAGGACGGGGGGGAGGCGGGACCCCCCCTCCAGAAACCACCCCTCCGGTAGGTGCCCTGCGCCCTTAGTCAAGCAGGCATTTTTCCGCCTGCTTTTTTGGCCCGGGAATGGGTGGGGGGAGAGTTTAAAAGTTTTTTCCTGTGCCGTCCGTGCCGCTTGCTTGCGCTTTAATTGCGGCGGCCAGCTGCGAGACTGGGCTTTTTGCTGGCTGCGAGCCTGCGGCGAGTCCCACCAGAGCAGCCCAGGACGGGGGATGGGGGGGGAGGCCGGGGACCTCCAGAAACAACCCCTCTGGTAGGTGCCCTGAAGCACGGCAGGCATTTTTTCTGCCTGCTTTTTGGCCGGGAACCGGGTTTTTTTAACTTTTAAAAACTTTTTTTCTGTGCCGCATGGCATCGCGTGATCACGCGATGCAAGGAACGAGCACAACAAATCAGACCAAAATTGTTCGTTCGTCGGTTCGAGCTCGAAGTCTGGCGGAGTAATTCCCATTACCGTTTCTGTAGAGTAACGGAACCGAGTAACGGAAACGGAAACGGGAATACCGCTAAGTCGTGCCCATCTCTCATGCTGTATTTCTTTACTTGCTAAATAACTGTGAAAATCCAACTTAATAGCTGATTATGATTCTACCAGCTATGATTTGTATCTTCTAAACCCATACCCCATACTTAAGCCAGTTCTGTACTAAGCTTCACCTCTGCATTAGACCGTATCTTAACTTTGTATGTCTTTGACTGTATAACCTGTAGCAGTCTGTGTTATCCATGCTTATTTTAAACATACAGTTTATGTATGGTAATTTCTAAGTGTAGTTATCTATGCATTTGTTTAAAAGCAAAAACTTGTCCTAGAATCTAAGTGGAGTTTCAGCTACCCACAAGCACATATTTTTACATGTTCAAGGGAGGATACATCTGTTCTGTCTCCACCAGAACCATATATTCCATGCTTCCTATCCTGCTGGATTTAATATACTTTTCAACCCGAAGAAACACAATCATCACAAGTCAACATCTGCTATCCCTTACCTATCCCCTCCCCCAAGTGAAGCATCTCTTTCAAATCCTTGAACGCCCCCAGCATCATCAATAGTTTGATTACATGGTTAGCACTCTGAAAACTTCGGGAAAGAACAAAGCTTACTGGGAAAATGCATACCTATTATGGGGGGGGGGTCCTTGGTGCAATGACTTGTAGATGCCCTAAGCTCATCCAATCTCGCCTGATTTCGGAAGCTAAGCAGGGTCGGCCCTGGTCAGTACTTGGATGGGAGACCACTGTAGGTGCCTGGAGTAGGAACTGGAAAGCCACTCTAGTATTCCTGCCAAGAAATCCCCATGGACATGGGGTCACAAAGAGTCGATCATGATTGTAATGATGCAACACACACAGGGTTGTGATTGAACATGAATGATTGTATTGACACTAAGAGAATGAACCAAACATGACAAAGCAGGGGTATTTGAACCTTCTGTTGCTGCAGTGTGCTGCCACGTTGCCTCCAATGCATGACAATACTATGAATGAGTGACCTCCAAAATATCCTATCGTTAACACCCTTTCTCAGCTCTTGCAACTGCAAGGCCATCGTTTTCTTTATTTGGACTGCACTGGAGCAGTTACGTAGTACTTCAAGAAATCACTGGTTGCACACAAGGTAGAGTGCTCTTACACTTTCCTGAAATTTGCATGGCATTTCTGGAGTTTAAAAGGCTGAGATTTGAACAAAAATCTTTGGGGCCAATCACTGTGGCAAAATACGAAATGCCAGAGAGGGAACTTGATAGCTGAAATATTAATTAAAGCCAAAACATCTGGAAACCTTTGGGGGATTCACATCAACAGATTCTATATATTTTCCAGGTACCTGACCAAGCCACCCTATGTTCAGGCATGGCAAGGGGAATATGGAGAACCTATAGGCTTGGATTTTCTTCCTTTTTCTTTCAGTCAGCAGCTAGGATGAACCTTCATTATTTATTTATTTATTATTTGACTTTTATACCGCCCATCTAGCCACAGGACTACTCTGGGCAGTTTACAACATAAAATCTCTTCTCAACATAAGAGTAACAGCGTTCAATAACAAAAATACATACAACACAATGCAACAAATTATAACCGAATGATATAAAATAAAATAGAAATAGAAATAATGAAGTGATTGCAGAAATAACAACAATATTAAAGATACGCGGTAGAAGAAGTATAGCATCTTGCTTTGTGTTGAAGAAGTCAGGCAAGGGTATTCTGTAAAATCATGCTTTCAATAGTTTTTTTAAAGGTTTGAAGTGAGGGTGCCAGGTGAATTTCTGGTGGTGGATGATTCCATAAATGAGGAGCAACCACTGAGAAGTCCCTGCTCCTTGTCAGCTTTCCGGGCCTCCCTTGGGGTTGGGACTCTCAAATATCCTGCCTGACGCCTGACTACCATGAGTGATCTGGGCAGATCCTTTTGGGAGATCTCTCTCTCTCTCTCTCTCTCTCTCTCTCTCTCTCTCTCTCTCTCTCTCTCTCTCTCTCTCTCTCTCTCTCTCTCTGTGTGTGTGTGTGTGTGTGTGTGTGTGTGTGAATGTGAATGTGAATGTGAATGTGAATGTGAAGAGGATGACCGAATGTATTGTGCAGGCTTTGCTTGGTTAGACCAGTGGTTCCCCCACCAAATATTCTTGGACTGCAAGGAGATCAAACCTATCCATCCTGAAAGAAATCAACCCTGAATGTTCACTGGAAGGACAGATTTTGAAGCTGAAGCTCCAGTACTTTGGCCACCTCATGAGGAGAGAGGAGTCCTTGGAAAAGTCCCTGATGTTGGGAAAGATTGAAGGCAAAAGGAAAAGAGGATGGCAGAGAATGAGATGTTTGGACGGTGTCATCGATGCAACCAAGATGAATTTGACCAAACTCCAGGAGGCAGTGGAAGATAGGAAGGCCTGGCGAGCTCTGGTCCATGGGGTCACGAAGAGTCGGACACGACTGAACGACTGAACAACAAGAACAAAATAGTTCCCAGAAACCCTGGCCAGCACATCTGGTGGTGAAGGCTTCTGAGAACTGCAGTCCAACAACTATTGTTTGCAGAACCATTATTTTTCTCGCTGCTGGTGCTTGTCTATGCCTTCAGAGTGGGTTATTGCGAAACATGCAGCTTTCTGATTTTGGTTAATCAGTGATGAGGAGCTCTTTGATCAGCTGATTAGGGATCTTCTACATCCTTAACATGTATGTTTCCCTGAGAAGAACTTCAGGAGAGGCAGAAGGAAGAAAGGAATCTGGTAGGAGCTTTGCCTACAATCTCAAGGTACACTACATTTCTAAAGTTGATGGTGCTGCATAGTACACACCATCCCAGTAGAAAGCCCTTTGTGTGAACCACTGGTTCAGCTGCATAAATGTTCTGTGGGTGCCCCTGTTTCCTTTTCCCACTTCCTCCAGTGCCCACTCAGCAAAGGTGTATCGGGGGGGGAGGGTTCATCTGCTCTGGGTGCAACAATCTGGGGGTGCCTGGAGGGGGAGCAGGAGGAGGAAGCCATGCACCCTCCCATCACCCAGCAGTCCTCCTTTCCCCTAAGACTTGGTGACAGCACCCCCTCCACCACCTCCGCCACTGCGCACCAGGCGAGCGGCGAAGCAGGCAGGCAGGCAGGAGCATGGTAGCTGCGGTGCCCTCCTCCTCCTTTTCCTCACCTTGGTGGGAGAGATGTAAGGCGCGCACACACACATGCACACATATACCCATCTGTCCTTCCACCTGCATACATGCACGCACACACACACCCCATGCCTACAGGGGTTGCCACCACCACCACCCCGTTGCTGGGTGGGTGTGATAGGGTTGGGGGCAGGAAGGGCACAAAAATGAATGTTGTCCCCAGGCACTAATAATCCTGGCTACGCCTCTGCCACTCAGAGTTGGAGGTAGGGCAGGAAAGTCTGGAATGCTGCCTCTGAATGGGTGCTCCCGAGAGGAGACAGGGGAGAGAAACTGGGGCTTTCGCAGAGCAGCTGTACATCTGAAGCATGCCTATCTCTAGTTCAGGCCTTGTCTTATTTATATTAAGTCAGTCCAGTCCCAATAAATATGGCAAATACTCCAATGCTGATTTGATGCAATCTCATTTGCACCTGGAGAACGAGTTGTCTTTGAAAAGCATTTTGTTTAAAAGCAGTCTAAATAATTATATTTACACAGAACCCATGTGACATGTATCTCTAACATTCCTCTCTTCCAGACAGAAGAATGGCAGTTGAAAAGTAGGAACTTGCTTTGGAAGACAGTGAAAGTCTGTGAGGGACCCACGTGGAACACAAACGGAAGTCTCCATGTTCCATTGCGTATAAAATGAGACATCCGCTTTGGAGTGGTAGCTTTTGTTGTCTTCCTTATGATTCTCATATCTTCAAAGAAAGCAGCCACCAAGGATTCGGTATCATGCAAATTCAGTCCTCATGTTAATCAGACACAGGCGAGATGATTAATCACTCTCCCCTACAATATTTAGTCGCTGGGTAGCCCTAATTCTTGGCTGTGTTTTTGTACTGTGCCATTTTTTGTGGTCTATATTTGCTGAGGTTTGTTTTAAAAGAAACAAATTCATGGGAAGTAATTTATTTATGAACCACAGAACTTCCATGGGGGAACATTAACAGCAGGGTAACGGTGATTAATGAAGGGAGGCCAGCATGGGGCAACCCATCCAAGGAGTTGCGTGGAGATATGGTGTGACTTATTAGCAATATTCTCTTCAGCTACCTGGGGGAGCATAGAATAGCATGTTCAGAAAGAGGACAGCCCAGGTTCCCTCCCCCTCATTACTGTACTTAAGATGTTGCATTTCCAAGTTCCGTTGCTGGAAAAGTGTCAATCAGTCCATTGCTTCAATTGCTAGGGAGTGCCCCTACCTCTAAATAGAGAAGAGGGTTCTCAGATGGTGGTCTACAGGAGGAGTCAGTTGGTGGTCTACAGAAGGTCCTCTACAGGGAGTCCTGTTGTTATCTGATTGGCTGGGGTGGAATG
This sequence comes from Phrynocephalus guinanensis, assembly GCA_037367245.1. NCBI lineage: Eukaryota > Metazoa > Chordata > Lepidosauria > Squamata > Agamidae > Phrynocephalus > Phrynocephalus guinanensis. The sequence continues at coordinate 113,228,266 of CM074737.1, read as the reverse complement.
GAGGAAAAGTTCACACAGAGTCGCGATGCGCAAGGGCATTTTCACAAGCAGGGATTGTAATGCTATTATCTATTACCCTTTCTTAGGCATCTCTGTTCCCTTCAAATTTAGTTGCAGTCTTTCCAGCAACTAGAGGGAAATGAATTCTTTTTGTCAGCCACAGTGTTAAAAGTCACCCGTTATTATTCATGGCACTTTCAGCTGGAAATAAATAGGACTACTGGTCTGGGTCACTTATAGGGGACATTTAACTCCTCCCTTCAAGAGCTCCCGTCCGGTTTTGGACACCGTTCAAAGTGCTGCTTATAATTAGAGGTTGAAATCTTGTCGCTTAGTGTAGTAAGCCACAACTACAGTAAGCTGATTAAATCAACGGATCCTATGGAACAGTTGGCTCACCAAATCCTTGCAGGTTCAATGGGTCTACTCCAGCAGTGACTTGCTATACCAAGCAAAAGGATTTCCTCCATAAAGGCCAAAGCATCTCTGACCTAAACTCTCTGAAAGACTGAATTCTCCAACACAAGATTGCCTGAGCTTGAGATCCATGATCATATTTTCTCTCAATTTCACCACTTCTTCAAGCTAATTTAGTGAGGACTTGAAATGGGGCCTTCTGTCTGGCTATGTGCAGGCTTTGGGACCCAAAGAAGGCCACGATGACTCCATCTTGGTTGTCCTACTAGCAAGCAAAGACCCTTATATTTAGGCAGGTGTTCAACAACAAAGAGCCTGCTATGGACAGGAAGTTTAGATGGATTGTGCTCTCAATGGGGAAGAAAAAAGTTTAGATCTATCCTCATAAGGTTCCAGCAGGCCATCCAAATTGGACAATGCTGGGAGGGGGCACTTCCCTGTGCCATCAAGTCAATTTTGGCTTATGGTGACCCTTTTCAGGGCTTCCCAGGTAAAGAATACACATAAGTGTTTTACTGTTTCCTTATTCTGGGGTCATTCTGGAAATGTGCAGCTTGCCCAAGGCAATACAGGCTGGCTCTACCCCCAGGAGATGCAGTGGGGAATTGGATTCCCAACCTCTGGCTTTTCAGCCAGATACCAGATACTTTGAAGCTGCACTGTTCTGGCCACCTAAGCACGGCCTCCTTATCTCCCCTCCTGATTGGCCCCGTGATAACAGGCTGTGGGAGGGAGGCGCAAGGGGGCAGCTTTGAAGCCGTGCTGCTCTGGCCGCCTAAACGCATCCTGCTTATCTCTCCTCCTGGGCCTGGGCTGAGGCTCGAGCCCACCGTGTCCCTCGATGGCACTGACGAGGTGTGTGCTCCCTCCATGCAGCTCGGCACAAAAGGACCTCCAGACCAGCACCAGGTAGGAGACATCTCCGCCCCACCATTAACGAAACAAACCTAACTGAACCAATTTTTCTCAGTTCAGTTCAGTTCGTGTTAAATTTGCCCCTAGGGTCGTTATTCGTTTCATTATGTAACAAAACGAATAATGAATAACAAAACAAAAAAATTCATTATGTGCCTATCTCTAGTTGGGAAAATCGATGTGATTGCTCACACATGTTCATGTAAGTGCACAGGATTCTGCTAGTGTAGTTGGCAGAAACATGGAGACTGGGTTGGTGGTAATGGTGGTAATGGTGGTGGTGATAGGTGGGGGAAACACTTTCAACTGGTGATCCCCCCCATAGTCTTTAAAGTCCCTCAGCTCTGAGATTAGTTTGAGCTTTTGCTTTGGAGTCTGACTAAGATAGAAGACAATTTTTAAAAAGGAGGCAGGGGGAGGTAAATTACCCGGCTTTGTGGCACAAAGCATAGCTCTCTGTCTCTTAATTGCTCATGTACTTTCATTCATTGTGACAGTGTTCTATGATGCATTATCACTCTGGCATTTTTATCCCCTCTTAACAGCCTCGGCTCGGTTTAATTTTTGTATATTGCTGCAAATCAGCCTGCTGAGTGCACTGCACAATACGTGACTAATCGGGCTGCTCCCGTCTGACTCAAAAGTTGCCACAAAGGGAGGGGATATTCTCTCACTTTTTCTGTTTTAGGTCCTCTGGACAAGAAGTGCAAAGCCTCCTGCTGTGGGGAAGACCTAATGGAGAACAAGTCTGAACATATTTCTTCTGTGTGGTTTTTTGGTAGTGGGGTGGGGTGGGGTTTGTGCCTTACACAATGATTAAAGTGCTTGGTAATCAAGGTGATACCTCCCATTAAGTAGATTGTAGTGCCCACCTCAGGCAGCAAAAGACTAGGAGTAGTGGTGTCCTGCTCCATTGGAAGAGTTCCATTTATGCTGCACCAAGAAGTCTTAGTCTCCACAGCCAGTCATGCCCCCAAAGCTTGGCTCCTTGGAATCAAGGCCACCAGCACAGGACAGCCCATCCACAATGCTTGCCTATGAGTTTGGACCCACCTCTGAGCCAGGCATTTGGGTTCCATCAGGTGTCAGAAAGTGGACACATAGGGAAGTTTGAAAGCTTTGCTTTTATTAGAAGAGGGCAAGGTGTTGGGTGATGTACATTCCCTTCCCCACCTCCCCAGGCAGTGACCCACTCTACCAGTCAGAACCCACTCTCCTCCTCCTCTTTAAGTGTTTTGACCAATCCCCAGCAGGATCACAGCCTGTCCTGCTTTCTTGTCTGAGTAGACAATCAGCCAAGGAGACAGGACAAGGAAGCCCGTGCCTCTGCTGGAGACTGGTCAAAAGCCAAAGAGAAGGAAGGGAGGAGCGAGCTCCATCTGGTGAGTGGGGGATTTTGCCACGGCAGGTGAGGGAACATACAAACCAGCACAAACATCCAAACTGAGGTTTTTGCCCATCTCTAGTTTCCATTTTTAGACACTGTTAAATCACCTTTGTGATGCCCCTACTGGTGTTTTTAAGATATGTAAGATGTTCAAGATCACATGTACCTTCAGTGACATTGTCAGTCCCCCCAGTGCATTTCCATGAAGAACTTGGCATTTCCTTTCAGATCTCCTAAGTAGAGATGGGCACGACTTAGCGGTATTCCCGTTTCCGTTTCCGTTACTCGTTTCCGTTACTCTACGGAAACGGTAACGGGAATCACTGCCCCAGACTTCGAGCTCGAACCGACGAACGAACAATTTGGTCTGATTTGTCGTCCTCGTTACTTGCATCGCGCAATGCCAAGCGGCACAGAAAAAAAGTTTTTAAAAGTTAAAAAAAAAAACCGATTCCCGGCCCTAAAAGTAGGCGAAAACTGTCTGAGGGCACCTACCAGGCCAGAAGGGTGTTTTATTTGGGGGGGGTTCCCCGCCCCCCTCTCCTTGGCTATTGCTACTGCTGCGCTGCTGGTACCAGGCTGGGAGGGCGCATCCATTTGCCATGCAGTGCGGGGGATCCAAAATGGCGACCGCAATATTTTTTTTGAAATCGTTGCCCAAAACCCCACCAAAGCACCACAGAAACATGCGAAAATTAGCTATTTTAAATGCTTGAATTTTTTAGCAGCAGTGGGTTTTTCTTGCAAAAAAAGTCTCCGTTGATTTTATTTTATTTTATTTTATTTTATTTTTTTTACACCTGCGCATTCGCAATGATGGGCTCGCCCATGGGAGTGGAACATGCAAAGTTTTTGGAGCCATTCCTCCAATCGCATGGCCAGGTTTTGCTGACTGTACCAGGCTGGGAGGGCGCATCCATTTGCCATGCGGTGGGGGGGGATCCAAAATGGCGAAATTTTTTTTGAAATCATTGAACAGAAACATGCGAAAATTAGCTATTTTAAATGCTTGAATTTTTACAGTAGCAGCAGTGGGTTTTTTTTCTTGCAAAAAAAAGTCTCCGTTGATTTTATTTTATTTTATTTTATTTTATTTTTTTACACCTGCACATTTGCAATGATGGGCTCTCCCATGGGAGTAGACCATGCAAATTTTCCACCAATCGCATGGCCACTTGGCCAGGTTGACCACAGAGACTTCTGGGATGTGCCAATCGGGTATAAACAGCCCACTAATCGTAGCCCAAACCCGAACCCTAAGCCTAACCCATACGCCAGTACACTGTCCTTCTAAGTGGGTCAGAGAGGCACCCAGATGCACCCCAATACTCACCGTAACCTCACCCGTAACTAGCCTAACCCTAGCCCTTGCGCTAACCCGTCTTAACCCTAAGCCAGATCTACTTGCATTGCACTACATGCAAGTACGTGAGACACAGCGGGTGCAAAGAGTCTGCCAGTCCGTCACTTGTGGCTCTGGCTGACTCCTGCAGCTCCCTCCAGGAGCCCGCTACCCCCTCCCCAAACCAGTACTAACGACAACGAAAAAACAAAAAAACGAACCGACTAATTTTTGCAAATTTTCGCGAAAAACGGAAACGAGCTGAAACGGAACCGGTCCGACTAACGACAACTCGAAAAAATTTTTTTTCAAGTCGTGCCCATCTCTACTCCTAAGTCTTATTCTGACACTCTCTCCACTACACTGCCACATTAGCTTTCAAATGAGAAATAATATGCAATATGTTGTGTTTCGTTCATATTAAAAATTACAGAGGTACCGTGCCTACACCACCACATTAGTTTTCAAATGAGAAATATGCAATATTTTGTGTTTTGTTTGTATTAAAAATTACAGAGGCACAGTGCTTTCAAAACAAATGTGTAAACACAGGCTGAGGCAACTGTTGGGTTTTGAGGCACCAGTGGCCAAAGAACTGATGATAGATAGTGGTTTAACTGGGGAGTTCAATTCCCCACTATAGCTGGACTTGATGGTACACAGGAGCCCTTCCAACACTACCGTTCTAAAATGGTAAGGATGAGGCTGATTGTAAATCCTGTTGATATTGTGGACCAAATTGTACGAGTTTCAGTCCCTTCCTTGCTGGTAAACAAAGACTCCTTTTTGTGATTCTTGGTGTGCCTGTGTGGGATGTATGCATGCTGACATGTGGGTGAAGACTAGTGAGGGCTTTTTATTTGCCAGGAAGGAACAGACTGAAATTTATGGCTTTACTTGCATTGCACAACAGGATTTTGGCCAATGAAGTGAAGCAAGCAGCCTCTGTTTACCTATGATGCAAAGGAATACTCCAGTGGATCCTCCTTACCTCACTTGGCCTTTCTGGAATTAAAGAGATGGTCCATATAAATTTGAAATGAGAATGGGAGAAATGGAAATGGAAACTGTTGGTCTACTTTGTTCTTGGCACTAAAGGATGACTGAAAGATGACACTCCTACTGAAGCCCAAGAACTGCTCTGGGCAGTTCAGCCCCAGAGATGCTATGGAGGGCCCAGAGATCTCTGGGTGGCTCTAAATATTATCTTGCACTGGTGCTGCAGCCATTTTGTAGAGTTTTAGGGCCAACTGAAAGATTTGCACCGCTGGTTAGGCAGCCTTGTGTTTTCCACCACTTTCACCTTTCGTTTCTTTGTTGCTCACCCTAGTTTATCAAACGATCCTGATCCTGATATAGTATTCTCTTTGAACTGTTGCATGAGGCCATTTTGTTGGAGCCGTGGAGCATGTTGCTTTGCCTTGCCTTGCTTATTAGGCAGCCCATTTGTGTTCCAGAACAGGGGTTGCCACCTTACAAAAAAGATACACTGTTTTGTCATTCTGAAAGGTTTCAAACCGTTTCAAAATGAAACGAAACGGCAGACAGCATGTCATCCAAAACGAAACAAAATGATATTTTCAGTTCGGGGGGAACCGAAACGGGGAACTGCCACCATTTCTTGCTTCAGCAGCGAGATCCGCCAGCAGTTTCCCTGCTGGGTTCTTGCTGGCCACTGCCTTCCAGCTGTTTTTGTTTTTTTGACAGCTCGAGCTGCCAAAAAATCCCAGCTAGGAGGCAGGCGGCTAGGGGAAACAGAGTAGCCAGCCAGTAAAATCGCTGCCTGACTGCTCCTTTATCCCCTGCCGCCCCTTCCTCCCAGGGGGTTTGAACAGGGAGTGCTGTGGGCAGTGCCCCCACTGCCCACAGCACTCCCTCTCCAAAATACCCCCCTGGTAGGAGCGGGTGGCAGGGCTGGAGGCTTTTGAATCCTCCACCACACCAGCACTCTCGCTGCTGCAGTGGGGGATTCAAAAGCCTCCAGCCCACCAGCACTCTCTTGATCTTAAGGGCTCTGAAGATCACGAGTGGGGTGGTGGGCTGGAGGCTTTTTAAAATGTCCTGCCACCAGTGTTCTCACTGGGGCGGAGGGCATTTTAAAAAGCCCCCAGCCCACCACAAAGGGTGGTTGGTAGAAGCTTTTTAAAATAGCTTGCAGCAATAGTGAGCCATTGTGGTGGTTGGGAGCCTTTTTTCAGAATCCAAGGGGATTCCCTGGAATTCTGAAGCAGCAAAAGGGGTCTGAGAGCCCCTTTTGGTGCATCAGAATCAAAAATTGCTCTCTGGTTCTTCTAAGCCAGACAAGCCACGAGAACCAGAGAGCCAGAAACGAAGCTGCCGCCATCCCTCCTTTGCCCGGGTGAAGGAGTGGTGGTGGCGACTTCGGTTTTTGGTTCTTCTGAGCCAGGTGAGGGTTGGGGGACCCTTGCCTGGATCAGAAGAACCGTAGACTGGAGAGTTGTGGAGGGGAGGCTTTTGAATTTGGGGCACCTCAGCACCCTCACTGGTGCCGCACTCAATTCAAAAGCCTCCACTGGCTCTCTTCTGAGCCGCCGCCACCCAGCTGGTTTTGACAGCTGGGGCTCTGCAGAGGGGTCTGACTTTACTCCTAAAGCTGCAGCCCCCTCTCTCCATTGCCTGAGCTGTCCACCAGCTGGGTGTTTTGTTGCTCATTTTGTTTTGTAATTAATGATTTTTTTTTAAAAAAATCATTAATTATGAAATGAAAATGCCATGCAATGAGCAACTAAATGAAATGAAATGAAATGGTAGTTTTCTGTTTTGTGCCCATTCGTATTCTAGAACAATATGCCACTTCTTGCCCCTCAATGAACTGCAGCCTGGCAATTAATTCACTGTGCTACCCAGCCAGGTAGTAGTGAGCCAAAAACTGACACATCACATCAGAGGCATTGGACAAAGGGGATCAGAATGTCTGTATGTCCAATTCTTGGGTGCAAACTGGGGTCATGGGGGTTGCGCATATGTCTGGAAGTGGTTTGTTTGTATCTCAGAATGTCTGGGTCCTTTTTGTGCCCTTCTTTAATGGTTGAGCATTGATGGATGGATAAGGGGACTAGGGACCACCCCAGATAAGAGAAGCTAGAACAGTCAGAGAAGCTGTTAGTGGTGCCTGGAAGTGGAAAACCACACATGCCTCTAAGCAAACAAAAACCCTGTTATCTAGCACAATTTGCAGCATCCGCAGAATCTTGACAATCATTTAATTAAAAACACACTAAGACATTTCCAGCCGTTAGAGTTCGTGGTAGAGCTTCAAAGGCTTGTTCACCCTTCCTTTGCCAGCTGAAATGAACAAGACGCCAGGTGTGGCACACCAGCGGTTATGGGAGATGGCGTGTGAGAATTGCTAAGTAGGACTTGTGTAACAATAAGAGGAGAAGCTGTGGCTGCTTGTTCTCCTGCCACTCTGGGGAATTGAACACCACCACATGGACCTCTGGTTGGCAGCTCTGATTCTGGGGAAAGCACTTTCCACATCCAACCCCGGTTCTCTCTAGACCAGCGGTTCTCAACCTGTGGGTCCCCAGATGTTCTTGGACTGCAAATCCAAGAAGCCTCCACCACTCGCTGTGCTGGAAGGGGTTTCTGGGAGTTGCAGTCCAGGAACATCTGGGGACCCACAGGTTGAGAACCACTGGTCTAAATCTAGGTCTTGATGATTGGGTCTAGGATGCCCCAGGGGTTCAACTAGGGGCATCTCACCCCAAAATGGCAGAGTGGGGCTATTCCTTTTATTATAATGAGATTTTTTGAAGGACTTATCCTTCCCTGTATCTGTTGACTTTGTGAAGAGTAGAAAAGACAGAAGTTGGTCCCATGGAAACCAAGTCTTCCCTTTTTGCAGCAGCAATGGCAGGGCAGCATGTTTAGATTTGTTTAAAGGAGAAGGATGGAAATGTGACGTGGTTGTTCAGCTTTCTGGCAAGAGTCAGAAGATTTTTTTTTAAAGTAAATCTGACAGTCCTGGAAAATGGGATTGTGTTGGAAGCATTAACATTCAAATCTAAAACGTCTCTCACTATAGCCTCCTGTCAAATATGCCTAGAGGCTGTATCATACGATGGTTGAAAAAACCAAAGATCTCACACGTTCTGAAGCCATTTATTGCTATTTGGAGAATCCCTTCTAGCAATGTTGCCGCTGTTTTTTCAGGCATTGCAGTGGAATGAGTTTTTAAGGCCTGAAGAGTCCCCCCCCACACTTTCCTTCCTTCCTCTTCATGCAAAGCTTTGTGTCTTACTTTTTGAAACTTACACATCCACACACAGGGGGTAGGGAAGGGAACAGGGTGAAACAACAATGTTGTCTTTAACGGTTTGGACTTGTGACAGGTGTACAGAAAGGGTAAGAATTTCACAGACTGCTAATTCAAGGGCTCGGCTAAAACCACAGCCCCTCAAAACAGCTCTAAATCCAGGGCCTTGCCTTCTGGCATTAGGGAAGGAGCGACAAACACCACATCCGAAAAGCTCTCCTCTCATTAAACATTTCTTTGCTGAAGCTGCTTTCGCTAGGCTGAATTCTTGCCACATGAAGCCATTTGCTTTGGCTTAGAGCTTGGCTTATCTTTGAAAGCCCACACCCTGAGCACAAATTAATGGTGGAGATTACTCCCTGCCAAATGTGAACTTTAAAGAGATTTGTGAGGTGGATGTTCTTTTGTCCTGCTCCTTGGGCCCCTGAGTGAGATAATATCCTGAGGGTCGTGATGAAGTATTATTGAAAGGAAGCAAAAAGTACAGCATGCTCTACTTCTTCCACATGTGGGCTTGAACAACTGCATTCCCCCCCCCCCCGTGAACTTTCCATGTTATCCCTGCTCTATGCAGCAACAGGGGCAGGGACGGGCACTCGGAGAGCTAAGCCACGTGAAAAGTAGAATTATGTGCCATGGCTTTTGCTGGACAGTGGCCACTTCAAGACTGCAGATGGGGGGAATCATCTGTTTGATCACCCTGCATTTTCCTATTATTGCTACATGAGACTGCAGCAATGATCTTGTGCTGGCAGAACAAATCAACATTCTGCAAGGCAATTCTGAAAATGAGGGCACCGCCAACAATTATAACTTTTGCACTGGGCTTCTGATCGGCTCCAGATTTAGCACAGGTCTATCAGACAGCCTGGTCTTCCTTTGTGCTGAACACCAGGAAGTTTGGGCAAAGAAATTTCAAGTTATGGTTTATTTAAAAAGTAAAGCCATTACCCCCCCATTCAGAAACAGGTGACCCTAACACCCCGCAGGCTTAAAACAGATCACATGAATTGAAAAGTCCAGTTCTGTACATAGTTCTGCAGCCTTTAGCAGGGTGGCTGCAAGGGGGGGTTATACTTTTCCTTCCCTAGCAACTGAGTGCTTGCAGTGTCCAAGGGAGATCTTGGGCTTTATTGGAGAGTACAGCTGTCATTTGGTGCTAGCAGCTAGAGATGGGCATGAATAAAAAAAAATCCACGTTTTGGTTTTTCATTTTTCATTGCGGGTCCGTTTCGGTTCGTTTTCATTTTTCGTGAATTTTTTGAAAAAAATTGTTTCATTTTTTCGTTTTTTCGTTTTTTATTTTTACCCGCTTTTTGCGCAACTTAAAGCATTTCTGCTCACGGACGTCCCCCAACGCCCCAGACCAGAGGGAAAACATTAAAAAAATGATGCTGGCAGAGACATAGTATAGGCTAGGTACGCAGGGAAGCTGCAAAGGCAGCTGTGGGCATTGCCCAGGGTGTAAGGCAGCCACAGAGTGACTGCACTGCGGGGCAGGGGAGGGTACTCACTGAGAGGTACACACACACACAGGGAGGCTGCAAGAGAAATATCCTCTTTCTCTCCCCTAAGAGCCAGGCTGCAGCCATCAGGAACACAGAGACACACACCTGCCTGGCTGGCCTAAAGTAACGAGTTGCAGAGACAGCAATCCCACCCTAACTCCCACTACAGACTGCAAAGAGGATGGGGGCTTTTTATGCCCTCTGTGGCTGCCACACCTACCCAGTCTGCAACCTGGGCATGCTATTGGTTGAAATTGTCCAAGAATTTACATGATCCCATCACATGGCTTGCACCCATCTTGTGGCTGGAATCCATTTTGTGTCATCCTGAAAGGGAAAAGAAAAAATACATCACGATGGGAGAAAGACAAAAACAAACGTTTTAAGGACCGCAACCCCCTGGTAGGTAATAATTTCAAATAATTATCACTACATTTTTATGGATGTCCAGGGCGTTTTAATACCCAGGAAATCAGTATTAGGCATCTGGGAGCCATTTTGGGTCAATGTCCCCTAACTCCCCTTAAAGGAAAAATATACAGCGATCTGAGAAAAGACATAAATTCATGTTTTAAGGACCCCAACCCCCCTGGTAGGTATTATCAGGCAGAATAAATAATTATCACTGGGTTTTTACGGATATTCAGGACGTTTTTTAACATTTAAAAACAGCTCATTTCATTGCGCGTCGCCATTAACGAAAATGAAACGTAACGAATCTAATTTTCGTGGTTCTGTTCTGTTCGTTCCAATTTCATCACAATTTTCGTTATTCTTTTCATTATGTAACAAAACAAATAACAAATAACGGAATGAATTTTTTTTTGTGCCCATCTCTATTAGCAGCTCAGTCAGCTGCATTACCTTCAATTTCTCATTTCCCCAGTTCAAATCACTGACAGTCTTCACAACTGTGTGCATGCCACAGGGAATATAAGCTACCTGGCACAATCTTGTTTCACCTGGGGATGCCCAGTAGAGATGGGCACAAAATGAACAATTTTTTGTTTCCGTTTTCCGTTTTTTCATTTCGTTATGCAATGAAACGACAAACGAATTTTGTCTCCAAAATTAAACAAAACGAACAGAAACACCAGAAATTTTGTCGTGCATTTCGTTTTTGTTACGTTAATACAAGTGAACTGCTTTAAATGCTAAAAAAAAATCTCAAAAATTGAAATAAATGGTAACGAAATGGTAACGAAACGAAGGAAAATGGAAACAAATTTTTTTGCAAAAATTCGCAAAAAAGGAAACGAACCAAAATGGACCCCCTAAACGACAAACGGCAAACAAAATGCCATTTTTTTTATTCGTGCCCATCTCTAATGCTCAGCTCTTTCCTCTGCCCTTTAACATATACCGATGATTTGTTCCTTTATTACACATTTGCCAGGAGCAAAGAATAGGGTTGGTTGAAACCACCTGCATGATGGGGCAGATTTTTTCTCTTCTTGATTTACCCACATATTGAGCAGAATAAAAGAACTGGAGCAGATTCAGACCAGTTGAATAGTGGTGGTTGGCAACAGATAGACTCAAGGCAGAGCCTCTGCTGGTCTGCTGTCATTTGCTGCTTTCTTAACATGTTCCCCAATTGGCAGAGCATAAGTAGCAGACTTTGCATCCATGACTTTGTTGCCCTATTGGTTATGTTATGGCCACAAGAGAGTGGATGGCATGGGGAGAGGATATGGGGAACCATGCCTCCATCTTAGCCTGTGATGACCATATTGGCTCTGTACTCACCTCACTTGTTTTGTCTTCCTGCTTGGGAAGGCTGATGGAGGAAGCAGTACATGCCGGAGCAAGAGAGTTAGGAGCTTTGCAGCAGCAGAAGCCAATGGGGGGGGCCTTCTGCTCTTTTAGGAGCATATTTTTGTGTCCAATATTGCAGGTCAGACCCTACCTTAATTATGCCAATTGGTACCCAAGGGCTCACGTTGTCATTTACATTGCTGGGCAGTCCACTTCTGAAGTAGACGGACAAAGATCCACGAACCAAAGAGGCAAATGCGATGGTTTCAGAGGCATCATACTTATATTCCAAAGCAAGAGACAGAGGAGGGTTGGTTGTTCAGCAGCTTCACACAATGCAACTGCTTCCTTGAAGACTCCCACCCCAGGTCAACTCCATGCTTCAGCTTTCTGGGTTTTAAATATTCTCTTCCATTCCTTCTCCAGGCCTTCATTAGCAAGAGCAAGAGGGGGGGGAAACTGTGAGTGGGTGCGTGCAGGAGATAGCCAAGCTGCACTTGGCTCAGGAGCTGGTGAACCCCACATTTGTGGCCTAAAATATTCCTTTTTACAGATGTTATTACCCTTGGTTTGTCAAAGAGTTAGAGCGGTGTTGGTCCCTGAAGTGAGATCTGCAGTTACATTTATTGTTTTGTTTCTTTAAAATATGTTTACCCTGCCTTTTTCCTTAAAAAGTTTCCAAGGCAGTTCGCATCATTATAAGAACGCATCTGAAGCTAAAACAGTGAGTATACAAATACGAAGAAGAATAAAACGAATGTCTCCTTAGTCTGTGGAACTCCCTGCCACAAGATGTGGTCATGGCATCCAGCCTAGATGCCTTCAAAATGGGATTGGATAGATTCCTGGAGAAGTCCATCACAGGTTACAAACCATTATGGAGATGTATATCTCCAGGCTTTAAACCTGGGTACTTCAAGGACCAGATGCAGGGGAGTTGTAGCAGGAGACAGCTATCTAGTCTTGTGCGCTCCCAGACGCATTTGGTGGGGCCACTGTGAGATACAGGAAGCTGGACTAGATGGACCTTTGGCCTGATCCAGCATGGCTCTTCTTATGTTCTTATGTTCTTAAGAAATTGTAAAAGCAAAAGCAATACTGAAAAACACATTCAAAACAGTGAAGGGGGGCATGTCTCACAATGCCATTCCATGCTAGAGCAATGTTGACCACCAGCGCTGAAGACCAATAATGAAAAATTGTGCAGAGGCACAGAACATCCCAGTGTGAGCTGCTTCTTTATTGTGAAGCCAGTTAGAAGTACAGTATAAGAGTCTCTTCCACAATGCAGTCTTGCCAACTCTGTAATTCTGTTGACATTTTAAGCAAAATTGAGGTGGAAAGGATTCAAATGTTAATCACCTTACTCATTATTTAGCAGGATGGACTCAGTTAATGTCCCAAAAACAAAATTGTACAATCGTTCTGATATGCCAAATAGCAGAGAGGAAGAACTGGGTACAACATAGCAACTGTACTTGGCAGGATTCATGAACATAAATACACAACCTGCCACCTGCCTCTTTGCATTTCCACTGAGCCTTTCATTTTTACCGAACAGTGTGTTGGGCTCAAACCAAACCCATGCAACCAAAAACCTCCTGCTTGTGGGCCAAGATTTTATTTTTTCATCTTGGCTCGTCTGGGAAGTTGAGCAGCTCCCCAAGTTCAATGTTTTAGCAAATGTGTCAGGTTTCTTGCAGATTGGTGCCAGACCACATGTCAGCAAAACCCTCGCTTATGATCGACCCTAATATCATTCATAACTGGTCCCAGATTCATGCTTGGACTCTATCCAAAGGCATTAAAGGAAATAAAGAGGCCCCTGCAAGGTATTTGGGGGGGGGGCTATGTAATTTATACTATTCCAGGAGGGTTGCCTTGAGATCAGTTGAGCCAAAGGGTTTAAATTCTGAATGTCAGCCCTCCCACCCCCCCACCCCCTTAAACACATTTTGTTTAGCAAGTCCTACTGCCCAGGTGGCACTGAAAAGACGGGTGAAAGATGCACCCTTTGTGCCCTCTTTGGTTGCGCAAGCATGGGAACTTCCCAGGAAAATGTTCTCTGCAGATCGGAGCACACGCCACTCTCAATTACATTCTGGAAAAACAGAGTATTATGTATGTGTGTGTTCGGATCACAACTCCCAGAAGTCCTTAAACAGCATGACCAGTAACTACACTGGCTGGATGTATTATACAGTTCTTCTCTGTATTATACAGTTCTTTCATTTATTTATTACTTTACCTTCAGGAGCACTGGAAGGCCATTCTTTCAGCGAGGAAGTCACCTATATCTCTCTGATCTCTGGCAGAGGGAGGTATGCTGCGGATGCAGGATCGAGTAGACCAAAGAGAAGGAGGGAGAGATGGTTGCAAGCTGTCCCTTGTTCTAACCCTGCACCCACCTGTCAGATACGAGGTAACCAGCTCAGTCGGCCCTCCCCTCTATCCTTGGTGTTATTGAATGCCAGGTCAGCCTCTAATAAAGCCCACCTAATTTATGATTTGATTCAGGACCATAAGGCAGACCTGGCTTGTATTACTGAAACTTGGGTGAGCGCAGAGGGTGGTCCTACCCTCGCTCTGATGTGTCCTCCTGGGTACTCCATCCAACACCTGGGTAGATTGGAGGGGCGGGGGGGCGGGGTAGCCATTGTATACAAAAACACCCTTGAGGCTGTCAGGCTCTCTGCATTGGCGGTTCCAGGTCTTGAGGTCCTCCACGTGGCTATTGGGGGCAGGGAAGGAATTGGGATAGTGCTGGCGTACCGCGCTCCCCGTGACCCAGCACTTTCCCTTCCGGAGCTGGCCACCTTTGTCTCTGGGGCGTTGTTGAGATCTCCTAGGCTTTTAGTTCTGGGGGACTTCAACATCCACGCGGATGCTCAGGTTTCGGGTCCAGCTCTAGAGTTCTTGGAAACCATGGCTTCCTTGGACATGTCCCAACTTGTCATTGGCCCCACCCATGTGGCAGGACATACATTAGATTTGGTTTTCGCAAATGCACAGAGAGAGAGTGGATCGATGGTGACTGATCTTGAGTCAGTCCCCTTGTCATGGTCGGACCACTACCTGATTAAATGCAGCCTCACAGTGGCACCCCCTCTCCGCGGGGAGCTTGGACCCATTAAGATGGTCCGCCCACGCAGGCTACTGGATCCTATTGGTTTCCAGGATGCCATGGGTGGGTTACCCGCTGAACTGGTTGGTGCTCCTGTCGACGCTCTGGTGGATAGTTGGCATACTGCTGCCACCAGGGCAGTGGACACGATTGCACCCAAACGCCCCCTCCATCGCATGACCCGTCCAGCTCCATGGTTTAACCAGGAGCTGCGGGCCTTAAAGCGAAATCGGAGGAGGCTAGAGAGCATCTGGAGGCAGGCCCCGACGGAAAATAATCTATCAGCCGTAAAGATCGCGTCATCCATCTATCTAGCTAAGATCAAGGCCACAAGAAGATCTTACCTCGCTACCCGGATAAGCGAAGCACAAAATCATCAAGCCGAATTGTTCCGCATAGTGCGCGATCTATCCGGGATTGGTCACAGTGAAAGGCCTCCCCCTAGTATTTCCTGTGACCAATTTGCGGCATTCTTTAAGACTAAAGTGGAGACCATCCGCCGGGACCTGAACCACCATTTACAAACAGTAGATCGAGCAGAGATGTCCAGTGCATCGCCTTGCCCGGCATTGCTTTCCAGCTTTCAACCAGTGACGCCGACAGATGTGGACAGAGCCCTTGATCGCTGTCGGGCCACCACCTCCTCCTTGGATCCTTGCCCAGCTTGGTTAATAAAAACAGCCAGGCCAATTATGAAGGAATGGGCCACAGTAATAATTAATGGGTCTCTCCTTGAGGGCAGGGTTCCCTCGGCCTTCAAGGAGACTCTCATTAGGCCTATTCGGAAAAAACCTAATGTGGCGGCAGACCAAATTGACAATTATAGGCCTGTCGCCAATATTTCTTATATGAGCAAGGTCTTGGAGAGGGTGGTGGCAGATCAGCTTCAGGGTCTTCTGGATGACACAAATGCCCTCGATCCTTTTCAGTCGGGCTTCAGGACACGCCATAGTACGGAAATGGCATTGGTCGCCCTGCATGATGACCTTTTGGGGGAGTCTGACAGGGGCAAAACGTCCCTGTTGGTCCTCCTCGACCTCTCAGCGGCCTTTGATACCGTCGACCACGGTATCCTCCTGGGGAGGCTCTCCGAGTTGGGGATTGGAGGCACTGCTTTGAAGTGGTTCCGTTCCTTCTTGGAGGACCGTCCCCAGCGAGTGCAGCTGGGTGAGATGACCTCCGCTCCTTGGTCTCTCAATTGTGGGGTGCCACAGGGGTCGGTCATCTCTCCCATGCTCTTCAACATTTATATGAGGCCGCTGGGAGGGGTCATAAGGGGGTATGAAGCTTCGTGTCACCAATATGCGGATGACACCCAGCTCTATATCTCCTTTCCATCTTCTGCAGTGGATGCCATTCCGTCCTTTGAGCGCTGCCTGGCGGCCGTCTCGGATTGGATGGGGGCTAATAGGCTGAGGTTGAACCCGGGCAAGACGGAGATCCTGCGTGTGGGCCCCCCTGGTGTCTGCGGGTTGGGGAACTCCCTCACTTTTGGGGGGGTGACTCTCTCCGCAAAGGATGGGGTCCGCAGTTTGGGTGTCCTACTGGACCCGGCACTCACCATGGAAACCCAGGTGGCGTCAGTGGTCCGTTCCGCTCATTGCCAACTGCGGAGGATTGCCCAGCTGCGGGCCCTCCTTGACATCAGGGCGTTAACTATGCTGGTTCATGCACTTGTAATCTCGAGAATAGACTACTGTAGTGCTCTCTACGTGGGGCTGCCCTTGAGGTTAATGCGGAGATTGCAGCTAGTGCAGAATACAGCTGCCAGACTTCTAACGGGGCAAAGAAGGCACCAACATATTACCCCCGTGCTGGCAGCCCTGCACTGGCTGCCGGTACGCTACCGCATTGACTTCAAGGTTTTGACGTTAACATACAAAGCCCTAAACGGTTTGGGACCTCAGTATCTGACAGAGCGGCTCCTCCCAAGAAGAACTGCCAGGATCACCCGTGCCAGCCAGGCAGGACACCTGGGAGTCCCAACACTGAGGGAGGCCCGGAAAGCTGTCACAAGGAGTAGGGCCTTCTCGGTGGTTGCTCCCCAATTATGGAACCATCTACCCCCTGAAATTCGGCTGGCACCCTCGCTTCAAATTTTTAAAAAACTATTGAAGACCTGGTTCTATAGAATGGCATTCCCTGATTCTTTAAACATTTAGTAAGGCACTATTTTATACGATTTTATCAAATCTCTTGCCAGGACCATAAAGGTTTTAGTTTCATTTTAGCTTCATTTTAGTTGTTGTTGTTGTTTTATGTATATTTTTTATTTTGTACATTGTATTTTGGTTTTTAAAATGTATTCCTTTGTTTGTTGTTACATGTTGTAAACCGCCCAGAGTAGCCCTTGGTCTAGATGGGCGGTATAAAAGTCAAATAAATAAAAATAAATAAATAAATTCTGGAAGCTGCCCTGCAATTCCCCTTCTCCCCTCCCCCCCCGCAAGTTGTGCCTTAAACAGCAACCCAAATCAACTGCCTTGTTTCATAACAGAGATATTTCACCGTTTTAGTCTTCTTTGGCTATTTCAAATAGATTCGGGCATCCGCAGTGAACATAATGTCACACTTATCATGCTGGCCAAGAATGTTAAAAAGCTAAAAGAACCCCCTGCCAACCCCTTCACATTCATTGATAAGGCCTGTTAGCAGAGCTTCTCTTGGCATTAAAATAAATTGAAATAAATGTCTTTGAAGTTGCCTCATTTGCATAGTTTTATCATCCCCCCTCCCTTTCCCCAGAGACAGTCTGATGGTTCCTTATGCGGGGATAATGTTAAACTGGAGCCGAGCAGCCAATTTTCAGGAGGAATATAGTTCATCTTGTTGAATGCTCTGCTTGAAATCCCAGAGAAGTAAGAAAATATTTTCAGTGGACTGAGTTTTGAACATTTGCTCTCTTGTTTGTTCCATTTGAAGTCCCGATGGAGACATAGGCGGTTACTTCACATCCTTCCTTGTTCCGTGACTCGTTTTGTACCGTGATAGCGTTGGTTGCAATCACATGGTTTTGTCCCTGTTTCAGTGTTCCCATGGACAAGTGTTACCTCACGGTCTTGTACCATGGCAAACACTGAATTTGTCTAGCTTCCTTTTTCCTTTTTTTGGGGGGGGGGGCTTAAAAATTCTTTTTTGATATTTCACTTCTGAAAAGTCAAAATTAAAAAAGGACACAGTTTTCTGAGAGAAACGAATGCTTTGTTGCGTGACAGTCGTTACTACACGGTGTCTTGTCTTGGAACAGAAAGCGGGAACAAAAAGTGACAAGGGAAAACCCTACCCCAGCACCAGGTACAGTACTGTCATGCTTAGCACCCATTCCGGGGGTGTGGTCGAGACAAATTTCAGTAGTTGCACGATGGACGTGAAGTAACATTTTTTGTACTGCTCCTAAGCGCAACAGTGAGGCAAAACAGAAGTGAAGTAACTGCCGTAATGGCAGGAATGCTTCTTGTGACACTTTCTTCCACGCACCTTCATTGTTCCAACTGATAGCTTCTGCAGCATGGCTAGGATGTCCCAAACAGTAGTTCTCAAGAGGGCTAAGCATGTGAAAAGGCATTTCTAATAATGCATAAATTCACCCATGGGCTTAAAAAAATGCAACCTTGAATGGTCACCTAAAATGAAATGAACAAAGACAGCCAGCGTTTTGCTTGTGCCTGGCCATAAGTAGAACCAGACTAAGATATGTTGAGGCTCTGAAACAATGAGTTTTTTTTTGAGGGGGGAGAGATGTTCTTAAGAGTTGGCTTATATTCAGGAGCTGAGTGCTGTAGCTTACTTAGAATTTGGAAAAATCCAGTACAATGAACTTGAACCCCCTGTCTTAAGATCATGAAGGAGAGATGTAGAAAAAATGGTTTCATATAATGGGTCACTAACCAAGGCTTAAGCATCATCAATCGCAGTAAGGGGTGGTGGTTAATGGCATTAATAATAAAAGTAACTGGGGAAGCTTTGGTCTATTCCCAGTAAAATATGTTTTCTTCTAATTCCTTCCATCTCCCTCCCTCTTTTTTGCCTTCACAACAAATGCACATACATGATGTGTCTGCCTTTGAGGGAAATGAACAGACTAGGCTATCTCCCTTTCTTCCACCCTGACACTTTAGTGGACATGGGGTAAAACTGAGCTGATATTTCTCGTTTGTGTGACTGTCGCAGTTGAGATGGAGAAGCCATGAGTGAGGAAATGGGTCATAACTGGGAGCCTTATGGTGCAGTGGTTGAACTGTGGTACTGCAGCTATAACTGTGCTCACAACCTGGGGTTCAGTTCCAGGTGGCAGGCTCAAGGCTCACTCAGACTTCCATCTTTCCGAGATCAGTCAAATGAGTACCTGGGTCATGGAGAGGAGGGCACAATATGTAGCCTGAATTATTAAATTGTAAACTGCCCAGGGAGTGCTTTAAGCACTATGGTCTGTATATAAGCAGAACACTTTGATTTTTGATTTTTATAACTGGAGAATGATTTGGTTTCCTGGATACAGCACTCCAAGAGATGCCTAGTTTATTGTTATTTATCATATTAATTGAACTCAGAGAGTGTATCTTCTGTTCATTTGGATTTAGCTGAGATCTGTGGATAGTGTAAATACACAGTCCAATCACAGTGTGGTCTTTTTATTATTTGATTTTAGGGAGGTGGGTTCAGAACATATTCAGAAAATGAAGTGAATTTGGGGTATTCACCTATTTCTGGATTGATCCAAAAAGTGCAGGAAGAAGGAAATTGATGGGAGCTTTGCTTGAACCATTGTATTTGAGCAGTATTTGATGGCACTAAGTTTTACCCCACTGGCTCTTTATTTTCCTCAGGTTCATGCTTTTTCACTAGTTTGACAAATGCAAATACGTTCAAATAGTATAGAATATTTAGACATAAATCAAATCAGACTGCAAAGCTATCCTCCAGCACCATATTTCAAACAAATCAATTTCATTTTCCTGTCAGCTTTTTTTGCTGGTTTGATTTGATTATGTTTTGTTTTCTTTTTGTTGTGGAGTAGGGGGTTGGTGGTTTCATATTTTCTATTTTTTATGTTCCTTGTGTAAACCGCCTTGACTACCAATTGACTCAAAGTGTATCCGTTGTGGTTTGAAAGACTGATAATTCAGATCGGATTTAAGCAGATGATATTCATGTGCCCCTGGTTAATTTAGATTTGTAACTGATCTGCTAGTTAACAAAATCAGTCTTCATATTAGAGATGTCTTCATAGAGTGGAGTGAGACTAAACAATAGTGATGCCTTCAAAAAATATTTGCAACAGTGTCTTGCATTTTTGCTTCCTTGCTTTGTTTATTTTCCCACTCTCCATTTCCTGTTTGAAACAATATGATAAAGATTGCAACACTGGATAATCTCTTTCCTTTTTATTTGATCCAATTGGCTACACTCAGTGGACTTTTCCAAATTTTATCCCAATCCTCAAATGAAATGCATGGACCTTCTGCACCAACCCCCTTCCCCCTTCGCTGTCAAGGCAGGGGCCATTGACCTCGATGAGCCACCTTGAGGAGAGGTGTGAATGTGTGTACGTGAGCCGTGACATGTCTTTGGAAGGACTGGGGCAATGAAAACACCTCCCACTCTTCAATTTGCATGCAGTGTACAACATCCAAGCTCTGAGCCTCAACTAAGGCTGATACTTCACGTCCATCTCATCGCTGTTCGCGGTCCCACTGGGGACCAGTATGAAGAAATCTAACCGTACGTCCATTCCGGGACAAAGGCAGTTCCTCCCGACCATGCCCCCTGAACTGCGATCGAAGCGGGATGAGAAATTCCCCTCCCTGGCCTCGGGAATCTCATCTCACTTCTCGTTCCCATACGAGTGCCCGTGAGGTAAGGCTCGTCAAACAACGTGCCATTCTCCATCTAGTGGCAGGAGTGCAAAGTGCCATTCGCCAGTATATTCCCTATGGAGTCAGCAACGCAGTGCAGACAGATTAAAAGACAAATGCCTCAAACTTAGCTCCATAACGCATTGAAGGCAAGGCTTCAGAGAATCAAAACATTGAAAAATGGAAGGTCGGGTCAAAAAAAAAACACGGAGAACAAAGGCATGGAATTTCACATCTCATCACGGAATGGGGACGTGCAGAAATAGTCATGCCGGTATCATCCATCATGCCCATGCATACACAGGAACAGGGACAGAACCGCAAGACGACCACGTGACTGCGACCGACATCAACACGCAACAAACTTCCTCCCGCGATGAGAGTGGACGTGAAGTAACCATCTAAGAAACTGCCTAGCTCCCCCTCCCCCCCCCATCTTGCCAAGGACCTTACATCTAAGAAATAACTCGGCAAATCCATCTTTTGCCATGTTATAACCTATTGGTACTACTCTGAAGAAGGGGGTTTCATCCTCGAAATATTAGCAGTATGTTTGTTATTTTTCTAGTAGCCTAAAGGTATCACCTGTTCCCTTTTGTATGTGATAAAAAAATTAAAATGTAATATTCCAAAAAGCTATAATGAACACAGGCCATTTTTCTAAAAACTAGTTTTCAAATATGTTTTCCCTTCCTTTCCTTAGTTTTTATAAGTTTATAATATTACATACTAATAAAACCAAGACCAAACAAAAACACCACATCCTGATTTGACAATAATGTCTTCTGAGTCAAAGAGGTTTACAGGATAAAAATTTAAAACCATAAAATATAAAGTGATGCTAACAGAAATATAATTAATAGCAGTGTAAAAATTTAAAGCAACAGCAAGTTTACTGCAATGTAGAAAAGAAAGATAATGCATCCATGCGTTTAAAAGTGGCTAAAATCTCCATGTCTGTGTGCAAAATACAAAGAAGGCTTAAATAAATAACGTACTAAACCACACCAGCAATAACAAAAGCAAAGCAAAGCAAAGTGTTCTGCTTGTATACCGCCCCATAGCACTTCAAGTACTCTCTGGGCGGTTTACAGTTTAGTTATGCAGGGTACACATTGCCCCCCACCCCAGCAAGCTGGGTACTCATTTTACCGACCTCAGAAAGATAGAAGGCTGAGTCAACACAACACATTCAAAACAGTCAGGTACAACAATCCATTTAAAAAACCCATTCGACCAGCCAGCCACTCAGGAAAAGCTTGCCTGAAGAGAAGTTCTTTGCCTGCCTGCAGAAGGAGAGCAACGATGGGGCCAGACTAACCTCCTTTGGTAGGGGATTCCAAAGACTGGGAGCTGCAACACTTGCATATAACCAGCCACTTCTAAGCTTTGCATAAAAGTAAATGAGTAAGGTAAGGATAGATTTATACTTTAATGTCTGGAACAAACAGATCCAAACTGCACTCTTAATGGAAAGATGCAAGCATCCTCAAGTCTTGCTTTCTGCACACACTAAGGCATGCTCCAGGCACCTCAGCAAACTTTACTGATTATTTTATTAAGTATTTTAGATCTTGCCCTTTAGTGATTCCATGCTCAGGCAGCTTGCAAAATCAACAAAATCTTTATAAGACGGTACATAATGCAAGTAAATCACATAATAGAAAGAACATTATATTTTTTTAAAAAAAAAGAGGAAAGCAGCAGGAGTGGGGAAGGGAAAATTCAGCAGAGATATAAGCATAACATCATTAAAAAGCTGGGTAAATACATCGGTATTCTGCTTGGCCTCAGGAAAAGCAGCCAACGCTGCAGTTCCATGCATGCTTACTCAGAAGTAGGTCCTGTTGATTTGCTTCTAGATAAATCTGTTTAGAAAGACGGCACCTAGACAATACAGTCTTGTACTGCGTTTGGCAGGGTTTACTCAAAGTTTATTGGGTATAGTCTTTATATATACACACACACAGCTGGGAGAAGGACTCATTAAACCCTGTGAGGTTCACTTCTGGGCAGATAGTTAAAGAATTCCACTAGGTAGAAAGCCACCAGCTGAACTGCCTGTAGGAGAGTGACAGAACAAAATAAACACCCCTTTCTTATTATTTGTCCTATAGCCAAAAAACAAATTCTTCTCATGTCTGGAAGGGTGCTGTGCCCCCACAGATACCACCTAGGTTTTGAGTTAGTTACAACAGTGCTCTGATGAATCCTCACTGCACACATTGTTAGTTCTTTTTTGGGGGGGAGGGAGGAGGTTAACCTCATTAACATTAAGTGCACATAATTCTGCTTGGAATGGGCAAAGTGTAAACAATTAGTCCTGGGATGGGGGAAAGACCTACTTCCAAAGTGAAGCTGATGAGTGGGAAATTCTCAGTGCAGGAACAATTACTTCATCCAGAAGATCTTCACCCAACAGCTGAAGCCCCACTGCAGAGTTAGACGGTTACTTCACGTCCTTCCTCGTTCCCAGATTACGTTCGTTTTGTGATAGCGTCGTTCCTGGTCACGTGGTCTTGTCCCGGTTCTGTCCCTGTTTCCGTTTACCCACGGGCGTGATTGATGGTATCGTGATGACTGTTACTTCACATCCTTATTTCGTGACAACATCTGTACTTCCCTTTCCCCCCTTTTTTGGTCCAACCTTCCATTTTTCGGTATTTCGATTCTCCATAACTTTGCCTTTCATGTGTTAAGCAGCAGATTTTAAGGTTTTATGCCTTCTTCCCTCTCTGCGATGCATTGTTTACGCCAATGGGATTGTACTGGATTATGCAACTTCACACTCCTGCCATTAGATGGAGAATGTACATGTAGAAGAACAGGCTGCAGGAGAGAAGGTCCTTCTGCTAGGGGATTCTATAATTAGAAATACGGAGGGATGGATTTGTGATGAGCATGATAACTGTATGGTCACTTGCCTGCCAGGTGCAAAGTTTGCAGACATCACGAGAAATCTAGATAGCTTGTTAGAGAGAACCGGGAAGGAGCCAGTGGTCATGGTACATGTTGGTACCAATGATGTCGGGAAGGCCAAGCAGTCAGTCTTGGAAGCCAAGTTCAAGTTGTTAGGAAGAAGATTGAAGTCCAGGACTTCCAAGGTAGCATTTTCAGAAGTGCTACCTGTTCCTCGTGCAGAACCCGCCAGGCAGGCAGAGCTCAGAAGCTTCAATGCGTGGATGAGGCGATGGTGTCGAGAGGAGGGCTTTAGATTTGTCAGGAACTGGAGAACATTTTGGGACAAGCCATTGCTGGCACTCAACCTCAAAAAGGCTGCAGAGCAGCTTTTAAAATGATAACTGGGGGAAAGCCGACAGGAGCTGAGTGGCATCCGGTTCGGAACACCTCATCCACAGGGAATGAGGTTGGAAAGGGTAGAGAATCACATAGAGATGACATAGCAGATATTAGTACTGGGAGAATAATGGAATGTGCTAGTTTGTCTACAGAAAATAATACCTGTGGGGGGAAAAGAACAAAGCAGCAGCTGTTGTTGCAGAACCCACTGCACAGGTGCTTCTACGCCAATGCTCGAAGCCTCCGACCAAAAATGGGAGAACTTGAACATTTGGCAGCTAGGGATAACATTGATATAATAGCCATAACAGAAACCTGGTGGAATGTAGAGAACCAGTGGGATACAGCAATCCCAGGCTGTAAACTCTATAGAAGGGATAGAGAGGGGCGGGTTGGAGGGGGAGTGGCCATCTACATTAAAGAAGGGGTAAAATCCAGCAGAATGGAGATTGACAGAGGGTCTGACTCCACCATAGAATCACTGTGGGTTAAACTACCAGGTCCAAGGAGTGATGTGATAGTTGGGGTATTCTATCGTCCACCAGATCAAAAACTTGAGGGGGACCTTGAAATGTGGAGACAAATCATGGAGGTGTCTCAGAAGGACAGGATAGTAATCATGGGGGACTTCAATTATCCCCACATTGACTGGGCCACTGCGAGCTCCGGGCAAGAAAGAGAAAGTGGGTTTCTCGACTTGCTGAATGATTGTGCCTTAGAGCAACTTGTCATGGAGCCCACCCGAGAACAGGCAACTCTGGATCTAATACTATGTGATACTCAGGACCTGGTCAGGGATGTGAATGTCACTGAGCCTCTGGGGAACAGTGACCATGCTGCAATCTCCTTTGCCATGCATGTTGGAGGAAGAGTGTCAAGCAAATCAGACATAAAAACCCTTGATTTTCAAAGGGCAAACTTTCCTCAGATGAGGAAACTAGTTAGAAAGAAATTGAAGGGGAAGGTTGGAAGAATCCAATCTCTTCAGAGTGCATGGAACCTGTTTAAAACAACAGTAACAGAGGCCCAGCACAAGTGCATACCACAAACAACGAAGAGCTCCTCTAAGTCCAAGAGGGCACCGGCATGGTTAACGAGTGGAGTTAGAGAGGCTCTAAAGCGCAAGGAGAGGTCTTTCTGTAAATGGAAATCCTCCCCAAATGAGGAAAATAAAAAGGAACACAAACTCTGGCAAAAGAAATGTAAGAAGATGATAAGAGAGGCAAAGAAAGATTTTGAGGAACGCATGGCTAGCAATATAAAGGGTAATAATAAAAGCTTCTTTAAATATGTTAGAAGTAGAAAACCTGCCAGAGAACCAGTTGGCCCTCTGGATGGTGAGGGGGGAAAAGGGGAGATTAAGGAGGACTTGGAAATTGCAGAAAAATTAAATGAGTTCTTTGCTTCTGTCTTCACGACAGAAGACCTTGAGCAGATTCCGCTGCCTGAACGGCCCCTCTTGACTAAAGAATTAAATCAAATACAGGTTAAAAGAGAGGATGTTTTAGGACTAATTGATAAATTGAAGATTAACAAGTCACCGGGCCCAGATGACATCCACCCAAGGGTTATTAGGGAACTGAGAAATGAAATTGCAGATCTCTTAACGGTAATATGCAACTTGTCTCTTAAAACGGCCACAGTGCCGTGGGACTGGAGGATAGCAGATGGCACACCAATTTTTAAAAAAGGAAGGAGGGGGGACCCGGGAAACTACAGGCCAGTTAGCCTTACATCTGTCCCAGGGAAGATGGTGGAAAGCCTCATCCAAGAGAAAATCTTAAAACACATAGAAGAACAAACCTTACTGAGAGAAAATCAACATGGCTTCTGCAAGGGTAAGTCTTGTCTGACAAATCTTTTAGAATTTTTTGAAAAGGTCAACAGGCACGTGGATTTGGGTGAACCGGTGGATATAGTCTATCTGGATTTTCAAAAGGCTTTTGACACAGTCCCTCACCAGAGGCTGCTGAGAAAATTGCACAGTCAGGGGATAAGAGAGCAGGTCCTCTTATGGATTGAGAACTGGTTGAGATCCCGGAAACAAAGAGTAGGTGTCAATGGGAAATTTTCACAATGGAGAGAGGTGAAAAGCGGTGTGCCCCAGGGATCTGTCCTGGGACCGGTGCTTTTCAATCTGTTCATAGATGACCTGGAGACAGGGATAAGCAGTGAGGTGGCCAAGTTTGCAGATGACACAAAACTTTTCCGTGTGGTAAAAACCAGAGAAGATTGTGAAGAGCTCTAGAAGGATCTCTCCAAACTGGGGGAATGGGCTACGAAATGGCAAATGCGTTTTAATGTAGCCAAATGTAAAGTAATGCATATTTGGGCAAAAAATCAAAACTTTATCTATCAACTCATGGGCTCTGAGTTATCCGTGACAGATCAGGAAAGAGATCTTGGTTTGTTGGTGGACAGCTCCATGAAGGTGTCTCCTCAATGTGTGGCAGCGGTGAAGAAGGCCAATTCCATGCTAGGGATTATCAAAAAGGGGATTGAAAATAAAACAGCCAACATTATAATGCCATTATACAAAACAATAGTAAGGCCCCACCTGGAGTATTGTGTACAATTCTGGTCACCGCATCTCAAGAAAGACATAGTGGAACTGGAAAAGGTGCAGAAGAGAGCAACTAAAATGATTACTGGGCTGGGGCACCTCCCTTATGAGGAAAGGCTAAAACATTTGGGCCTCTTTAGTCTGGAAAAAAGGCGCCTGAGGGGGGATATGATTGAGACATACAAAATAATGCAGGGCATGAGTAAAGTGGATAGAGGGAAGCTCTTCTCCCTCTCCCAAAATACCAGAACTAGGGGACATACACTCAAATTGAGGGCTGGGAGAGTAAGAACTGACAAAAGAAAATATTTTTTCACCCAGCGTGTTGTTAGTCTATGGAACTCCCTGCCACACAATGTGGTGATGGCATCTTGCCTGGATGCCTTCAAAAGGGGATTGGACAGATTCCTGGAGGAGAAGGCCATCACAGGTTACAAACCATGATGGAGATGTGTAATCTCCAGGCTTAAAACCAGGGTACTTCAAGGGCCAGATGCAGGGGAGTGCTATCAGGAGACAGATATCTAGTCTCATGCGCTCCCAAACGCATCTGGTGGGGCTTCTGTGAGATACAGGAAGCTGGACTAGATGGGCCTTTGGCCTGATCCAGCATGGCTCTTCTTATGTTCTTATGTAATGTGCACATTGCGTTACAAGCCTTACTTCACAGGCACTTGTCTCGAAACAGGAACCGAGACGATAATTCCTGAGGTCAGGGAGAGGTATGGCTCATCACGCTTAAATCCCAGTTCAGGGGGCGTGGTCGGGATGATATTCTGCCATCACACAATGGACGTGAAATTATCTCGAACCAGTCCCAAGCGATACCGCAAACCATGATGAGAGGGACGTGAAGTAACTGTCTTAATTACACAAAGGAGCAACTTTTAGACTGGAATTGCTACCAAAAGTGATGCTGTTTGTCTAACAGTACACCAGTTCTGCACATGCATTGTTAAATGAGAGAATTGACTTCCACAAGATATAAGGTCAAACTACATTTCAGTGACTATGGAGGGAATTACCTGAGTATTGAAAACACCTGATCATCACAGCTGGCATTTTTATTGATCCATTTATGAAAGTATTTCTAAATCAATCCCTAATAATGGATTTTGGTGCAGCCAGTGAAATCACATAAATAGAACTAATACAGTTTTAAACGTTTAAAACAAATCAGACATTTTAACATCATATAATTAATAAGAGAAGTGCAAAACAGGCTGGGATGGAAAACCAAGCCTTAGTTGTCTCTAATTACCACCAGCTTGGGTGTGCTTCTTTTCATACTTTCTGTAGTTTGTAAAGTAGCTGATATTGTATTGTAATTGGTCAATGAGAAGTAAGCACAAGATTTGTTTGCAGCTATGACTGTTGCATCATGGAGGAATGTCTGAATCCCATTGTGAGCCACTAAATCTTTGTAGCTTCTAGCGACATGTTGAGAACCCATTTAGTGTAGTGGGTGGTGTTTCAGATGGGGACTTCCAGGGACCTGTGTTTGAATCCCCACTGGCCATTGAAGGTTCACTGGTAGTAAGCCACTCTATAAAAATCTCACATACCTTCAAAATCCTATTGAGGTTTCTGTCAGTTGGTGCAACTTGGTGGCACTTAATAGCAATAGTAGGAGAGTAGTTATGGCCCATAGTGGTCGGTGATATCTTGTCTGAGTTAAAGGCAGATGGATGAAATTCAGAGAATAGGGCTCTTCATGTTTACTTATCATGATGGTGATATACTACCACCAGTGTGAGAGCCAGGATGCCTCTTAACACCTGGTGGTACAGAACATGAGAGTTGTAGCTTTCATTGTTGTGCCTGTGGGCTTCCATAGAAAATGGACTGACGAGAGAGGCCTTTAATATAAGAACATAAGAACAGCCTTGCTGAAACAGGCCACAGCCCATCCAGTCCAGCATTCTGTCTCACACAGTGGCTCACCATTTGCTTCAGGGTATTCCCAAGCAGATGTCTTTACCTGCTTATGATTCCCTGCAAATGGCATTGAGAGATATCCTGCCTATCTCTCCAACCTGGAAGTTGTCCTTTAGGCATCCATAATGATAGCCATTGATACCATTGTTCTCATGGACTTGTCCAATCCCTTCTTTAAGCTGTCAAGGCTGACAGCTGTCACCACTTATTCTGCCAGGGAGTTCCACACACCAGTGATCCTCTGGGTGAAAAATTGCTTTCATTGAGCTGTCCACCAGATTTATTGCAGAGAGTTCAGATCCAATCAGTTTATAAATGTAATTGGGTTTTTTTGCCCCAATGTGCATCACTCTGCAATTACTAATGTTGAAGCTTATTTGCCACTGGTTGGCTCACTCCACCAGTGTCAAGAGATCCTTCTGGAGCTCCTCACAATCCCTCTCAGTTTTTACTATCCTGTATAATTTCGTGTCATTGGTGAATTTGGCTACCTTACTATTTACTCCTACTTCTGGATCATTTATGAAGAGGTTGAAAAACAGGGGTCTGAGTACTGAACCTTGGGGGACCCCACTCTTTACCTCCCTCCACTTAGAGAAGTGTCGATATAGTGCTACCCTCTGTTTCCTGTCCCTTAGTCAGTTGCTGATCCAGGACAATACCTATCCCTTTATTCCATGACTGGCACGTTCATTCAAGAGGCTTTGATGCAGCACCTTATCAAAAGCCTTCTGAAAGTCCAGATAAACAATGTCAACTGGATCTCCCTTATCCACATGCGGGTTGACACTGTCAAATAATTCCAACAGATTAGTGAGGCATGATTTGCTCCTGCAGAAGCCATGTTGGCTCTCCTTCAGCAGCACTTTCTCTTCTATGTGCCTATTAGTTTTATCTTTTAGGATAGTTTCCATCACTTTACCTGGGACACATGTCAAATTGACTAGTCGGTAATTTCCTGGATCACCTTTGGATCCTTTTTTGAAGATTGGTGTTACATTTGCTACCTTCCAGTCATTAGGCACAAAGCCTGATTTGAGGAAAATATTATCTATTTTGGCTAGGGCATAAGCAATTTCGTCTTTAAGTTTCTTGAGAACCTGTGGATGGATGACGTCTGGTCCTGGGGATTTGTTAGCATTTAGTTTAACAAGACATGCAAAAACCTCCTCCCTGGTTATTTTGATATCACTTAATTCTTCAGTTTCCCTCCCTACAAAAATAGGCTCTGTTTTGGGCATTTGGTCTCTGTCTTCAGTGAATACTGAAGCAAAGAATTCATTGAGCATCTCTGCAATCTCTGTTTCCTCTTTAATAATCTCTTGCCTTCCATTATCATCTAATGGTCCAATGGCCTTCCTAGTGTGGTTCTTACTTCTAATGTACTTAAAGAACTCCATGTTGTTTCTTTGAGAGTTTTCAGCTGTACACTCCTCAAAGTCTTGCTTTCCTTTCCTGATTGTTGCCTTGCATTTGTTCTGCCAGGAGTTATGTTTCTGCCTGTTGTGCTCATTCGGACAAGCCTTCCATCTTCTAAATGAGCCTTTCTTGCTTTCAATCACTTCCTGAACAGCTCATGTAAGCCACATCAGAGCCCTCATGGACCTGGCAGTGCCCTTTTCCTTTTGGGTATGCATTCCAGTTGGGCCTCTGTTATTGTTTTTGTGAACAATCTCTCCATGCATCTTGGAGAGTTTGGACTCTCAGTTTTTTCCTTCCAGCTTCTTTTTTACTAGTTTCCTCATCTTTGGGAGATTTCCTTTTTGAAAATTTAAGGTACCTTTGTTAGATTTTATCAGTGATTTGCAGTCTTTGATTAAGTTAAAAGTAATTGTGTTGTGGTTACTGTTCCTATTGGATCAGTCACATTAACATTTTGCACCAGATCCTGTATATTACTCAGGATCAAGTCAAGGATTCTTGTACCTCTAGTTGGGTCTTCAACCATCTGTTCCACGGAACAATCGTTTAGCATATCTAGGGACTTTATCTCTTTATCATGTGTGGAACAACAGTTCACCCAGTCTATGTGAGGGTGAGTCCCCCATTATAACCAGGCTTCATTTCTTGGATGCTTCCTTTACAACATTCTCTAACTGCCAGTCTCCCTCAGGGGCATGGGTCAGAAGCCGATAGCATATGCCCACTATTAGACCATCCTTGTGGCCTGATACTCTTACCCACCAGTGTTTCTAATGGTGACTCCAAATCACCTAGATATTCCAGTTCATACAATTTTATCACTTACAAGGCTACATCACCTCCCATTTGCCCCCTTCCTATACAGTTTGTAGCCTAGGATAATTGTATCCCATTGGTTATCATCCATCCACCAGGTTTCAGTGATGCCAATAATATCAATATTTTTATCTATTGCTAAATATTCCAGCTCCCCTATTTTGTTCCAGAGGCTTCTGGTATTTGCATACAAGCATTTATAAATGCTTTTTTGATGCAGTCTTTTGAATCCAGTTGCATTATTGGACTGCTTCTTGCATCCTTCTGCTGGAATGCTGGTGACTAGCTCCTCGCTCTGCTCAGTAATGTTTGCGTCCTCATCACTACTTAAGTACACACTTTCTCGAACTGGATACTGCCCAGCTCCTGTCACGTTTCTCCCCAGTTATCAGTTTAAAAGCTGCTGTGTAGCCTTTTTGATGTTGAGTGCCAGCAATCTGGTCCCATCATGGTTCAAGTGCAACCCTTCCCTCCTGAACAGGGTTGGCTGGTCCCAAAATGTTCTCCAGTTCCTGACAAATCTGAAGCCCTCTCTCAACACCATTGCCTCATCCACACATTGAGGCTTCTGAGCTCTGCTTGCCTGGAGGGTCCTGCACGAGGAACAGACACCACCTCTGAAAATGCTACATTGGATGTCCGGGACTTCGATCTTCTTCTTAACAACCTGAATTTGGCTTTCAGAATTGACTGCCTTTACTCTGCCTCAGGATGGCTCTTCATCTTCTCTGATGCTCTGCTTTGTATACCACCTCCTTCTCTTGGTTTGGACTAAGCTTCAGTTCCTTGGGTTTTTCACAACTTGTTACTATGCTCCAGGATCAAACTAAGACATATTTCTATGCACCTTTGGCTGTGCCATCTAGAGAGGCCAGCCACTCTGATAGTTGAAAATTTCTCCACCAGTGGTAGTGAAGAAACACCCACCTCACCTGAAAGGATCTGGCTAGTGTGGGACATACAAGCCAGGTATTCTGCACTACACTCCCTTGTTCTCCAATGAAAGAGGACACTGTTCTCTCCGCATTGCCCAACATCTGCTGTCTGAGGCAATCATTTCACGTTTGGTAATGGTGAGATAACTGCATTTAAACAGAAGGAGGAACTGAGATGGTAATCAGTAGAGATGGGCACGACTAGGAATTTTTTTTCCAGTTGTCATTTTTCGGGGCAGGTCCGCTTCAGCTCGTTTCCGTTTTTCGCGAAAATTCACAAAAATTAGTCGTTTCGGTTTTCGTTTTTTCGTTTGTCGTTTCTACCACGATTTCGTACAATTTGACGTCCGACCAAGACTTGCGGGGGCAGGGAGCTGCGGGCACAGCGCGGGCGGTGGTGGCGGGGGTCCATGGGTGGGCGGTGGCAGTGGCAGGGGGGAGGGGCGGGCGGGCGGGCATGCGGGCGGGCAGGCGCAGGTCCCGCAAATGAGCAGGCGAAAAACAGTTTAAACTGGCCTGGTTGATGGACTTGCTGCTGCACAACAAGGCTAGTAGTGGTGCATCCTAACCTAAGCAAACAAAGTGGGGCAGAAAGAATGCATGCAAATGATGCAATGCATTGCATGCATTTCTTTATTTTTCTCTTGGTCTGCTGTGCTCTGCTGCTGAGGAATCTGCTGTGCTGATGCTGAACCGGCCAGCCACCCTACTTGGTCTGGCTGACGTGCCTGTTTGTTATACTTTTTTGTTGTTTGGTTTTGAATCCATCCCATCTCCCCTCCACCTCTCTCAGAGGCAGCAGGAGAAACAGACATTCCGTTCCTCCCCAAATCTGGATGAGGGGGGTCTACTCTACTCCTCTCAAATTGGCCCCCCATCTCCAAGGTCCTTCTGGCTTCAGTTCACAGTCACACACACTTAAGGACAAGCAATTAAGCCAAAGCCAATGCAACCCTGCTGGTCATTAGCAGTTAGAGCCTGAGGGTTATATATAATAGCTAGCTAGCTACCTAGCTAGTAGCTACAGGAATAGTTTTGGTAGGGATGGGAATGGGATAGGGCTCTGGGTTGCTCTGACTTAAGTTTTACAGCCCACAGCCCAGCCCACTAGGCTATACAAGGAGGAATATCTATGGGTGACGCGTCCATAAGGCCAGAGTAAGGGCGGCCACTCCGGCCAGGCCACAAGGCAGAATATGAGACAGACCACCACAGCACAGAGCCAGAGTGCGGGAGGCTCATTGCCAGCTCCAGTATAAAAAGGAAGGAACTGAATGGCCTGACTAGAAGTAAAATGCCATTGTCCTTGGGTCACAGTGTCTTGCAGCCCAGAGGACAGAGTGGCGGAGGAGGCCAATCACCTTGAGTCTGGTCTGGCACCACACTGCCTGCGATGCGAACGTGAGCCCACAGTAGCCAGCCCTTCTTCTCAGTGAGCCACAGTGAATTGCGGCCCAGAGGGCAGAGTGGCAGACAGAGACCCAAAGGGCTGAGTCTGAGTGGCACAAAGACTAGTGGCCGAAGCCTATAGTCTACTCCTTTTGCAAGGGAACCCCTTTGTTTCTAGGGTCACACAGTACCCAAAAATCTACTCCTTCTGCAAGGGAAACCCTTTGTTTCAACAGCAGCAGTGCCTAAAGTGCCTCCAAACTCAGTCCTTTTCCAAGGCAAACACTTCATTGGGTGGGTGGTCACACAAAGACAGTCAGCCAGCCCTTCTCAGTGAGCCACAGCACAGTGTCTTGCAGCCCAGAGGACAGAGCTGCAGAGGCCACATAGCCTGAGTCTGAGGCTGCCAAAAGGACAGGAAGGGAGGACTGGGAGAGTTCTGTCTGACTCTTCCTTCCCATGTGCTTACTGGCAAACTGCCAATAGGCTATGGCAATGCCCTTCTTAATGAGTCACACAGACAGGAACCAACCTGCTGGAACTTTCTGGTGAACTGTTCTACTGGAGTGCTGGCACACACACAAGTTTCTTTCCTTCTTAGTGAGCCACAGTCATGTATTGCAGCCCAGAGGAAATAGTGGCAGACCCACAGGCCTGAGTCTGAGCCTAGGCCACAGGGCCTGAGTAGGGGAGGATCATTGCCAGCCACTCAGGAAGCTCCAGTTGACCAGCGTGGCTGAATGGCCTGAGGACGCCATGAAAATGCCCTTCTTTGTGAGCCACAGTGGTTTGCAGCCAATGGAACTCGGTCAGTAGCCCTTCCTCGACAGACTCACAGTCAGTGACTCTGAGTAGTATCCACCAACAAGGACCAAAGCTGGACCCTTCCGACAATCTTCCGTACGCATACGGATACGATTACGCAGGTATGCTTCCCCTCTTCGTGAGCCACAGTTGGCAGCCCAGTGGAAAAGCTCAGCCCACATGGTGTATGACTCTGAGGCCTGAGTGCAGTCTGAAAAAAGGACTGCAAGCCAGAGGGTCTTCCTCCACAGCTGTGTGCTGCTTTCCCGGTAAACTCCTAGCAGGCCAGCACAGCCATGTTCCCTTCTCAGTGAGTGACATAGCTTTGCAGCCCACGGAAGACAGTAGGCCTGAGAACCACAGAGAGCCACTAGCATGCCCTTCATACTAGTGAATCACAGTTCCTATGACTCTAAGAGCCAAGCCTGGAACTCTCAGGCAAACTCTACTATTTGAAATTGTAAATGGTGACAGTCTGTGCCACCAGCATGGCAGTAACTTGTACTACTTAGTGAGCCACAGTGAATGGCAGCCCACTGAAGACTAAGTAGCGGTCCAGAGGCTGACAACACTCCCATACAGCGGCACTACTTCCTGCAGAGGCCTGTCACTGTCCCAGGCAGAGTAGAGTCCAAGGGTGCTTTCGCATGCGGTGTCTGCGCAAGCCACTTGAGGAGAGCAAGGCAGAGTTCTGCCTAATCACGGGCCCACGGCTGTTTTCTAGCACACAAGCACAATGCCCTTCTCAGTGGGTCACAGTGTTTGGCAGCCCAGAGGACAGAATGGCGGAGGCCAATCACCTTGAGTCTGGTCTGGCACCACACGGCCTGTGAACGTGAGCCCACAGTCAGCCAGCCTTTCTTAGTGAGCCACAGTGTGTTGCAGCCCAGAGGACAGAGTAGGGGAGCCCAAAAGGGCTGAGTCTGAGTGCCACAAAGACTAGTGGCCTAACCCTAAAGTCTACTCCTTTTGCAAGGGAACCCCTTTGTTTCTAGGGTCACACAGTACCCAAAAATCTACTCCTTCCGCAAAGGAAACCCTTTGTTTCAACGGCCAGGAAAATGCCCTTCTTCGTGAGCCACAGTTGGCAGCCAAGTGGAAAGAGTGGCGGAGGAAAAAGAGCTAGGCCTGTGTGAATTACAAACTCACACAGTCAGTGTGCGTCAGAGTATCCAAACATGGAGGCTTCCTTGTCCCTCCCTTCACAGTGTATTGCAGCTCAGAGTGAAGAGTAGTGGAGGCCAGAAGGCCTGACTAGAGGAGGCGGAGGGGGAATCTCCTAGTTAGGAATCCCCCCTCCCTCTGCCAAGTGCCAACAGGGATTCCCCAACCTAGATTGTGGAAAGAAGATTAGAACCACCCCATGTGGGATGACAGAGTCCCCCAATTCTACGCTAAAAAGTTGATGATGATGATGATGACTGCACCTGATACAGTTCCGCCTAGAGGTGCGGGCAGCCGGGGTTGCTGCATGGGCAAGTTGGGGGGGTGGCCGACAGGGCGCATGTCGGCTCGGAGGCTGAACTTGAAGCACTGACTGAACCATGCTGTTAGGCTGAAGGTGAAGCGCCTGGAAGGCCTCTTTCTAAGCCGGGAGTGCCTGGAGCCTGACAGGCAGACAGGGAGAAGACAGAGGTTGATTGAGTCTGAGTCTTAGACCACACCAGCTGCCGAAAGGACAGCAAGCCAGATTCTGAGTCTGACTCTTCCTTCCCAGCTGTGTGCTGGTAGACTGCTAACTGCCGGCCCGACAATCTACTACCCTTCCCTTCTTAGTGAATCACAGTTCCCACACAACTCCAAGAGCCAAGCCTGGAACATAAACTGTTGTAATGGAGTGCTGGCCTGGCACACAACTACTCTTCCCTTCTTCGTGAGCCACAGTGTTGTCATCATTCATCAACCACAACCTAGAATTGCAGCCAGTAAGTTTTCTTGTCCGGCAGCCTTTGTTCCGGGGTTTGGGCAGAAATGATTATAAAATGTTTAAGCAGTGAGTGCCTAGCTTGAACATCAGGTACAGTACTGTGTTCAGGTTAGTTGTCAAGCCAGATTAAGTCAGCTTTTCTGCATGTTATTTGAAGGTAAAGCCATCATTTGGGCAGAAATGATTATAAATGTTTAAGCAGTCATCCCTTCTCAATGAGCCACAGTGTCTTGCAGCCCAGAGGAAAGATTGCCTGGAGGAGGCCACATAGCCTGAGTCTGAGGCCACAGGGACTGAGTAGGGGAGCATCATTGCCAGGAAGCTCCAGCTCCCCAACGTGGCTGAATGGTCTGAGGAGGACGCCAGGAAAATGCCCTTCTTCGTGAGCCACAGTGGTTTGCTGCAAATGGAACACAGTCGCCCTTCCTGCACAGACTCAGTCTGGCAGCCCAGCTCCAGTACACAAAGTGGCTGAATGGCCTGAGTACGCATGCCAGTAAATTGGCCTTCTAAGTGAGCCACAGTGCATTACAGCCCAGAGGAAAGAGTGGCAAAGAGACCTAAAGGCCTCTTAGTCCACAGGGCCCGAGCAGGGGAGGATCATTGCGAGCTCCAGTACCCCAAAGAGCGGAATGGCCTGAGATCGCCAGTAAACTGTCCTTCTAAGTGAGTCACAGTGATTGCTTCTGCCTCGGGAGGCAGAGTTTCTCTCGCCACCCCAGGAGACCACTTTTTGGCAACCAAGGAGACAGAGTGAAAGCAGGAGAACTGGGCTACTTCTTTAAGGCTGTAAGGAGGAGAGCTAGCCCCCAGCTACTCAGTCTTTGAGGTAGGTTGTTGTAAAGTGCTTCCTGACCACTTTGTAAGCAGATTGGCCCCCAAAACCCCAGGGAAGGGAGGGAAGCAACAAGGAAGGCAGGTTTTGGGGTCTCACTCAGACCAGCCAATTGGACAATGGGGAAAAATTGGGCCAATACAGACAGACCCTTTCCAATGACACTTTGAGTGGTCCTGCCTGGTTTGGAGTCAGGCAAGGGCTAGAAAAATTGGGCCAATACAGTCAGACCCTTTCCAATGACACTTTGAGTGGCCCTGCCTGGTTTTGGAGTCAGGCAAGGGCTAGAAAAATTGGGCCAATACAGTCAGACCCTTTCCAATGACACTTTGAGTGGTCCTGCCTGGTTTGGAGTCAGGCAAGGGCTAGAAAAATTGGGCCAATACAGACAGACCCTTTCCAATGACACTTTGAGTGGTCCTGCCTGGTTTGGAGTCAGGCAAGGGCTAGAAAAATTGGGCCAATACAAGGCCTTTTCACACGACCCCAGTCTGGTCCCTTAAATTCGGACACTTTGAGTTGGTCCTGCCTGGTTTGGAGCTCACCTGGAGGAGCTTCCCGGAGGGCTTCCAGCTTTTTTTCCTCCCACCTCTTCTCTTAAAGGGCCAGGAGGCAAAAAAAACACAATTGGGCCAAGAGAGCCCAGACAGACCCTTAAATCCAATGGGGACACTTTGAGTACAAGAAAGTGCAGCTGGGTCGCCTTGGTTTGGGGTCAGGCAAGGGAGCTAGAAAAACTTGTAAGGGGACCTTGCAATTTCCGTCGTGTATAAAGGCTCACAGTCAGACCCTTTCCAATGACACTTTGAGTGGCCCTGCCTGGTTTGGAGACAGGCAAGGGCTAGAAAAATTGGGCCACTAATAGCACCCTTCAATTGTGTGTGTGTGTGTGTGTGAGAAGAATACAGGCAGGCAGGCAGGCAGGCAGGCAGTCAAGCAGGCAGTTTGGCAGGCATTTAGGCACTTGGCAGGTAGTCACAGGGCCAGGCAGGCAGGCAGGCTTGTAGGGAGGCAGGCAGGCTTGCAGGCGGGCAGGGAGGATTGCAGGCAGGAAGTTAGGTTACAGGCAGGAACTTAGGTCTTGGAGTGTTGGGGTAATCCCAAGGTGGAAAGGTTGAAGCGGATGAAAGTCAACCTTTCCACCGTCTCCGGGTCCAGGCGACAGCGGCGCGGCCTCAGGACATCTCCCATTTGGGAGAAGACATGCTCACTCTGGACACTGGTGGGTGGGATGGACAAGAGGTCCAATGCCAGAGTCGAAAGAGCGGGCCAGAGGTCTGCCTTTCTGGCCCAGTAGTGGAGTGGGTCCGAGGTGAGGGGTTGGAGGGGCTCGGCCATGTACTCCTTTACCATGGTCAGAGCGGGGTCCGGTTCTTCTTCCTCCCTTGCCTCCACTGAGGAGGAGACTGCCATGGCTAGGGCAGAGGCCAGGTAGTTGGCTGCTGGTACGGAACCTGGTCTCTGGGTGTACGCTCCTGGAGTACAGAAGGATGAGGATCCTTGCGAG
This sequence comes from Phrynocephalus guinanensis, assembly GCA_037367245.1. Classification (NCBI taxonomy): domain Eukaryota; kingdom Metazoa; phylum Chordata; class Lepidosauria; order Squamata; family Agamidae; genus Phrynocephalus; species Phrynocephalus guinanensis. Next base: position 113,190,245 of record CM074737.1, on the reverse strand, counting down.
GACTCCTCTTCTGCATCGCTCTGGCTTCCGTGCGCCCTCTGAAACGCCTGGCCCTGATCGGAGAGAGCCCTGACTTGACGGCATAGCTCCGTCTTCCAGGATTTCAGTTTGGCAGCGCTGCCCACCAGGGAACCCTTGACGTGAGGGTCGCACAGGCATGCCATCTGGTACACGTTTTCCCTTCTTAGGGGGCCAAGGCGGGTATCCATGCCGGTCAGCAGCCTGTCTGCCAAGGCCCTGCTCTTTGGGAGAAGATTGGCTTCTTCCCGGATACTGGTCTCTAGGCGTTGGCGAAGGGCATTGAGCAGGGGGAGTACGTGGCCCAGGCTGGCGTTGTAGCTGCTGAGGACGTGGGTGGTCTCCTCAAAAAGCTGGAGGATACCCACCATCTGGGAGAGGGCGAGCCACTCGGTAGCACCAATGTCCAACTCCCTCCCCTCATGCAGGACTGGGGTGGTTGACATGACGTATTCCACCACTTTCTTCTGATCCACCAGGCGCTTGACCATTTCATAGGTGGAGTTCCACCGGGTGGTCACGTCCTGGATCAGGACATGCTCTGGTCGGCTCATCTCCGCCTGCTTCTCACGCATCATCCTGGATGCCTTGACGCTGCGAGAGAAGTGCCCCACGATCTTCCGACACTTGTCCAGCAAGGCCTTGGTCTCCCGGGTCCCCTTACTCCAGGAGGGCATCGCCCACCACTAGATGCAGTTTGTGTGCTGCGCACACGATGCCCTGGAACCCTGCCCCAAGAACCACGTTGGTCATGTTACGGCCCGCGTCAGTAACCATGACTCCGCGATGGACCTGCCCCTCGGTCCCTAATCCCCACTCTCGCATTGCTCTCTTGAGGACCTCAGCAATGTTGATCCCTGTGGCGTTGTCCTCCATGCTTTGTGCCTGGAGAAGCACCACCCTATACCCTCTTGGGGTGCTGCCTTGTGCCTCCCCCTGCAGCTGTTCATGGGATGTCCGGGGCTCCAGGACTCCTTGGGTTGCCACCAATGAGCCGTCAGAGAGAGGTATCCGTGGTGCCCACCGGTCCAGAGGTCGGAAGTGAAGTGGATCTTCCTCCCTCTGGCCGCCTGCAGCAGGGCCCGGATCCTGTCCCTGACAGACTCATAAAGGGAGGGAAGCACCCGCCTGCTGAAGGTACGCCAGGATGGACGCTCGTACCATGGAGCCACGTGCTTCATCAGGTGCCTGAAGCCTGATGACTCCACAAAGGAGAGGGGCAACCCGTTCATGGCCACCATTTCACCCACCACTTGAGTGGTGGTCTCCTGTGCTTTGGCCCTATTTCGCTGGCTGACAAAACTCCCACCCAACAGCCCCACTTCCTGCAGAGTGGCCTGCCTCTTCCCACTCTCACTAGCGGAGCTGTTTTTCTTTCCCTAACCCTTCTTCCCCTCTCTTTCTCCCTGAGGAACAAGGGCCTGAGAGGGTTCCAGGCAGAGTCCCAGGGTGCTTCCTCATCAGGTGGCTGCGCAACCCACTTGAGGAGAGATGTTTGGGGTCATTCCCCCTGCGCAACACCACCCCACATATCTTGCACACCGCCATCATTGCGTCTTTGGGGCTGTTCTCAAAATGCTCCCAGAGACACCCGTGTGGCTTACAGAAAGTATCGCCCCCTCTGTTATTGCCTGCCGCTGCTGTGGTGGTGGCGTGGCCTGTCCCCTGCCTGGAAAGTACAGTACTACTGCTGTCACTGGTGGTACTCTGGGTGGAAAGAGGGCTGCTCCTTCCAGCACTGCCTGGAGCCTGCCTTTCGTCTGTTCCTGCCAACAGGTCCTCAGAATCTGGCAGGTTTAGATACAAGGAGCCCGATTCTGATTATGATGCCATTTCAGACTCAGAGCCCTTGTCTTCTTCCTGATTAAGGGTGGGGCTGTCAGGTAACGGAGATGGGACTTGGTACGCCTCATCCATGCTTCCCTCGGTGACAGAAGATGGCACGGTGCTGCTTGTGCCACTGGCACTGCTACTCGGGGAGGGAGTTGCACCAGTATCACTTTCTGCACTACTTCCTGTCCCTTCCCTCAGAAACGTGCCCCTATTTATCTTAGTGGGGGTCCCCCTCCCCTGCCCTCTTGCTGTGTCACCCCTCCTCATTTTTCTCACTTCTCTTTGCTCAGGCCAGGGAATGTATAATGTGATAGTAAAGAAAAGCACAAATGAACTGTGCAAGTGAGTGAACTGTAACTTCTTCAAATATGTAATTGGATTGTGTATGTAATTGTAGACTAGACTGCGAAGTAAATGAGTGAGATTGACTCACAACAACAGGCCAACACCCAAGCTAATAGAAGCAAGGTAGGGGTGTGCCGAATCTGTCAGCACCCAACTTTCACAATGCACAGGGCAAGTGTAACTAAGAGAACTGTAACTTCTTCAAAGATGTAATTGGATTGTGTATGTAGACTGCCAAGTAAATGAGTGAGATTGACTCACAACAACAGGCCAACACCCAAGCTAATAGAAGCAAGGTAGGGGTGTGCCGAATCTGTCAGCACCCAACTTTCACAATGCACAGGGCAAGTGTAACTAAGAGAACTGTAACTTCTTCAAAGATGTAATTGGATTGTGTAGACTGCCAAGTCAATGAGTGAGATTGACTCACAACAACAGCCCAACAACCAAGCTAATAGAAGCAAGCAAGGGGTGTGTCGAATCTGGCAGCACCCAGACCCAGCTTTCACAATGCACTGCACAGGGCAAGTGTAACTAAGAGAACTGTAACTTCTTCAAAGATGTAATTGGATTCTGTATGTAGACTGCCAAGTAAATGAGTGAGATTGACTCACAACAACAGCCCAACAACCAAGCTAATAGAAGCAAGCAAGGGGTGTGTCGAATCTGGCAGCACCCAGACCCAACTTTCACAATGCACTGCACAGGGCAAGTGTAACTAAGAGAACTGTAACTTCTTCAAAGATGTAATTGGATTGTGTATGTAATTGTAGACTGCCAAGTAAATGAGTGAGATTGACTCAGAACAACAGCCCAACAAACAAGCTAATAGAAGCAAGGTAGGGGTGTGCGAAATCTGGTGGCAGCACCCAACTTTCACAATGCACAGGGCAAGTGTAACTAAGAGAACTGTAACTTCTTCAAAGATGTAATTGTAAAAAAATATTCTATAGAGGTGGGTGGGTGCCCTTCAACAAATATGTTTGTTTGAGTGCCTGACTGCAAATAAATGAATGAGGTGTTGGACAAGTGAAAGAGTAATTATAAGTAAGCAAAATGTAATTGTAAAATTTTCTATAGAGGAGGGTGCCCTTGCCTTGTTGCCAAATGCCAACAAATGTGTTTGAGAACTTTGAGTGCACTGGTTGGCGAGGGGAACTCTGCCTGTACTCTACAATTTAATGCACAGCCTCCGACCTCCCCTTCTAAGCACTAGTACTGGACCTTGGATGTTGCTTGCAAGTTGCCACTACTTTAGAAAATAGAAAATAAATGGTAGTATAAAAGTATAAACTGCTACTAGGGTAGGGTAGGGTTGCCTTCCTTCCCAAACCCCAATCGCCACAGCAGCAAAGCTGTAGGCGCAGGGTAAAAGGACCTTGGCCAAGTAAATGTGAACTTGGTGGGAAATTGGGGATAGAAAAGAAATGGTATGGTAGTATAAAATAATATATTTTCAAAATGAATCCGCAGCACCTCCCCTCCCCTCCCGCTCCCACTCAAACCTTCCCTCCCCCTTGAAGCAAATATAAGCAAATGAAAAAAGGAAAGCTTCCTCCAAAATGCAGAACACAAAAAAGAATAAACTCTGCGTTGCTATTCCCCACAGGGAATGAAAGAAATTATAATTTTTTCCAAAAAATTCAATTCAATTCCCTCCCTGCCTAACGAGACCGCGACCGCGAAATCGAAACTAGACTGAGCGCAGCAATCCAGCCCTGACCACCCTCCTCCACCAAGATCCAAGCCCAGACTGTGACGGACTGGGACTGCCTCCCTTTTTATGCCCTCTTGCACATCCAGAAGTGTCAGTCAAAACCTGGCCATGCGATTGGTGGAATGGCTCCGAAAATTTGCATGGTCCCATCCCATGGCCAGCCCATCATTGCGCAGGTGTAAAAAAAAAAATTAAGAAAAAATAAAAAAAAATCAACGGAGACGTCTTTTGGCAAGACAAACCCACTGCTGCTACTGTAAAAATTCAAGCGTTTAAAATAGGTAATTTTCGCATGTTTCTGTGGTGCTTTGGTGGGTTTTTGGGCCACAATTTCAAAAAAAATTATTGCGGTCACCATTTTGGATCCCCCCGCCCGCCCGCATGGCACACCACATGGCAAAGGCCGAGTAGCACTAGAGACGATGTAGGTGCCCCCCCCCCGCCTGGTACCAGCAGCACAGCAGTAGCACTAGTAGCCAAGGAGACCGTTTCCGGGGGGGAACGGAAACGGGAATTCCCCGTGCCCCCCCCAAATGAAAAAACAGGCCCTTCTGGCCTGGTAGGTGCCCTCAGACAGTTTTCGCCTGCTTTTTTGGCCGGGAATCGGGTTTTGTTTTTCACTTTTAAAACCTTTTTTTCTGTGCCGCTTGGCATCGCGCGATCGCGCGATGCCAGGAACAACAACGACAAATCAGACCCAATTATTCTTTAGTCAGTTCGAGTTCGAATTCTGGCGGAGTAATTCCCGTTACCGTTTCCGTTCAGTAACGGAAACGAGTAACGGAAACGGAAACGGGAATTCCGTTTTGTAGTTGGGTAGTCACTGTTGGGTGATGTCTGTACACGGCCCAGAGTTCCCTATGGGAAAATTGGGCGGTTAATAAGTATAATAAATAAGAGCTGCAGAGTAAAACAAGTATGGTTTCTTTTTATTTTAGGATGGGTCTGTGTCTTTCTAACTGTAATCAGTTATGCATAAAGAGGGCTGAAAAAAGGAGCCTGAGGCAAGCGTGGGGCTGAGACATCAGACACAAGGATCGTGGAGATAGAGGGTGATGAAGAAAGAAGAAGCAATGTTGATGGAAAGAAATAGTGAGGCTGACACCTAGACTACAGCTTCCAGAATCCCCCAGCAAACATGGCCAGTGGTTGTGCTGGCTAGGGAATCTGGGAGCTGTAGTTTTAAACAAAAAACAAGTAAGGGTGCCATGCTCTGACAGGGCTATATTGTCAGACATATGCCTCAATCTGAATGATTTTTCAAATAGGTTATGATTGAAGTTTTCCAGTGAATATCACAAAATTAACGCTTGGTCTCATGAGAAGGAAAGGCCAGAGCTTCCAAGTATACTAATTTAACATCAGTTTCCATTCTCAGTGCGTTCTCTGCAAAGTAACTGGAAATATGGGTTCAGCTGAGTTCAAGACAAGAGCTTTGGGCCATAGCTGGGTCAGATGTGGCAGCAAAGATAAAAGTGAGGATGAGTTTAACCTTCCAACGGAGCTGATTAGTGTTGCAAATTGCAGAAGGATGTTTTAAGGTTTGATTTTGAACAAAACATTGCCTCGAGCTTTTCTAATGCAATATGCATTCGGTTTTTTTGGATGAGCGTACAGCTCTTCCATCAACAGGGCAAGGTATCCACACACAGGAAATCAAACTTCAAAGAAAGAAGCATGCTCACTGCTCCAATGTGAAAAAATACTGGGATGTATGGGATTTGCGGCTGCATTTTGCAAAACAACCACACCAGTATGGAGACATCAAATAGTCCCTCTTAAGAGGTGATGTTGGTTGAAACGTACATTGCTCTCAAACAGAGAGAGAATAAAGAACTTGGATAGTGAAGTGAACTGATAAATATGCATGTATCTGCATTATTTATCTTGTTATTTTTCTTTTAGTATTGTTACACGGTATTTGTATACTATTGTATTCTGTTAGGTCTTGACTGTTTACTATTGTTGGGGTTTGTTTTGTAGTTGGGTAGTCACTGTTGGGTGATGTCTGTACACGGCCCAGAGTTCCCTATGGGAAAATTGGGCGGTTAATAAGTATAATAAATAAATAAATAAATAAATTAGAGCTGCAGAGTAAAACAAGTATGGTTTCTTTTTATTTTAGGATGGGTCAATGTATGTCTTTCTAACTGATAGAAGTACAGAACCAAAAAAAATGCAACCATCTATGATACAGATAACAGGTAATAGCTGTAGTACTGTGCTTGGCTTTGAGCTTTAATACATAGAGGATGCAACTTGTTAAGTAATGAAACAACAGTCAAACAGTGGTGGCAGAGATAGAGATATCGCTTGAGTGAGTTAACAAGGTAAACTCGCTTCAAACCTTCAAAAAACTACTGAAAACGTCACTTTACAGAATGGCCTTCCCTAACTTCTTAAACACCTAGCAAGATGCTATCCTTCATTTCACCACTTATCTCTATTTTGTTGTTATTCGATCAAACACTTGGTCATTTCTATTTTTATTTTAGTTTATTGTTGTTGGTTTATTTGGTTATATTTGGTTATATTATGTTGTTTGTATTTTCGTTATTTAAATGTGTTATTGCTATGTTGAGATTTTATGTCGTAAACTTCCCAGAGTAGCCCTAGGGCTAGATGGGTGGTATAAAAATCAAATAAATAAATAAATAAATAAATAAATAAATAAATAAATAACCAATAAGTTGCTCAGGCCAACCATAAAATGCAGGGCTGAGGGACGAAAGTGGCCTTCTGATTTTTATCTGGGTTGCATCGCATGCAATGTGGCAAGATCTCTATTAGAAACAAGCATGTGGAGGAGTGAATAAGCTCCATTCTGAAGGTCTCCTCCAGCTTGCAGTGGACAGAAGAAAGCCATAGAATAGGGAACATATTAGGTGGTTATCTGTATGAGATTGTGGGTGTGCAAATGAAAGGCAGATGAATGAGGACTATGTAACCATATCAGAGTTCAGAAATATTACTTTGAAACCTAACATGCTAGTATTACTCTCGAGAAAATACATTCATTGCTGCTATTTGTTATAGCGATACGTTACATTACTATGTTGTCACTTTTAAATTTATTTTGGAAACCTCAAAACCAAAAATGTCCAGGATCTCTCAAAATGATCACTTTCAAAACAATCATGGCTCTAATTTAAGGCAGTCTTGCTGCCTTAAAAGAATCAAAAGAAAATCTGTGCCGTCTAACTAAATAAAAAAAAAAAAAAAACAATGGCAAGTGCTTATGTTGGCCTTTGTTGCTAAAATATGTAATGTGTGATCTTGTTTTAACTTGGTATGTCCAAGCTCTGGTTGGTATATGTTACAGAGTTTTGAATTTTTGATTAAATTCCTCTAGCTTAGCAGCAGAAGTGAATATAATCACAGAACAGAACAGCTTCAGTTTGCCCTTAGTAAACCACTCCCTTTCTCATTAACTGGCACTTAAAATCTGTACACTTTTTGTTGTATTGCATCTGGTCACGTTAATGGCTGAGTTCAATATACACCAAATTCTTATTATTATTCTACTACATCCTTTTCTGTATTTAGCCAATTATAAAACATGTTCCAAGACTGAAAAAAATTGCATTCATCTTTCTCCCTCGGTCTATATGTCAGCCTGTCCATCTCTGCACATTCCATTATTTTTCCATCATTTTTATTTAACAGAATTTCTTCTGTTAGTATTGCTTCGCTTTTCCACAACTGTGCCCACACAATTCTTGCCGCTGTTAGGACATGAAATATTAAATAACTACAATTTTTGTTCACAAAGTTTGGTAAGATACCTAATAAACATTCATCATTGACGTCCTTCAGTCTCGAAAGACTATGGTAATAAACATATTTCTGGTTAAACTGGCACTTAAAATCTCAATAACTCACTCTGAGATATGGATAGTAGAAAAAAAGCTTCACTGACAGATCAGCAGAAAACTAATAAATAGAAATGCGCACAATTTCCCCCCATTTTTTATTTTGTTTCAAAACTAAACGAAAAATGAACCGATTTTAAAAGAAAGTGAAATGAAACGAACTGGAAATTTTCAGTTTGTTTCCTTTTGGTGTTTGTTTTCCCCCAATGCTCCCGATTGGGAGGGAAAGGCACAGGGTTTTTAAAACTGTATTTGAGCCACCAAGGCAAGCGGTACCACCACTTGTGTCATTAGCTCAAAGACAGTTCTAAAACCCTGTGCCTCTCCCCCAAATCTGGTGCATTGGGGGGAATGGCACAGGGATTTTAAACTGTCTGTGAGCCACCAAAGCAAATGGCGGCTATGGCCATCGCCACTTGCCTTGGTGACTCAAAGACAGTTTGAAAACCATGTGCCTCCCCCCCATGCACCCGATTTTTGGGGGGGGGTTCAACAGTGTTTTTTTTTTTTAAAAAAATGAAAAATGAAACAAAATGAAAAGTGAATCAAATTTTATTTAAAAAATTTAAAAACAAAATGAAACAGACCAAGAAAAACAAACCAAAACAATGAAACAAAATGCCCTTTTGCCCTTTTGCCCTTTTGTGCCCATCTCTATCTACTGATAAACATTGACTCTCACCAACAGACTTCAATAATCTCTTTAGAAGGGAAAAGAAACACTGAATAGAGGGGAGAATCTGAATTCTCAGGCAGTAAAGGAACAATTTATTTGTACTGCATGGATTGACAGTAGAGATGGGCACGAAACAAACTTTTAATTCATTTCGTTATTCATTATTCATTTTTGTTAGCTAACAAAATGAATGACGAACCAACCCATCAAAGAACCAACCCATCATTTTTTGTTAACCCCCCCCCACGCACACCCCTTGTTGCTGCCAGCTGTGGACATTTTAAAATAAAATAAAATAATTTTTTTTAAAAAAGTGCCGACCCGGCCACTGGGGCCGTGTGGTTGGCGCTCCAAAATCGGAAAGAAAACAAAAAAGCATCGACCCGGCCAGTGGTCTAAAATAAATAAATAAATAAATAAATAAATAAATAAATAAATAAATAAATAAAATAAGCACTGACCCAGCCCCAGGGGCTGTGTGGTTGGCACTGGGGGAAAAAACCCTGAGGTGTGGGGGACCTAGTGCCTCTAGAGGTGCCAACCCCAAGCCAGTGCCCCAAAAAGCCCCTGCCACCAGTGCCAGGATGACTGCTGCTGATGCCACTGCCGCTGCCAATAAGTCAGATTCAAACCAGTTCGGCTCGGTTTGGGTTCATACAATTTTTTTTAAAAAAATTGTATGAACCCAAACTGAAGTGAACCCAGGGTGGGCCCAAAACAAAACAAACCAAACCATCAGTTTTCTGTTTCATGCCCACCTCATCCCAGCCCAGAAAGGGCCCTCCTAGCCAAATCTACTAAAGGTAGCATGCAAGGTTGCAAAAACTGGAACAGTATATGTGGATGCTTTAAGAGTTTCAGCTTTGCTATTGTTCTGATATTTTGAAAGTGGGACAATGTCCTTGCAAGGGTCTAAAAAACAAGTGATGATCTATTGGAAAGAAAAGTAAGAGCCATTCAAGACTATAATTTTACTTGAATGATGGCTATATTGAGTAACATCACGATAAGCAGAATGAATTAAAATGATGTATTTCTCCTTATATCCTTCTCTACGTCTGTACAGATGTGTGTGCTATAAAGGTTATTTATAGAGTTCATTTAAATTCCACATCCTTTCCCAGCTCATTTTTTCACTTTCTATTTTACAGTACTTACATGTAAAATCAATACTTTCAAACAGCTTTTTCCCCCTTCAGAAAATGAAATAAAAAAAATTGCCTTGGAGAGATTTGTAACATGTTTCTGTGGAATCACTTTTCATAGGAATGTTTCAAAGACAAACCTGGGCTTAATGTAGTCAAAGATTCATATCTAGTCATTCTGGGGTGTTTTCCAAAGTTTTAAATAAAAATTACAAGTACTCAAAAAGTCTTCAACATTATTTCATTGGCTGATTCTCCTCTTTCATCTTTTTCTGTAGTTTTCTTCTACTTCTGTAAAATTAACATGGTGCTAGTTGTACTGCCGCCATCACCTCTCCTAAGAAACATTTTCCTGTTGTGGGGAGGAACAGGAAGGTTGTTGTTGTTGTTGTTGTTGTTGTTGTTGTTGTTGTTGTTGTTGTTGTTGTTGTTGTTGTTGTTGTTGTTGTTGTTGTTGTTGTTGTTGTCGTCATTATCATTGTTGTTGTTGTTGTTGTCATCGTCGTCATCATCGTCGTCATCATCATCATCCAACTCCAGAGCTGGAATGGACCCTATAAAATAAATAATCAAATCCAGTTTCTGTCAAGGAAGCACAGTGAGGAATTGAACACTCTGGCTTTGCAGATGAGCTATCATGGTGTACTCCCTCCTGCGGCAACAGTTCAAATAAAGTTGCTGTCCACCCCCAATCCCCCGATTAATGAAATGTTTCTGCCCAGTTTACTGTAGACATATATGAGGTGGAGCATCTCCATAGACAGTTGGAAGATAATACTGACATAACTGTCCGGTTCTGTAAACCATTGTTGCTGGAAGACCAACATCCAAAGGACCTTTAACGGGATGAAACTGAGCCACGTGGCTCAAAATGAGTCACACAAGAGATATCAACAAGCCGGAAGTTGTGTAGAGCAGGGCGCAAAGATGGCTAAGGGTCTGGAAGTCAAACCTTTTATGAGGACTAGTGGAGGGTATTTCCCTTTTAAGCTCTGAGAAGGCAGAGAGGTAAAATCGATTCATTTTAGCTAGACGTCTAAACTATTGAGCTATCCAGCAGTCTTCTTCTGATGTCTAAAGGGCTGCCATGTGGAAAACTGGAGCCACCTTGCTTTATCTATGCTGCTCCAGCAAGTAAGGACTGATTTGACTAAACATTGGTAAGTACAGCCAAACAGTAAGAGCTGGTCAAGAGTGGAACAGATTATCTCAAGAAAGTGGTGGATTCTCTTTTCTTAAAGACCTAATCTGCTTTATTTGTTGATCGCCTGTATTGTTCATGGTTGGACTGATAAACATACTGTCCCTTCCAATTGTATACAGTTCTCTGTTTCAGTGAAGCCAGTGCTGCCTAAACCTGATTAAGGCTCGTAGCAAGTTACTGCTCTTGTTATTGTGCTAACTAGCTGTTTCACAGTTTGGAAAAATTAGTTTTTAGATCTACAGCTCCCAGTATGTTCTGTCAGCATTCCCAGTATCTATCCCAGAGTTGGGGCATTCTGGGAGTTGTGGTCTAAAAAAGCAAAATGTTTTCCCTCTGATCATTGTATATTTGCCGATATACTGTCTGAAGGTGCTGGGAGTCCAAACACAGGTAACTTTTCTCCATAGGTACAGGATGCAACAATGCATTTTTCTTGGGCCGCACACCTCAGGAAATAAGGCAAGTGTTTGGTTTGTTTCTGAACCATTCAGCCTTGTCTCATTCTGTGCCACTATGTCCTCAATGATGATGATGACGACGACGACGACGATGACAACAACAACAACAACAACAACAACAACAACAACAACAACAACAACAAACAACTTGGGGCTTCTGAATACAGACAGACAGGGTTTTGGAGCATAATACCCCGGATATTGTGATTGTGGAGAAGAAAAAGGTATGGGTCATTGATGTTCCTATACCAGGTGACAGTAGAGTCACTGTGAAACAACTTGAAAAAAATTACCCGATATCAGAATCTGAAAATTGAAATTCAGAGACTCTGGCATAAACCGGTACAGGTGGTTCCAGTGGTAATCGACAGGCTGGGTGCAGTGCCTAAAGAGCTAAGCAAGTATTCAGAAGAAATTGGAGTTGACAAAGTTGACAAAGTCACCATCAGTCAGCTGCAGAAAGCCACCTTACTGGGATCTGCTCGCATAATTCACCGATACATTACATAGTCCTAAACGCTCGAGAAACATTCGACTAGTGATTTGTATTACAAAATCCAGCATGGTTAATAATAATAATAATAATAATAATAATAATAATAATAATAATAATAATAATAATAATAATAATAATAATAATAATAATAATAATAATAATACCTGGGTGCACAAAGAAACCAGTAATTAACCCATCATAGAACAGGGTGGCTTGTGCTCCTTCCACAGAAACTCTAGATGTAGGTAGGTATGTGTCATATGGCTGTCGACATTGCTCAGGCACAAAGGACAGGATTTATCTGACTCTTTCAGACAAGCATATGAAAAACATTTGACAATCCCCAGCTCTTTTAAGGCATAATAAACTATGGCAGGCCGGAACGTTAATGGACAAAAAAGAAAAGAAAAGAAAAGAAATAAGGGGGTGGGAAAAAGGAAGAGGGGGAGTATGAAAATTGCCTGGTATTTTTATATTAGATTTTTATTGTTTCTTATATTTCAACTCATATTTTCACCCTCTCTCGTTTTCTCTTTCCTTTTTTGCCCAGCTGTTGATGGTAGGAAAACGTGGCAGCTATTGCTCCAAGCTCACACTTTGCTCTCTCTCTCTCTCTCCCTGTCTCTCTCCCCCCCCACACCCCATGGTTCTTGTAGATTGTCTGGTACAAATGTCTTTTTTCTTACATTGGTTATGTCTGGGGGGGATAATGCAGAGGAGACCACGGCAAATTCTTCATTCAACCAGACACTGGTGAATTGAGGCTGTGGTGAAGCAGCCTTTTGGAAAACATTCAATGCTGCTGTCTAGACAGAGAGAAGATATAAGGTCTCATCAAGCCCCCCTCCCTTTAAGCCCCCTGGAGTGCCATCATAGCACTGTGTATGTCTGCTCATTAAACTGGAGGGTGCTTCTTCTTTTTTTAATGGAGCCTCACCCCCCCTCGGAGGGCTTCCTCCCCTCCTTTATGTGGAAATGTAGGTCATTTGATTGACATGTATATTTTTCATCATCTTTACCTCAAGTGAGAGAGTTATGAAGGAAAAGAGCTGGGTGGGGAAAACCTAACACACACGGTATTGGACGGCCAGAAAGACATGAAGTGGAATATAAATGGAATGGTTTATTACATCAAGATTTGGAAAAAAAACCCACTTAAAACAAGTATGTGTGTTTTCGGGGTGTTAGAAAGAAAGAAAGAAAGAGAGAGAGAGAGAGAGAGAGAAAGAAAGAAAGAAAGAAAGAAAGAGAGAAAGAAAGAAAGAAACTCTCCTAGTCTAAGCAGTAATAATGCAATGGCACAGGGGCAGGGTGCACTGAGGCATGATTAAAGCTGCTGCAGTTCTTGGCTTTTAAAATGCATGTTGGGATTAAGCGTTTGTGACATTATGTTCAATATTCATATATGTGTGACTATGCTAATGGGAATGCTAATTTGGGTCTTGAAATCCTTAGTTGCTAAGAAGAAGTTGCTCCCATACTCTAAGTCTAGCGGCAGACAGATGAAAACTTCCTTTGGCACAAGTATGTATCTCGACCAGACATCTCATTGTTAGTTGAATCAGGGTAGACTTATTTATCAAATTCCTTTTGTACCCCTCCCCCCAAGCAATAGAGTAACTGCAAGCTGAAATAAATTAATGAAGTGCCAGTCACATGTACGGCTGCATGCTGAGCTGTGGGCTTGGCATACAACCAGACATGTGGCTGAAATTCCCATTAATTAGTTAGGGGCATATGGGGGGGGAGCGGAAGGGTGCATTTGTCCAGGGCACACAGCAATCTGGGGGTGCCTGGAGGGGGAGGAGAAGGAGGAAGCTGTGCACCCTCCCGCCAGGGGGGAGAGGAAGCAGGTGATTTTTTTTCCCCAAAGCAGCGCCTCCAAGAAAGGAGGAGGGGGAAGCATGCAATGGAAGTGCCACTTGAAAAAGAAATTGCCTGCTTGGCGCTAGCCAGTGGGAGCCTGCCCCTCAGCTGAGGGTTGGGGGGGGATAGCAGGCAAGCAGGCAAGCAGGTGTGGGTCTGGGGCTCCTCGGGGGCTGGCAGTAGTGCCCACCCTCAGATCGGGACCCGGTGCCTGATTTCTGTCAAGAGATGTGTGGCAATCGCTACCTGGGGCCAGGGCTGGTGCATCCATTAAGGCGAACTAGGCAGTTGCCTAGGGCACCAAAATGGACAGGGGCGCCGGCCACCGCCGTCCGGCCACCCACCCATCGCCAACCACCCCCCGCCCGCTGCCCCCCTACTGCCCTGCTGCCGCCCCTGCCGCCCCTCACCTAGGGCACAAAAAACCCTAGCGCCGGACCTGCCTGGGGCCTCCCTGGGCGCAACAGCTGGGGCCGCTCCTCCTCCATCTGCCGGCCTGCCTGCCCAGTGCCCTTCTCCTGCTGTGGGCGGAGAGAAGGCATGACCCGTCGGGCACACGTCCTCGGCCCCTGGAGAATGAGCGAGCAATCACGTGGGAGTGCGTGGGCCATGGGAAGATTGGGACCTGCCGCTGGGGCTGCTCACCAACCCCTACCAGTTCACCATGGCTGAAGGCTACTGGTAGAGGGGGCGGCACTGTGAGCGATCCGCCTTTGAGTTCTTCTTCTGCTGCTGCCCCTTCCAGGGTGGCTTCACACTCCACGTCAGCCTGGTCGACACATCCTCTCCCCCCCCCATTCCAAAGCCCCAGTCCATACTTAAGGAGGGCAAAGAAGGGCAAGGGATGCACTGCCCTCCCGTCCCACTGAGGGAACCCCCAGCCTGCTGACCTACAGGCTATGCTAAGGCTGCTCCACCTGCCCCCCCCCCCTTGCTGAGTGGGTGAAACATGGTTGGGAGGGAGAGGGCACAAAAACTGACTTTTTTGTCCCTGGGTACTCCAAACTCTAGCTATGCCTCTGTAATTAGTATCTGCTCAGTCATGGAATGGGTTGTTAGTGTGTGGGTGGAATTGGGTGGAATTAGGGGTCCCTATAAGTACTATGATTCTATGATAATCCTTCCTTTTTTTCTTTCTGAGAAAGAAGGCCTTGGGTGTTAGAGACGGGAAAGAATAGCATAGAAGTGAACAATCTTAATGGCAGCTGCATTTTTTAAAATCTCCTGAGATTTTTCGTGAGACGAAACACATATCACATGTTGTGCGTACAAGCCTTATGAAATGTTTCAGAGAAAGGAAGGGGCCAGACAATCATGTGCAAATTTTTAGAATGTGTACAGTTGAAAAACTATCCACAGAAACACACAAAACGTCAGTTTCACTGCAGGAAAAGCCACATTCCAATATGAAACACAGAAGGGAAAAATGTGGGTGAGATGGGGAGGGGAATGGAACAAAATGGAATATGATTTTAATTTCAGTCAAGGTAGCACATCACATGCACGTGTGATGGATCTTTAGAATTTCATTCAGTCCTGAAGACGGAATTACATTTTGGAGAACATTTTCATCCCAACTTCAGAAAAGGACAACAAACACAACCCCTCCCTCCCCCACACACCCAAAAGATGAAGAAAGAAGAAGCCAGGCTGAATATTTTGCCTTCATGATTCCTTCATGTTGCCCATGAAATTGCAGAGGAGTCACAATAGGAGCTGAATTCAGGGAGAAACCTTTATATCCCAATTCATTCTGGATAAATTGTGCAACTTTCAGTTCAGTGTATGCTCTATATCTAAGCTAATTTGTAGGCCTCCCGTTTACTGTAAACTTTTTTGGTTTAGCACTGATGTACAGTATATGAAGTTTCGATACCTTGTGTGGCATAGTTGATAGACTGATGGATAAGGACTCAGGAAGTCTGGGTTCAAATTCCCACTTAGCTATGGAAACTTACTGGGAGTGTGGAGCTGGTAAAACCATTCTTAAATTTCTCACTCATCATGGAAACTCTATCAGAGTTGCTATAAATCAGTCCCAACAGAATTGCATGTGGCAACAATATATAGCTTGGAAACATGACAGTTTTTACAGGGGATGAAATCTGCCAAATTTCATATAGGTGTAGTAGGCAACTTTAAATGCAGATTTTTTAATCAACAAAGAAGATGGATGAGAAAGAGGAGAAAAGGAAAGAAACAAAGGAAATGAAGAAGAAGAAGAAGAAGAAGAAGAAGAAGAAGAAGAAGAAGAAGAAGAAGAAGAAGAAGAAGAAGAAGAAGAAGAAGAAGAAGAAGAAGAAGTTAATAAATATGAATTTCTTATGATTCATTTTGTGGGCTGAACACAAATCTATCTGTAAGTTTACTTTACTCTGGAACTCAAAATTTGCTGCCTTGTTTTAACCCAGACCTAATATAACTCACATGGAATTAGGCCAATTTGGTTAATAATTTGAGATTTGGTCAAATCCAGTACATGGATTCATAGTGCGTGCTGTACAGTAATCCCCCACCTGTTGTGGGAGTTAGGGTCCCAACCCGACCTGTGATAATGGAAAATCTGTGATATGTGGATGCTGGGTTGGCTCAGGACTGGGGGGGGAGCCTATCTGGGGCCTCCTACACTTATCTGAGGCCTGGTGCTGCCCTGAACAGGCCTCTGATGGGCTTCAAGGGCCTGGGGCAGGCCCAGAAGTGGTTTCTGGTGATCCAGAAGTCATTTCCAGCTTTCCAGAAGTCACTTCTGGTTCACCGGAAACTACTTCTGGGGCCTCCGACAGACCCGGGAAGCATGTCAGAGGCCCCAGAAGTGGTTTCCAGTGATCCAGAAGTGACTTCCGGTTTTTTGGTGCTTTCCCCCACAACACACCTCAAAGACCATTAAAAAACCCTGCACTCCCCCCCCCCAGGACGTGTTGGAGGACCCCTCCCCCCAAAAAAAAGAAGGAAAAAAGGAAACAAAACTTTCCAGCTCATTTTGTTTTGTTTTTCTTTAAAAATCAGTTCATTTTTCGTTTTGTTCTGAAATGAAACAAAAAATGAAACACAAAACAAAAAAGAAAGTTTTGTGCAAGTCTCTACTATAGACTCTTAGGACTGCTTCAACTACATTCTTTCTCACCAAGATATTATTCAGTTCCTCATAAACTATAGGCAACATCTCTGGATCTCCTAATGTTTGACAGACTGAGTTGTTGTTTAAGGCATTCAAATGATTGAATAAAGACTGGTAATACCCTAAAGAGGAATTCTATAATTGTAAACCAATACTATTTAAGATGTCTGCTCTGGATTTTCGCCATTGATTACATATTCCAAGCAGAATTCTTTTCATTTTGTTCTTTGGTGCAAGATTCCCATAAGCCCCAGTATTGCAGTAAAGAAGACACACCCTTCCTGCTCTCAGGGAAGGGGACATTTGTGTCACATTAACTCATGTAGGAAAATGACAGAGAACTAAGCCAAGACATATGGATGTTTGTGGCGAAGGAACAACTTGAAGGCAAAGCTGTGTGCCTCCAAAAAATTACCATTAATCGTGGGCTGTGAAATATGATGATACGATGAAAGGCAGGATGAACAATTAAGGCTGATACACAGCATATGACAATCATAAATTGCCCCGCAATGTGGCTAATCTAATATAGTAATGAAAGGGGATGCCACAGAAGACAGATGTGAAAGGGAAGGCACTCATGAAAACTATTAATGGGATCAGGAATGGCTTGATTATCTTCATTTACTTTTTTTTAAAACCCTAATTTGTGTTTATAAAGACATAATAAAAATGAGAGAAAGTAGACAAAGCTCTAAGGACTGACTGACTAAACAGCTTGTTTCCTTCCCTTTTGTCTTGGGCAAAGATAGGAAGTAACTAGTTTCAAATAAATTACTTATGCCTTGCCGAGTGAATTTCTTTTTGTGGTAAGGAAGGCACCATGAGATGAAGGTACATGATATGAAGCTCTACCTTGGTTTAATGAGGAATAAAGTCACTCTGTTTGCATGTAACTGTGACATTCTCCTTTTTCACAGTTGTGGGGTTTGACTTTAGTGAATGGTGGAGGACAATCACATGATTCTGCAGAAGGTTTTTTTTTTTTGCTGTGTCTTGGACAGCAATACAAAGAGTAAGTTTAGAAACATCTCTAGACTGTTCATTGTGTTATCCCATTGCTGCTAAAAGCAACAATTGTGTGGCACCTTAATGATCAGCAAGTTTGTATTTGCCCATAGCATTCAGAGACTCCAGAAACATTTCTCCTGAGGTCTTCAAGATGAAAATATGGTGGTTATGACAGTGGTCAGGTGTGCAATAGAACTGATGCATTGGTGAGAGATTTTCTGAATCATGGATGGGAATTCTGGCTTTATCTTTATTATGAGATCCCAGTGATCTCCGGCCTTGGTGTTCTTGGACTGGAACTTCATGAAGCCTCCACCGCTACCTCTCCAAGAACATCTGGGTTACCTTTTTGCTATCTGGCTTATCAGAATGATTGCACAATTTCAGGACATTAACGGAGTCCATCCTGTTCAATAATGAGCAACATGATTAACATTTGGATCCTTATTTCCACCTGAGCTGTTTTAAACATTAACAGAATTATAAAGTGGGCGATAATGCACTGTGGAAGAGATTTTTATGACTCGAACTGGATTCACAGTACAGAAGCAGAACAAACTGGGATGTTGTGTGGCTTTGCAATTTTTCTCCGTTGTTTTTCAAAGGTGGTGGTTAACAAGAAAATCTGTAAAGCCCTAGCGTGGAATGGTGTTTGAAGCTATGCCCTTTAACTGCTTATCTCAAGCACCACACTTTGTGAGCTGACATTGCTCTAACTTTTTGACAAACCAAGGATAACAGTAAAGGTAAAGGTTCCGCCTGCACATGCGTGCTAGTCATGTCCGACTCTAGGGGCGGTGCTTATCTCCATTTTCAAGCCAAAGAGCCAGTGTTGTGCAAGTCTGTGGCTATGTGGCCAGCATGGCTAAACGCATGTCTGTGCACAGAACACTGTTTACCTTCCCACTTTTTATTGTGGTACCTATTTATCCACTTGCATTTAATGTGTTTTATTTTACTTATTTATTTTAGAGTATTTTAACCTGCCTTACTCCTTGGAAAAGGACCCAAGGTGGCTTACAGTAATGAGGGACTTCATACAGTCCAGTACAATTAAGACTAGAGATGGGCATGAAATGAACTTTTAGTTCGTTCCGTTATTCGTTATTCAGTTCGTTACGTAACGAACCGAATAACGATCCCCAGAGTGCTTTTAGAACGAAACGAACAGAACCAAACAAAATTGGTTCAGTTCCGTTCATTTCGTTAATGGCGGCAGTCTCCTACCAGGTGCTGCTGGAGTCTTGGTCTTCCTGGCTGCAGGCAGAAAAGCCGACCAGCCCGTGCTACAGCTGTGGCACGGGCCATGTGGTCGGAAGTAAAATAAAATGAAATAAAAATAAAATAAAATAAAAAAGGAGCACCGACCGGGCCCAGGAGTGGTCTGATCAGCATGCTAAAATCACAAAAAAACAACCAGTGCTGACTGGGCGTAGGGGCCGCACGGTCAGTGCTTAAAAAATAAATTTTAAAAAAAACCAGCCCGCGCTACAGCTGTAGCGTGGGCCAGGAACCCGGAAGGCTCCGCCAGAAAGAGAAGGAGGAAGGCAAAGCCAGCCAGGGAGGGAGGGAGGAAAGGGGGGGAAAAAACCTGGTCCATGCTAAAACTGTAGGGGGGCAGGAACCCAGAAGGCACTGCCGGAAGGAGAAAGAGGAAGGCGAACGAGGGTGAGCCAGAGAGGGGGGAGGAAAGGGGGGGAAACCAGCCCACACTACAACTGAAGCACGGGCCAGGAACCTGGAGGGCGCAGCCGGAAGGAGAAGGAGGAAGGTAAAGTAGGGCAAGCGGGGGGGGGAGGAAAGGGGGTGGAAACGCAGCTGTGCTACATCTTTGGCACGGGCCAGGAACCCAGAAGGTGCCACTGGAAGGAGAAGGAGGAAGGCAAAGGAGGGCGAGCCAGGGAGGGAGGGAGGAAAGGGAAAAAAACTCAGCCCACGCTAAAGTTGTAGCATGGGCCAGGAACCCGGAAGGCGCCGCTGGAAGGAGAAGGAGGAAGGTAAAGGAGGGCACAAGTGAGCGAGAGAGCCAGGGAGGGAGGGAGGGAAGGGGGGAAAATGGAACCTGGAAGGCACTGCCGGAGCAGAGCCACCACCGCCGGTAAGTAAGAACCCGAACCAGTTTGGGTTCGTATGATTTTTAAAAAAAAATTCCTACAAACCCAAACCCGAACTGAACCAAGGGTGGATCCGAACCAGATGAACCTGAACCATGGGTTTTCTGGTTCGTGCCCATCTCTAATTAAGAAATATTCAAATATTGTGAACAGGGAATTGAGGGACATCTTAAAGCATTAAAAGACATTATATTAAAGCTACAAGAAAAATCTGCTGTACATGTAAAAATTATGAGTGATGAAAACATAGTGTCAAGGCAATCACACAAGGTTATAAGTGGTTATAATTGGTCATGTATGGTAGATTCATATAAAAGACACATAATAGGTAGTCCATCATTCAGGGAAAGCAAAGCAAAGCAAAGTGTTCTGCTTATATACCGCCCAATACCACTTTAAGTAGTCTCTGGGCAGTTTACAATTTTTAATTACAGTGTGCAGGCTACACATTGCCCCCCCCCAGCAAGCTGGGTACTCATTTTACCGACCTCGGAAGGATGGAAGGCTGAGTGAACCTTGAGCCTGCTACCTGGGATTGAACCCCAGGTCGTGAGCACAGTTTTACCTGCATTACAGGCATTTAACCACTGTGCCAACTGTCTTCCAGAAAGACAGTTGGGGCAGTCCTGGCCTCCAGTGGGAGGGAGTTCCAGAGTGTGGGCTTTTGAACTGCTTGGTTGGCAGGTGGTGGGGTTAACAGCCAGGAGCTCACTCCACTGCGTGGCACCCGGGATTCGAACCACCGAGCTGCCAACTTTGCAACCAACAGTTTCAGTACTCTAGCCCACTGAGCTGACATTCCTCTAACTCTTTGACAAACCAAGGATAACAGTATCTGTGGATAATGGCTTTATTAAAAGAATATGCTTTATACAGAGGATGCACAGGATAAGTACCTATATGGAGTCTTCAGCAAGTGTTACGAAATGTCTTAAAAATCAAGGATCTGCAGGAAATGGTAAATTATATAATTATATAATATACTCATTACCTCATACATTGTCTCTTCTCTCTCTCTCTCTCTCTCTCTCTCTCTCTCTCTCTCTCTCTCTCTCTCTCTCTCTCTCTCTCTTGCATCTTCGCTCACTCCCTTCCATCTAGCTCCCTCACATACATATCATTAATCGAGGAACATTAATCCTTTTTTAACCACACAGTCATTACTCAACTAGATACTAAATAAACAATAATGTATTAGATCAAGGGCCCTAAAGACTCATTAAGCTATCTAATTATTTTCACCCTAAAGGCCATTTAAAAAGAATCTTTGGCATGATGTTTATAGAGGGGGATATTCAGATCCCATCATCATCAGTGAGCTTAATTGATCCTGTTCAGCACGTCATAGGCAGAGAGAACAGAAATAAGCATGCTTTGGGGGAATGAGGTTCCTGTTCAGTTCTATTTTATTAGAAGATACTACTACTGCAGTTAAGTAACTTTGCTATCATCTGCCCCTAGACCTGCCCTACCACTAGGAAGAGTTGGAAAGCCTCCATAGGTAGCAGAATTCAACGGGTACAGAACAGGGGCAAGGTGTTAGATAATAGCCCTGCATGTGCCATATAGATTACGTGATAACTCAGAGTCTCTTAAGGCAGTGGTACCCAAACGTCAGCACTCCAGATATTTTGGACCACAATTTCCAAAGTCCTTTTTCATTGGCAATACAGGCTTGGAATTTTGGGAGTTGTGGTTTAAAACATCTGGAGGCCTGAATTTGGATACCCCTGTCTTAAGGGAATGAATACAGATGTCATCTTATCCTTCATTTCATACAGAAAAGGGCCTTGGCCAGGCCCCACTTGAAAATGGAAGAAACCTATGATCACACATTTTACCCAGTGTCTGCATTTTGTCTGATGTACAAATCTGAAACTCCCCAGATGTGTGCATTTCTCCATCTGTATTTTAAAATATCTAGTGGGGTGTATAGTTTATTCCTCTGAAATGCTCTTGTAGAACTCACATAGCCTTTTCACATGACCCCTAAAATCCGCGGCAAATGGCTCCCAGATCCGGAGCTTAAAATTGTTTCCCCACCAGCTCCGAAGTTTACAAAAAATTAAGTGCGACCACGCCCACTTGAGTGCGTCCCAGCACACTTTTCAAGTACCTGCTCTCTGGGGTGAAAAATTCCTGATGCAGATGTAACATAGTGAGTGCCGGGCTCTCCTCACTTCTGTTTGTTGTTTTTTTGCCCCCCGCCACTTTAAGAGATACTAAGAGACTGGAATGCTGCCAGGAGCAGAGCAAGACGGCAGAACGGAGGTGAGCCGGCATTCTTTTCTTCCTTTTTTTCTCCCTCCCCTCACGCAGCCAGCAGCCAGGAGTGCAGAGGGGGTGGGAACACAGGAACAGCGACAAACCCCCAAGATCTCTGGTCCGAATTTAAGTGGCCAGCGGATCTTAGGGGTCGTGTGAAAAGGCTCACCGATGGGCACATTCCAGAGACGCAGTATGGTTTTTTTAACAGCAAGCCATGGCATAGGAGAGGTGAAAAGGCAATTTCTCCTGAGACTCAGGAGACTGAGGGCTGGTCTAGAAATGCAGGTTAGCTTAGACTAAATAAGGTTTCCAGGAGGTCCAGCATGCTGTTTGATACAGTTCTTGCATCCACGTGGCATGTGGATTGTGTAACTCTCAATTTGCCAATATAGTGACACAACTTAAGAAAGATGTACTTGGGACATTAAATGCTTCCTCATCAGTTCCGTGAAATGTTTGTGGAAGTGATTTTTAAAAACTGTATTAGGGCAGCACATATTTCCAGCATGACCGTTTCAGAACCTTTATTGGCATAAAAACATTGCAAAGTGCTAATAATGTATAACAGTAAACATATATTGGACGATACCCAGGGGACATTGTTAGATCTCGATAGTGTGTGGCAATCTAATGCAACACCTCTGGGTGATGAGATGGATGTATCTGGCAATTGTTGCAGTAAGGTCCATATTAGCACTGCCCAGCAACTGCTAGATTTTGCCCAGGTTGTCACAACCAGGGTGGGGAAATAGAACAGGGGTTAAGTGACGCTGGCTGATATATGGGTACAAGATGCAATGAGACATCATATGCTGCAATGATTTGACCTCTCCCTGACTGCAGGGGCACACATCCTCTGAATCTCTGTGTATGTCGCATCAGTACAGTCGTGACCGACTCTTCATGATCCCATGTCCATGGAGTTTTCTTGGCAGGAATACTGGAGTGGTTTGCCAGTTCTTACTCCAGGCACCTACAGCACCTGGTATTCTCTGGTGGTCTCCCATCAAAGTACTAACCAGGAGCGACCCTACTTAGCTTCTGAAATCAGGTGAGATTGGATGTGCTTAGGGCATCTTGGAAGGCACAACATTATACCTGGGTGAATGCCCAGCGATCCTGGGGATGCACCAAAAGATGAAGGTAATCAGGTATCTTACCATGGGAGAGTGGCAGACGGAAATATAGCGTGGAGCAAACCTTGGATGCAACACTAGACAGGGTTTGCCCCTCAGTATCCAAAACTCTAGTTTTGATTCTATAGAACACCTTTGACAAGAGTATTGGACCCAACAAATCTGGTGACAGCCCCAGAATCTAGATTTTCTTAATAAATATCACCAGCTCCCATTTATTTAAAAATCAAGATTGGAAGAGACAAGAGGAGATGACAAGGAAGGGTTTTTATTTGGAATCCTCTTAAATTACTTTCCCTATTTCAGTCTCTCCTTTCCCCAGAATAAACTACCCTGGCATATCTATGACTGTAGAGGCTGTAAAGAATATGTGGACTCAGAAGCAGTCACATCTACAAATGAAAATGGTTTCAGTGATTTTTTTAGGGCTGTGGACAGAATCCTTATCTCATGCTGTGTTGTGCTTACCTGTTGCCCCGCCCCGCACTTGATAATTTGTGACCCATAAAGTTTTGCTGAAGCTAAATTGGTTTATGTGGGAAACAGAGGGTAAACTGCTTCCAAAGATCTGAAGGTATTTTCCTTCTTTCTTTACCCCTGAAGGGCCGAACTTGTCCTACATCAATACTATTCCCAACACCCTAACATTTTTTTCAGAAGGTCCCTCTGACACACAGACAGCTCTCCGCCAGCACAACGCTGAGCTCCAACAAGGAAGCAGGCTGAGACATCGTCTTTGCTTGCTCCATAGTGCTGGCCAATCAGACAGAGAGGTGGGATGATGCCTGCCCATGCACAGCTCCCGATTGGCTCCCTGTTAAATAAAAAGAAAGAAAGCTCCCTATTATTTATAGCCTTACAAAACGTTTCATTTCATGACGAAAAATTATCCTAAAACTCCGTTATACAAAATGAAGACTGAAATGAAATGAAACAAAATGAAACAAAATGAAAAAAACCGAAATACTATACAGAGGTACCTTGTATAAAGGAATTAATTTGTTCCAAATGAAATTCTGTTAAGCAAATTTTCCTTTATACAAATTTCCCATAGGAATGCATTGAAAACAGAGAAATCCCTAATCGTGACCATTTTTGTGTTGTATGGATTCACCCCATAGGCGATTCTGTTAAGCAAATTTCCCCTATCTCTGGAATCTTTTATGTTGTACAGATTTTATATTATACAAACCGTTTGTTATACGAGGGTCCACTGTATTTCCATGTTGTACCCATCTCTAGTGCCCTCCAAATGCCTTGGACTAGAAGTCTCAGAAATTGTCATTCACTTATGATGCTAGAGAATTCTGGAAGTCATAGTCCATTGCTTCCCTAATTTGGGGAAGCTCCAAGCTCTGCACTTCCCTAATTTGCCATGAAAACCTGGGAAACAACTGTTCACTCTTCATGTCACTTGTCTACTTTGATTCTCTCCTGCATCACATTAATTAGGGGATGGTACCCTACCAGCACACAGCTGCACACAATGGACCTACCTCGTGGCAATCATGTCCAGGAAGGCTTGCTTTTGTTTGGGGGAATTTCTAAAGTTGTCTTTCCTTGCTGCCAGATGGCCTCTGTGCAAACACTCCAAAGTAAATACAGATGAAAAAAACGCAAAACATAAAACAGGAAGTGTCTCGGGAAGGAGGAAAATACAATGTGTGAGACTTTCTAGAGGCCAGAGGATGTCATGAGAAATTTGTGTAGCATCCGAGCAACGATTTTAGGGCTTTGTGGTGCACATCTTCATAGCAATCAAGCACATGTGCTGTGACAGTCTGTGAAACAACATCAGATATTGTTTCTTTCACACTTTCCGTATCCGCCCATCAGCTCTTCTCAGGAGAAACCTTGGTTGGGGTGGAAGGATTCTGCTAATGGAAGGTTGGGTTTCTACTGGGAGCTTTCACTAGGACTGTGAAAGTTTTCCGTTCATTGCATTTCTCTGAAAGCCACCCGCAATTCCTTTCCTTGCATTTATTCAGATTGTGGGATGCCCTTCCCTATCTCAGATTGAGGCACATTTTAATGCACTTGCAACTAAAGAGGATTTGTGTGCATTTAATTCGGGATGCACATTTCAGGCGTTCGCTTTTTAAAATGCTCCATTTTTTTTTTACATACACCTTATATGTTGGACCTCCTTCTTCATGGCTGGCCCAGGAAATTTGCCAGTGGGGGCCTCCTTTGGTGCAAAGAAAAGCTTTGCCCCTACTGCGGTTCCACCAATGGTGCCCCATTAGTGAGGACGGAATCATAATCTGCTTTGCATGGGAAAATCTCTGTGTACAACTAGTTCAATATTTGTGAATAGAGATGGGCACGACTTAGCGATATTCCCGTTTCCGTTTCCGTTACTCGGTTCCGTTACTCTACGGAAACGGTAACGGGAATTACTCCACCAGACTTCGAGCTCAAAGCGACGAACGAACAATTTTGGTCTGATTTGTCATGCTCGTTCCTTGCATCGTGCGATCGCGCGATGCCACGCGGCAAAGAAAAAAAGTTTTTAAAAGTTAAAAAAACCCGGTTCCCGGCCGAAAAGCAGGCGGAAAAATGCCTGCCGTGCCTCAGGGCACCTACCAGAGGGGTTGTTTCTGGAGGTCCCCGGCCTCCCCCCCCCATCCCCCGTCCTGGGCTGCTCTGGTGGGACTCGCCGCAGGCTCGCAGCCAGCAAAAAGCCCAGTCTCGCTGCCGCCGCCGCAATTAAAGCGCAAGCAAGCGGCACGGACGGCACAGGAAAAAACTTTTAAACTCTCCCCCCACCCATTCCCGGGCCAAAAAAGCAGGCGGAAAAATGCCTGCTTGACTAAGGGCGCAGGGCACCTACCGGAGGGGTGGTTTCTGGAGGGGGGGTCCCGCCTCCCCCCCGTCCTGGGCAGCCGGACTCGCCATGCCATGTGGTGCAGGCGGGGGATCCAAAATGGGGCGGCGAATGCAATATTGTTTTTGAAATCGTGGTCCAAAAACACACAAGCACAACAGAAACATGTGAAAATTTATAAACTGCCAGATTTTTCACAGTAGCAGTGGGTTTTTTCTTGCAACAAAATGTCTCTCCTCTCCTCCTCTGTCCTCCATTGATTTTATTTTATTTTATTTTTTTTACACCTGCGCAATGATGGGCTGGCCGAGTGGCCAGCCATGTGGGAGTGGACGACCATGCAAATTTTTGGAGCCATCCCACCAATCGCATGGCCACTTGGCCATGGAGACTTCTGGGATGTGCCAAAAAGCCCCCTAAAACCTGCCCTAGCCCCCTAACCCTAACCCTAATCCTTGACTCCAGTCCTTACCCATACGTCACAGACTGTCTTCTTAGTGGGTCAGAGAGGCACCCAGAGGTGCAACCCACTAGCCCACCGTAACCTTACCCGTCACTAGCCTAACCCTAGCCCTTGCACTAACCCACCTTAACCCTAAGCCAGATCTACTTGCATTGCACTACACGCAAGTACAATTCCCTTCTTTGTGAGACATGGCGGTGCGAGAGCCTTAGGCATCACCTATGGCTCTGGGTTCACTGCCATCACTAGTCTCACTGTCTGCAACTGGTATGCATATCCATATGGCTATGCATGCATTTTGCAGCAGCAGGTGAGGAGGGGAGACCCCCATGTTGAGGGGTCTCTTGGAGCCTGCTTCCCCTTCCTAGTGGGTGAGGATAGGAGGCACCCACGGGTGCCTCCAGGAGCCCGCTTTCCCTTTATAGCGGGCCAGAGGAGGCACCCACCCCACAGAGGTGCCTCCAGGAGCCTGCTACCCCCCCAAAAAAAACCAGTACTAACAAAAATGAAAAAAATGAAAAAACAAACTGACTAATTTTTGCGAATTTTTGCAAAAAACGGAAACGACCCGAAACGGAACCGGCCCGACTAACGACAACTCGAAAATTTTTTTTTTCAAGTCGTGCCCATCTCTATTTGTGAATGCTATAATTTCTTCATTGAATATTGCTCTTCTGATATCTAATTGAATATGTTTCATCCTTTGGAACAAACAAAAGACATTCATATTTTCTCTCCCCCCGCCCCCCAGTGTTAATAAAAAATGGATGTTCCTATGAATTGTACCTGGAAGGGTCCCATTGCCATTTTTGGTAATGCTGTCCAAGCCACTGGGGTGGGGGAGTGAAACTTTCACAAAGAAGAAGCTATATAATGCCACCTTTACATGTTACAGTGTAATATTTTGGAGAAATACTTACTTGTAACATCACCCAAACTAGAACATAAGAACATAAGAAGAGGCATGCTGGATCAGGCCAAAGGCCCATCTAGTCCAGCTTCCTGTATCTCACGGTGGCCCCACCAGATGCGTCTGGGAGTGCATGAGACTAGATCTCTGTCTCCTGATACCACTCCCCTGCATCTGGCCCTTGAAGTACCCCGGTTTTAAGCCTGGAGATTGCACATCTCCACCATGGTTTGTAACCTGTGATGGACTTTTCCTCCAGGAATCTGTCCTATCCCCTTTTGAAGGCATCCAGGTCAGATGCCATCACCACATCCTGTGGCAGGGAGTTCCACAGACGAACGCCGCACTGGGTGAAAAAAATATTTTCTTTTGTCTGTTCTCACTCACCCTAGATCCACTGTGTAATGTTTAAGTTGATTTCCAAGATGTTCTATTATTCATTACATTTAATGGGATCATAGAAAAACTGTGCTTAACCATTGTCAAACTGGGCAGACCTGTAGATCTTTTGTGTTAAATCTAGCATTCTCATGTTGTGATTACAACTGGGGAAAGATAAATAAAATTGAAGGAAAATGAAAGAGAGTAAGCTCCATATCTTTAAAATTAAGCTTAGTTATATTTACTGCTACAAATTTATTGATTAAATCATCACATTTCAGAGCTAGCTAACAGGAAGGATGGGTTGAGAAAGAATAAACAGAAACAACATAGAGAAGAGTAGGGCCCCTGCATTGCCCTTTTAAGAAGGAGTCAAATATCCATGCCACTGTGCTCATTTCCCTTTAAAGCTTCTTCCTCATTCTCTTCCTGGTGAAAGCTTTAGGCTGCAAGGGTAGAAATACAAAGAAAAAATAAAACTGAACTTTCTAGAGAGGACCCGAACTGGAAATGATCAGATACCATCACAGAACCAGGTAAGAACTGCATTGGAGAGCTACCAAAAGAGCAAAGAGGGTCTGTCTCAATCTGTGTGCCCTTTATTTGGGCATAGAATGGGTCAGGGGCTTCTGCACAACCTTATTAATAACACAGTAACCTCCCCACTTATCCCGGGGGTTAGGGACCCACCCGACCCGCGATAATTGAAAATCTGCAATATACAGATGCAGGTCGGGGGCACAATTTTAAACATTGCGTGCTGCTTGCCAGCACCCCCAGGGGGTGCGGGCTGGCAGCAGGTGATCATTAAAAAGGGCTCTCGGCCATCTAGCCAACCACTCAGCTCTGCGGCCGAAAGCCCTTTTGGGATTGCGCGCCTGTGGCCCGCACCCCTAGGGAGGTGCGGGTGTGCAGTGGGTGATCTTGAGAAAGGGCTCTCAGTTGCGGAGCTGAGTGGTCGGCTCTGCGGCTGAAAGCCCTTTGGTGATCGCGTGCCGGTCGCCCGCACCCCGGGGAGGTGTGAGAGGGTGGCGGGCAATCTTGGGAAAGGGCTGTCAGCCATGGAGCCGAACACTCTCCTCCGTGACCAAAAGCCCTTTGGGGATTGTGCGCTGGTTGCCTGCACCCCCAGTGGACTGCAGGCAGTCGGGGGGGCAATCTTTAAAAAGGGCACTTGGCTCCGCCGTTGAAAGCCCTTTTGGCATCATGCACCACTTTCCAGCACCCCGAGGGGGGATGGGGAGAAGCGGTGTGTGATACCTCCAGAGGCAAGCCCTGGGCTCCAGCTGATTGGCACTTGTGTCCCAAACACAGGGACACAACCCTCCTTGGCAGCATTTTCCATTGCCGAACAGCTCTAATTGTCATGAAATTCTTTCTAATGTTTAAATTGAATCTGTTTTCCTGTAATTTGAGACAATTGCCCCGCGTCCTAGTCTCTGCAGCCATGGAGAACAAACCAGTCCCTCCTTCAATGTGACATCCTTTTAAATATTTAAACATAGCTATCATATCCCATCTCAGTCTTCTTTTTGTAAGGCTAAACATTCCCAGCTCCCTAAGCCGCTCCTCGTAAGACATTTTCTCCAGACCCTCAATCATCCTGGTCGCCCTCCTCTGGACCCGTTCAAGATTGTCAACATCCTTTTTAAATTTGGGGTGCACAGATAGGCAAGATATCTCTCAATATCATTTGCAGAGAATCATAAGCAGGTGAAGACATCTGCTTTGGGAATACCCTGAAGCAAATGGTGAGCCACTGTGTGAGATAGAATGCTGGACTGGATGGGCTGTGGCCTGTTCCAGCAAGGCTGTTCTTATGTTCTTAGATATATTTATCACTTTTTTTTGCAGAAGTAATCTTCCAAGTGGCTAAAATGTTTATCTCAGCATATCATTTTCTTTACTCATGTATTTAGTGGTCTTCACTTTGTAATTGGTCACTGGAAGCCAAACAAAAACTTGATTTGCAAGCCTGGTAGCTGAAGAAATCTCCTTGTATGAAGTGGAAAGAGAACTGAAGGTGTGTAAATTCCTCCTACAGTCTACTAGCTTGATCCTGAGATGAAGAAGAATGTCAGGAAGATTTTTCTAAAAAACAAAACAAAACCCACGACCATAGTTGGGGAGGGGCATGTCAACATCTGGTGTTATAGATGTGATCAAAGGCATTTCAAAAAAAAAAAAGGAATATGAGGCCCTCCAGACATTATGAAACTAACTCCTGTCATCTCTCCTCACTGACTCCACTGCCTAGACTTGAGTGCAGTCCAGTGATAGTCAGAGGACCACATGTTTCTCATCCTTGCACTTCATGACTGGTTTTACAACTGGCCCGTTTTCCTGTCTATGCGTTTCAAACATCATGATCAGTTCAAAACCTTGGACCACATGCACAGCTTTCTTTCCTGTTGTGTGCTAGTTGTTTCCAGATTCCTCCCTCTCCCTTTCTCTTTTACAGGAGATCCATGAAGTACAACTTCTTTCTAAGCCATCTGTTCGTAGGAGTGGTTTTGCTGGATTCTCCCTCCCCTTTTTGTTGTGGTTTTAAAGCGCAGGAATGTTTCTAATGGATAGGATGTGTTTTGTCTATTATTTGCGCTGGCTTTCCATTGGGGAGCCCGATTGTTCTGCGGTGTTTTTCTCAGCTGCGCTTTCAGCTGCAGAAGGCTTCCAGACCAGACGTCGGTTCGAAGCAAGTGCTTTATCCAGCAAGTGGTGACTAGCAAGCTTTCATCAAGTAAGAAACTGATAACAGGATTGCCATTCATTGGTTCGCGTAAACAACATTATTCTGTCTGCCACTTCTGTGCATCTGACTAACTTCCTATGTAAACAGGGCAGCTGGTCACAAAATTCAATATGAATGCCACATCTTAATTGTCCTCATGATCTTGTAGCACAAAATAGGCAGGTTTCAGCAGGAAGCTCTAAATCAGTGATTCTCAACCTGTGGGTCCTCAGATGTTCATGGACTGCAACTCCCAGAAGTCTTCATCACTAGCTGAGCTGGCCAGGATTTCTGGGAGTTGCAGTGCAAGAACATCTGGGGACCTACAGGTTGAGAACCACTGCTCTAAGTAAATGTCTGTAATAGTCCTTGGTCCCAACAGCTGCTACAGTCACCGATAAAAAGTAATCTTCCAAGCTTCTCTTAGCATCAGATGTTTCCTTCTCATTCACCATCTGGAAGCATCCTGTTGCTCCTTGCAGCAACAGGGGGAATCTCTGGCTAGAACCCAAATGGTGTCAATATTTGGCTTGACCAACTTGCTGTGGTTAATTCTGACCAGTTAACAAGGTGTCAGGAAACATTTCAGTCACACAGTTGGGGACAGGATCAGGCATGCTACCAAGGTACTCTCTAGCACCTCACTGTTGTTATATGCCATCAAACTGCATCTGATTTATGGTGACCCTTTGAGTAGGTGACCTCCAAAACATCCTGCCCTCAACATCCCGAATCAACTCTTTTAAACTCAAGACTGTGGTTCCTTTATAGAGTCTATCCATGTCATATTGGGTCTTCCTCTTTTCCTGTTACCTACAATATTTTCCTGCTATTACTGGCTTTTCTATCAATTCTGGCCTTTTCACTAGGTGCCCAAAGTATGACAGCCTCAGTTTTGTCACGTTTGCTTCTAGAGGAAGTTTAGGCTTGGTTTGTTCTAAGACACATTTGTTCAAACTTCTGGTGCTAGGTCAGGAAGCCTGACATTTGAATGCCTTTCTGAGACCATGGTCATACCTGGCTGCGTTTTCTGCGTAGTTTCCCGTTGGCAAACTATGTACTAAAAGATCGTGTGCTAACCAGGAAGAGAAGCAAATTCTGCTCCTGGCTGACCATGCCCCTCGAACAGCAGTTTCAGCAAAGTTTCCTAAACCACCGCTATGGGCAGGATTTAGAAACTTCGCTCAAAAATGCTTACTTGTTTGCTTCTGTTGCAATGACAGGACACTGAAAATACGCAGTAAATTCAGTTTCTCCCCTTTCTACCCAGCTTAAAAGACGGAGCCTTGGAAACTGGAGCTGGAAAGTAGGACAAAATGCGTAGTACACAAGTTAGGACAGAACCAGAATAGGAAGGTATGATGCAGAGGAGAGGACACCAACTGCTCATTTAAAACCATGTGACCGCTCCTGAAAAAAATATGCAGGAAATTTATATACGAAGGAAACCCAGGTATGACCGCGGTCATAGAGCCCTACAGGCTCTTGGAAAAATCAGAAGCTAGTGTTCACTGCATTGTTCATTCAAAGGGTTAATTCGAGTATGACACCAGATAACAATTTCTAATCACAACTAGAGATGGGCACGACTTGAAATTTTTTTTTTTCGAGTTGTCGTTAGTCGGGCCGGTTCCGTTTTGGCTCGTTTCCGTTTTTCGCGAAAATTTGCAAAAATTAGTCAGTTCATTTTTTTGTTTTTTCGTTGTCGTTAGTACTGGTTTGGGGAGGGGGTAGCGGGCTCCTGGAGGGAGCTGCAGGAGTCAGCCAGAGCCACAAGTGACTGACTGGCAGACTCTTTGCACCCGCTGTGTCTCACGTACTTGCATGTAGTGCAATGCAAGTAGATCTGGCTTAGGGTTAAGACGGGTTAGCGGAATGGCTAGGGTTAGGCTAGTTACGGGTGAGGTTAGGGTGAGTATTGGGGTGCACCTCTGGGTGCCTCTCTGACCCACTTAGAAGGACAGTGTACTGGCGTATGGGTTAGGCTTAGGGTTCGGGTTTGGGCTACGATTAGTGGGCTGTTTATGCCCGATTGGCACATCCCAGAAGTCTCTGTGGTCAACCTGGCCAAGTGGCCATGCGATTGGTGGAAAATTTGCATGGTCTACTCCCATGGGCCAAATTGTTCGTTCGTCGGTTCGAGCTCGAATTCTGGTGGAGTAATTCCTGTTTCCGTTTCCGTAGAGTAACGGATACGAGTAACGGAAACGGAAACGGGAATACCGCTAAGTCGTGCCCATCTCTAATCACAACACTGTTCATCTGGGTATAAAAGGAATGGTTATTGGAATAATTCCAGGTAGTATCAGCCTGCCTCATTCTACAAGCTTTATTCAACTTCATTGTTTCTATATTTCATAAGTATATAATGAAATCCCCAAATTATTGAAAATATGTAACTTTTAAAGATGTTATAGCCACATTTCAGTTACACAGAAATAAGTCTTATATCTATGAAAAACTGTAGGAACCAATGTTTAAACAAATATACATCCATGTCATTTGTGAAAAAATGCAGGTATGATTGCCTTAAAAATCCTTAAAAATTCTTGCAAATAAGAAATATTTTCCATAAGCAACTCTTATGTAGTAGGTAGAAATTGTCCCAAAAATATTTCAGTTATAAGCTTTTAGCTATAAATGTTGGAGATAAGAACTTAAACCATATCATAATCCAAAGATACGGGAAGTCATAGCCTTAAGCGACATATTCAAAAAGCAGAGTACGTCATTAAAATGTAAAAGGCATTGTAGCTTTGAGCAATCTTTAGCCTTTTAGCATATCTAGATACAGTACACATGAAAAAATATTAGGTTTTCTTGCCCATTTGCATCTATGCAGGAAAATCCACAAAACAGTGGTTCCTCTATTCAGGGGGGATGTGAAAATGATAACAGATGACAAAGAAAAGGCAGAAGTGCTCAATTGCTGCTTCTGCTTGGTCTTCTTTCCAAAACAAAGTCTGTGCTCCTGCAGGCAAATGTGAAACACATAGGGAAGAGACAGGACTGTAGCTTGAGAGTCATAAGCAGAGAGTCAAGGAGTACCTTCCTACTTTAAATGAGTTCATATCTCCTGGCTCATGGATCTCATGGATCTTCATGGATCTCCTGTAAAACCGCATGCAAGGATATTTAAGGAACTTGTTACAGAGATCTTAGAACCTGCTGTTTAATATTTTCTTCAAATCTTGGAAGATGGACAAAGTGCCAGATGACTGGATGAGAGTTGATGATGTCTTTATCTTCAAAAAGGTCAAAAAGGATGAACCAGGGAACTGTCGTCACGTCAGTCTGACATCAATCCCAGAGAAAATTCTGGCCATCACTTGGCAAGGATCTTGAAATGTATGCAGTAATAACAAGAAGCCAACATCGATTTGTCAAGAAGCATTACACAGATGCTCTGCAACATGCCCCTTGTTTTCTTTTTCTATTTCCTGTTGAACCCAATGTTAGCAATATCTCCCCAATGTCTAGACTAGGCATTCCAACCAAGCTCGTATTGGGGGTCATTTCTAGCTTAAGCTTTGGAGAGTCAATGCCAGGCCCACCTGGATGCTCTATGCAAGTAAGATCTGTCCTGTTGCAGTAGGACACATCTCAGTTTCTTAGGTTTGAGTGTGTTTGTATAAAAGTTTCTTATCATCTCAATAGGTCACAATGTCGAAGTCCTGGTTGATCTCTGGGATGGGGAAATGACCATGTTGGTAGATATGATTTTTCTTAAGCATTCCCTGCCAATGGAGGGGATCCACGCTAGACTGATGGTTTACTAGGAAATGCTAGGGATGAAACTGATGGGACAGAGACAAGAGAAACAAGGACAGAAAGCATGGAACAGGTCTCACTAAGCTTGAGCTAGAACCCAATGAGAAGTCTACTCTGTGGAGCTGGTACTGGAGGGAAAAATCATTCTTTTCTACCATTGAATCTGCACTTTGTTCAGCATAGCTGTCTCAGTTAGTCAAGGGTCTACTATACATTGGTCTAAAAGAAGAGAATGGATACAACTCAAAAATTTACTGTGAAAAATATGCACACTTGCAGGCAAACACACTCTGATCACTCCAACTTGGCTGCTGGAGTTGACACAAGTCCTCTGGATGTAACTTTGGCTCCTGCTCCTATTCTAATAATGAATCAGTTCCAGTTTTTGTAGCCTGAGTACACAGACAGGTTCCTTGGCAAGACAAGAGCCACCACATGTGTACTGGACTCTTGCCCTTCCTGGATCATCAAAATAACAGGGCTGTAGGCCTGGCCAAGTGGTTAAGAGAACTGGTGAGTGCAGCAGGGTGAAATTCTGGCATGCCTAAAAGGAAGCAGTAGTAAACCTTCTGCTTTAAAAATCCCTGCTTGAATCCCCCTGTGCTATAAACCCAATACCGTAATGGCATGTGTGGTTGCTTCTCAAACACAAGGGTTCTTGGACAACAAGGAGCCTCTAGATCAGTGATGGCAAACCTTTTAGAGACCGAGTGCCCAAAATGAGATTCAAAACCCACTAATTATTCACAAAGTGCCAATACAGCAATTTAACCCTAATACAGGTGGCTATGAAGGGGCGATGTTGGGTGCCCACTGAAAGGGCTCTGAGTGCCACCTTTGGCACCCATGCCATAGGTTCGCCATCACTGCTCTAGATCCTTTCAATCTGGTTTCAAGATTAGTTAGAACTGTGTCAGAACTGGACGATGTCTCTGCATTGATTCTGCTTGTCCTCTCAGTAGCTTTTGATACCATCAAGGAGGGTGTCATTCTGGATCATCTATTTGGGGTGTGATATAGAGACATCATTTTTACAGTGGCTCTGGTCCTTCCTGGAGGGATGAGCTCAGCATGTGGTGCAAAGGAGACTCCTGTCCATTGTTCTGATTTTGGCTCGTTCACTGTCCTGGCTTTAGGGATTGTTTCTGTTTCCAATACTATTCAATTAGGAACCTCATGGCTCAGTGGTTAAGCTGCTGTACTGCAGCTATATCTGTGGTCATGACCTGGGGTTCAATTCTAAGTAGGAGGCTCAAGGTTCATTCAGCCTTCCATCATTTCAAGGTCACTAAAATGAGTTCCCAGCTTGGAGGTGGGGTGGAGGAGATGTGTAGCCTGTATAACTGCTTATAAACCGCCCAGAGAGTGCTTTAATCACTATGGGGCGGTGTACAGGCAGCACACTTTGCTTTTTGCTTTTTATCATATACACAAAGTTTCTGGGAGAGATTGTCTGAACTGTATTGAGATGTCAGTGTCATTAGAATATGGATGACACCTGACTCTATTCCTCTTCCCCATCCTAATCCAACAAACCTCTTTAGGTACTACATCATTGAAAAAAAATAGGTTACAGGCGATACCTTCATAGGCCACGTAGAACAGGAAGAATAAATGGAAACCTCATCTACTCAAAATGAAACATTCCAGTGTTTAACTGCAAGGAGATCAGAGAATAGGAATTCAGCCAGTGCCAAATGAAAAACTCAGTTTCACTGCATGGTTGTACTGTTCTGGATTCTTAAGCCAAATGCCCAGGTCTCCACTGTGGCAAGGAGAACAATTTCACAAGTCAAATGAGTGAACCACCTATGCCTGTTCTTTGACATGTCTGGTTTGGCCACGGAGACAAATGCTTTAATTACATTTCATTTGAATTGCGGTAATGAGCTGGCTACAGGGATCGCATGTTAGAGCAACTCCACTGGCTACCAAGCAGTTTCAAGGCACTAGAGATGGGCACGAATCGAAAAATGACGTTTCAGTTTTTCATTTTTTGTTGCGGGTCCGTTTTGGTTCATTTTCGTTTTTCATGAATTTTTTGAAAAAATTTCATTTTGTTTTTTGTTTTTTGTTTTTACCTGCTTTTTGCGCGACATAAAGCATTTCCTTGAGCGGACGTCCCCCAACACCTCAAACCAGAGGGAAAACACTAAAAAAATGATGCTGGCAGAGACACAGTATAGATTAGGTACGCAGGGAGGCTGCAAAGGCAGTGGCGGGCGTTGCCCAGGGCGTAAGGCAGCCGCAGAGTGACTGCACTGTGGGGCAGGGGAGGGTACTCACTGAGAGGTACACATGCACACAGGGAGGCTGCAAGAGAAATATCCTCTTTCTCTCCCCTAAGAGCCAGGCTGCAGCCAGCAGGAACACAGAGACACACACCTGCCTGGCTGGCCTAAAGTAACGAGTCGCAGAGACAGCAATCCCACCCTAACTCCCACCTCAGACTACAAGGAGGACAGGGGCTGCCAGAGCTTTTTATGCCCTCTGTGGCTGCCGCACCTACCCAGTCTGCAACCTGGGCATGCTATTGGTTGAAATTGTCCAAGAATTTACATTATCCCATCACATGCCTTGCATCCATCTTGTGGCTGGAATTCATTTTGTGTCATCCTGAAAGGGAAAATAAAAAATACATCGCGATGGGAGAAAGACAAAAACAAACGTTTTAAGGACCACAACCCCCTGGTAGGTAATAATTTCAAATAATTATCACTACATTTTTATGGATGTCCAGGACATTTTAATACCAAAGAAATCAATATTAGGCATCTGGAAGCCATTTTGGGTCAATGTCCCCTAACTCCCCTTAAAGGAAAAATATACAGCGATCTGAGAAAAGACATAAATTCACGTTTTAAGGACCCCAACCCCCCTGGTAGGTATTATCAGGCAGAATAAATAATTATCACTGGGTTTTTACGGATATTCAGGACGTTTTTTAACATTTAAAAATAGCTCATTTCATTGCGCGTCGCCATTAACGAAAATGAAACGTTATGAACCTAATTTTCGTGGTTCTGTTCGGTTCATTCTAATTTCATCAAAATATCCATTGTTCATTTTGTTATGTAACAAAATGAATAACAAATAACGGAATGATTTTTTTTTCATTTCGTGCCCATCTCTACAAGGCACAATTCAAAGTGCTGGTTTTAATCTATAAAGCCCTAAATGGCCTGGGTCCAAAGTACCTCAAAGACTGAATCTACCAGTTTCTTTCTCTTCTCTCTCTCTCTCTCTCTCTCTCTCTCTCTCTCTCTCTCTCACACACACACACACACACACACACACACACACACACATCTATCTATCTATCTATCTATCTATCTATCTATCTATCTATCTATCTATCTATCTATCTATCTATCTATCTATCTAGTCCTTGGTGGGGGTAAAAATATTTTAAGTAAATAAATTATTCCCCACTCTCTGTATGCTGACAGACAAATATGTATCTCCAGGCAGGCTTTTAGTGAATAAGAACCCTAGATGTTGTTGCGGTGAAGCTCCCATAATGCTTTGCATTTTTCTATGCTGCCTAGGGATTGCAGTCTGGCATCTGGATAGAGAACATCAGCCATTTCTGATTATAAAGAAATATGCAGGAGGATTCTTAATGAATTTCCAAAGTGGCTTGATGCTGTCCAGTTTTAGAGTACAGCTCCTGTTGATTTGTGAAATCAGTTAGGTAGGGGAACAAGGTCACTTTTTGTAATTTTAATATTTAATACAGACCCGCTTGTCTAGACCTGTTACCTATTGTGACGAGCAATGCCAAAGATATTTATTTGTGACTAGAGATGGGCACGACTCAAAAAAATGGTGTTTCGTTTGTCGTTTGGTCGTTTAGGGGGTCCGTTTCGGTTCGTTTTTGTTTTCGTGACTTTTTTGCAAAAAATTTCATTTTCGTTTCGTTAGGTAACAAAACGAAAAAACGAAAACGAAAACGAAAAATTGCTGTTTTGTTAGCATTCTTTTTAGTTCAATGCATCTGCTGCAACAAAAACGAAAAACATGGCAAATTTGGTCATTTCATTTTCGTTTTTGTTTTGTTTTTTAAAAAATTTCGTTTCGTTTTCGTTGCGTAACAAAATGAAAAAACAAAAACGAAAACGAAAAATCGCTCGTTTCGTGCCCATCTCTGTGACTCAAAGATTGTTCTTCCACTTTCTAATTATACTTCATTTGTTAAGTTGGCTTATAATGATTAACATAGCTTAATAACCATTTTAAACTTACCTCTAAGTATGTGCTGGAGGTCAGTCATAGCCACTTGCAGCTGACAACAGGAAAAGAAATCCCATCAGGTCCTGTTCTCACAAAGGAGGATGGAGAATTTCAACATCCCTCTCTTAGCTGGGAAGGAATTTTCTGGCACCCTCAAAAGTGTTCCTTTGCACCAGTGAGAACAAAGGTTTGTGGAACACTATCCACATTTGTGCAAAATGGCATCATTTGCACGGTTTTGCGCACTGCCCCAAATAAAGATGACTTGCTATTTTGTTTATTAATATGCAGCAATGGGTGGGTTGTTCATATTTTTCCTCAGCCGTCTTTTCTCTGTGAGTACGCATGGGCTTTGCTTCTCAAAGGAAAAAGAACCTTTAAAAATTACATAGATCATTTAAATGAAGATACTTTGCAGAAGAGTACGGGGAAAAAACTATATAGAATACAGAAGCCTTCTTCCAATTTGGTGTCTTCTGGATGTTTGAAACTACAACTCCCATTGTCTTTAGGGAGCATGCCTAATGGTTAGGGATAGAGATAGGCATGAACCATTGGTTTGATTTGTTTACAAGTCAAATATTTGTCTGCTGCATCAAAACTCCACCTGCTCTGGCAGTGTGGTGCAGGGCAATGGAGTCAGGCTTCTTCTTCTGAATTTTAAAGCCCCATGGAACCCCTCACCTCTAGCCAAACAGATGGAATTTTTTCTCTTTTTCTTCAAGGTCTATGTACTTTTTTAAAAAAATATGGTTCTTTTTCCTTTGAGAAGCAAAGCCCATGCATACTCATAGAGAAAAGACAGCTAAGAGAAATATGAACAACCCACCCATTGCTACATATTCATAAAAAATACAGTGGTACCTTGTATAAAGAAATTAATTCGCTCCAAAGGAAATTATTAGAGATGGGCACGAAATGAACAATTTTTCATTTCTGTTTTTGTTTTTTCGTTTCGTTATGTAACAAAACAGCAAATGAATTTTGTGTCTAAAATGAAACAAAACAAACAGAAACACCAGAAATTTTGTCGTCCGTTTTGTTTTCGTTACGGCAATACATTAAACTGCTTTAAATGCTAAAAAAAACACAAAAAATTGAAATAAATGGTAACAAAACAGTAATGAAACAAACGAAAATGAAAACGAATTTTTTGCAAAAATTTGCAAAAAATGGAAACGAACCGAAACGGACCCCCTAAATGACAAACAACAAACGAAACACCATTTTTTGATTCGTGCCCATCTCCAGAAATTATATTAAGCAAATGTTCCTTTTAACAAATTTCCCATAGAAATGCATTGAAAACAGAGTAACCCCCAATCGCGACTATTTTTATGTTGTACGGATTTGCCCCATATACGATTCTGTTAAGCAAATTTCCCCTATTTCCGGAATTTTTTATGTTGTACAGATTTTGTTATACAAACTATTTGTTATACGAGGGTCCACTGTAGCTGCAGTTCTAAGGGTGAACTAGTAGTAGCCTTATGGGTCTGTTTTTGTATTAAACACTGGGAAGAAAAAGGAAAGCAGACCATTCAAACTTAAATATGTCAGTTGCTTCTAGCAGTAACTTTCATCCTTTTTATTTTCCCCACTTGGATTATTTCTTTTTCACTGCCTGCATCATCAAATCATTTTAATAAGGTTATGCATGTGCATATGCAGCCCTTGTGCAAGCATCCTAGGAATATGGCATCGTCTGAAATCTTTATTATGTGTTTACTGAATTTATTTCACTTTAGAGGCCTTTTATTTTTCTTCTCTCTCACCTCTGTGCCTGGAAAGGAAAGATGGAAATGAAACAACAATAACACCAAGTTAGTTCTGCCATAAAAAGCTGGCTGAACAATTGTTATGCTTATAAAGCCAAACAAATATTACAGAGGCTTACATAATGTTGTATCTTGGCATCATTGCCTATTGCTGAAGAAAATGTCAGTGAATCTGAGATGTGTACCAAATAAGCAAGGTTTCTTTACACAAATATATAGCGAGGATTTACAGTCTTCTTCCAGTTAACACTACAATATTTGCTTGCATCACTTGTACCGTGCCTTTCTTTTAAGGAGGTTCTTGGAAAAGGACCTAAGAACATAAGAAGAGCCATGCTGGATCAGGCCGAAGGCCCATCTAGTCCAGCTTCCTGTATCTCACAGTGCCCCCCCCCCCAGATGCGTCTGGGAGCGCACAAGACTAGATATCTGTCTCCTGATACCACTCCCTTGCATCTGGCCCTTGAAGCGCCCTGGTTTTAAGCCTGGAGATTGCACATCTCCACCATGGTTTGTAACCTGT
Source organism: Phrynocephalus guinanensis (assembly GCA_037367245.1). Taxonomy (NCBI): domain Eukaryota; kingdom Metazoa; phylum Chordata; class Lepidosauria; order Squamata; family Agamidae; genus Phrynocephalus; species Phrynocephalus guinanensis. The sequence continues at coordinate 113,149,351 of CM074737.1, read as the reverse complement.
GATGGACTTTTCCTCCAGGAATCTGTCCAATCCCCTTTTGAAGGCATCCAGGCCAGATGCCATCACCACATCTTGTGGCAGGGAGTTCCACAGACTAACAACACGCTGAGTAAAAAAAAAAATCTTTTGTTTGTTGTCACTCTCCAAGCCCTCAATTTGAGTGGATGTCCCCTAAAATGGCTTATAGTAGTGAGGGACAGTATACTGCCCAGTACATTTAAGACATATTGCAGTTTGAAAATGGGGGAAGTGAGGGGCATCATACAGCATTAAGAGGCAACATTAAAGCTAATAGGGAACGCAAGTAATTAAATAAATGGATAAAAAATCCACCATGAGGGATGGAACTAACATTGAAAACACAAGTGTATTTATGAAGTCAGTCAATGCAATAATGTAAGGTAGACCATCTAAAGTTATGAGGGATGGAAACTAAAGATTGAAAACATACTGTCCATGCAATCAGAGCCAGTATAGAGTATGAAGGGATATTACCCAGTATGGTGTAATGTACAGAGTGATAGACTAGGACTCGTGAGAACATAAGAACATAAGAATATAAGAACAGCCTTGCTGGAACAGGCCACAGCCCATCCAGTCCAGCATTCTGTCTCACACAGGGGCTCACCATTTGGTTCTGGGTATTCCCAAGCAGATGTCTTCACCTGCTTATGATTCCCTGCAAATGGTATTGAGAGATATCCTGCCTCTCTCTTCAACCCGGAGGTGGTCCTTAGGCATCCATGATGATAGCCATTGATACCCTTGTTCTCCATAAACTTGTCTGATCCTTTCTTAAAGCTGTCAAGGCTGACAGCTGTCACCACTTCTTCTGGCAGGGAGTTCCACAGACCAGTCAAGGCCTGGGTTCAAATCGTTGCTCTGCCATAGAAACTCACTAGGGGAATGTAACAGGTAAAATACTCCTTAAATGTCTCATTTTCTTGAAAGTCCTATTAGGGTCACTAAAGATCGGTTCCAACTTGACTTTACACAACAACAACAAATAGAGTAACAGAATGTTGGACTCATTTGTTCAGTTGTTGTGCAATCGTTGTATTATTCCTACTCACAAATCCACCAGTAGTCACAGACTTGAAGGCAGTAGAGCTAGCAGGGCAGACACTTAACACAGGATCCAAGCCAAAGCTACTATTGCCTAGTGCCTTACAGCTGTCAAGGGCTGACACCCTCATACTGCCATCCACCTAAACTGAGGATTCCATGCCTGCAACCATCTTGTGACATCCTGGGTCTGGACCCAGCACTGGGAATGACCAACTCTTTTCCAAGAGCTTGATGTTCCTGGTAGCTGGTAAACTGACATCAGCAGCATCTGTGACCAAAATAAATACCAGGCTTCAGGCCAATGGTGTGTCCTTCTAAAGTTTCCTGCTTGGTTGGATGCTGTAGTGCCTGGAAAGAGTAGTCCTAGGCCCATAGTATAAGACAGTGGTGGCGAACCTTTGGCACTCCAGATGTTTTGGACCACAACTCCCAGAATTCCAAGCCTGTGTTGTCAATGGCAAAGGACTGTGGGATTTGTAGTCCAAAACATCTGGAGTGCCGAAGGTTCACCACCACTGGTATAAGAGACATCAGTTCATCTCTGGCTATTGTTGGGGCAAGAGACTCACTGGGAGCTATCCCTGGTGCTGCTTGTAGGTGCCCCGGTGTATTTTGAACACAAGAGCTAGGCAGTAACTCCATGTATACTTTTGAGTACATTGGTACCCTCTACTTACGAGCAATTTGACTTAAGAGCGGAAAACCATTGACATTTTAACTGCTGCCTTACAAATTTTAGATGCGGTCTGCTCTACTTACATTTTTTTATTTTTTCCAATTTATTTATTTATTTATTTATTTATTTATTTATTTATTTATTTATTTATTTATTTATTTATGTATTTATGTAGATACGGTTGCTCTACTTATGAGTTGTTCGACTTATGACTATGCATTCAGAATGGATTAAACTCATAAGTAGAAGTACGACTGTATATATCAGGAAGATCGGATTCAGAAGGTTCTGAAATTATAATCTGGATTATATTTTCTAAGGGGGAACATATTCCATCACATGCAGGTTGAAGCTTTACAGTAGTATAAAGAAGCATTCTATCTTTCACACACATTCCAGGACAAAATGACCATGTATCCTACTCAGAAGAGGATGGTTCTCCTTTGGGAGGGCTGCCTACCTAGTTTAAACTTGGGTGAAGATACTGGCTGAAATCATGATGCTTAGTTACACATGTAGAAGCATTTAGACATTCTTAGTTGACAATTAACAAGTCATTGCTGGGGTTCTCATGGGCTTCCCATGGCTTTGAGCACACTCATGAAACCCAGTAAGGCAGGCATATCCAAACGTCAGCCCTCCAGATGTTTTGGACCACAGCTCCCACAGTTTTTTTGCCATTGGAAAAAAGAGTGAGGTTGTCCCTCTTTAATTTACTATTGTAATATAAGTAATATAAGTTAGTTGCCTAGATGCCCTAAGCACATCCGATCTCGCATGATTTCGGAAGCTAAGCAGGGTCAGCTCTGGTTAGTACTTGGATGGGAGACCTTCAGGGAATACCAGGTGCTGTAGGCGCCTGGAGCAGGAACTGGCAAGCCACTCCAGTATTCCTGCCAAGAAAACTCCATGGACATGGGGTCACGAAGAGTCAGTCATGACTGTAATGACACACAACAACAACAATATAAATTAGTTATTTCTTAATTACTGCAAGGAAGGAATTCTATATAAACATGTGTAAAATTTCAAGAAGGTTCTGAAACACACCCCCTCCATACTAAAGATGATAAACATAAACACTGAGTGAACATTGAACTAGGAAGGAAGATCCCACTTTTGCTGCAAAGAGAAAACAATGAAATTATCTATGACAGCAACGACTGTAGCAGGGAGAATCCAGAGCTACACTTAGATCTATGAGCTAAATCCAGTACAGTATTAGTTCAACGTAGGGTACATCCACAGAAATGCCTGGGACTTGGTGCAAAATGATAATAGGAGTGAATCCATTCTTCATAGGGAGGACCAGTGGATAAAGTGGCAGTCACAGATCAAGTATCAGGAGAACTGGTTCAAATCCCTGCTTAGCCATAGAAACTCAATGGAGGAGGTAATGACAGAATAATTTCCTGAATATCTCATAAGCAGTGAAAATCATAATAAGGATCACCATAAAGATGATCCAACTTGACAGCACATAGCAACAATATTCTACATAGAACTAATGTTGGACTTAGCCCAGATTGTACATCAGTGGTTCAACTAGAATGGTTGAAATAGGTAGGAACTTCCTCCAGAAGGGAAATATTTATTATTTAAAGTAATCAAATGTATACATTACACTTTAAAATTAAAAACTTGGAGAGAAATTGAATTCTTTCATAAATGAAGTAATACACATATCTGTTGAGTTTGAATCGTCTTCTTCAAGAGCCTTGTCCTTGTAGAACCTTGGTGGTCTGTAGCCTGATCTGTTCCCCTTTCCCCAAAGCTATTCTAAGTAGAGAAGCTGTGATCACTTTGAATCATCGACTTAAATTCTTAAGCCAAAATGTTCTTCTACGGTCTAGACCAGGGGTCCTCAATCTAAGGCCCTGGGGCCGGATGCGGCCCCCCAAGGTCCTGAATCCGGCCCCTGGGACCAATTGCAACCCCCACCTACCCCCCGATTTTATGAGAAAGCCAGCCTCCGCAGCTGCTTTTGGACTGTAATCCGGCCCCCAGTGGTGTCTGGGTGGTGGTGGACCAGCCCGCTGTTTGAAAACTTTGAGGACCCCTTGAAGGATAACTTGCAGCAAGCTGAGTTTGAATGGGCTGCTTATTGTTGCTGAAATGATCCAAGTATTCATTACAGGTCCGTGTGTGTGTGTGTGTGTGTGTGTGTGTGTGTGTGTGTGTTGTTACAGTCATGACCGATTCATGACCCCTGTCCATGGAGTTTTCTTGGCAGGAATACTGGAATGGTTTGCCAGTTCCTACTCCAGGTACCTACAGCACCTGGTATTCCCTGGTGGTCTCCCCTCCAAGTACTAACCAGGGCCTACCCTGCTTAGCTTCTGAAATCAGGCAAGATCAGATGTGCTTAGGTCATCTATCCAGCCTTCATGCAAATACTTAAATTTCCAGCCACCAGTGCAGCCAGCCTTAGCAGTCTGCTCTTATATAAATGACAATTTATGGGGGGAGAGAGATTGTTTAATTTTAATTAGAATCTAATTTTGAAGTGACTCCTAGTAATAACGAAAAAACCCAAATACTTTGTTAACAATATGTACTAAGTACAACTCTAAATTTTGTAAGGTTTGCAGGTGAATGAGAAAATTCAGCTTGTCAGGGTTTGGCCTGGCCAGTTCACCTTTTTGAAAGTTCCATTTGAAAACATTTATAAAACCTTTCTCTTCAGGCAAGCTTTCCCTGAATGATGGACTACCATGTGTATTTCATATGAATCTATAGGTTCACATAGACATTGTGTTTATAACTACTTATAACTAGAGATGGACACGAAACGCCAAAATGGCGGTCATTTCCGTTATTTGGCCCCTGGGCCCCCGCTTCGTTCCGTTACCGTTATTCGGGCCCCTGGGACCCGCTTCATTTCCGCTATTTTGGTTTTCGGAACGGCTGCGGGGAGCCCTCCCGGGGCCAGGCACCGTCCGGAGCTGGCGGCATGTGGGCTGGGAGAGTGTTCCCACAGCCGTGGGGAGCCCTCCCGGGGCCGGGGGCTGCCGGAGCGCTGTGGAGATCTCTGGAGAGGGGAGTGCGTGAGGCTGGATCGCAGCCCCCCTCTCGCTGCCCCTCCCCATCTCAGTACATGGCATTGGCAAACAAAAAAAGCCTGTGCAGAGCCAAACCCGGAAGTGAACCCGAACTTCCGGGTTATGCGGGGCTCTTTGTTTGTTTGTTTTTCTTACCTAGCCGGCAGTGTCTTTGAGGAGAGTCATAGCCCGAGCAGGCAAGGAGGAACCCGGGAGTCCGGGACAGCCACTGCCTGGCCAGCAGCTTGCCTTGACCAGTCCCACTCGCCCGGCAAAGCCTCTGAGAGGCCCCGAGGAGGGCGGTCCCAGCGGCGGCGGCGGCGTTTTCAGGAAGGCTGTGGCCATTTTTAATTGTTTTTTTTCCCACTGCCTTGCCAACCACGTTGCCACGCTACAGCTGTAGCACAGTGGTAGGCTTTTTTTCCTTTTCCTGGTTGCTGACTCGCCGCCATCCCTGAAGGACTTCCGGGCCAGCACCAGGTAGGAGACATCTCCGCCCCCCCCTACATTACCAAACCGAACCCAACCGAACCCAATTTTCTCGGTTCTGTTCGGTTTGTGTAAAATTTGCCCCTAGTGTCATTATTTGTTCCGTTACGTAACGGAACGAATAACGGATAACGGTAATGGAAAATTGGTCATTTCGTGCCCATTTCTACTTATAACCTTGTAGTTTTAATGTAATGTTGTCTATTAATGCTGTAAGATGTCCCTCAATTCCTTGTTCTCAAATACTTGAACATGTCTTAATTGTACTGGACTAAATATTATCCCTCATTACTGTAAGCCAACATGGGTCCTTTTCCAAGGAGAAAGGCAGGGTAAAAATACTCTAAAATAAAATAAATAAATAAATGAAACGCAGCACATTGAGAGGAACAGGCACTTCTGTACTGTGATTTCAAAGAACTGTCTTTCGTATTTTAAAAAGCTTGAAGTAATAGGTATTTGTTCTATTGCAAATGTACTGTAACTTTGTTAAATGGGTTGAATAATCATGAGATACATGTTTGTTTAGCGGGGTTTGCAGACGGGGTATTTTTAAATAGCACTTTGTAACTTGCTTTCTAGGATCATTTCTAAAGAACAAAATGTAAAAGTTGGCTTAGGTTACACTCCGATGTCCACCTAGCAGGGACCAGGGATGGAGCAATTGCCTTCTTGTTTCCTGTAATACGCATTCCCCTCCCCCAAGAGGTTGTGCTTCTTTGCTTGCTTGTAATGACAGGAATGGACAACTTGAGCTGGTTGTTTGGCAGTGGAATATGCTGCCACAGAGGGTGGTGGAGTCACCTACTTTGGAGGTCTTTAAGCAGAGGCTGGATGGCCATCTGTCAGAAATATTGTGATGGGGTTCCTGCATGGCAGAGGGTTGGACTGGATGGCCCTTGAGGTCTCTTCCAACTCTATGATTCTATGATTCTATGTCCTGCTTGCTTTAATGGCCTTGAGCTAATTTCCTGTCAAAATTCAGCAAAATTGGTTCCCCCACCAAATTTTATTTTGAAAACATGACCTGGTGGAAGGGGCTCTCACATTGCCTGCTCCTGATTTATAGCACAAAATTACTGCAGCAAACAGTCTTGGTTCTGTGTCCATTCGTAATTTTTGCAAAGCTTTTTATACATGCAACTTCCCCTACTATACTTTACAAGCACTCTCCCCACACATATCTGTTTTGCATACTCTTGGTCATAATGTATAGATTTTTTTTGCAGGCTGATTTCCATAAGGCATCCATTTTAGAGTGGGGGAATGATATTGCAACATTCATGGAAATATAAAGATCAAACGATCATTGTGCACTGGTCCAGAAAGTATAAATTAGCCTCACAAGAATTTCGCTGGCATCCTTGTTTGGGCCTACGTGTCATTAACTTCAGCGAGACTTACTTCAGAGTAGATGAGGGTAGAATAGTATCATTTATCTTGTTTGGCTCTCCTGAATTCTCTCACTAGGCAACGAATACATCCTCCATCTGCATTACAGAAGGCAATATTCTGAAGCAGGAAATAGTTCTTGCTGTGAGTTAGTAAAACTCAGAGGAGATGTTTTCACTACTCCGGTTATGGATCTCCTGTGTTTTGAGGTAAATCCCCATCAAAGGAGGTGAAGCACATGCCCATAAGGAATCCTGGCTTGGATACCACCGAAGCATAGAATCATAGAGTTGGAAGAGACCTCAAGGGCCATCCAGTCCAACCCCCTGCCATGCAGGAACCCCATCACAATATTTCCGACAGATGGCCATCCAGCCCCTGCTTAAAAACCTCCAAAGAAGGAGACTCCACCACTCTGATGCATTGAATGACAACTCCCGCCCAAGAAGATTAATCTAATATCAATATTGCAGTCTTTTCAATGCTAGATGAAAAGCTTTTTATCCCCCCCCCCAGGCATTTTAAGAACTCTTTACGGCCTCCAGAGAGAACAACCAGCCTATATAGCCTTGGAGAAGCTTCACAGTCCCAGAATGCTCCCAGAAGAAGGGAATGGTATATCACTTTTGGATACTTAGAAAATCCTGAAAGGGGTTTCCAGATGAAGAATTGTGAACAACAAATGCAGACTCCACAGAGAGAGAGAGAGAGAGAGAGAGAGAGAGAGAGAGAGAGAGAGAGAGAGAGAGAGAGAGAGAGAAGAGATAAGGAGGAGGAGGAGGAGGAGAAGAAGAGAAGAAGAGAAGAAGAGAAGAAGAAGAGAAGGAGAAGGAGGAGGAGGAGGAAGAAGAAGAAGAAGAAGAAGAAGAAGAAGAAGAAGAAGAAGAAGAAGAAGAAGAAGAAGAAGAAGAAGAAGAAACAGTATCACACCTCATCTGTGAATGTCCAAAGATTGTACAAAGAGTTTACAAAATTAGACACGATCGAGTGGCAAAATTTGTGCACAGGCATTATGCCGGTCTACAGATACCCACGGGAACATCAGCTAGAAAAAGTGTCAGGAACTGATAAAGTTGAGATCTTGTGGGATTTCTGGATCCAAACTGATAGACATTTTGAACATAATATCCCAGATATAGTAGTAACAGAATGAATAACTGCTCATGCAATGCTCTACTATGCTAGCATTATTGGAGGTTAAGACTCTGGCATAAACCGGTACAGGTGGTCACAGTGGTAATTGGCACTTTGGGTGCGGTGCCTAAAGAACTAAGCAAATATTTAGAAGAAATTGGAGTTGACAAAGTCACCATCAGTCAGCTGCAGAAAGCCGCCTTAACGGGATCTGCTCGCATAATTCACCAATACATCACATAGTCCTAAACACTTGGGAAGCATTCAACTAGTGATTTGTAATACAAAATCCAGCGTAGTTATCTTGTCTGCTGTGTGTTGTTGATGATGATGATGATGATGATGATGATGATGATGATGATGATGATGATGATGATGATGATGATGATGATGATGGTGGTGGTGGTGGTGGTGGTGGTGGTGGTGGTGGTGGTGGTGGTGGTGGTTGGAGCATGTAACTTTCATTCTTGAAACTGAGAGATGAGGAAGACTTATGATCATGAATGTATACTCAGGGAAAAATTCTTTTGGGGTGAGTGAGAAACTGATGGCATAAGATCTGTCTTAGCTGTGTCAGCTCCTGTTTGGTGTCTAAAATTCTCTAAAAGAAAATTAAAAGTCAGCATGATCTTTCCCCCATCAATACAAAGCTGTGCCAACGCTATGGTAGGCCTACTGTCAAATCTATATCCTTGCTCTCATTTTTCAATTCCATTGCCCCCGATATCTATCCCTCAGGGTCAAATGCCTTTCTTATATTGTGTTGGCTTCCACCTCTTGCTGCATCTGTGCTTGATAAGAGCACTTGGTCTCTTTTATTTATTTATTTATTTATTTATTTATTTATTTATTTATTTATTTATTTATTTATTTATTTATTTATATGTGATTAATAAATTATTTATAAATATATAAATAATAAGTAAGAGCGTTTATACACGACCGCTAAGCTCCGCCGCAAATGGCTGCAATGTCCGGACCTTAAAAATATTTACCCACCAGCTCCGGACTTTGCAGACAATTAAGTGTGACCCCGCCCACTTTAGCGCGACCCAGAGCAGTTTTCTTGTACCTGCTTTTTGAATGTGACAAATATTTGATCCGGTGTAAGGATAGTGAGTGCGGGGCTCTCCTCGCTTCTGTTTGTTCTTTTTTTGCGCCCGCCCCTTTAAGAGATCTGAATGCTGCCGGGAACAAAATGGAGGTAAACCGGCATGCTTTTCTTTCTCTTTTTCTCCCTCTCTCAGGCAGCCAGCAACCAGGAAGTGCGGAGGGGGTGGGGACAGAGGAAGAGCGACGGACCCCTAAGATCTCTGGTCCGAATTTAAGTGGGGTCGTGTAAAAAGGCCCTAAGATAACATAAGCCGTTTTCCCCAGAGGGGGCCCAGGGCAGCTCTCAACAATTAGGATTGTACAATAATAACAGATTTACAATACTATACAAAACTTTATTAAAACACAATTAAATATTAATTGAGAGATTGCAACCATGATTTTAAAATGATTTTAAAAACATTTTAAAGCATTTAAAAATATCTGTATTTTCTAAATATATAACATTCCCTAGAACCCACCCCCACCTCCAACCCAATGTATTGCTTAAAAGTCTGCCCGAAAAGGAAGGTAGTCAAATGGAGAAGAAAGAAGCTACCAGCTTGAGAAAAGCCCCTGTTGAATCTTGGGAAGGTGGTGGAATGGAAAGACACTCGCCCTCCAAGATCTTAAAAGCTGAGCAGCTCCTATGGAGTGATATGGTCCTTCAAAGATCCCAGACCCAAGCTATCAAAGGCTTTAAAGGTAATAACCAGTGCTTTGAATTGAGTGTGGAAGCAGACTGGCAGGCAGTGATGGTGCTGTAATAAAGGAGTTACATCCTCCCTGCAATCAATGCCAGTCACAGCAGCCTGGCTGTAGCATTTGGAGCCAGCTGAAGCTTCTGAACGTTCTTCAAAGACAGCCCCAAGATTTGTTCTGAGCCATTTGTTCTTCAAAGGCCGCCAAACCACCCCAACTCAGGGAGGTCATGGGACAGAGAATGATTTGGTCATCTGGGGGATGACCTACATCGGGGGCTGGCCAGAGGAGTGATTCCATATTAGTTCTGCTGAACCTCTTGGCTTCTTTCAATACCATTGACTGTGGTATCATTCTAGGCCTGTGGTGGTGAACTTTTGGCACTCTAGATGTTTTGGACCACAACTCCCAGAATTCTGAGCCTAGATTGCCAGTGACAAAGGACTGTGGGAGTTGTGGTCCAAAACATCTGGAGTACTGAAGGTTCGCCACCATTGTTCTAGGCGGCCTCTCTTGGATGGGTCATGGGTTGCACTGTATTACAATGGGACGGGTCCTACCTAGAGGGAAGAACTCAGAAGGTGGGGATGGGGGTATTCCTGTTCGACACCCTGGCTATTGGACTGTGGTATCCCTCAGAGTTCTGTTTTGTCCCCCATTTCATTTAGCATCTACATGAAACTGCTGGGAGAGGTTGTCCTGGATTTGGAGTTCCAATGTTACCAGTATATACATGACACACAACTCTCTCACCTTCCCACCCAATTCCAAGGAAGTTGTTTCGGTTATAAATTGGTGTCTGATGTTAGTAATGGACGAGAGTAGATAAACTGAACATTAATCTAGACAAGAAAAAGATGCTAGCAAGTCAAAAGGCAGATCAGTGATCTAGCCTGTGCTGGATGGGATTACTTACATTCCTTTCTGAAAACAGAGGTGTGCATGCTCCTGGATTTATCCCTGCTCAAGTTCTGATGTTGGCCAGAAGGCGGCTCTTTGTAAAGGGAAAGCTTCTCAATTGTCCACTCAAAACCAAGCTACTTTCAAGTACTTTGAATGGCAACAAAGAAAATTTGCAGGCGAACACATAGGGAAAACACAGGCTAAGTGGTGGTAGCATCTAGAGATGGGCACGACTTGGCGGAATTCCCATTTCCATTCCCGTTCCTCGTTTCCGTTACGGAACGGAAACGGTAACGGGAATTACTCCGCCAGAACTCGAACCAACTAAAGAATAATTGGGTCTGATTTGTCGTGGTCATTCCTGGCATCGCGGCGATCCCGCGATGCCAAGCGGCACAGAAAAAAAGTTTTTAAAAGTTAAAAAAACCCCCGATTCCCGGCCAAAAAGCAGGCGGAAATATGCCTGCCTGAGTGAGGGCTCAGGGCACCTACCAGAGGGGTGGTTGACCCCCCTCTCATGTCCTGGGCTGCTCTGGTGGTGGGGGAAATCCTCGTCGTAGTCGCTCGCAACAAGCACCGGACTCGCCGCCGGCCGCCGCAATTCAAGCGGAAGCGGCACAGAAAAAAAGTTTTAAAATCCCCCCCCCCATTCCCGGGCCAAAAAGGAGGCAAAAATATGCCTGCAGTGCAGAGTGCACCTACCAGAGGGGTGGTTTCTGGGGGGGGGTCCCGGCCTCCCCCCCTCTCCTGTCTTGGGCAGCCGGACTCGAGTCGCCATGCCATGCAGTGCGGGCGGGGGATCCAAAATGGGGCGGCGACCGCAATTGTTTTTTGAAATCTTGGCCCCAAAACACACAAGCACCACACAGAAACATGCGAAAATTGCTATTTTAAAGCTGCCAGAATTTTTACAGTAGCAGTGGGTTTTTCTTGCAACAAAATGTCTCCTCTTTCCTCTCTCCAATTCCATTGATTTTATTTGATTTGATTTGATTTGATTTTTTACACCTGCACAATGATGGGCTAGCCATGGGAGTGACCATGCAAATTTTTGGAGCCATTCCACCAATCGCATGGCCACTTGGCCAGGTTGACCACAGAGACTTCTGCAATGTGCCAACCGGGCATAAAAAGCCCACTAACCGTAGCCTGAACCCGACCCCTAACCCTAAGCCTAACCCATACCCTGTACACTGTCCTTCTAAGTGGGTCAGAGAGGCCCCCAGAGGTGCACCCCAATACTCACCCTAACCTCACCCGTAACTAGCCTAACCCTAGCCCTTGCGCTAACCCTGTTGCCTAAGCCAGATCTGTACTTGCATTGCACTACACATAAGTACAATTCCCTTCTTAGTGAGACACAGCAGGTGCAGAGAGTCTGCCAGTCCGCCACTTGTGGCTCTGGGTGACTCCTGCAGGCTTGGCTCGGCTGGCAGCATGTGTGACATGCAAACCATGCCCCCGAGGCCTGACTGATGCAGGGAAGGCACCCCAAAAAGAGGGGTGCCTCTGCCAGTCTGCTGTGTCTCTGCGTGCAACTTTGCATATCCATATGGCTATGCATGCCCTTTTGCAGCAGGTGAGGAGAGGAGACCCCCATGTATGAGGGGTCTCCAGGAGCCTGCTTTCCCTAGCGGGTGAGGATAGGAGGCACCCCCCCCCAAAAAGAGGTGCCTCCAGGAGCCCGCTACCCCCCCAAACCAGTTTAACGACAGACGAAAAAACGAAAAACGAAACGACAAATTTTTGCAAAGTTTCACGAAAAACAGAAACGAGCCGACACAGGCCGCCTCCGACACACGACAACTCGAAAACGTCATTTTCCCTAGTCGTGCCCATCTCTACTAGCATCACATGACGTCTTAGCCTCTACTTAACAGAGAGTAATTGGGACTTTGATCCTGTAAACCCTGGTTTTCCTCCAGCACTGATACTATTACTATGGGGTGTATGGAGGCAACCCACATTAGCTGTTGAGCTAAAGAATAAAAGCTTGGAAGATTTCCCTATTGAGGAGTTGGGGGTGGAATATAAACTTAGTTTCCACTTCAAAGTGCTTCACGAAGCTTCTGTCAGCCTCATCTTGAAAGTGTCACTCTAAACAGTCTATCAAGAGCAGGTTTGACAAGATTTGGGAATTGCTCATTATGGGTAAGAGCACAGAAATCAAAGCCTCTATTCACCCAAACTTTTAAACACAATTTCCTTGACAAATGGTTTCCATTTTCATTTATTACCCATATAGAATGGAAGAAAGGAATGTAGAAAGTGACTGGCAAGATCAAGCTCCATTTTAATTCTCTGATATTATGAGCAGTGTGCAGTTACTTGAATGTCAGAATTGACCTATGCACACTGAATGGCCATTTGTAATAGTCATGGTGGTGTGAATAGATGGTATAAATTATATCTATAGTGGTTGTCTTCTCTTTGTGGTTGAGAAATTGGCTTGGGTAGTATCACCTTTGCTGTTGTATTTTTACTATCATGTATCTTTTTTAAGAAAAAAAATCCTTTGAAAGGTAGGTGAACAAAAATAAGCAAAAATAAATAATAAATATAAGAACATCCCTGGCTAGACCTAATTATACTGTTCTATTAGTCTCAGCTCTCTCCATTCTATAATCACAGAAACATAGAATAATTGAGTTCGAAGGGATTTCTAAGGCCATTGAATCCAACCTCCTCCTCTGTAGTAGGAATTTTAAAAAAAAGTATACCTGACAGGTGGTTGTCTAATTTTCTCTTGTATGCCTCCAGCGATGGAGTGCTCACCACCTCCCAAGTTAATTGGTTCCATGTCTGTGAAGATTCTCAGTCACCCAGGTGAGTTTATCTGGAAGATGAGTCATGGCAACTGGACTTCTTTTCCTTGAGAGATTGAGATATTTCGCTGCTCATCCAAACACCTTCATCAGTCTGAAGAAAGCTATTTGTGAGTCCTCCATTTTATAGCTCACTTTGACCTCTCATCACCCTGGTCTGAAATAGGCTCATAAGATGAACAATGGCCTGAATAGGCTGGTCAGGTAGACAACAGTCTCAACAGCCTTAAGGTGAACAATGGCCTGAAGTGCTGAAACCCATAAAGTATGGGTCATTAGCTATGGCCTTGGTGGTGAAGGAGTGAGGTATTTTGCTCTAGCAGGAATTTTTCCTGATATCCAACCTAAATGCAGCTTCCTGTAACTTGAGCTGCTTATGTGTCCTGTACTCAGGGATGGTGAGGAACAGATGCAGTTCTTCAGTATGACTGTCTTTTCGGTATTTGACAACTGTTCTCATTAGAGATGGGCACGACCAGGAAAAATTACGTTTCGAGTTGTCGTGTGTCGGAGCCGGCCCGTTTCGGCTCGTTTCCGTTTGTCGCGAAATTTTTCAAAAATTTGTCGTTTCATTTGTCGTTTTTTCATCTGTCGTTAGTACTGGTTTTGGGGGGGTAGCGGGCTCCTGGAGGCACCTCTCTGAGGTGGGTGCCTCCTCTGGCCCGCTATGAAGGGAAAGCGGGCTCCTGGAGGCACCTCTCTGGGGTGGGTGCCTCCTCTGGCCCGCGATGAAGGGAAAGCAGGCTCCTGGAGGCACCTCTCTGGGGTGGATGCCTCCTCTGGCCCACCATGAAGGGAAAGCAGGCTCCTGGAGGCACCTCTCTGGGGTGGGTGCCTCCTCTGGCCCGCTACAAAAGGGTATGCATAGCCAATTGGATATGCATACCAAGTTGCAGTGGCAGGCAGAGGCACCTCTCTTTCGGGTGCCTCTGTGACTCACTGCCTGGCATACGGTGCACTTGGGCTGGGGATGGGGAGGAGGAACAAAGTGAGAGAACAAAGGAGGAACAAAGTGAGCGCCCTCTGGCTGACTAAGAAGGGAAGTGTACTTGCTGTAGTGCAATGCGAGTACACAGATCTGGCTTAGGGTTAGGGTTAGCGCAAGGGCTAGGCTTAGGGTTACGGGTAAGGTTAGGGTGAGTTACTGGGGTGCACCTCTGGGTGCCTCTCTGACCCACTAAGAAGGACAGTGTACTGGCGTATGGGTTAGGGTTAGGGTTAGGGTTCGGGTTCGGGCTAGGGCTAGTGGGCTTTTTATGCCCGACTGGCACATCCCAGAAGTCTCGGTCAAAACCTGGCCAAGTGGCCATGCAATTGGTGGAATGGCTCCAAAAATTTGCATGGTCCACTCCCATGGCCAGCCCATCATTGCGCAGGTGTAAAAAAATAAAAATAAAATTAAAATAAAATAAAATCAATGGAGACGTTTTGTTGCAAGAAAAACCCACTGCTGCTACTGTAAAAATTCAGGCAGTTTTAAAATAGCTATTTTCGCATGTTTCTGTGGTGCTTTGGTGTGTTTTTGGACCACGATTTCAAAATAAATATTGCGGTCGCCCCATTTTGGATCCCCCGCCCGTACCGCATGGCATGGCGAGCGAGTTGGCGAGACGACGAGGATGCCCCCCACCAGAGCAGCCCAGGACAGGAGAGGGGGGAGGCCGGGGACCCCCTCCCCAGAAACCACCCCTCTGGTAGGTGCCCTCACTCAGGCAGGCATATTTTCGCCTGCTTTTTTGGCCGGGAATTGGGTTTTTTTTTATTTTTAAAACTTTTTTTCTGTGCCGCGCCTCTTGGCGAGTTGGCGAGACGACGAGGATGCGCAGCCCAGGAGAGGGGGGGGAGGCCGGGGACCCCCCCCAGAAACCACCCCTCTGGTAGGTGCCCTCACTCAGGCAGGCATATTTTCGCCTGCTTTTTTGGCCGGGAATCGGGGTATTTTATTTTTAAAACTTTTTTCTGTGCCGTGCCGCTTGGCGAGTTGGCGAGGTGACGAGGATGCGCAGCCCAGGAGAGGAGGGGGGAGGCCGGGGACCCCCCCCAGAAACCACCCCTCTGGTAGGTGCCCTCAGGCAGGCATATTTTCGCCTGCTTTTTTGGCCGGGAATCGGTTTTTTTAAAAAAAACTTTTTTCCTGTGACACTTGGCATTGCGCGATCGCTGCGATGCCGCCAGGAACGACCACGACAAATCAGACCCAATTTTTCTTTAGTCGGTTCGAGTTCGAGTTCTGTCAGAGTAATTGTCGTTCTTCGTTTCGTTACGTAACGGAAACGAGGAACGGAAACGGAAACGAGGATTTCGCCGAGTCATGCCCATGTCTAGTTGTCATATCTCCCTCAATTATCTTTTCTCAAGGCTAAACATACTAAATTATTTTAGTTTCTCCTCACAAGGATTGGTTTCCATCCCCTCATCATCCTTATGGCCCTCCTCTGATCTTCAAATTTGTTTTTGCATCCTGTTTTTTTAAAAGTGCAGTGTCCTGAACTGGACAAGATGATGCAAACAGAACAGAAGTTGTACTTCACAAAATTTGGAAACTACAGTTAATACATCCTAAACTAGGATTGTCAAATTTTTTGAGGCCACATCACAGTAAACATTGGGTTCCCAGTTCTCAGGATGCTGGCTGGAATCTCATGAATTGCTCTGTTTCTCTGGATTTCCAGCAAGAACACAATCTCACAATGAGCAATATTGAAGGAAAAGAAAAACTGATTTGTGTGAAAGAGACAAGAATGGACAAAATACGGCCAGTGAAACCCATTCAGCCCCCAGAGGCATGTGCTACATCTCCCCCAACACCCACACTGCAGAAATATGAATCAGAACATTTAAATCTAATTTTTAAGAGGAAATGAAGTTTGCAGAAAAACTCCTGTCATGGTGGGACTAGTATGCACATTTAGTCCATTCAACAGACCAAATTATTGGGGTTTTACTTTGGAGTGAGTGGATTTGCACAAATTCTGTCTGCAAATTGCAGCTAATTAACAAGGTGCTACTTGAGGTTTTTGTTGCATGATAGTCACATGACCAGCTGCACGAGGTAATGAACTTCAGTTGGATGGCACAATGCAGACAATTTCACTTATTCTGGAATAAAATACCAATTGAACCTTTGGCACTGTCTAATTAATTGATGAATGCAAATAATCTGTCTCCTCCCCTGCCCCTGTTAATGTCTGTGTGAGATGGTGGTGCTATGAGGCAAAGGTACAAGCTTCCATGCAGCATAATGAGTGGCATGGTCAATTAAGGCCCTCCAACAGATGGTAGGTTGAGGTACATGAAGTAACACACATTCCTGGCTAAAGAACCCCACATAAAACAAAGAAAAATAATAATAATCTAGCATCCAAAATTACTTTGCGGCCCCACACACGTTTCTGTGAAAGTATCTGCAAATATTTAAGCATGGTGTCATTTGTGTTTTGATTTTCCACGGCGTTGTTTCATCTGTCTACGGAACCATCTGGGTGAGCTGTAATGAAGGAGAGTCATCCCTTGGTCTCAACAGCAGGGCATACCTTCTTTTCTCTCCAGCAGGGGACTCACAGCATCATCTTAAAATTCAGGGGAATATTTTATTATTTTTTATTTTATTATTATTATTTTTTGGCTCAGCTGCATTCCTTCTGCCAGTTTGTTTTCATTAGGAGGAAGAGAACAGGAAAGGTCCAGAGAAAAGACAAGCTGGTCTTATTATTTCAGCTGGTGAGGAGGGTTGGAGAGGGAAACCTAATAAAAATGCTGTGGAAAGTAAAGTCCTGAGAATTCACATGGCAGTCATGTTAAGTATGTGGAATATTTTTACAAGGGCAGGTTTGTTTTTATTCCCTGGTTTAGATTTGGAAGAGGATAGTTCAACTAAGTACAATGCAGAGTGGTATGTAAAACGTCCCCATGTATGGTGAAAAACTGGGACTTCAAAGTTCTTGATTAAACCAGCTCCTTGGAAATGCACACACAGCCACCTGTATTGCTGTATGTGGTATTCTTTACATACTATAAAGGCATTTGCCAACGAGATGCTTTATATTTCTCTATTTTGAGGCTGTACAGCATTTAACATGATGGTCTACCTATTATGTGTCTTTTATATGAATCTACAGGGTCACATTGACTTTTTGTTTATAACTACTTATAACTTTGTGGGTTTACATTGACACTATGTTTACAATGTTAGTTTCCATCACTCTTAACTTTATGTGAAACTTGCCTCCCCTTTAACTGCTCGCGTTCACTTGTAGCTTTAATGTAATGTTGTAATGCTGTAAGATGTCCCACAATTCCCTGTTCTCAGTACTTGAACATGTCTTAATTGCACTGGACTGTATATTATCCCTCATTCTGTAAGCCACCCTGGGTCCTTTTTCCATGGAGAAAGGTGAGGTAAAAATACTCTAAAATAAATAAATAAAAATAAACAATGTTGCATGCACCTCCTGCATAACTTATTGACCTTTTCAAATGTGCTTCAATTACCTTAATTCTTAATAGGTCTATTTTTGTCCTGGACAAATACAGTGGTACCTTGTTTAAAGGAATTAATTCGTTCCAAATGAAATTATGTTAAGCAAATTTTCCTTTATACAAATTCCCATAGGAATTCATTGAAATCAGAGTAATCCCATTTTTATGTTGTACGGATTTCCCCATAGGTGATTATGTTAAGCAAATTTCCCCTATCTCCGGATTTTTTTATGTTGTATAAATTTTATGTTATACAAGCTGTTTGTTATACAAGGGTCCACTGTATGTAAAAATGGATTAAATCTGGATATCTCTGCCCAGGAAGTAACTACTGCTCACAGTAGGTATAATGCATTATAAAATATAATATGCTGTAATAAGACTAAAATTACAGTATTTTCCATGTATAAGACTATATACATGTCAAAAATTGTTAGACTGAAAATAGAGGGTCGCCTTATGCATGGACGAAAGCCGAGGAGAGGACTGCATGGTTACAAGACTGTAATTTTGGGTTGGAAAAGTGGGAGCCATTTTATACATGGGGGTGTCTTATAGAAACACAAAAACAAATATATCAGATTCAGAATTCATGCACATAGAAAAATAACATTAACCGTTTCATAGAATTTTAGAATATACAGACCAGGGTGGCACGAAACCAAGGTGAACTATAAATTGGAAGCCTCTCATCAACTTTCGTTTAACTGACAAAGCTACTTGGATGACTTACTGAAACTTTTCAGTCTCACAAGAAAAGAAGTCCAGTTGCCATGACTCAACTTCTGGCTAACCTCACCTGGATGACTGAGAATCATCACAGACATATTTTTACTGATATTATGTCCATCTCTGCAACATCCAAACACTCCTCTATCAATTCTTCTTATTTTGGTATCTCAGTTCTTTCCGATACATTGCGTATAAAATTCTGGCTACAATTATTACATGTATCACTAAATGTCTCATTTTTATGACTCCAAACTCTGGCATAATATTCACTTTAAAAATCTGATTTAAATGGCAAATTGCATGACAAGATCTTTTTAAATAATCCATGTACACTTCTCCAATATTTGCTTATTTACACATCTACCACATATGATAAAAAAAAACTTGTGTCTTACAATTCCAACATATCTAATTCTGAGATATAGGGCAGCACAGGCTTAGTAAAATTCATTACAGTAACCTACCTATAGTTACTGCAGATAACCCTGTTCAGGCTCTAGCAGAGAAGAACAATTACTTATTATATTCTTCATGCATAGACACTGTTGGGATCTCAGTGTGTTTTGAAAATTGTGATGATATTTTCTAACCTAAATTTGAACAACAGATTAGTAGTGATGTTTGTCCAGTGTTAAATTAGACTTTTTTGAACTTGGCCATTAATCACAGCATGGAAGAGTTAATTGTGCTGATTGGGAGCAGAAGTTGTGCAGGTAGCTCATATTATGCAATTAATGAACTTGCCAATGTGTAGGCCGCTATCCCACATCCCTTTAAATGCAGATTAAATTTGTAGATAAACCATGTCCAAAAATGCCGTCCTCAAGGCCACCGGGCTTTTTGGAAGAAAAAAAAAACAAGAAATCCTGGTAATGCCCCCTTAAGCAAGGTTTCCAAGACTTACTGGAGAGGTAGGGAATTTTTTTGCCTCACTTTTAAGGAGGCAGACATCGTGGAACAGCACAGATGATCTGATTTTCTTCTTTTTCTCTCTCAAAGTGTCGACTGTCTGTTCCTGGGGCTGATCGGGCACTGTTTTTTTCTTTTCACTTCCCCCCACCCCTAGCACCAGTCAGCTGGTCTTCTGGCTGGTCTGTGGCTATTTTTTAAAAAAATTTCTCCCTACCCTCCTAGCGCTAGGCAGCTGGCCAATCCAGCACTGTTTTTTTAACTTCCCCCATCCCTAGCGCCAGTCAGCTGGTCCTTTTTAAAATCCTTGTGCCACCTGCTGGCCATGGGTCTGAACTGCACTTAAAAAAAAACTTTGTACGTGGGAACTGCTATCCCACATCTTCAGTCACGTGATGGGAGGAAGAGGAAAAGGAGGACCTTCCAAAGATCAGAATCTTCCCCACGTGAGATAGCAGCATTAGTGCATGATTTGATACTGGAAAGTGATTTTATGAATAAATCCAGGGGAAAGCCAAGTATTTTGTCTTTCAAGCTGTTATATTATTAAACTGGTGTGGAGGTTTGCATTACTTTATTCAGAGGTTGACTTTAGTCAGTTTTAAACAAGATAGAAGACT
Organism: Phrynocephalus guinanensis; assembly: GCA_037367245.1. Taxonomy (NCBI): domain Eukaryota; kingdom Metazoa; phylum Chordata; class Lepidosauria; order Squamata; family Agamidae; genus Phrynocephalus; species Phrynocephalus guinanensis. Next base: position 113,129,289 of record CM074737.1, on the reverse strand, counting down.
GTTTGTGCTTTCAATGAGAATGTTTTTATGAAAGCATCTGATGGGGAAAATTGGAAGGAGCGTTTGAAAGTCAAATCCTGTAAGCTGGTGTGCATGTAGAATTCACAAACGATTATTTTTCTAAAAAATGTATGGTTTGAAATGCACAAAAATAAGAGGGGAGTGAAATTATATGGTAGAGTTTACTAATGAAACACAGCAGTTAAAGGGATCATCCATGAATTTAAAAAGCCATGGTATGAACTTTCCCCATAAATCTGGAAGTTGAATCATGGCAACTGGACTTCTTTTCTTGTGTGACTGAAACATTTTGCTAATCATCCAAGCAGGTTCACCAGTCTCACAAGCAAAGAAGTCCAGTTGCTATGATTCAACTTCCAGCTCACCTCACTTGGATGATGGAGAATCTTCACAGACATTTCCCCAATAAATCTTTTTGGTGACATGAGGCAAGCAATTGTGAGTCTGCTTTGGGCACATCGAAAGCCACTTTAAAATTGCAAATACTTTAGAGCAGGCCTGTCCAACAGGTAGACCGGGGGCTACCAGTAGCCCATGAAGGGTTCAAAAGTAGCCCGCCAGCCATCAATAAAAAATGTGAGGGGATAAGTTCTCTACCTCTACCTCCTCCAAGGACCACAATTGCCCCAGCAATGCTATGGGTCTGCCAGCCCACTGTCTCAGCCGAGCGGGGCAGTTCAAGGGCTGCTCTACTTAATGAGCATATGGTCGGAACAGATAAAATTCATAAGTAGAGGTTTTAGTGTAGTAGCCCTCAGGCACTTTCGTCTGGAAAAGTAGACCTCGGCCTGTTCAAAGTTGGATAGCCCTGCTTTAGAGGGCCTTGGGACATAATCATAGCTAAAACATTTTTTTAAAAAAAAAAGGTTTCCAAACTCTGCTTGACACAGTCGTCCTATTTGGGCAGGTAGCAGAACTCACAATTTCACAGACTTTCTGACAAGCAACTTACCGATGGCTAATGGTTTTCACTTGACTTGATGTCGTGCAACTTGCGAGACATGCTTCAGGCAGCGATTAGAACATGACAGCTTAAAAGGGTCCTTGTTTGTTTCAGTCCATGCAAGGTCAAAAAAGAAGCCCCATAAACACTTAAGTGAACTACAATGCCAAAGCCCATAAATGATATAGTTTGGTTGTCAGCAGGTTGGCCCCCGGGTGGGGAATGTCACTTGAGTTTCCAGTGGGTTCACAAATTACAAGGCATGTTGTGTTTGGTTATAGGCGCTCAAACTGCATCCAGTTTATGGCAGTCCTAAGAATGTGTGGCCTCCATTAGTCTAACCCTAACCCTTATCCTAAAAGCACTGGGATTCTATGGAGTTCAAAAATACCCTGGAATTCACTCAGTGCAAGTTTTCTAGAGAGGGGCTCCATATGCTGGTTAGCTCATCCATGCCCGTTCGTTTATTGGCTGAACAGTTATTCCGTACTTCAAAGCTCCATATGCTCTGATGGGTTCCTACTCAGAGGCAAGGCAGAGAAATTGGGCGTGGACGCCCACTGGAAGGGGTGAGGCTTTAAAGTGTTGAATACCTATGTGGCAGATAAATAAACCAGCACACACTTCAGAAGAGCTGCCTAGATGCCATAAGCACATCCATCTCGCCTGATTTTGGAAGCTAAGCAGGGTTGGCCCTGGTTAGTACTTGGATGGGAGACCACCAGGAAATATCACAGGTCCTGCAGGTGCCTGGAGTAGGAATTAGCAAACCACTCCAGTATTCCTGCCAAGAAAACTCCATGGACATGGAGTCACGAAGAGTTGGTCACAACTGTGACAACACAACACCACACCACACACACACACACACACACACACACACACACACACACACACACACACACACACACACACACACACACACACACACACACCAACTGGTGGCTTGTGCCCATCTCCATGTTTAATGCATGCAGATGGAGTTAAAAGAATCAGCAAGTGGTGAGAAAGAGATTGCGAAGAGACCTTGGAGAGCTGTTGCCAGCCAGAGCAAGCAGTGCTAAACTAGATGGGCAAATTAAAAAAAAATCGCTGTGAGGTAGCTGCTTCTTGTGACTTTTGAGTTTTTTTAGGGTTGTCATGACACAGTCAGGACGGTTGGTAAGAAACTCTTTGTTCCTCTTCCCTTCTAGGAAGAACATTATTTCTTGGAAATGACGGTCTTGTAGAGTTTGAGTGGCACTTTATTCAAGCACTTCCTTGGAAATGTGACCCAAACCATCAAGCTCAATGCTTCTATGAAGTGACTTTCAATTATATGTTTTACTTTATGTATGTATTAAGCTGCTGAACAGAGCAAACAGCAGTTTCATCTAGCTCATTTCAAAGGTTTTTAATCCATCTTCTTTAACCTTGAGAAACCTCTCATTCAGCTGTTTGGGTGTTGTTGAACCCCATCTCCCCGTAATTCTTAATGACGTGTGTGTCTAGCCAGAGTAATTCTCTTGATTCAATTTGCAGGTTTTCCAAGTAAGTCCTTTCAGCATTCAGACTGAAATAGTTTGTTTGTTTTTCCATTGGGAGGCATGCTCACTTGCTCATACTAAATGATCCTGAATCTTAAGGTAAGGCAAGCAATGCATGGCAATGGACTGATGATGTTTTTGGTTTCAGCTGGTAGAGACAAATAAAGGGCAGAAATGCCCCCCTATTAAGAGTTATTCAAAAAACATAACATGATGACAATGAGGAAGTTGTCTGCTCTGTGTATCCTCCAGGCCTTGTGGCTCAAATCCCAAAAGTTTCATAGAATCGCAGAGTTGGAAGAGACCGCAAGGGCCATCCAGTCCAACCCCCTGCCATGCAGGAACCCCCATCACAGAACTTCCAACAGGTTGCCATCCAGCCTCCGCTTAAAAACATCTAAAGGAGATTCCACCACCCTCCGTGGCAGCATATCCACTGCCACTTCCACAGTTTCCAGGTATGGTTGAACACCCCAAGTACTGCTTCCAGTTAGCCATACTGGGCTATAAGCATCAAGAATCTCCCTTAATATAAGGCATGTTCCCATGTTTCTAAATACTATGTCTTTGTGTATATGTAATAAACCAGACCCAACAAGCATTCACCAAAGTGTATAAATCAAGGTTTATGCATGTATTTGTTCAAATGCTGATATTTTCATGCTCCTTTGATATATCAAGCACTTTCAAATCCTTTTTTGCAAACAATGAGCTCCCCCACTGTTATCTGAATTATGCATGAGAAAAGACGACTCACCGAGATTCATGGCAAGTTTAAAAAGGAGATGAATTCAAAATTCTATCACTAGACCACCGTGGCGTTCTTCCTGGGGGTCCCTCCGATAAATCCTTCCTTGGGTGGAAAGAATTTCCTTTTGTGGAAAGAGGAGAACTCTGGAGTCTGATCCACAAGGTTCTATGTAGAGTTTCTAGATAAGTTCCAGATGTTCTGGGAACTGTTTTGCCTGGGGTTTTTTTGGGGGGGGGGGAGGAAGCTTTTACAAGCACAATGTGAAGACCAGGAGAAAAAAAAAGGAAAAGGGATTTGCTTACAAGAGGTGAGATCGAGTTCTCTTTGGTGCTGTCAGAAGATTAGAATGTTCTGAGCTCCATCCAGGGATTTTCCTGCACGTGAAAGGGCAAAATATGCAACAGGTGAAAACCCTGCCCTCAAATCCCCTGCATACATTTACGCCTCTCCAACTGTCCAGATGTTTGGTTCAAAGATCTACAGAGGGTTTTAAGTGCATCTGGCTGACCAAGCTTAAATGTCCATCTGAAGCACAGAACCTTGCCTCATCAGGGAACTGGCTCAACAGGACATTGGAAGATCCTTTTGGAATAATCATATCTTGACCAATGGTCAGCTGTCCTAAAAAGGGGGGAAATTCTTTACAGAAAGGATCAGGAACTGTAATGTTAGTCCAACTCTTTGAGGGCCGATGATGCTGTTTGTTCAGTAATGCAAACACATCTGAAGCATTTACAACCATATGAACAATTTTCCACCAACAGCAGTATATCAGCACTGCAAGATCTATTTTTTTTTTGCCAGCGGAGGAATAAGTTCCCTTTCTGGAGGTCAAGATATGATCACTTACTGGAGGTCGAACCTCAACATGCCATCTAATTCATGCGAGTCTCACTCCGTGTGTTCCGCAGATGTTTGATGTATCCACCTGAAACTGCCAAACATGAATCAGTGCTGTGCAATGCAAAGCAAAATATTTTTTAAACAGCATTATCCAAGGAACAACATGGATTTCAAGTGGATGAGTTATGCTCCAGGCGTCTGGGAAGAAAGTCAAGTCCATGCTATGTGGCTGAGTAACTGAGAGGATTGTTGTTGTGGTTAGACACATCCGACTGATTAAAGACAAACTCGGAATGTTTCAGAGATTCGTAAGCGTCAGGAGGCGCTTCAAAGAGGTGGATGATGCCCTACATCCTGAGCTCTGCTGATTCATGCAAAGCCTTTAACAAGGCATTGCTGCCAACCCCACCGCAGCGGTGAATCAACTGAGCTTCAGTCATTGCCACCCACCCACTGAAAACTGCATCTTCCTTTCCTCATTGTTTCAAAAGCAAAGTAAACAGGGAGCAAAACAAAAGAGAAGTATGGCGATGGATTTGTCGAACAAAGCAGCCACGAAAATATGTGGCACTGTATCTTATAGTCTAAAGCAGGGCTGTTCAACTTTGAAAAGGCCGAGTTCTACTTTTTCCGACCCAAAGTTCCCGAGGGCTACTACACTAAAACCTCTACTTATGATTTTTATCCTTTCCAAGTACATGTTCATAAGTAAAAACTTTTGTAAGCAGAGCAATGGTTTCCCGTAGGAATGCATTGAAAACCAATTAATCTGTTCTGGAGGGAACAGATTTCAGTTAGCCATGACCCTTAAACTGCCCCACTCAGCTGAGACAGTGAGCTGGCAGACCCAGAACTTTGCTGGGGCAGTGGTGGTCCTTGGGATGGGGGAGGGAGGGGTGGAGAACTTATCCCCTCACATTTTTAACTTGATGGCCGGCGGGCTACTTTTGAACCTTTCGCGGGCTACCGGTAGCCCGCAGTCTACCTGTTGGGCAGGCCTGGTCTAAAGTAAGAGAATAGTTTAAGGTCACTACCTGGTGATCATCTAACGTTTGCAAAATCTAGAAACAAACAGAGAGAACTGTAGTCTTTGAAAAGAGAAGGATGTGATCTATACTAAAGCAGGCCCTGTGAACAGACACAGAGCATTGGTTATACAGGTACTCCTCACTTAACGACGGAGTTCCATTCCTATGACTAGGTCATTAAGTGAATTTGGTTGTTGTGGGGAAGTTTAAGGCTGGATGACTTGCAGTGTGTTGAGGCTGCCCTCCTTGCAGACAGGCAGAGTGGGGCAGCTCATTGGGGGAAGCAGAACAAAAAGGAAGAGAAAACAGAGATGGAGGGAGCTGATGCTCCACCCTGCTCCCTTGGTGACACTCACAGCAACACCCATCCCTTGGAAGCAGCAGAGGAGAAATAATGTTTTTATATACTGTATTTATTTCTTGGATTTATATGCTGCCCATCTAGCTACCAGGCTACTCTGTGAGGTTGTGGACTGGGGGTGTGATGCCACAGATTCCTCCCCTCTGAACTGCTGACAAGGCAGGAGTATTTACATGATATCCCGCAGGTATTACAGATGTGAGCAAGTACTCCACAGAACTGCTGCTTTAATAGGGATCTTTCTGACTAAGGTGAACACTGACAACAAACATCATTATAAGAGAGAAACAGGACAGAATAAACAGTGTAAAAGTGGGAAATACGAAAATAAAACGAAATGAAAAAATGAAGCACATTTTTCTTTAAAAATTCGTTAAAAATGAAACAAACAAACAAAAACAAAACACCATTTTTGCATTTCATGCAATAAATACGATACATTAAAAACACACCACTAAATTATGCCTTTAATAGCGAAAGGTAATTTTGTTGTAGCAACTGATTAATCTTCAGGAGAAAAATAGTAATAATAGTAACAACAATAATGTTGACAGCCAATATGAATCAGGAGAAAACCCAAAAGAGCTGTTTGCATAGAGAAATCTCAGCTAATAGAAGGATGGGACTCAGGAGGTTTTTAGAATAGACTAGAAGATGTAGCAGAAGAAAATAAGTACACTTGGCTTATTGCAAGTATATACAGAGACTGCAATGAGCATACCAAATTAATTTTGCCACAAAGCCTTGGTCTCAAGACCTAGTCAGTAGAGATGGGCACGACTTGAAAAAATTTTTTTTCGAGTTGTCGTTAGTCGGGCCGGTTCCGTTTCGGCTTGTTTCCGTTTTTCGCGAAAATTTGCAAAAATTAGTCAGTTTGTTTTTTTGTTTTTTTGTTGTCGTTAGTACTGGTTTGGGGAGGGGGTAGCGGGCTCCTGGAGGGAGCTGCAGGAGTCAGCCAGAGCCACAAGTGACGGACTGGCAGACTCTTTGCACCTGCTGTGTCTCACGTACTTGCATGTAGTGCAATGCAAGTAGATCTGGCTTAGGGTTAAGACGGGTTAGCGGAACGGCTAGGGTTAGGCTAGTTACGGGTGAGGTTAGGGTGAGTATTGGGGTGCACCTCTGGGTGCCTCTCTGACCCACTTAGAAGGACAGTGTACTGGCGTATGGGTTAGGCTTAGGGTTCAGGTTTGGGCTACGATTAGTGGGCTGTTTATGCCCGATTGGCACATCCCAGAAGTCTCTGTGGTCAACCTGGCCAAGTGGCCATGCGATTGGTGGAAAATTTGCATGGTCTACTCCCATCATTGCAAATGTGCAGGTGTAAAAAATAAAATAAAATAAAATCAACGGAGACTTTTTTTTGCAAGAAAAACCCACTGCTGCTACTGTAAAAGTTCAAGCATTTAAAATAGCCAATTTTCGCATCTTTCTGTGGTGCTTTGGTGGGGTTTTGGGCAACGATTTCAAAAAAAATATTGCGGTCGCCATTTTGGAGTCCCCCCCACCGCATGGCAAATGGATGCGCCCTCCCAGCCTGGTACAGTCAGCAAAACCTGGCCATGCGATTGGTGGAATGGCTCCAAAACTTTGCATGGTCCACTCCCATGGGCGAGCCCATCATTGCGAATGCGCAGGTGTAAAAAAATAAAATAAAATAAAATAAAATAAAATGAACGGAGACTTTTTTTGCAAGAAAAACCCACTGCTGCTACTGTAAAAAATCAAGCATTTAAAATAGCTAATTTTCGCATGTTTCTGTGGTGCTTTGGTGGGGTTTTGGGCAACGATTTCAAAAAAAAATATTTGCGGTCGCCATTTTGGATCCCCCGCACTGCATGGCAAATGGATGCGCCCTCCCAGCCTGGTACCAGCAGCGCAGCAGTAGCAATAGCCAAGGAGAGGGGGGCGGGGAACCCCCCCCCCCCAAATAAACACCCTTCTGGCCTGGTAGGTGCCCTCAGACAGTTTTCGCCTACTTTTAGGGCCGGGAATCGGTTTTTTTTTTAACTTTTAAAAACTTTTTTTCTGTGCCGCTTGGCATTGCGCGATGCAAGTAACGAGCACGACAAATCAGACCAAATTGTTCGTTCGTCAGTTCGAGCTCGAATTCTGGTGGAGTAATTCCCGTTTCCGTTTCCGTAGAGTAACGGATACGAGTAACGGAAACGGAAACGGGAATACCGCTAAGTCGTGCCCATCTCTACTAGTCAGTGTCTACTAAATAAAGCCTACATTACATAGGTAGAGGAAATCACTCCAGCCCTGACCCCCTCTGCTTCCAGTTTTGGTATTCTCCTACATGTTAAGACTGTTGCAGCATTTTGAATTTGTGATTAAATTCCTCTAACTGTACAGTAGAGGTACCATGAATCATATAACAAAACAGCTTCAAGCTCCCCAGATTAGTCCACCCTTTTTTCTCATTGTCTCATCAACTGGCACTTACAGTCTCAATAACTCACTCTGAAGATGAATAGATCAAAACAGAGCACATACAAAAATGTTTACAGCAACCATTCAATAGACTCTCAGCCTCCTTCCAGCACACTGCTGCAAACTATATTTTAATGGTACATTAACCGCCGGCAGCCTAAAAAAGAGGCAAAAAGATACTTAAGCAGTGAGGCATAGCTCCCTTCAAATTCAGTGACAGGGAGGAAATAATTGGTTTCTGCTGAACTGATTCACAGTCACCCCCAGCAGAGAGAAGTCCCTCCCAGCCAAACCTACCAAAGGCAGCATATGTGGTGGAAAGAACTCCAACAGTTTTGCTTAATAAAGAGGAGTGATTGCCTTGTCAATCTCTATTGTGTGGATGGCTGGATAGCAGGATGTCTAAATCTGTAGGTTGAGGCTAGGTGTGATCAGGTACACACCTTACTGCACTGAAAAGTTTTTGATCTTCCTTAAAGGGACCCTTCTGTCTGCTGGGGAATTGCTCCAGTCCAGTCCTTGGAAGTAGTAGTCCTACAGCGGGACCAAAAATGTCCAGCTTGGGTATGGATTGGGATCAGACTGGAGCACAACTCCCGGTGTGTTGTGTGATCGCTTGGAAAGAGATCGCACCAGAAGACTCCACAAGCAGTTCAAAAGACATACATAAGAACATAAGAAGAGCCATGCTGGATCAGGCCAAAGGCCCATCTAGTCCAGCTTCCTGTATCTCACAGCGGCCCCACCAGATGCGTTTGGGAGCGCATGAGACTAGATATCTGTCTCCTGATACCACTCCCCTGCATCTGGCCCTTGAAGTACCCCTGTTTAAAGCCTGGAGACTACACATCTCCATCATGGTTTATAACCTGTGATGGACTTTTCCTCCAGGAATCTGTCCAATCCCCTTTTGAAGGCATCCAGTCCAGACGCCATCACCACATCCTGTGGCAGGGAGTTCCATAGACTTACAACGCGCTGGGTGAAAAAATATTTTCTTTTGTCAGTTCTTACTCTCCCAGCCCTCAATTTGAGTGTATGTCCCCTAGTTCTGGTATTTTGGGAGAGAGAGAAGAACTTCTCTCTATCCACTTTACTCATACCCTGCATTATTTTGTATGTCTCAATCATATCCCCCTCAGGCGCCTTTTCCCAGACTAAAGAGGCCCAAATGTTTTAGCCTTTCTTCATAAGGGAGGTGCCCCAGCCCGGTAATCATTTTAGTCACTCTCTTCTGCACTTTTTCCAGTTCCACTATGTCTTTCCTGAGATGCAATGACCAGAATTGTACAGAATATTCCAGGTGGGGCCTTACTATTGCTTTGTATAATGGCATTATAATGTTGGCTGTTTTATTTTCAATCCCTAGCATGAAATTGGCCTTCTTCACAGCTGTCACACATTGGGGAGACACCTTCATGGAGCTGTCTACCAACACACCAAGATCTCTTTCCTGATCCGTCACGGATAACTCAGAGCCCATGAGTTGATAGATGAAGTTTGGATTTTTTGCCCCAATATGCATTACTTTACATTTGGTTACATTAAAACGCATTTGCCATTTCTCAGCCCATTCCCCCAGTTTTGAGAGATCCTTCTGGAGCTCTTCACAATCTTCTCTGGTTTTTACCACATGGAAAAGTTTTGTGTCATCTGCAAACTTGGCCACCTCACTGTTTATCCCTCTCTCCAGGTCATTTATGAACAGACTGAAAAGCACCGGTCCCAGGACAGAGCCCTGGGGCACACCGCTTTTCACCTCTCTCCATTGTGAAAATTTCCCATTGACACCTACTCTTTGTTTCCTGGATCTCAACCAGTTCTCAATCCATAAGAGGACCTGCCCTCTTATCCCCTGACTGTGCAATTTTCTCAGCAGCCTTTGGTGAGGGACTGTGTCAAAAGCCTTTTGAAAATCCAGATAGACTATATCCACCGGTTCACCCAAATCCACGTGCCTGTTGACCTTTTCAAAAAATTCTAAAAGGTTTGTCAGACAAGATTTACCCTTACAGAAGCCATGCTGATTTTCTCTCAGCAAGGTTTGTTCTTTTATGTGTTTTAAGATTTTCTCTTGGATGAGGCTTTCCACCATCTTCCCTGGGACAGATGTAAGGCTAACTGGCCTGTAGTTTCCTGGGTGCCCCCTCCTTCCTTTTTTAAAAATTGGTGTGACATCTGCTATCCTCCAGTCCTCCGGCACTGTGGCCGTTTTAAGAGACAAGTTGCATATAACCGTTAAGAGATCTGCAATTTCATTTCTCAGTTCCCTAATAACCCTTGGGTGGATGCTATCTGGGCCCGGTGACTTGTTAGTCCTCAATTTATCAATTAGTCCTAAAACCTCCTCTCTTTTAACCTGTATTTGATTTAATTCTTTAGTCAAGTGGGGCGGCTCAGGCAGCGGAATCCGCTCAAGGTCCTCTGTCGTGAAGACAGACGCAAAGAACTCTGTTTCACTGCATGATCAAACTCTCAAGTCAGGGATGTTGAAACTTGTTTCTGCATTTTTAAAGGAAGCATTCCTGACATTGTCCGCTGAAGCCCGCTTTATGAGCAAAGAGATCTATTTTCAGTCACTGACTTTAATGCCTGTTCACTAGAGATGGGCATGTTTTTATTGTTCTAATTTTGTTGTATTTTGATGTTTTAATTGTCCATTTTGATTGTGAGCCGCCCAGAGACCTTTGGGTAGTGGGTGGCATACAAGCTATATAAATAAATAAATAAATAAATAAATAAATAAATAAATAAATAAATAAATAAATTGCTTGGAATGATTGAGGTGATCGCAGGCATCCATCACGAAGTTGCTTGGAAAACCCAAAGTGCAAGCGACCTTTTAAAAAAATTACTGGCATGGGAGGGCCGCGTTTGGTGAAGGGCCCTGATCAGAAGAAAACAATCCACAGTGAATATGTTGCTCCGAATGACTCACACTTGTCCTTTGGCATTTGAAGATGATGAGAAAGGATTGCAGCCTACATTATTAATAAAGATCATTCTGTGGTTGGGGAAGGCTTTATTATTTATTTATTTATTTATTTATTTATTTATTTATTTATTTATTTATTTATTGAATTTCTACCCCGCCCATCTTCCTGTGGGAAGTCTGGGCGGCTTACAATGGGCTGATCAATTCAGCTAACAATACAATACAAAGGACAGACCACAACAATTTAAAACAAGGTAAGCACCCTTGGCATAAAAACATGCGAGTAGCTCAGCAACAAAGCAACTTGCTAACTGAGCTAGTAAACAGATGGCGGCAGGAAAAAAAAACTAAAATAGGTCACCAGAGGCCTCGCAGAAGAGCAAGGTTTTCAACGCTTTGCGAAATGCCAGCAGGGACTCTGCAGAGCGCACTTCGCTAGGCAGGCTGTTCCAAAGAGAGGGGCCGGCCACCGAGAAGGCCCGGTTCCGGGTGGAAGTTTTCCGGGCCTCTCTGGGGGTGGCAACCCAAAGCGAGTGTGCCCGTGACTGCCGAACTGGACGGGCCGAGGTTGATCGCTGGACGATCCGATCTGCCAGGTAGTCCGGGCCCAAGCCATGGAGGGTTTTATAAACTAAAACCAAGACCTTGAATCTGATCCGGGACGCAACGGGTAACCAATGCAAGCGAGCCAGGACTGGGGTGATGTGGTCATGACGGCGCACACCCGCCACCAGCCTGGCTGCCGCATTTTGCACCCGCTGCAGACGCCGGAGGAGAGTCAAGGGCAACCTCATGTAAAGAGCGTTGCAGTAGTCCAGCCTCGAGATCACCAGCGCTTGTACTACAGTTCTCAGGGAATTGCTATCTAGGTATGGGCGGATCTGGGCAATTTGATGAAGATGGTAAAACATGGTTCGGGTCATGGCAGCCACCTGAGCTTCCAGGGAAAGCACTGGATCCAGAACCATGCCCAGATTCCAAACCCTGTCCGCCAGCTGGAGGGAAACACCCTCCAGACTGAGGAGAGGGCCTACATATCCAGACGGGGAACTCCCGAAGAACATCACCTCGGTCTTCTCGGGGTTGAGTTTCAGCCTGTTGGCCCTGGTCCATGCCATGACTGCATCCAGGCACTGGTCAAGAGTCCGGACAGCTTCCACTGCAGAGGTGGAAAAGGAGAGAGAGAGCTGCGTGTCATCAGCGTACTGATGACAGCAGACTCCAAATCTCCTAATGACCCCAGCCAGCGGTCTCACATAGATGTTAAACAACATGGGGGAGAGAGACGAGACCTACGGAACCCCACAAGGGAGTGTCCATGGGGCCGACAACTCTCCACCATGTTGCACATACTGGGGCCGGCCCTCCAAGAAGGACCGGAGCCAACTGCGATCAGTGCCCCCGATACCCACCTCAGAGAGCCAGCCCAGTAAGATACCGTGGTCGACGGTATCGAAGGCCGCTGACAAATCCAGGAGAACCAACAGGTTAGAGCAATCCCTGTCGGCCGCCCGGATTAGGTCATCTTGCAGCGCGACCAAAGCTGTCTCGGTCCCCCGGCCCGGCCTGAACCCGGACTGGCATGGGTCAAGGCACTGCTGTTCCTCCAGAAAAGATTGGATCCGGATCGCGGCCACCCTCTTGATAACCTTGCCCATAAAGGGGACATTGGCGGTCGGACAATAATTAGCCAATTGGTCTGATGCCATGCTAGGTTTTTTAAGAATGGGCTTTACCACCGTCTCCTTCAGGCGGTAGGGGAAAAACCCCTCACTGAAGGAGGTGTGGCAATGGCAGAAGCCCATTCAGGCATACTCCCTCCTGCAGCTTTTATAAGCCAGGCAGGGCAAGGATCGAAGGGGGTAGACACGGGCCGGCAATGGGCAATTGCCCTGGAGGCCTCCAAAGGGGAAACAGGTAGAAAAACATCCAATTGAGGAGAGCGAGGGGGTGCAGTGACAGGGGATGGCGAGGGTGGACTAGTGCAACCAGATTAGAAACCGGCCCGGCTGACCTCTATTTTTGATCTAAAGAAGACTGCAAAATTCTCACTACTGAACTCAGTAGGAGGAGGCCTGGCCAGACCAGGATTGGTGATGTCCCAAACCACCCGGAAAAGTTCCACCTGGCGGTTCGAGGCCTCACCAATTCTCAGGGTGTAATAGGATGTTTTAGCCTCCCTGATCGCTCGAGAGTAGCGCCTAGTCTGGATAACAACTGCAGTCTTATTGAATGCCGTCCGGCTTCTTCTCCAGCTGCTCTCCAGCCTCCTCCGTTCCTCCTCCGTTATTATTATTATTTATTATTATTATTATTATTATTATTATTATTATTATTATTATTATTATTATTATTATTATTATTATGAAGCCATCAAGGTGCTCTGGGATTTCAGAATCTAATTTGACAGATACCTTGTCCACAATACTCCAGACATCATAATACTGTAGTACACAAGCAAGAAAACAAAGTTCAAATCATCTATGTGGCAATACCAGGAAACACAAGAGTCAGTGGCAAAGAGTTAGAAAAGATAACCAAATATCGGAACTTAGAGATAGAAATTGAAAAGCTATGGAATAAGAAAGCAAGAACAATACCAATACGAATTGGTGCCTTGGGTGCAATCCCCAAAGACCTGGATCAACACCTGAAAACTCTCGGCATTGACAAGATCAACATCGGTAAACTACAAATGGCAACATTTTTAGGAACAGCATATATTCTACAAAGATATCTGCAGTCATCCTAGGCTCTTGGAAAGAGCTCAGTCATTGGAGAAGGCCAACTCCAGCTTAACACCTGGCAGCTGTGTTCACCATAATAATAATAATAATAATAATAATAATAATAATAATAATAATAATAATAATAATAATAATAATAATAATAATAATAATAATAATAATAATAATGGGTATTGCCAAAATTGACACACATCTGTGTTTAATTAATTATTTGTTTTAAGGAAAGAGGCATGGTACCTTAATAATTGCTAGTCTTCTTTAAAAGCCATATGAATTAGCTTTTATCAGCATAATCGTTTAGTGGGCCATCCAGTTACTCCTGACTGTATATGTATAAATTTCAAGGTGGAGCAGTGTCGACAGATCAAGACCTTTGCTCCTCCAGCAGGCCAATGATCTGGGGATTATGGGGTCTCTGGGAGTTCATTTAAGTAGCACTGATAGGTCAATTCCCTGCCAGAGCGAACAACTCATCTTCATCTTCATCTTTGCAACTTTGCATCTACTAACGATCAGTCTGAGTAATGAAGGCATTTTTCACCCTGTCAGGAGGAGTCACAAGGAGAAAAGAAAATTGATTGACAGAGTTATCTGGATTGTAGTAATTAAATCAGGGCAGACAAATCCCAGCTCTAATAATTATGTTTCAGACATGTCTGCAACCAGGAAAATACAGAGGTGAAAAGTGAGGGGCTTCTTCATGTACTTTGGAAAGCACCGTAATGGTAAGGGGAGGTGGTGTTCAGGTGCTCATGTACATAGGTTTGCACGGCATGCATGTGGACCCACACGTGTTATCACAGCCTCTACCCCAGCTTCACACATCCAGAGATAGCTCTGTAATATACAAACACCATTATCAGCCATGAATTAGGGGAAATGGGAGCTGTAGTCCAGTGGAGGGCACCAGAGTGGAAAGGGGGGGGGGGCTTTAGAGCAAGGTGCATCTTATATTGAGAACCCCAGGTGGGTGTACTGAATGACTAGACATAATCAATTCACTGAATTTAGGACACATTACAATGTCAATAATCCTGTGTTGGTGTTCACTTATGAGTGCCAATGTTCATTGACTGTTTGAATTCCCTACCCAGGGGTCTGGGGAGATAAATGTCTCAAATACAGAGGGAAACAAAACAGTGGGGAGAGCTTAGATTGAATTTTTCACCTAAACCTGCTTGTTCTTTGTATGTACAATGCTTAATCTTCACCCTCAAAAAAAGGTTGAGTCCTCACTGGTGCCTGGAAATAAATATGTTTATAGACCAGCCATGAATGGGAGGTCTTGATAAAGATGGAACTTATTCTGTTAGTTTTAAGATTCATACTGGAATTATGCACTTTGCACCTCTTTTAGGACCTGTTGCTTTAAATAATTGCCAATTTCTCAGGTGTGCAGTGCATTTCCTGTACACTGAATTATGCATGCATTTTAGAGATGGGCACAAAATGATTTTTTAATTCATTTCATTATTCGTTATTCATTTCATTAGCTAACAAAAAGAATAACGAACCAACCCATCAAAGAAAAATGAAACGAAACTGAAATTTTCATTTTGTTCATTTCGTTTTTCATTCTGGAGATTCTGGAGGACGCTTGCCTTGAGTCCCACACCAAGTCCTGGCCTTCTCTTTGGCGGCAAACAGGGCACGGGGAAGCAAACACCTCTCAGGTGTGGGGGGAAAACCCAGCCCCGGCATCGGGGACTTAAAAAATAAAATAAAAACACAATTTTTTTTAAAGCACCAACCCGGCCCGGGAGCCACATGGTCAGCCTTGTAAAATTAAAAAAAATAAAAAAATAAAAAATTTAAGTGCCAACCCGGCTTTAAAAATGCCGCCAATCCCGGCCGGTACTTAAAATAAAAGTAAAAATATATAAATAAATAAATAAATCTTGGTCTGGCCTGCGGGCTAGCCAGAAGTAAAAAATATATATTTTTAAAAAATTAAAAATTAAAAAACCCGGGTCGCGGGGAAGCAAATGCCACTCAGCTGTGTGTGTTGGGGGGAGCCCCTGGCTTCAGAGGCATCATGCCAGCCACCCAGATCTCAGAGCTGCTGGTGCCGACTAGAACCCTCCATGGCAGCGGCGATCCCGGTGGTGGCGGTAGTGGTGGCAGTGGCAACCCCGGCGGCATTGGCGGTGGCAGTGGTGATCCCGGCGGCAGCAGTGGGGCCTAGGAGTGGCCTGGTGAGGCCACAAGGAGGCTTCCAAGTGGCCACCATGTTGCCAGGATTGCTGGGGCTGGAACCCCCACTGCCACCGGGATCACCGCCGCCGCTGCCAGCCAGTTTTACCTGCAGTACAGGCATCTAGCCACTGTGCCACGAGCAAGATGCACACCCAGAAATAACCTGCTACAAGACAGAACCAAAGGGCCAAATGACAGAACACCACTGGTTGTCACAATCCACAAGTGAGAGCACTCACACTCATCTTAAATGATCTCCAGCCCATCCTTGACGAGAACACATCACTCTCCAAAGCTCTTGGTGGGAGACCCATACTTGCCTACAGACAGCCTCCCAACCTAAAACAAATACTAATGCACACAAGATTGGAAAACAGCAACATGGACAATGGAACTGAACCTTGCCACAATGCCCGATGCCAACTCTGCCCACACATCTACTTGGGCAACACAATCACAGGACCTAACAATGTCACATACAATATCAAGGGCAACTTCACCTGCTCCTCAAACAATGTGATCTATGCCATCTTTTGTCAACAATGCCCATCTCCACTCTACATTGGACAAACAGGACAATCTCTAAGAAAATGCATTAATGGATGCAAGTTTAACATAAGAAATTACGATACACAGAAACCTGTCTCAAACAATTTCATTCTGCGAGGACACTCCTTGAAGGATTTGAAGGTCACGTTTTTGGAACAGAATAATTACAAATCCAGAATACAAAGAGAAACAGCTAAGATAAAATTCATATGCATGATGGACACACACAAGAATGAATTAAACATAAGTCTGGGTTTATTGAGTCATTATCAAATTCAATATTACTATATTGCCACTTTTTCATGGAAGCTTATCTCCCACCTGGACCCTAAGGTAACAACTCCCACTCACTCACCCCTCTCTTCCACTGCTACCCTCACCCCACTCTATCTGGTTCTGGTTTCTGACTCCTGAGGAATTTACATTAAAACCACACTTAACATTTCTACAGACCCTGGCCACAGATCCATTAGCAGTACTTAACATATCTATGACCCTTAGTCAAATCTTCCTTCCCACCATCTCTCCATACTCCACAGACCCATTAACAATGCTTAACATATCTACGACTAGAGATGGGCACGACTTAGCGGTATTCCCGTTTCCGTTTCCGTTACTCGGTTCCGTTACTCTACGGAAACGGTAACGGGAATTACTCCCCCAGACTTCGAGCTCGAACCGACGAACGAACAATTTTGGTCTGATTTGTCGTGCTCGTTACTTGCATCGCGCGATGCCACGCGGCACAGAAAAAAAGTTTTTAAAAGTTAAAAAAAACCGGTTCCCGGCCAAAAAGCAGGCGGAAAAATGCCTGCCGTGCCTCAGGGCACCTACCAGAGGGGTTGTTTCTGGAGGTCCCCGGCCTCCCCCCCATCCCCCGTCCTAGTGGGCTGCTCTGTGGGACTCACCGCAGGCTCGCAGCCAGCAAAAAGCCCAGTCTCGCCGGCAGCCGGCCGCAACAATTAAAGCGCAAGCAAGCCGCACGGACGGCACAGGAAAAAACTTTTAAACTCTCCCCCACCCATTCCCGGGCCAAAAAAGCAGGCAGAAAAATGCCTGCTTGACTAAGGGCGCAGGGCACCTACCGGAGGGGTGGTTTCTGGAGGGGGGGTCCCGCCTCCCCCCCATCCTGGGCAGCCGGACTCGCGAGTCGCCATCGCCATGCCATGCGGTGCGGGCGGGGGATCCAAAATGGGCCGGCGAATGCAATATTGTTTTTGAAATCGTGGTCCAAAAACACACAAGCACAACAGAAACACGCGAAATTTTTATAAACTGCCAGATTTTTCACAGTAGCAGTGGGTTTTTTCTTGCAACAAAATGTCTCTCCTCTCCTCCTCTGTCCTCCATTGATTTTATTTTTTTTATTTTTTTTACACCTGCGCATTGGATGGGCTGGCCGAGTGGCCAGCCATGTGGGAGTGGACGACCATGCAAATTTTTGGAGCCATCCCACCAGTTGCATGGCCACTTGGCCATGGAGACTTCTGGGATGTGCCAAAAAGCCCCCTAAAACCTGCCCTAGCCCTAACCCTAACCCTTGACTCCGTACCCATACGTCACAGACTGTCTTCTTAGTGAGTCAGAGAGGCACCCAGAGGTGCAACCCACTAGCCCACCGTAACCTTACCCGTCACTAGCCTAACCCTAGCCCTTGCACTAAGCCACCTTAAAGCCAGATCTACTTGCTTGCATTGCACTACATGCAGCAAGTACACTTCCCTTCTGTGTGAGACATGGTGGTGCGAGAGCCTTGTGCAGGGAAGGCATGATTCTATCACTCTCACACTGGTCTCACTGTCTGCACATTCTGTTATGCAATATCCATATGGCTATTGCATAGCATTTTGCAGCAGCAGCAGGTGAGGAAGGGAGACCCCCATGTAGAGGGGTCTCTTGGAGCCTGCTTCCCCTTCCTAGTGGGTGAGGATAGGAGGCACCCACGGGTGCCTCCAGGAGCCCACTTTCCCTTTATAGCGGGCCAGAGGAGGCACCCACCCCACAGAGGTGCCTCCAGGAGCCCGCTCCCCCCCAAAAAAAACCAGTACTAACGACAACGAAAAAACGAACCGACTAATTTTTGCGAATTTTCGCAAAAACCGGAAACGACCCGAAACGGGACTGGCCCGACTAACGACAACTCGAAAAATTTTTTTTTCAAGTCGTGCCCATGTCTATCTACGACCCCTGGCCAAATCCTCCCACCACTTCTACAACTCATCATCTCCTTCCCCCTCCCCTATCCACCAATAAACATCTGGTATGAAATGTATATATCATCACATATATTGTTACACATCTCATTCTGCTGCTATATGACTGAAGAAGTGGATGTGTCCACGAAATGTTAAATTAAAATATGGAAGTTAGTCTTTAAGGTGCCACATGTTTCGTATCTTTTCTTTTCTTTTCTTTTTCTTAGATTTTTGCCTGCAATTCTAGAAAGGACTAACATGGCTACCCTCTCTGAAACTTCTACCATGAAAATCAAGCAACTTTTCACTTTCCTAGTCTTTGCAAATAACCTTTTCTCCAGAGAGAAAGGACATGGGTGGGAACAATGGCAACAGACTAAAGCTTGATTACAAGGGTAATCCATGACAATGGCTTCAAAGTAAGACCAGTACAAATGGACTGATTCAAGCAGTCTGCAAATTATTGTATTTCATGAATTGGACATACCTTCTCTAAGCGACAGCTGGCCAAAAGTTCAGCCCATACAATCCTGTTCCTATATCCTCATTAAATATCCCACTCACGTGTCCAGCTGACATGGGCAAATCTGTGATTCACTTTGACATGAATGTGAACCGAGCAGACACTGAAATAGATGACAAAACACATCTGACATCTACCTGTTAATATCTATAGATGCTACATTACCAGCATCCAGCAGGCTTGTTTGACGTGCTCATTCTTCTTAACAAATGGGAATGATGGAGAGAAGGGTAGGTGAGGAGAATAATTTTAAAACTTGGAGACTGCATAGAGCTTCCCTCAAACTTTTGAAAACTGCTCGGTTACCTAAAAGATCAATAGTAAAAGAGAGAAGGACATCTTCAGTATTTCCAACCCCTTTCCAAATCCCTTTCCCATACAGTGATCTATGATATTTAAAGACTTCAACTCTAATTAAAGTCTTTTGGGTTGCAGTGGAAGACAGCTGGATGGAAATGTTGAACCAGGGTGGAGCTGTTGAGGAGAGAGAGAGAGAGAGAGAGAGAGAGAGAGAGAGAGAGAGAGAGAGAGAATGCTACATTGGGTTTCATTAGGAAATGAAGCAAAACTGATATTATGAACATCATATACTCTCTCTTTCTAGAAGTCTATGATGTTACTGTACTTGGAATAACATGTAGAAGTCTGGGTCACCCCACCTGCCAAAGAAAAAATTAAATTAAATTAAATTAAATTAAATTAATTTTTTTTAAAAAAAAATCCACATGAAGCCAATATTTTTATTAGTAACAATTTTGGCATTAAAATGTGCAAGCTTTTGAGTTCTTGGGAACACTTCATCAGGCTTAATGATTTAAAAAACTGGGGAGAGGAGAAACATGGTATGTGTACTGGAATGGGTTTAACGTAATCTCTACCCAGGCCTATCTGCAATCAGTCAGGGACAGTCAGTTAATGCAGAA
This sequence comes from Phrynocephalus guinanensis, assembly GCA_037367245.1. Classification (NCBI taxonomy): domain Eukaryota; kingdom Metazoa; phylum Chordata; class Lepidosauria; order Squamata; family Agamidae; genus Phrynocephalus; species Phrynocephalus guinanensis. The sequence goes on along the minus strand of CM074737.1, from coordinate 113,109,312 downwards.
CCTGGAAATCACTTAAGCCCATGCAGGTTCATTCTTTGCCTCCCAGCCTGTCAGCTGTATCCTTTCAAAACTTACCAAAATAACTTCTAAGGCACCACCACTTGAATAATTAAAGGTATTTATTTAGCTATTGGAAATTATACAGATAATATTATTCTAACTGGAAAATATCAAAAATTGAATCCTTTCCTAACTTCCTGAGGCCTTGAGACAGAGGGCCTCCATCTAGGCTTCTAAACTACATGTCTAAGCTTGTCTTGTCTTCATGCGCAGCCATAGAATCCTTCAAAAAGGTCCTTTCTCTCTTCCTCCGACTGTTCTCAAGCATGGGAACAGACAGTCACATATTGCTTACAGACCAATCAGATTTTACTTGCTTCTGGCTGGAATCTCCTCTGGCCATTGTTTACACAGACACTCTCCCCCCCCGTTTCCCCCTCACTCCTTAGGCAATTAATATTCAAATATTATTTATATTAATGGCATCCAGGTATACCAGGAGCTGTAGGCGCCTGGAGTAGGAACTGGCAAACCACTCCAGTATTCCTGCCAAGAAAAATCCATGGACATGGAGTCATGAAGAGTTGGTCATGACTGTAACGACATCACACACACACACACACACACACACACACACACACACACACACACACACACACACACACACACACACATCCAACTCAACAATAATGTGCTGTCAAGTCAATCCTGATTTATGGCATCCCTTTTCAGGCAGAGAATAATCTGAAGAGGTTTACTGTTTTCTTTTTCTGACATTAGCCTGTGACTTTTCCCAAGGCTACACAGGCTGGCCATACTCTCAAGAGGCTCCACAGCCTGAGACCTAAGATGGGGCACAGTATAAATAACTGTACTATTCAGACAGCTTTTAAACAATATGCCTGGATCTCCCAAATTCCTGCCCCATACTGACTTTCACAATTTTGGTTTGGATTCAACCACAGTTATCTTGAGCAAGTCCTCACTGCCACTCTTCTGCTTCACTAGTGTCTCATGCGCATGGGGCTGGACCCTAGAAATGGGAGTAGTTTTCACTATATTTTACAACTGGGTGGTTGTTTTCCAGAGTTCATACCAGAACTGGATGTAGCAACAGGCACTTAAGATGGCCAACAGTGCTGTAAACAAACTCTGTTCCCTTCTCCAAAGCCACAATGTTAATCATAAATCATCAACTCAGCTTCGTGGAAATATTTACAGTGGTGGATACTTTGATTAATACTGCTAAATGTGTCTGTTTGTCACATCAAAAAGGAGAGAACAGAGAGCAAGAGGTAAAAAACAAAACAAAAAAAACCAGTTCATCACAAATATTTACTCAGCTGTAATGGACTATAGGGAAGTTTGATGAGAAACCGAAACAACAAATGGAAATCTGCCTCAGTTCACTTTTTTATTTATTTTTCTGAAGGGGACTTTCAAACTGCAGACTGATGGCCAAGTTGCATTGCCCACTTTGAATGTCCAAGTACCTCTTTCATTCTTTCTGGAAGTTTTGAAGGGCTGTGAAAAGAAGTTTAATTTAGAACAGGGTTTCACAAACTTTGGTCCTCCTGATGGTTTGGCCTTCAGCTCTCCAGAACCTGTAACCATTGACCATGCAGCCTGGAGCTTCTGGAATCTGAATTTGAAAACATCTGGACAGCCGCGGCTTTAGAGATTTATTTTGGGGTGGGAGTGTAGTGTGCTCCAATTTATTATTTCGTGCAGGAGAGATTTGCTTTTCTTCATTGTGCCTCAGAAGCTGGACTGTTCCTTCTTTGAAAAAAGGCAATCATTTGCAGTTTTTATTCCTCCATCCTAAAAAGTAGTTAGCTATGTAACCAAGTAATGTTAGCTGTTTTGTATCCCACAAGGAAGTACAACAGCTACTTTTTGGTTGCTTACATTATCGACAAGGCCTGGATGTTAAAAACGGTAGGTTTGTGATAGAAAGCACATTTTTCTCTCATCTACCTTGCCGACACACCAGGAACTACAAGACAGTATGAGGCACAACTCCAGCCAGTACTTTAACCATGTTATATTCCTGCTCCATGACAGACTAGGACATGGGAGAACAGGGTTTGAATCTTCATTCAGCCATGGAAGCTCACCGGCAGAGTAGAAATGGTATACCTTAAATAAATAAGTTGACAGCACATAGCAACAGCAACATGATTTAGTAAGGTAACACCTCATAACAAGAATAATAGCTAGAAGATATCATTGCACTACAACGAGTCACATTTATCTTCAAGAACCTTTTATCTCCGAAGATTTTTCAAAAGTTCCACGAATGATTTGTAGGATATTTCAAAACCTATGATATGTCCAATATATTCAAAGGTAGCTTTAGATTTAAAGTTGTGATCAGGGCTGGGATTAGAGCTGAGGTATGATGTGGAAGTATGGAATTTCATGAAATAATTGAGGATTCCAGTTGTTTGCTTTAATGGGGCCAACTAGGGATGGGCAGGAACCGAAAAATGAAATGCTGTTTTGTCGTTTTGTTACAAAATAACAGTGGGACAGGATTATGAGACAAAGAAATAAGGTGCTGAAACAAAATCACCAAAAAGCACAGAAATGGCTACCCATGACTCTGAAGATGGAAGGCTTCCCATTCTTTTGTAGTGGAGGAGATATGGGTTGGGGTGATGGTAGATGACTCTCTCCTGAGGGTGAGAAGGGCTGCAGTTTGTGGATCTGATAGGATCTCTCAGACACTATTTCTCCTTATTGCAGAAATCCAGGATATGGCAGAGTCTTTCCTGAAACTCATCAGGTTCACTAACAATTCTCCTCCCCCCACCATATGTTTGGAAATAAATGACACTGCCAGGCACAGTTTTCAACATTGCTAAGAAATATCTGGCATCTTTGAGTGTACTGTTATGAAGAAGGACTCTACCTGATGGACTGTACAGTACAAGGGTTGGGAAAATACATTTGCTAGGAGCTTTGGAAACTTGGTCAGGAGGGCTTTCGGCTGAATCTGATATGAGAGAGAAATGGTATTCCAGGGAACAGGAATCACTAAGTACTGGAGACAAGAGTATCGTGATGCACCAAAAATTGGGAGAGCAGAATAAGAACCCATCAATGTACAGGAAAGGACACCAAGGAAGCATCGGCAGAGAACGACTCATGGTTTCAGGAAAACAAACAAGATGACCAACGCTTGACTTCGGTAAGCAAATATTATATAATTGGCATAGCACAGTGGTTTACGTATCTGGTTGTAGAGCCAGAGGCTGGGAGTTCAATTCCCCAGTGCCTCTTTGATAGGGACTGGACTTGATAATCCATAGGACCCTTTCCAGCTCTGCAGTTCTATGATGATGATGATGATGATGATGATGATGATGATGATGATGATGATGATGATGATGATGATGGAAACCAGGTGAGTTGAGACCCATGACTGAAATGTAGTGAGTGAACCAATTCAAAAGTAATAGACTAGACAAGAAAGGCAGTAGTATTTTATGTAGAAGATGCGTACAACCACAAGGAGATCCATGAACAGGAACAGTTGGAGAACATTTGAGTAAAAATCAAAGAAGAAGCAACACTGACAAGGCTGGGAGGCTGCTACAGATCTTCTAGGCAGACTGAAGATCGGTTTACCATAGTTCCACAGAGAAAAGATGTACCAGTAATGAGGAACTACCAGAACATCTGTATGGATTCCAACACAGCCAGAAATCTATGATCCAACATATTCATCACTTACCCTTGCTGTCAATTTGCAACATCTCTCATTCAAACATGTCCCCAGTTGCAGCATTAATGAAATAACTTCCTTAATGGCATGGAAATGAGCATTAAGGGAAGAAAACCCAAACTTCCCACTAGTGTGGATGGCAAATTTTATCCTAATGCTAATGATAAATAAAATAAAAGTGATCTTGCGAATCAATTACTGCAGCGCTCTCTACAGGGGGTTGCCTTTGACCCTTGTCCGGCATTTGCAGCGGGTGCAGAATGTGGCGGCCAGGCTGGTGGTAGGTGCGAGCAGGTATGCCCATATCACCCCCATCCTGGCCTGCCTACATTGGTTACCCGTTGCTTCCTGGATAAGGTTCAAAGTTATGATTTTGGTTTACAAAACCCTCCCTGGCTTGGGACCTGTCTATCTGGCGGAACAGATCTCCCAGAGGTCAATCTCATCCCGACCAACCAGAGCCTCGTCCTCCCTTTCTCTCCGAGTGGCCACACCGAGAGAGGCCCGCAGTGCTTCAACCCAGAATCGGGCCTTTTTGGTAGTGGGCCCGGCTCAGTGGAACAAACTGCCATCAGAGATTAGGCAGGCTGAGTCACTGTCGGCTTTCAGAAGGGCCTTAAAGACCTGGCTCTTCAGGCAATGCTTCCGAGACCTCTGAGCATTTTGTCATAGTGGCTGTGATTGTGATTTTTTTTTTTGGTACTAGTTTTTCTTGCCAGAGCTTACCTTTCTGGTGGGTGGTGCCAGGTCTATTTCCACTGGCCATTTTTGGCTTGTATTCTATTATGCTTTTGTATTTTTATTATGTTCTGTGTTGATTATATATTGGGATTATAGTTGGGTAGTCACCTTTGGTGATATGCTGTACACTGCCCAGAGTTCTCTATGGGAAAATTGGGCAGTCAATAAATAAATAAATAAATAAATAAATAAATAATGTCCACAAGTCACAGGTCAGTGGATGGAATCTCAGGGAATTGGTATGTTTCTCCATATATCCAAGCAGGGAGATGAACCTTAAAATAAGCAGAACATATTGAAGGAGAAGAAAGTTTTATTCTACCATGAGCTATTGTTGTTATGTGCTGCCAAGTTGCCTACGACTCATAGAGACCTTACAAGCAAAGGATTACTACTCCCATGGGAGAGCCCATCATTGCAAATGTGCAGGTGTAAAAAAAATAAAATAAAATAAAAAAAAATAAAATCAACGGAGACTTTTTTTTTTTGCAAGAAAAACCCACTGCTGCTACTGTAAAAATTCAAGCATTTAAAATAGCTAAATTTTCGCATGTTTCTGTGGTGCTTTGGTGGGAGCAAACAATAAATGTCCTGTCCTCTGCCACCGCACTCAGCTCTTGCAGACTCAAGCTTGTGGGCTTTTAGGAAGTCAGTCCATCTCATTGTTTGATCTTCCTCTTTCCCTGCTACCATCCACCTTTCCCAGCATTATGGCCTTCACCAGGGAATTGTGTCTTCTAATAATGTCCCTACATTAGGACAGCCTTTCAAATGTGACCCCATGTGCTTCTTCCTTCTTGAAATCTAGCTTGGACATCAGGCACTTCCATGGGATATATCTGTAAATGCTAGGCCATCACCTCTACCCATTTCCCACTAGGGTCAAGGTTCATGGGCTCAGTGCAAAGATGTCTGCACATGTATCCTCCTTGCTTTCCACCTATCCCTTGCCTATCCTGCCTCTGATTCCACCTTTACATCAGCTGTATAAATGAGAGCCTTACACTCGCTTGCCACATTCTTTTCATAATGGCAAATTCACATGGAACAAGCTCTTCTGATCAAACGAAGCCATGCCTTCGATGAAAAGTATTCCCAAAGTTTCGAAGCGTCAAGAAATGCAATCAAATGACAGGTGCAACTTCTGGGGCTAACCCCAAAAAGTGATTATGCAATGGATTATGGGTATGTGTACTCTCTCTGTGTGATAGAATTTGCTCTTTAAACTGAAAGGAGAATGAATGGCACGGTTGGAGAATAGTAAGATGAGAAAATGACATGTGTCTTACTCACAGCCCTCTCCATTTCACAGAACTTTCAGAGGGGAGGGGGCATGCTTATTTGATGAAGACAGGATCCCCCCTTTTTACTGTTTAGTCACAAACAGATGACTCCTATAATAGCCTTTGTTTCCTCTGCACAGGAGGTCCGTATGATTAATGAAATCTCCTGCAGTCAATGCCAACCCAAACAGATGAATGCAAGACGCATCTGCTGTAGATTAAACATTGGGAAAACCATTTTATAAATATTTTTTTCCAAAACAACACATCCATATGGCAAGTTAACCGGGGTATATATTTAAAACCCTCTGTGTACACTATATAGCCTTCCATATGTACTTCACATAACAGTGTCAAATATGTACAATGGTAATTTGACAGATACATGTCTCAGCCACTTCCAGTTTTGATTACCATAGGACACTTTTATGTGGGGTTCAACTAGCGCAGCGATTCTCAAGCTGTGGGTTCCCAAGGTGTTCCTGGACTGCAACTCCCAGAAACCCCTTCCAGCAAAGCGGTGGAGGCTTCTGGGAGTTGCAGTCCAGGAACATCTGGGGACCCACAGGTCGAGAACCACTGAATGAGAGCAAAGTGACTAGACCTTTGTCTGGAGTGTACACGTGAGATCACAACAGTCTTGTCCTGAAACACGTTTCCAGGCTCCTCACTATTTCTAAACATGATTTGAACTCCAAAGCTTTGTTTTGAACTCCAAGACTCCAAAGCTTTGTTTTGGACAACCACCTGGAGGAAAGGTGGGATACAAATAAAATACATAGTACACAATACAAAGTACATACCATGTTTCCCCGAAAATAAGACACTGCCTTATATTTATTTTTTCTCAAGAAGACACACTAGGGCTTATTTTCAGGGGATGTCTTATTTTATTAAGTATAATATGCTTGAATGTCACCCTGCACACAACCATAGCCACGCATCACTAGGTCTTATTATGAGGGTAGGGCTTATATTTAACAAATGCATAGAAATCCTGCTAGGGCTTATTTTTGGGGGAGGTCTTATTTTCAGGAAACAGGGTACATAACTGCAAACATGCACATAGCTATACATTGGGTGGGGGCAGGGTTTCCAAATAAGTACCTTCCCCTGTACTGAAGCAATTAAATTTAATCAACACGTGATTGAGTCAATTCTGATTTATGAAGACCCTTTTCAGGGTTCTCCAGGAACAGAGTACTCAGAAGTGGTCTACTGTTTCCTTTTTCTGGAGGCATCCAGGGATTGTGCAGCTTGCCCAGGGCTACATAGGCTGGTTCTTCTCTCAGGAGGCACAGTGGTGAACTGAGTCTCCCGGCCTCTGACTCTGCAACCAGATACCTAGACCAGAGGTGGTCAACTGTCAGCCCTCCAGATGTTTTGGACCACAACTCCCGCAGTCCTTTTTCATTGGCCATCTAGGTTTGGAATTCTGAGAGCTGTGGTCCAAAACATCTGGAGGGCCGACAGTTGCCCACTGGGGATGGGCACAAAATGAAAAATGAAATGTCATTTCATTGTGTTGTTACGTAATGAAATGAAATGGAACGACACAAGGAATCATGTTGTTACAGATGAAACAAAATGTTGTTGTTGTTATTGAAGCGAACCATTTTGTTCCGTCAGTAAGCTCCATGGGGGAGGGAAAAAGTTTTTTTAAAAAGCTCCAGGCTTTAAAAAAACTTTTTCCCTCCCTCAAGCTGCACCAGCTGATTGGCACTGGGGGGGGGGGAGTTCCCCCCCACCCCAGCACTAGCTGGCAGGTGGGGCTTGCGGGAGGGGAATTTTAAAAAAAAAAAAACAAACTTCGGGGCTTTAAACAAACACTTTTTCCCCTCCCCCCAGCCCTGCCTGCCAGCTGATGGGCGCTGGTGTGGGGGAAACAAAACATAATATTTTCATTTCGTGCCCATCCCTATTGCCCACTCCTGACCTAGATCATTGAGCTACCTAGCCACATCACTGAGGTAATTAGAGGACATCCTATATGTCCCACCACCAAAAGAATCAACATTGATAATTAATGGACACACAACCTATTTGGTATCACATTCCTGCCAATGGAGGGAGATCACTCAGATTGTGGAGGTGTGGCAAATTCATTCTGTGACCCCGTTATTCACTGATAATCACTCATTAATGCTCTGAATATTAGTGACAGCAATGAAGGAATGACTATGGGGGTAGCAAAACCCACCCTGCAAACTGTCTAGAGAACAGTCGGGTTCTGAGAAAGGAAGTGTGTGTTTCCATTAGATGTTAGATAAAATGTCAACTTTGTGTTGCTAGAGCTCAGAACTTTGTAAATATTAGCATTTCTTCATCTTTCTTTAATGCCAAGTAAGGGTGGGGTGGGGTGGAAGGCCACTTAATTCCTTTTTTCCTTGCTTGGAGAAGAAAAATGCTGAATTGACAGCAATGTTATTTTGAATTTCATCTCAAAAGGAGGGGGGTACCTATTACAGAGATGGGGAAGAACTTTGGCCCATATATTTAAGTAAGTCCAGCTAATCCAATACCAATATGCAGATAGAAACAATTATCCTTTGGACAATGCAATCCTTTGTATTTTTTTGGTGCAGTTTGTGGCTCAAAGTTCTTGTGCAAAACTGTATATCAGAGAAAGTTGCATTAAAATATAAAGCTTCAAACAATATAGAGGTTGCAATCAAGGTACCTGGTACATAATCACCTCCAGTTTTCACTGGCTTGATTGCTAAGCTTGCCCAAACAGGCCTTACTGGCTGTCCTCTGAACATGAATTTCTGGAACGAGACATCCCAGAATACCTGGGCCATCATGCCTCCTGTGTTGTTTGCCCCCTTGATATATCTCACTCTGTACTTTCCCCACAAAGATAGTCTCAAAAAGATCCTTTCCCTTTGCATTGAAGCAAATCGGTAGCATTTTGCTTTTGTATAAGATAACATAAGAAGCTGTATATGAGCCTATGTTGATTTTTCATTAACAGAATGTATTTGCATGTATAAGGGTATAATTCTCCTGCCTGAACAAAGTATTTCATTTTATTTTATTAGTAATTTTCATCTGGATGTGCGGTCTATTAAGGAATCAATAAAACATCCCCAGCCAAATGGCTAGAGAGATACACTTAACATTCATCTTCCTGATGCAATTCTTGTCTCTGTGTGATTACTGAAGATTTCAGATGATGCTTATAAGACTTAATTACACATTATCTACATATTTGTAACATCCTCTCTGGTAAGCTTCCTCATAACTGAGCTTCTGAGAGCACATGGCTGAATACCTGGCAGAGCGAATCTCTCAGAGATCAAATGAGGCCCGACCTACTAGAATGTCGTGGGCCATGCCCAGGGAGGCTCGGAAAACAGTGACACGCAACCGAGCCTTCTCTGTGGCTGGTCCTGTGCTTTGGAGTCATCTCCCGAGTGAGTTGCGCCTTGCACAATCCCTGGCAGCCTTTAAAAAGGCCTTAAAGACCTGGCTGTTTCGCGAGGTGTTTGGCGACCCTTAACTTTAAATTTTTTTGTGTGTGTCCCGCCATCTTGCAAGTGAATTTTTATTGTAGGTCTATTATTATGTTTATTATTATAAATGATTTCCCCTTTATTTTTATTATTATTGCCTTTCCCCCTACTATTATTTTGTTTGTTATTATTGTTGTTGTAAACCGCCTGGAGTTCCTCTGGAAGACGGACGGTATATAAATAATAAAATAAATAATAAATAATAATAATATATAATACATAGACTCACCATGGAGTCTAGAAAATGGTCTTTGTATCCTAGGTATTTCCTGCGGCCATGCACTAACTAGCAGAGTCATCCTTGGAGGATGTAGACCAGGATAACCTTTGTCTGGAAAAGGAAATCTGGACAGGAGAAAGGCTCCAAAAAGTATAGCCTATTTTTTCCCCACAGAGGTAGCCTAGTACCTCCAGATGCTGGGGGAGAACGCAGAAACGGAATGACTTCTAGTCCCAAAAGAATGCTGACGGCTCGGAGTGCTGGACAAGACAGCACCTCAGAGGCAAAGCACACCTTAAGGCTGTGGAAGATGTAGCAAATTACTGATTGGTTATATCTGGGGAAATAGGAAGCCCACATCATGGACAGCTGAATTCAGCTGAAGCCCTAGCTCAGCTGCTAGAGCCAACAATATCATATTGCCTGATCTGGAAGTTGAGTCATGGCTACTGGACTTCTTTTTTGAGAGATAGAAACGTTTCGCTGTTCATCCAAACAGCTTCATCGGTCTGAATACAGCTAGTGCAAATCCTCCATCTTATAGGCAGCTTTGACCTCTTGTCACCCTGGCCTGAATTAGGCTCATAAGATGAACAGTGGCCTAAATAGGCTCCTTAGGGAGACAATAGTATCCTTAGCCTTAAGGTGAACAATGGCCTAAGGTGCTGAAACCTATCAAGAATGGGTCGTTAGCTATGGCCTTGGTGGTGAAGGCTTTTTGATTTGCCTGGGGACTTTGGAAAGCACTCCCGTGGCCTGGGAGTAGAAGTTTACAGGAAACCCACCCACACAGATCAATACTTACTGTTTGACTCCCACCATCCACTACAGCACAAACTAGGAGTCATCAGGACCCTAAGCCACAGAGCAGAGAGCATCCCCACCTCCACAGAAGCCAAGAAGAAGGAAGACAGGCACCTGAAGACAGCACTTAAGGCCTGTGGATATCCAAAGTGGGCCTTCAACAAAGCAGTGGGCCATCCCAGAAGAACAAGGGATCAGTCTGAGACCCAGACCCGACGGAAGAACCTGGTCATTCCTTACACGGCTGGAGTGTTGGAGAATAGAGATGGGCACGACTTAGCGGTATTCCCGTTTCCGTTTCCGTTACTCGGTTCCGTTACTCTACGGAAACGGTAACGGGAATTACTCCGCCAGACTTCGAGCTCGAACCGACGAATGAACAATTTTGGTCTGATTTGTCGTGCTCGTTACTTGCATCGCGGCGATCACGCAATGCCAAGCGGCACAGAAAAAAGTTTTTAAAAGTTAAAAAAACCCGGTTCCCGGCCAAAAAGCAGGCGGAAAAATGCCTGCCGTGCCTCAGGGCACCTACCAGAGGGGTTGTTTCTGGAGGTCCCCGGCCTCCCCCCTCATCCCCCGTCCTGGGCTGCTCTGGTGGGACTCGCCGCAGGCTCACAGCCAGCAAAAAGCCCAGTCTCGCCGCCGGCCGCCCGCAATTAAAGCGCAAGCAAGCGGCACGGACGGCACAGGAAAAAACTTTTAAACTCTCCCCCCACCCATTCCCGGGCCAAAAAAGCAGGCGGAAAAATGCCTGCTTGACTAAGGGCGCAGGGCACCTACCGGAGGGGTGGTTTCTGGAGGGGGGGGTCCCGCCTCCCCCCCGTCCTGGGCAGCCGGACTCGAGTCGCCATTTCGCCATGCCATGCGGTGTGGGCGGGGGATCCAAAATGGGGCGGCAAACGCAATATTGTTTTTGAAATCGTGGTCCAAAAACACACAAGCACAACAGAAACACGCGAAAATTTATAAACTGCCAGATTTTTCACAGTAGCAGTGGGTTTTTTCTTGCAACAAAATGTCTCTCCTCTCCTCCTCTGTCCTCCATTGATTTTATTTTTTTTATTTTTTTTACACCTGCGCAGTGCGCAATGATGGGCTGGCCGAGTGGCCAGCCATGTGGGAGTGGACAACCATGCAAATTTTTGGAGCCATCCCACCAGTCGCATGGCCACTTGGCCATGGAGACTTCTGGGATGTGCCAAAAAGCCCCCTAAAACCTGCCCTAGCCCTAACCCTAACCCTTGACTCCGTACATACGTCACAGACTGTCTTCTTAGTGGGTCAGAGAGGCACCCAGAGGTGCAACCCACTAGCCCACCGTAACCTTACCCGTCACTAGCCTAACCCTAGCCCTTGCACTAAGCCACCTTAAAGCCAGATCTACTTGCTTGCATTGCACTACACGCAGCAAGTACAATTCCCTTCTGTGTGAGACATGGTGGTGCGGGAGCCTTGTGCAGGGAAGGCATGACGCTATCACTCTCACACTGGTCTCACTGTCTGCACATTATGTTATGCAATATCCATATGGCTATTGCATAGCATTTTGCAGCAGCAGCAGGTGAGGAGGGGAGACCCCCATGTAGAGGGGTCTCTCTTGGAGCCTGCTTCCCCTTCCTAGTGGCAGGAGGCACCCACGGGTGCCTCCAGGAGCCCACTTTCCCTTTATAGCGGGCCAGAGGAGGCACCCACCCCACAGAGGTGCCTCCAGGAGCCCGCTCCTCCCCCCCCCAAACACCAGTACTAACAAAAACGAAAAAACGAAAAAACGAACCGACTAATTTTTGCGAATTTTCGCGAAAACCGGAAACGACCCGAAACGGGACCGGCCCGACTAACGACAACTCGAAAAAAATTTTTTTCAAGTCGTGCCCATCTCTATTGGAGAAGCTTAAAAGGATGACTGAGAATCTTCACAGACATATTGCCTGATCCCTGTTCTTGATCTTAGCTTAAAATACTTCTTGCTTTTCTGCTTGATTGTTCTTCTGTTTATTATTATTTATTATTATTATTTATTTTATTTTTATACCGCCCATCTTCCGGGGGAATTCCAAGTGGTTAACAATAGAATTAAAACAACAAAACAACACAAAATAAAGGCAGTACAATAATGAAAGAAAACTAAAAACAAGAGGCGTCAAGAAGGAAAAGAAAACAAAAAGTAAATTAAAAGTTGCCAAATTGGTTTTGGACAACAGCTCCCTGTTGACTTGACCTGGACTGTTTAATGACATTCTGACTGCTGTCTGCTTGGACCCTTGACTTGATATGCGAGTAGAGATGGGCACGAAATGAAAAACAAAATCCTGTTTTGTCATTTTGTTAGGTAACGAAACAAATGAGGAAGCAGCATTTTGTTACAGATGAAACGAAACAGTCCTTTTTTTCACTGAAATGAATGGTTTCATTCCATCCGTAAAAGGGGCCCCTTGCTTGTTGGGCTTGCAGTGAGCCGCCACTGCAGCCGCTGCTGGAGCCCAGGAGAGGGAAGAGGAGGAGGTGGGTCCCTGCAGCCGCTCTCGTGCTCCCCACCTCCTCCTCTCAGCCCTTGCTTCTGGCCTCCTCTCAACTGGGAGGCAGGTGGGGGTGACTCCCCTTGGTCCTAGAGTCACCAGATTTGGTGCCAGGGAGCCATTTTTAGAGGCATCCAGCAGAGCTGTCATTGGCTTTACCCCTTTAAAAATGGCCCAGTCGCCACCGGGGATCTCCATGCTGCTGACTGGGCCATTTTTAAAGGGGTGCAGCCAATGACAGCTCTGCTGGATCACTCTGAACATGGCCCGGTCACCACCACGGGAGCCCCACGCTGGCGACCCTGCCATTTTAAAACAATACAAAACAAGATGTTATTTTTTTTTGTTTCATGCCCATCTCCATATGTGAGTGATTTGTGGATTGGCTTTGGCTAAAGACACTCTCTTTTCTTCACACAGTCCTTGGGCTCTGGTAATACCCTCAGTGCCCAGACTTGGACTACCCTTGGACTTCCTTCAGAAGGCTTAACTCTCGTCTTGATGCACATGCTGCTGTAGACTAGGATGTCTAAGAAACGGGTTGCTTCAGACTGAAATGCATCCCTTTGCAGTCTTGTTATTAAAATCAGCACTGGCATTGGGCTTGCAGGGAACTCCACCAGCTATTCAGGTCAAGATGTTTAAACCCAAAGGCTTTGGAGGACAGCCATAATTTAACATGGCTTCAAAAAGAAATCAATGCCAACACCAATTGCTCTTCCAAGGGAAAAGCATTCCACAGCCAAGATGCTCTACTGAGAAAGCCCTCTCCTGTGTCTCTACACACTGTACTATCCTTAGCAACAGGATATGAAGGACGACCTCTTTCAGCAGATCTCAGTGATCAGGTACTTATAAATGGGGAAAAAGAAGCTCCTATGTATATATCAGTCCAAGGCCAGGAACCACCTCTTCATATAATCCACTACTTCCTATTCTGCCAGACTTGGGCTGTAATCTACAAAGAAAACTCCCACTAAATGCCTAAGGACAACCTACGGGTTGGAGAGATAGGCAGGATATCTCTCAATGCCATTTGCAGGGAACCATAAGTGGGTGAAGACATCTGCTTGGGAATACCCTGAAGTAAATGGTGAGCCACTGTGTAAGACAGAATGCTGGACTGGATGGGCTGTGGCCTGTTCCAGAAAGGCTGTTCTTATGTTCTTACGTTCTTGAATAAAACTTGTTAGTCTTACAAATGCCATAGTACTTTCGGGGACGGGGTTTTTTGTAGGGATGGGAATTTCGTTTCAGAACCAGTAGGTTACGAAATGAGCCACGTGAGCCCAGGTGGTCCTTGGAACCGGCTGATACACACAGCCAGTTATTATTGCTACTAATGTGCCATCTATTGTGGAATTGTATACCACACGAGCTAAAAAGAGGGCAATGAAAATATATACAGATTCCACACATCCTGGACATAACCTGTTTCAATTGTTACCCTCAGGGCGACGTTTTAGGGCATTGCACACTAGGACAACTAGATATAAAGATAGTTTCTTTCCAAGTGCTATCAAACTGTTGAATAATTAATTTTTACTTCTCTTCTTCCTTTTTAAATAATAGGTTATATTGTATTGTTGTACTGTGTTTTTTGTTGACTATCTGATTCTTATATTTCCTTTTATATGGAGAGCATATTTTATCAAAACAAATTCTGGGTGTGTCCAACCATACTTGGCCAATAAAAGTATTCTGATTCTGATTCTGATTCTGATTCCAATTGCTTTACCTTTCTCTGTCTCGTGCAGGGTTAAAATCCAACGAGGAAGCATGCTGTGACATCATCTTTCCTGCTTCGTGCTGCTGGCCAATCAGAGAGGGAGGAGGGATGATGCCTGTCCCTGCACAGTTCCTGATTGTTCAGCATCACAGATGATGTTGCAGCATTATTTATTTATTTATTTATTTATTTATTTATTTATTTATTTATTTATTCTAATACTTATTAGACATGGGCACGAAACAGAAAAATGGCGTTTCGGTTTTTCGTTTGTCGTTGAGAGGTCTGTTTCGGTTTGTTTCGGTTTGTCGGGAATTTTTTGAAAAATTTCATTACCATTTTTCGTTTTTTCATTTGTCATTTCTACCCGCTTTTGGCACGATTTTTAAAGCATTCCCGTGCGCAGGCATCCCCCAATGCCCCAGACCAGAGGGAAAACACTAAAAAAAAATGGATGCTGGCAAAGACACAGTATAGACTAGGTATGCAGGGAGGCTGCAAAGGCAGCGGCAGGCGTTGCCCAGGGTGCAAGGCAGCCGCAGAGTGACTGCACTGCGGGGCAGGGGAGGGTACTCACCGAGAGGTACTCAGCACGCACGCACACAGGGAGGCTGCAGGACTGAAGCTAGAGTCACAGAGACAGCAATCCCACCCTAACTCCCACCAGAGACTGCAAGGAGGACGGGGGTGGCCAGAGCTTTTTATGCCCTCTGTGGCTGCCAGACCTGCCCGCCCAGTCTGCAACCTGGGCATGCTATTGGTTGAACATGATCCCACATCACATGGCTTGCCTCCATTTTGTGGCTGGTGGCGACATCCATTTTAAAGGGAAAAGAAAAATACATCGCGATGGGAGAAGAAAAAAACAAACATTTTAAGGACCCCAACCCCCCTGGTAGGTATTATCAGACAATATAAATAATTATCGCTGCATTTTTACGGATGTCCAGGGCGTTTTTTAACATTTAAAACAGCTCATTTCATTGCGCGTCGCTATTAACGGAAACGAAACGTAATGACCACAATTTTCTGTTCGTTTCGTTTCATTTTCATCACAATTTTCATTTGTCATTTCGTTACGTAACGGAAATGACAAACGGTAACGGAAACAAAAAAATGTTTGTTCCGTGCCCATCTCTAATACTTATACTTCCGGAGGAACTCCAGGTGGTTTACAACAAGATAAAACAATGACAAAGTAGCAAACTAAATAAAACATCAAAACCTACAAAAGAAATCAAAACCTACAAAAGAAATCAATGGCAGGACGGCTGGGTGAAAGAGAAGAAAAAAAAATAAATTAAAAAAATTAAAATTAACTTTTAAATTAAAAATAAAATAAAAAGCATGCTTCCTCATTGGATTTTAACCCTGCACGAGACAGAGAACGGTAAAGCAATCGATCTGCGTTTATCAGTCGGTTCCAAGGACCATCTGGGCTAGCATGGTTCGTTTCATAGCCTACTGGTTCAAAAACAAAATGCCTATCCCTATTTAGGATTCAAGGAGAGGAGGGGGACACCCTCCTTTGCTCCTGCTACAAACACTCATAGTTTGGTGGGTCATTCCCATCCCTAGTTGTTTGCTTTTAGTTTTTCTTGCTACAGCCAGAGCTTGGAAATGCTATTGGTTTTGGACAACAGCTCCTACATTCCCTCAACCACGGAATTCCAGAAATTGTAGTCTCTAAAAGTTTGTTTCTAAGGTATGTACATACACTTCTGTTAACAAGGGTGTGCTTCCTGGGGAAATGGGTAGATAGGTCCATACTCCAGAGTGGCCTCAAGGAATTATATGAAAATGAAGGTGTGGAAGGAGGAAATATTTTCACCTTAAACCAGGAAGAATAACACCCGCTCTTCTCAAGCAGGTCATCTGAGGGTGCTGACACCAAAGGAAGCCTGTCAACCAGCTACTACTTTCTCAGTGGCAGCACCTCATTTATGGAACCAGCTTCCCTCAGAGATCTGGCAGGCTCGACCCTGCAGGTCTTCAAAAGACAACCAAAGACCTGGCTATTTAGAATGGCTTTCCCTGGTTACTGATTCACTGTTGCCAATCTGCTCTTGACAATTTAATCCACCTCTTTACTGTCCCCAAGGTATCTCTGATTTTTTAAAAATTCAATTATGCTTTCACTGTATTGTTTTATTTTTAGATATTATGCATGGTGTTATTTATGCTGAAATTCTTGCAAAAGTCCCAGAGTGGCACTGGTGCCAGATGGTGCAGTATATAAATTTAATTTAATTAAAATAAGATAAGATAAGATAAGATAAGATAAGATAAGATAAGATAAGATAAGATAAGATAGATAGATAGATAGATAGATAGATAGATAGATAGATAGATAGATAGATAGATAGATAGATAGATAGATAATATAAAATAATGCATCTAAATAATCTACAGATAATGTAGATAACAGAAAGTCAAAGGACCGTTACTGCTTTCTTTTAATTAATGTGAAAGCTAACATCAAGAGAGCATGGTATCAGCAATGCTTTGAATCAGCAATGGACCTGTGAAGTCAAGTTCTGGTCCAAATTTTGGAGAAGAGTCCACAGTGCCAGACCTTTTTGAGCCTTCATTTGAACACTTTGGATTTCTCCTGTCAAGGTGGGACTAAAAACCACAGTGGATTCACCACCACTCTGATATCAGAGCATGGCACCATCTCTGGGATGGAGAATACTAGATTGTGGGACTAAGTCTGGCTTTCTATGCTTAAGTGATACAGACTGGTAAGCTGAAAGATGCCGGTACAGTAGGACCCCTGTATCCACTGATTCATTATCCACTGATTCAGTTATCCACAGTGGGAAAATAAATAAATAATTCAGCAGCCACAAAGCAAGCTATTGTTACAAACAGCAGTTGAAAAGCAAGCTATTGTCACAAATAGCATCTGTAAAGCAAGCTATTGTCTCAAAACAGCAGTCATAAAGCAAGCTACTGTCAGGAAGCAGCAGTTTGGAGGTGGGTGGGCAGGCATTCTCTCTTATCCATGGTTTTCATTATCCACGGGAAGGCCTGGAACCAATCCCCAGTGGATACCGGGGTCCTACTGTACTTTTGGCCCCATCCTTTTACTTCTGACCACAACCACCACCACCCTGAAAATGTCTCTGCAACGGAGCATGGCTTTCCTCTTCTGGGGGGAAGGGAAGACTCTGGAAACAGATTTAGAGGTCAAACACTGGGAATTCTCCCCCCCCCATACACATCCCAACAAATTAATAGTAAGAAAAGGCAGACTGTATTAATTGACCTTCTGGGAGAGAAAAAGAGCTTGACGCCCTAGATGAGATTAAATCTCATTACCAGAATTTAATTATGAAGAAAAGGCTAAATATGACTCCTCTCTCTCTCTCTTTAAAGCACTTAGTCATAAAAAAGGATTTTTTGTACTAAAGGCAAAGCTCACAGAAGTTCTGGTCCTGCCAGTGTTTATTACAAAGTCGCTAGGTTCAGGCCAATTAGCATTTCTTCTCCTTGCCTTCATTAATAACAATGGCGTGCAATTTACCAAAGAGAAACACAGGGTTACTTGCCTTGAGGCTTATGGCATTTCGGGTGCATATAGAGAAGGGTTTTACAAAAGCTTTTGTTTTTTTAAACACAAGTTTTTATTTGGAATCCAAACCCTCCCCTCCCTGTTGCTCCTGAACTCTACAGTTCCCTACATCTAACTCTGAAGTAAGAAAATGCTTATGGCTCCTAGGTTTCAAAATAAACCTTTTAATTCCTATTCCTATCCTGGCTGAGGTTGATGGAATGTGTGGCCCAACTATTTAGATGGCAGTGCACAACTCAGGGAAGACTGTTCTAAGAAATGGTCAATTTATTACACAAAGCTGAAGCAGCAACTGAGGTTGTGGCTGGATCTCCCAGGTGGAAGTGCAGCATTTTTGTTTGGGGGATAGCATGTTTTCATGCATTCAATGAACTATCACAACTGTGCTAAAATGGTCTGTGAGTAAATGAGCAAGGCCCAGACCTTGGGTTACAAATGAATTACCATAGCGAATTGAAACTAACTAGTTAGGTGGTCACATGACAAGGTAGATAGAAACTCAATTGGGCAATAGATATTATACGCAGTGTCCTTTTGTTGCTCCTTTGAATCATAGAATCATAGAATCATAGAGTTGGAAGAGACCTCAAGGGCCATCCAGTCCAACCCCCTGCCATGCAGGAACCCCATCACAGTATTTCCAGCAGATGGCCATCCAGCCTCTGCTTAAAAACCTCCAAAGAAGGAGACTCCATCAGCATATTCCACTTCCAAACATCTCTAACCATCATAAAGTTCTTCCTAACATTCAAATGAAATCTCTTTTCCTGTAGTTTGAAACCATTGCCCCGTGTCCTAGTTTCTGAAGCCATGGAAAACAAACCTGTACCCTCTTCAATATAACATCCTTTCAAATATTTAAACATAGCTATCATATCCCCCCTCAGCCTTCTTTTTGAAAGGATAAACATTCTGAGTTCCCTAAGCCGTTCCTCATAAGACATTTCTACCAGACTGTCAACAATCCTGGTTGCCCTCCTCTGTACCCGCTCGAGGTTGTCAACATCCTTTTTGACTGACATGTCCATGGTGGTCAAAATTTGCTATTTTGCATTGTGCCTAACCCAACCCATATCCACAACTCTGTCCAGAAAGAGGTCAAATGGAGGCTGCTGTGCCTCCTCCTTTTATCCCCTTTCTCCAGGTTCACAGACACAGGAGAGGCTGCTACCGCAAGTAGCAGAGACACAAATCAAAAAGCAAAGCAAAAAAGCAAAGTGTTCTGCTTATATACTGCCCCATACCACTACAAGTAGTCTCTGGGCAGTTTACAATTTTAATTACAGAGTGCAGGCTACACATTGCCCCCCCAGCAAGCTGGGTACTCATTTTACCGACCTCGGAAGGATGGAAGGCTGAGTGAACCTTGAGCCTGCTACCAGGGATTGAACCCAGGTCGTGAGCACAGTTTTACTTGCAGTACAGGCATTTAACCACTGCGCCACGAGGCTCTTTAAATCAAGTCAACATTGGGAACAGCAGCAGCTGTTATCCTAGGCCAGGCCTGCGCAAAGTCCGGCCCCGGGGGCCAAATCTGGCCCATCAGGCCATTCTGAGTGGCCCGCGGCTGGCTGGCCCTCCCTCCCTCCCTCCCCCTCCTTCACCGCATGGATTTTTTTTTAAAAAAATCTTCTGCCAACACTGACACCTCCAGGAAGCTTGGGCGGCTGGGCGGTCTGCCGCCACCAGCACCACAGGGGAGCTTTGCAGTGGGCTGGTGTGCGAGCCGTCGCCACCGCTGGGGAGCTTGGGGGGGTGCAAGGTTGCACAGATTGCCTCTTCCAAAGGGCGACCTGTGGCCTCGGCTCCCTGTGCTTCCTTTGGTCCTCACCTCCCTCCCTCCCTTCCTTGTTCCCCACCTCCCTCCCTTACTCCCTTAGTCCCCAACTTCCTTCCTGCAGGTGGGGTTGCAAGGGGTCAGTGGGTGGGGCTTATGGGTCAGTGGGTGGGGCTTGCAGTGGGGTGGCAGGGTCAAGGAGCAACCGGCCCCTGACATATTCTCAGCTACCAAATCTGGCCCTCCTTAGAAAAAGTTTGGGCACCTGTGTCCTAGGCAGAGAGCCTTGCCAGGATTCCAGTTGTGCTACCTCTTGAATGTTGGCTTTCATGGACATCTCTAAAGGTCAGTGAAAACAATGGCTCCTGTCTATACTAGAGTTTGAATGGAATCAAAATTTCTAATAAAAAAGTAATGCATCATACAATTGCATGCCATATAACAGGTAGTGGTACTGTACCGAGGAGTTCAATACTTGATGGGGGAGATTATTCTGATGTAAGGTATAGAGGCTGATGGGTTGGGATTGGGTTATCCATTAGGCACACTGGCTAGATGTTCAAGGTAGACAGAGCCTAAAACTTGAGGGAGCAGAGGTGATGGCATAGATGCAGGGTTATTTTGAGGCTACCCCCCTTTACATACTGATCAGTGTCTGTCTGCTTGTGTTCCCATCTCTCACACGACAAACGTGATGAAAAACACAAGTTTTGTCTCATTTCGCCCTATTAGTAAATGTTTTATTCTGGCTTTTGTGTCAAAGCTCCATGCATAATTCCAACAGCATTTACAGCATTAGCGCAAGCATTCACATTACGCAATCTTTCTTTTCCCTCAAATCATGTATGACATGGTGATGAAATGAAGCGAAAGTGAAAAATCTCCTTTAATATAACTCATAACAATCAAATGCGTCGGTCTGGGGCATCACTGGATTAATGTGCCAAACAGATGACTTCAGGCCAGAAAGTGTAACATCACTCAGTAAATTAACATCAATAATTATAAGCTGTAAACAGTAGCAGATATAATTAAGATCTGAGGCCCAAGGGTTGTGTACGCCTGGCTGCTGTTGACATTCTTCAATGCGGACTTCTTAATGCTTGTGCTCCCATAGGAGACAGCAAATGTACCCATCTCGCATAGGTTGAAATAATGTGCCAACGTGTTAAAAGAATTGGCAACTAGCATTTTTATTCTTGAAAGGGGGAAAACACTTTCTGGTTAAAAGATGAAAAAGGAGGGGAAGAAAGACCTCCATTATGTTTCCTCATGTTGCTCAGAATCAGTCAAGCCAAGTATGTGTCAGCATTTCTTGTAAAAAAAAACACTATACTGTATATAATGTTACTGCCCCTCCCCCAGGGTTTAAATTATAACAGAACCGTTGCCTTGCTCTGTATCACAAGGCTGGCCCCCAAGGATCTGTGCTGAATAGAGATGGGCACGAATCGAAAAAATTACGTTTTGGATTTTTGTTTTTCATTGTGGGTCCATTTCGGTTCATTTGCATTTTTCATGATTTTTTTGAAAAAAATTCATTTTGTTTTTTCATTGTTCGTTTTTAACCGCTTTTTGCACGACTTAAAGCATTTCCGCACGCGGACATCCCCCAACGCCCCAGACCAGAGGAAAAACACTAAAAAAATGATGCTGGCAGAGACACAGTATAGACTAGGTACGCAGGGAGGCTGCAAAGGCAACGGCGGGCGTTGCCCAGGGTGTAAGGCAGCCGCAGAGTGACTGCACTGTGGGGCAGGGGAGGGTACTCACTGAGAGGTACACATGCACACAGGGAGGTTGCAAGAGAAATCTCTTCTTTCTCTCCCCTAAGAGTCAGACTGCAGCCAGCAGGAACACAGAGACACAGACCTGCCTGGCTGGCCTAAAGTAATGAGTCGCAGAGACAGCAATCCCACCCTAACTCCCACCGCAGACTGCAAGGAGGACGGGGGGCTGCCAAAGCTTTTTATGCCCTCTGTGGCTGCCACACCTACCCAGTCTGCAACCTGGGCATGCTATTGGTTGAAATTGTTCAAGAATTTACATGATCCCATCACATGGCTTGCATCCATCTTGTGGCTGGAATCCATTTTGTGTCATCCTTAAAGGGAAAAGAAAAAATACATCGCGATGGGAGAAAGACAAAAACAAACATTTTAAGGACCGCAACCCCTGGTAAGTAATAATTTCAAATATCACTGTGTTTTTACGGATGTCCAGGGCATTTTAATACCCAAGAAATCAATATTAGGCATCTGGGAGCCATTTTGGGTTGATGTCCCTTAAGTCCCTTAAAGAAAAAAAAAATACAGTGATCTGAGAAAAGACATACATGCACGTTTTAAGGGCCCCAACCCCCCTGGTGGGTATTATCAGGCAGAATAAATAATTATCGCTGGGTTTTTATGGATATTCAGGATGTTTTTTAACATTTAAAAACAGCTCATTTCATTGTGCGTTGCCATTAACAAGGTTTATTGTAAACATACCACAAAAATGACTGATTTTACAGATACACAAAATAGGAAATATACTTTAATGCAATTCACAAACTGTAATACTCAGGGTGTCGTATATGTCATCAGCTGTCCTTGCCCTAAACTGTATGTAGGGAAGACTTCCAGACCCTTGAAAAAACGGATAGGGGAACATATTAGCAACATCAGAAATAAAAGGATAGGTACTCCTTTAGTAAACCACTTCATAGAATACAAGCATTCAGAAAAAGATCTTAAATTTTGGGCAATAGAAACTGTGAAAAACAATGAAAAAATCCTTCTAAAAAAAAGAAATAGACTGGATCATTAGGCTAAACACCTTATCCCCTATGGGTTTGAATGAAGAAATAGACTTTTTACCATTATTATAAATTTTGGTCAAGGCTACAGCTACAAATGGATTTCACTTGAATTCTACACCAGCTGGGTAATCTCACCAGCAATTATAAAAGTCCTCAGCTGTAACTAGCAACAGACTGAGAAGCAAGACATTTACGTCTCCAGAGTTTCTTTGAGCACAGGTTAGTGGTATGTATTGTAGTATAATATTGCAGTTATGTTGAATAAAAACAGTTCTTTTACCCTTCTAAACAATGAAGTGATAATACTAAGAAAGATAAGAGTATATTTTCCAACAAGTGGAACACAGGGATAAATGCCCGCAAATTCCGCTTCAGATAAGATGTTTGGAAATAGTTGTAGACAACACCCACATACATGCAAGCAGATGAATGATACCCTATATATGGAAATAGTGGGGTAAACAGTAAAATACCCATGTATCTGCTATCATCACTTCTCTTTTGAAGCTATATATTTTTGAGACTGTATACACATGCATACCACGCCTTATATGGTTGTTCTCCAGAATGTTATTATGTAAGCTAGTTAGGAGTTTGAGACAGCAGGCCATACTGCTTTTAAAGTATACCTGTAACACTTAGTGAGTATCCCTACAAAACTTACTGTTTCAGCATTTTAAGTATTTATCATGCATTTGATTATTAGTGCTTCTGTTTGTTGTTCATATGTAAAATTCTCTCACTCTATGTCTTTTAAATGTCACCTTTTTTATAGTGAATAAGTCCCTGAAGAAGGCCATTTGGGCCGAAACGCGTTGGGCTATTTTAATAAGGACTATTTTAATAAACTTTTAATATACTGCCTACCAGCATCCTGAGAGTGTTCTCTCCCACACTGCTATTGCGTTGCCATTAACAAAAATGAAACGTAATGAACCTAATTTTCATGGTTCTGTTCGGTTCGTTCCAATTTCATCACAATTTTTGTTATTTGTTTCGTTACTAACAAAACGAATAATGGAATGAATTTTTTTTCATTTCATGCCCATCTCTAGTGCTATATTTCTTAAAATGGAAATATTTAAACTTGCTAGTAATCATGATTGTAATACAATAGTATCGGCTAAAGCGATCATAATATTGAACTTCTAATTTCTAAACTAATAAACGTTTCATGTTTTAGTTTTAAAACTATATAACCTGGTGTGACTCTCTTTCAAATACATACAAGTGCCCAGTTAATTTGGTGGTAGCAGTGAGTGGAAACCAAGTGTGTGTAAGGGGCACGTCACAGTATGCACAAAAAGGCAAATGCTATTTTAATATGCATTAACAGAAGTATAATTTCCAAATCTTAGGAGGTGCTCATCCCCCTCTATTCAGCACTGGTTAGGCCTCATGTTGAGTATTGTGTCCAGTTCTGGACACCTTACTTCAAGAAAGATGTTGACCTGCTTTACTGCATCTTTATTTTGTCCAAGGGTTTGAAGAAGAGTAATTGCCCAATTGGCTCCTCCCTCCCAGGGTGGATACTGGGCATTCTCAACATCAGTAATTTTTTTCCCCCTAGGGAAAATTGGAATATACAGTAGGAGCTTTTGCCTCAGGCCATTGGTCTGTCTTGCTTAGTATGATCTATTCTGCATGTAATGTTATAATCAGTCATTAAAAGGGGGGGATGCTCAGCTCCAGAAAGCATCTGGGTGTTATGGAAGGTTAGTTTCACCCATAATTTGCAAATTAACTGTCATTCTCTTGTGTTTGGTCTTCAGGATTTAAGCATGGAACTCTTTTTGAGTCTGAATTCTTAGACACAAACATCTGACTCAGTCTCATTGGTCCAGCATTGAAATAGATGAAACTCCAGGGATCGGTTGTCCATGATACCTCTTTCTGCCACAAACTGGAAGACAGTCTTTAGGGTTTAAAATAGGAACCATTGGTCTTTCTACTTAGAAACATAAGCTAGAGTACCACTAATCTATGGGCTCTCCATTAAAGTTACATCTCTTTCCCATGCCAAAAAGGAATTCCCCTCAAAGTCCTTTCTTTATGCTCTTTAATTCTATCTACCTGTGACAGTGTTACAGTATTGTCTAAAAAAATCTGTTATACTAAAGTGGGTTCTGTTTGACAAGCCATTTTTTAAAAAGGCTTCAGTCTCCTTCACAGTGGATTACAGGGGAGAAAGGCTGTGTGGCTCGATATTTTAAAGAAAGGGTATAATTAACATGCAAATTTGCCTTTTTGTATTAAAATGTCATTTAACTAAGTCGTTCAGGTGTTTGGTCATGTTTTATCAAAGCACCATTTTGTATATCCCCATATTTAATAACTGATGTAAAAAAATAAATACAGGCAAATTGTTTTTTTTCCCCTTTGCTGCCATGTCTTTCCTAGTGTGTGTGTACACTCTCTCTTTCTGATTCTCCCACTCTCTCCAACATTGATTCATTTAGTAGTCTAATAACTGGTTGCAGTCTCTTACCCATATAGGTTGACCATCTAACCTCTATTAGGGAAGACCCTGCTTGAAGGATTCCCAGCGGAAATGGAGGTATCCTCCCCCTGGTGCTCTGAGTGAAGCTGAAGGTCTGGCTGGGGGATATATCCTCACAGAAGACTTAAAGACAAGAACAAACCCTATGCTGGAGAATGCTGACTGATGCCTAGCTTAGGCCCTGGTCTCACGGCAATTTTGCTGCTCTTTTTGCTGCAAAAGACTATGCAGCAAAAGATTGTGCCTTCACTCCGAAGAGCAGTATTTTGGTACCCTGGCCGACCATGCCCCCGGAAGCGCACTATAACCTCAGCGATTTGTACCACCTGTAGGGTTTGTGTTAAAATACTTCGGTTGTTGATGCGCAGTTTTTAAAGCCTCAAACGAGGCGCAACCCCAGAAAATTTGCACCAATTTGATTCGTACCCTTTTCTACCACTTCCTGTAGTTCTGCCTTGGTAATAGTTTATGCTGCTGAATTGGTGGCATACCAGCATGCCGGCACATTGGAGGGCCGTGAAAAATAATAAACAGCAGTGACACCCAATGGTGGTTTTTGACATTGTTTGTTCGTGTAAATTTGCCCATAGAAAACACATAACACATGGGGAAATAAAACAGACACTTAAGCATGAGGACAGAGAGTAGTGTTAGAAAGCCAGCATGGCAGTAATCAACCAGCAAATAATTTTTTAAAAATATATGTAACCGTGACGAAGAAAATCAACCCAAAAACAGGGAAAAGATGTGCAGTAAGCAAGTCGGGACCGACACAGAGAAGTAAAATACTCTCCTGTCATTGGGGCACTAACTGCGCATCAAACATCACGTGACCACCCGAAAAAATAGTATGCATCAAATTAAGATGCTCAGATAATGATAGTGAGACCGGGGCCTTAGACTGGGTTGGACAAATGGTTTAGGGTGGCTTTGCTTTACCCTTTAGGCCAGAAAAGGGCCACCTTCTTCCTGTCAGGGGGAAAAAGCCTCTAGGACGGACAAGGCACTGGGATGGATCCATTGGTACACAGGTGGCAGGCAGGGGCCTGCAAGCCCTGGGAAGAAATGATCTGGTGGAAATGAGGCGAGGCTGCGCATTGACCTGCTCAGGGTGGGCATTTTTGGAGTATTTTTTACCCTGCCTTTCTCCTTGGAAAAGGACCCAAGGCGGCTTACGGTAAGGAGAGACAATATATAGTCCATTACAATTAAGACACATTCAGTTTGAAAAACAGGGAATTGAGGTGTATCTTGCAGCATTAGAAGGCAACATTAAAGTAAAAATTGATAACATAGCATCAATGCAATCACACAAAGAGAGACAAAAACACAAAGTTATAAGTGGTTATCAACACAAAGTCTGTGTAGCCACAGTACAGACATAGGTAGGTAGTCTATCATTCAAGGAAAGCTTGCCTGAAGAGGAAGGTCTTTGCCTGTTTCCGGAAAGACAGCAGAGATGGGGCAGTCCTGGCCTCAAGTGAGAGGGATTTCCAGAGTCTGGGTGCAGCAGCCGAGAAGGCCCTTTCATGTGTTCCCACAAGACATAACTGTGAGGGAGGCGAGATGGAGAGAAAGGCCTCTCCTGATCACCTTAGCACCAAAGTTGGTTCATACTATGATATTTTAGATTTGAGGTAGCTAGGACCCAGCTCATATAGTGCTTTGTAGGTTAAGGTCAGAACTTTGAATTGTGCACAATAGCTGATTGGCAGCCAATGGAGCTGCTTTAGTAGGGGTGTAATATGGTCTCTGTAACCCGCCCCAGTCAGCAATCTGGCTGCTGAATTTTGGACCCATTGAAGTTTCCTGAGGCTTTTCATTGGAAGTCCCATAGAGCACATTACAGTAATCCAGTTGAGACATTACTAGGGCATGAATTACCATGGCCAGAGCAGGTTTCTCCAGGAATGGGAGTAACTAGCGTACTAGCTTTAATTGTGCAAATGCACTCCTGGCCACAGCTCTGATCTGGGAATCTAGGCTCAAGGATGAGTCCAGAAGCACCCCTAAGCTACACACTTCTTTTTTCAATTGGAGGGTGATCCTATCCAGTACCGG
Source organism: Phrynocephalus guinanensis (assembly GCA_037367245.1). Lineage (NCBI taxonomy): Eukaryota > Metazoa > Chordata > Lepidosauria > Squamata > Agamidae > Phrynocephalus > Phrynocephalus guinanensis. Next base: position 113,082,056 of record CM074737.1, on the reverse strand, counting down.
TTGCATCCTTGTCTTGTCTGAGTTTAATTTCAATTTGTTCATTCTCATCCAGTTCATTATTGAAGCTAAGCACTCATGTAAAGTCAAAATAGCAGCTCTCTTAGAATCCAGAGGTGACGACAGGTAGAGTTGGGTGTCATCGGCATACCTGTGGCACTTAGCCCCCAAACTCCTAATAATCTCCCACAGTGGTTTCATATAGATGTTAAATAACATCTGTATCAAACATATGAAATATTAGGAGGGCAGGGGCACCACGAAGTGGCTTACGTCCACATGGTACCTAGAAATCCCTCCTCAGGAGTCTTGCAGGGAGACAGTAACCTGATAGTCAGGTTCAATGATGCAGGGGGGAGGGTGTGTCTAACCAAATGCCTAGCCACAATAACTGCCACTTTAACCAATAAAGTTGTGACCTGTTTTCCACAAAATTGTGTGTGTGTGTGCGCGCGCGCGTGTGTGTGAATTTTTTTTTCAGGTGGAAGTGAACTTAGCGAAAGCCATTGTTACAATAAATAAATGAGGTTTTAAATGTGGTTTAGACACAGAGTAGCACAGTGTTGTGGAAAGATATTTGCAAGATACAGATTGGAGCTAGGAGACAAAGAACTTTTGCATAAAAGCTTATGTTACATATTTACACAATATACATCAAAATAAGACACACAGCATATATACAGAGTAGCGGGGAACTGCAATCTCACCAAAAGTAGTCGCAAAGTAAATGGATTTCAATGCTGCCTTTTATACACATTGGCAACATAGGTTTTAGACCAATCACATGAATGTTAGGTGATTATCCATGGCACCTGGACATAATCATTCTGACCTTTTCATGTGATTATTCCCTACACCTGTGTCTAGCAAATGACTATGCATTTTACACAGACACCATTTTATGAATCTGTTAAATACCATGTTACAGACGTTTTGTCAAAACTACATTATTTGACAAATAGCATTCCTTGAGATTTTAGGGCCACAACCCAAAGACCAAGGAGTGGCTCACTGTGATATCACAAAGTCCAAACAAAGGTTGGGACTGGGAGAGTTCTTTTTCTCATAGCCTTTTCGCCCCTGGAAAGGTGCTCCATTATTTTGTTCTTGTTTCAAATGGCAATATGGGCCCAGCAGCAATATACTAAATTGCCAAGTGTGAGTGGAGAGGACAGTGGAGAAAGGCAGTGGGTGCATGGACTGAAGCTTATTATACCACATAGAGCAGCTGAGTTACCAAATCCCCATGGATTCAATGAGCTTACTTGAATTGCAACCTGCTATGCTACGCAACAGGCATTCTGCCTTTTTTTATTTTTGAGACTAAAATTTTAAAAAAATAGTATCTAAAGGTTGTACTTGGCTGGCCATTTTAGTTCATTCATGCACACACACACACACACACACACACACACACACACACACACACAGGGGGGTGAGGAACTTTTTTTGCCTCCCTCAAAGTTGAGGTGGCTATTCTTTTCTGATTTCCTTCATAGCCATAAAATGTAATGAGACCTTGAAACATCTGGCAAAATGGATACCTAGGCCACCTAGAGTGCATAGCTGGCTTTCGGCATGAGCTGTCTGAGAAAGCAAATTATGAGGAACAAGTATACCTGCCCTCCCTAAGTTGGCTGGATAGAGGTTCCCGATCCCTACTGAAGCTGAATGATTACTGCGTCCCATGCTGTGGTCACCATGTCCTTTGATCTAGTTGTACAATGGAAGTTACAATTAACTTTTTTTTAAAAAAAACCAGCCTTCTAGAGCCAGAGGTTTTTCTAGAACATTCAAACACAAAACTGCAGGTTCCCGCATACAATAGTTTTTACTTGGGGGAGCATACCAGCAAAAATAATTACAGAAGCTGTTGTAGTCATTAAAGTCAAAGGAAGCGCTCGCTGAATTATTGTCAATTACTGCTGAAGGTTACCAAACTGATTAGCATGTGCAGTATTTGGGGGAAATAATTATGCACGTTTTGACAGTTAACAAATTTTTCCAGCTCCATAAAACACACCCATTCCTGTTGACTAAGGGAGGGCATTGGAAAGATCACTGCTTGATAAGGTTGTCTGGTTCTCTGTGCTAGGTAATTGGCAGCTGAAGACGCTAGCCATGGCATAAGACTTAGGTGAAAATGGGTGGTACTAGTAGCTCTACATGAAGACCATACTGACTGAGTTTTTCCCCCTGCTTTCTCAGAATGTATCACAGGAGAGGATAAATATACTAAAAAAATGTCAGCAGGATAGCTCTGTGAGTTAGGCCTTTGGCTATGGAGCCAGATATATGGGAGTTCAGTTCCTCACCATGCCTCGTTGATAGGGGGTGGATCACCATCTATTGGGTCCATTCCAGTTCTGCAGTTCTAACACATGTCAAAGTAATTGTGTTGTGTTCACTATTTCCTATCGGATCGGTCACATTAATATTTTGCTCCACATCCTGTGTATTACTCAGGATAGGGTCCAGGATTCTTGCACCTCTAGTTGGGTCTTCAATAGAGATGGGCACGACTTAGCGGTATTCCCTGTTTCCGTTTCCGTTACTCGTATCCGTTACTCTACAGAAACGGAAACGGGAATTACTCCACCAGAATTCGAGCTCGAACTGACGAACGAACAATTTGGTCTGATTTGTCGTGCTCGTTACTTGCATCGCGGCGACCGCGCAATGCCAAGCGGCACAGAAAAAAGTTTTTAAAAGTTAAGAAAAAAACCGATTCCCGGCCCTAAAAGTAGGCGAAAACACTGTCTGAGGGCACCTACCAGGCCAGAAGGGTGTTTTATTTGGGGGGGGGGGTTCCCCGCCCCCCTCTCCTTGGCTATTGCTACTGCTGCGCTGCTGGTACCAGGCTGGGAGGGCGCATCCATTTGCCATGCAGTGCGGGGGATCCAAAATGGCGACTGCAATATTTTTTTTGAAATCGTTGCCCAAAACCCCACCAAAGCACCACAGAAACATGCGAAAATTAGCTATTTTAAATGCTTGAATTTTTACAGTAGCAGCAGTGGTTTTTTCTTGCAAAAAAAGTCTCTGTTGATTTTATTTTATTTTATTTTATTTTATTTTTTTTTTTTACACCTGCGCATTCGCAATGATGGGCTCGCCCATGGGGGTGGACCATGCAAAGTTTTGGAGCCATTCCACCAATCGCATGGCCAGGTTTTGCTGACTGTACCAGGCTGGGAGGGTGCATCCATTTGCCATGCAGTGCGGGGGATCCAAAATGGCGACCGCAATATATTTTTTGAAATCGTTCCCCAAAACCCCACCAAAGCACCACAGAAACATGCGAAAATTAGCTATTTTAAATGCTTGAATTTTTACAGTAGCAGCAGTGGGTTTTTCTTGCAAAAAAAGTCTCCGTTGATTTTATTTTATTTTATTTTATTTTATTTTTTTACACCTGCGCATTCGCAATGATGGGCTCGCCCATGGGAGTGGACCATGCAAAGTTTTGGAGCCATTCCACCAATCGCATGGCCAGGTTTTGCTGACTGTACCAGGCTGGGAGGGCGCATCCATTTGCCATGCGGTGGGGGGGATCCAAAATGGCGACCGCAATATTTTTTTTGAAATCGTTCCCCAAAACCCCACCAAAGCACCACAGAAACATGCAAAAATTAGCTATTTTAAATGCTTGAATTTTTACAGTAGCAGCAGTGGGTTTTTCTTGCAAAAAAAGTCTCCGTTGATTTTATTTTATTTTATTTTATTTTTTTACACCTGCGCATTTGCAATGGGAGTAGACCATGCAAATTTTCCACCAATCGCATGGCCACTTGGCCAGGTTGACCACAGAGACTTCTGGGATGTGCCAATCGGGCATAAACAGCCCACTAATCGTAGCCCAAACCCGAACCCTAAGCCTAACCCATACGCCAGTACACTGTCCTTCTAAGTGGGTCAGAGAGGCACCCAGAGGTGCACCCCAAAACTCACCCTAACCTCACCCATAACTAGCCTAACCCTAGCCCTTGCGCTAACTCGTCTTAACCCTAAGCCAGATCTACTTGCATTGCACTACATGCAAGTACGTGAGACACAGCGGGTGCAAGTAGTCTGCCAGTCCGTCACTTGTGGCTCTGGCTGACTCCTGCAGCTCCCTCCAGGAGCCCGCTACCCCCTCCCCAAACCAGTACTAACGACAACGAAAAAACGAAAAAAACGAACCGACTAATTTTTGCAAAATTTCACGAAAAACGGAAACGAGCCGAAACGGAACCGGCCCGACTAACGACAACTCGAAAAAAAATTTTTTTCAAGTCGTGCCCATCTCTAGTCTTCAACCATCTGTTCCAGGGGAAAAATCATTTAGCATATCTAGGAACTTTATCTCTGCTGAACAACAGTTCACCCAGTCTATGTGAGGGTAATTGAAGTCCCCCATTATAACCAGGCTTCCCTTCTTTGATGCCTCCTTTACAACATTCTCCAACTGCCAGTCTCTCTCAGGGGCTTGGGTCAGAGGCCGATAACATATGCCTACTTATTAGACCATCCTTGTGGCCTGCTACTCTTACCCACAGAGTTTCTAATGGTGACTCCAAATCACCTAGATATTCCAATTCGTACAATTTTATCACTTCTTTGACATACAAGGCTATACCACCTTCCATTTGCCCCTTCCTGTCCTTCCTGTACAGTTTGTAGCCTGGGATAACTCAATCTCATTGGTTATCATCCGTCCACCAGGTTTCAGTGATGCCAATAATATCAATATTTTTATGTACTGCTAAGTATTCAAGCTGCCCTATTTTGTTACGGAGGCTTCTGGTATTGGCATACAAGCATTTATAGACGCTTTTCTGAGGCAGTCTTTTGAGTCCAGTTGTATCATTATCCTGCCTCTTGCATCATTCTGCTGGAGTGCTGGTGACTAGCCCCTTGCTCTGCTCAGTAATTTTTGCATCCTCCTCACTACTCAAGTAGACACTTTCCCGAACTGGATGCTGCCCAGCTCCTGTTGGCTTCCCCCAAGTTATCAGTTTAAAAGCTTTTGTGCAGCCTTTTTGATGTTGAGTGCCAGTAATCTGGTCCCATCATTGTTCAAGTGCAACATGTCCTTCCTGAACAGTTTTGGCTTGTGCCAATGACAATGAAGGATAGTCTTAAATAAAGCTGTAAAATCATCCTGGTCTGTTTTAACAATAAAGTTAAACAAGAGCTAACAGAAGATATTAAATGGCAGCTCTACAAGGTACTGTACTTCATCACTATAGAGCCATCACAACCTCTCTTGCCCGGCCTGGCTTATAAAGGCTGCCAGGCTGATAATGATGGAATGCACCATTTACATCATTAATGCATCTTTTGTGCATTCATCTTTGAGAATACAATGTATCTTTCCTTGAGCCCCAGATTCCCCAAGCCCTGAAGGAAACACTAGTTAGGATTACTTGTAAAAACAAAACAAAGCAAAAAATACCAAACTTGGCAGCAGATGACACCAACAACTAAAGACCTGACACCAATGTTTCACTCTTATGCACACTACTGGAGAGGTGGCCGATCAGCTACTGGCATTCTTGGATGAGACCAATGCTCTTGATCCATTCCAGTTGGGTTTCAGGCTGCATCATGGAGAGAGACAGCATTGGTCGCCCTGCATGAGGAAGGCTGACGAGCAAAATGTCTTTGTAAGTTTTCCTCAAACTCTCAGTGGCTTTGATACCAACAACCATGGTAATCTCCTAGGGAGGCTCCCAGGGTTGGAGATCAGGCCTATCCCTGTTCTTGCTCTGGTCCTTCCTCGAGGACCGTTCCCAGAGAGTGCATCTTGGAGAGATGCTGTACACCCCTTTGAATCTCATTTGTGGGGTCCCTCTTCTCTCCTTTACTGTTTAATAGCTACATTATATTTGTTTGGCCCCTTTAAAGGATCATGAAAACCATAGCTAGTTTAAACAGGCCTTTGGAACTGCAGAACATAGAGATTCATCAGCCTTTACCAACACTGCCATCCTGACAGCTTTCCCCCTTGTTTGTTGAATGGTGGTCTTGTTATTTTTTAAATTTAGATCATTTTGTTTTATTCTTCTGCTAGCATCACTAATTTTTTGAAAGAAGATTGTGTTGGGCATCTTTTACAGGGAATTAACAATGTAACGAGGCCAAGGGGGACTGAGTTGGCCAGATGCAACCAGCAAGAACAAAGGTTTCAGGCACCTTGACTAAAATGTGCTAGCTTTCCTCTGACACCGATAATTCCTCTCTGCACTCCAGGAAGCTTAGCCCTGCAATGCTCAAGGACAGGCACTGTAATAAAATAAAAGCACTTGGCAATGGAGGAGTAAGTAAAAGCTCTCAGATTGATAGAAGTTGTAGTTATGTTGAAACTGCTTTATTATTAAATAGGACTATAAACATAGGAACTGAACCGAATTCACTGAGGTTTGCATCAACTCAGTGTTGGACAGGAAAAATTGTTAAACAGAAATGATGCCTAAGCACTTTTGGTATACTTTGTCCAGTGAGTACAATTGTTATATGTTGCTTGAATGATTGGGGGTGAATTCCCCCGCTCTCTCTATGTATATAAAGAGAGAGAGAGATGTAAAGAGAGTGAAAAACAGCACATGAGAAAGGGTGCTTTGCTTTCTTAAGTTTTAAATAGAAGTTGTTAAAGGAACTCCTAGAGATATAGCTTTTTTATAGGTTTTGCCAGTTTTAAAAAAAAAGCACTCTATTCTATTCCAAACAGTGCTGTCTTTTAGCAGGCTCAGCAATTATAAAGCCATTTTAAAGATAGATGTGGCATAAGGCCACCAAAAGAGAGCTGTTTCGTCAAAACATGTCTGGCGCTTTCATTTTTAATTTGCACTTTTTGCAAGTGTGTCGGCAAAGTGCCTATCAATGGGGCAGCTTCAGAAAGCATGCGGATTGTGTGACCTTTGGGAAAATTCAGGGGATCTAAGACTGAGTTTGATCACAGAGACTTACCCCCAAAAAGGGGGGGGGGCAAGGATGTTCCTGGAAGGGTGACTTCCAGGTGCTCAAAAGTAGTATTGTTGTTTTGTTCTTACTGAAAAGAATGATTCTATTCTAAGCTTTGTGCAAACTTTAATGCCATCTGGATGAATGGACCTTGAAAATTTCAAGGGGGGGTTGAGACAATTCCAAATTTCAAGGTTATACTGCATTGCTTTGATGAGGTAGGCATGGAAGACAATTGAGCATTTATGAATGGTGGTGTAGTGGGTATAAATACCCCCTTGTCTATTTTGGATTTCAAAAAGAACTGTCATGTATGCATTGTACTAGTTTGCTAGACTCTTTCAGGGAAGATGTAGTCCTTTCAGACAATATTACACATCACAGTACAGTATGTTCTTTCTCAGACAAAAAGGCTCCCTTCCATAGACAAAACAAAGTCTTTTAAGCTAAAGGTGTTTAAGATGACAATCAAAAAATGGTGGTAGAACATACTTGCAGCAATGCAGCGATAGAATCCCATGAGTGATTATTATGGACTGAACTATTTTTAAGGGTGCTAATTGTGTGTGATGATAATAGTCACTCTTCATTCTGGTTCACACCCAGTGTGTGCCTTCTTGCATATCTCTACTCCAACTTAAGAACATAAGAACATAAGAAGAGCCATGCTGCATCAGGCCAAAGGCCCATTCAGTCCAGCTTCCTGTATCTCACAGTGCCCCCACCAGATGAGTCCGGGAGCGCACGAGACTAGATATCTGTCTCCTGATACCACTCCCCTGGATCTGCCCCTTGAAGTACCCCAGTTTTAAGACTGGAGATTACAAATCTCCATCATGGTTTGTCACCTGTGATGGACTTTTCCTCCAGGAATCTGTCCAATCTCCTTTTGAAGGCATCTATGACTTTCTGTTTGTAAGCATGCTGCCTTGCTCTTGACAGCTGAGTCTTGGCAGCTGAAAGAATTTGATGTGCATTCCTTATTGGCATGCTGCCTTTCTGATATTCAGTCCACAACCCCAACCCTAAATTTTATCCTGCTACTTCTTTTGGGCTATTTGCTTCACAGAGGCCATCACTTAGAGTTCTACAGTCAACAGCAGGGTTGGATAACCTTTTACTTTGAGATGCTTTTGGCTACAATGCTCTAACTCTTGGCTACAATGCTCTAACTCATCTACATGGATGGCCATTGGCCAAAGGTTATTCTTTCTTAGATTCATGCAAGCAATAATAGGACCCCAAACCCATCTGCGGATTCAGACAATCCAGTAATTGATAGTTGTCTATTTGCACAAGCTATTCATTCAGTGCTGTGTTCTTCCTGTTTTTATTACATGTTTGTCACATGTTACATAGCCAAGGCCCTGTTACCTCTTATCCATTATTGCATGAACAACTATCTATATCAGCAGTTGCCCTTTGGAATTACCTAGGTATAACAGAGGGAGATTTTGGTAGAAAGGGAGACCAGAGTTTGTGTAAAACATGTTTTGGTCTACATTTCCCCAAATTCATGCTGGTTGAGAAATTCTGGGAGACAGAATCCAAAAGTGTAACTTTCCAGAGCTCTGTGGAAGAAAATCAAAACAACTCTTCAACATAATTGTTTTTAAAAATGGGGGAGATGTTAATGACATCACTGTCTTCTATTTGTTTAAGTGTCTCTCAGTCATAACTGATGACTTATAACTGGGTTTTTCAGATGCAGTATACCACAGAAAATTGGGATCCCATGTCACCCTCACTTTCACATGGTCAGTAGTAGAGATGGGCACGAAATGAGCAATTTTTCGTTTTCATTTTTGTTTTTTCGTTTTGTTACGTAACAAAACGAAAAATGAATTTTGTCTCCAAAATGAAACGAAACGAACCAAAACAACAGAAATTTTGTCGTGCGTTTCGTTTTCGTTGCGGCAAATACATTGAACTGTAATGAATGCTAACGAAACAGCAATTTTTCGTTTTCATTTTTGTTTTTTCATTTTGTTACATAACGAAATGAAAATGAAATTTTTTGCAAAAAATTTACGAAAAACAAAAATGAACCGAAACGGACCCCCCCCAAACGACAAACGAAACACCATTTTTTTTGAGTCGTGCCCATCTCTAGTCAGTAGACACAGGACTACACTCTACCTGTGTTCAAACACTGTCTGCATAGTTTGCAAACGCATTTGTAGTCCTGCATGTTGCAGAGTTTGGGGATTCACATACATAGCTACACAGCTGGTATATGGGCAGGTTGTATGATCTATTTCATGCGTATAGATTTGTGGTAAAGACAGAAATGTGATCTCTCCACCAACCCATCCTTGGTTTTTATACATGTCATACTGAATGAATGTGGCCTTGTATCAGCTGTATTGAGGCACAGTTTTCTCTTGAAATTAAGTAATTTTATTGGGTTTTTTAGGGGGGAACAAGGGGGGAGGGGTATGGGGGGGAAGGAATACAGTTTAAAAAATTACATTGAATATATCAAGCCAAAAATAACGATTTAACCTATTAACAAATCACCAAATAATATCACAATGCTAGTAGGTTTTTTACTTCTTGCCATCTTTTCCGAGAAATCTCATCGTAGTCTCCCTTTAGAAAGCCGGAGAGACTGTCGATTTCAATGCATTCTCTTATCTTTTCGTGAAAATTTCTCTCTGTTGGCACATCTGGTTGTTTCCAGGATTTCGCATACAATATCCTTGCAGCAACAATTACATGGTGAAGTACATATCTCTGGTCATAGGGAATATTAATAACTACTATATTTAATAAAAAAATTCTGGTCTAAGCTCTAACATAATCTTCAAATATCTTTCCAAAAATAATTTCACCAGTATCCAGTATGCCCTTGCCTCTTTACATGTCCACCACATATGGTAAAAAGTACCACAGTCATGTTTACATTTCCAACATTTAGGTGAGCAGTTATACATCTTAGATAAACGGTGTGGTGAGAAATGCCATCTATAGAACATCTTATAACAATTTTCCTTAAAGGCTATAGATTTGAAGATTTTGACTGTGTTCCACAAGGAGTCCCATTTGTTTAGGTGAATAGAATAACCAAAATTTTCTGCCCATCTTATCATAGTGTCTTTAACCAGTGTATCAATCATTTTTTCATTTAACAACATACTATAAAATTTACTAAGGAGCTTTGAGTCACCAGAGGATAATATTTTGTCAAGTGGAGTATCATTAGTCATAAATCCCCCCTCTTTAGTAAGATCTTTGAAGTGTGAGTATATTTGTTGGTACTTCCACCAGTCTAACTTATAACCTTCTGACACTAATTTTTCTAATGATTTCAAAGAGAGGTCAGCGTTCAGAAGGTGTCTGTAAGTTAAAAATTTTGGGGTTACACTTATGTGGGGGCTAATAACCGCTCCCAACAGAGATAACCACAATGGTGCTTTGGGGTAAAATTGTTTTTGGATCGGTAACCATATTTTAACTAAGGCATTCCTTATCCAGTGCTTTTTAAAAAGGGTAGGTATATTACCCTTATACCATATATAATGATGCCAACCCTTATCCAAGCCGTGGCTCTCAAGCTGCAGTATTCTATTATTTGTCATCAAAATCCAGTCTTTAATCCAAGTCATGGTAGCGGCCTTGTAGTATAACACCAAATTGGGCAGGGCAAAGCCACCAGTTTTAGTTCTGTCCTGTAGATAAACATTTCTAATCCTTGTTTTTTTTCTTTTGCCATATAAATACACGTATACTTTTTTCCAGGTCTGAAATGATCTTAAAGTTAGGTAATATAGGTAGGGATTGAAATAAAAAGAGCAGTTAAGGTAAGGCATTCATTTTAACTGCAGCAATTCTGCCCATTAAGGATAATTGAAGTCTTGACCAGGTTTCCAAATCAGCTTTGATTGCTTTTATACCATTAAGATAATTATCTTTAAGTAAAGTGTTACAACGGTTAGATACGGTAATACCCAAATATTTTACCATACTAGCATGTTGGAAACCCGATTGGTTTACCAATTTTTCGGTCATAGGTGGAGTCATGTTTTTAGTAAGCAACAGTGTTTTTTCTCTGTTTACCTTTAGTCCTGAAATTTTGGAGTAGGCCTCCAAAATCTTTAGTAGTTCTGGAGTGGAGGTCTGAGGGTCCTCCATAATAACCAATAGATCGTCTGCAAAGGCTTGCACCTTATAAACTTCTCCTTTGCTTTGTAGGCCTTGGATACCTGGGGTGTTTCTTATAACATGGAGTAGCACCTCTAAAGTTAATATAAACAGCATAGGGGAGAGAGGGCATCCTTGCCTGGTGCCTTTGTGTATCTTGACTTTGTCTGTAAGGTAGCCATTGACTACAATCCTAGTGTTTTGGGCGGAGTAAATTTGTTCAATTGCTTGTAGCATTCTGTGTCCACACTGTAGGTAATCTAACTGAGTTTTGAGTAAAGACCAGGATACATTATCGAATGCTTTCTCAGCGTCGATGAATGCGAAGGCTACTTGCTTCTCAGGGTGGCACTCATAATATTCCAACGCATTGAGAAAAGTTCTAATGTTGGATTGAAGGCACCTTTTCGGAAGGAAGCCGGTTGGATCTTGGGATATCAAAGAGGGTAGGATCGTCCGCCATCTGTTTGCCAAAATAGTTGCAAATATTTTGTAATCCACATTTAGGAGAGCGATTGGCCTGTAATTATGTATCAGGTCTTTGGGTTTCCCTTCTTTAGGAATCAGTGTTGTATGAGATAGTTGCCATGAATCTGGTATGTCTCCACCCTCTAAAATAGATGTAAAAAGATTTTTCATATTTCCAGAGACTATCTCAGAAATTTTTTTGTAGAATTGTGCCGGTATCGAGTCAGGTCCGGGGGCCTTGTTCATTTTTTGGTGATTAATAGCCTCTGTTATTTCCATCATTGTTATAGGAGTGTTCGTCGAAGCTCTCTGTTCTTCAGTAAGTTTTGGAAAGTTGGCTTGTTCAAGGTATTGAAAGATAGCATCTTTATCTATTGTCTCTGGCTTGAACAAGTTCTGGTAATATGCCTCTATAATTTTTTGAATTTGTAGCTGCTCTGTCTGGTTTTCCCCAGTTTTATCTTTAAGTGCTAAAATAAGTTTTTGAGATTGTACCTTTTTTAGCCTATAGGCTAACCATCTACTTGGTTTATTTGCATTTTCAACAAAGTTCAGCTTGGCCAGTTTAATTTTATGGGCTATATCTGCTGTCAGGATCAAATTAAGTTCATGCCTACAGGAAGCTAGGTCTTTGTTCAGCTGCTCGTTGCGTGGGTCATGAATTAAGTCCTTTTCAAGCTTTTTCATCATATTGAGGATACATTCAGATCTCTTTTTTCTCTCTTTGTTCCGTCTTGCCATGTATTGGATGACAAACCCTCTAAAGTAGGGCTTTGAGGCATCCCACACCGTTTTCAATGGGGTACCCTTGTTCAGGTTCAGTTCAAAGTATAAGTTCAAATCTTTGGCAGCCTCCAGAATAAATTCTTTGTCAGTCCACAAAGCTGAGTTGATTTTCCAGTGTCTGGGCTTACCCGAAGATTTCAATGTCCACAAGATAGCATTATGATCGGAAATTGTTCGGGGTAGGACTTCTATGTCCCTTGTATTAAGTAAAAGATCAGGTGAGGCCCAGCACATATCAATGCGGGAGAAAGAGGCGTGTTGTCTTGAGTGAAAAGTGAAACCACCTTTTAGTGGGTTTTTCCTTCTCCAAATATCTTGAAGTTCTAAAATGTCAGACATGTCGAGAAACGAATTTGGCAGTATGGAAGATGAAGTCTTGGGTTTTTTCCCTTTTGGTATTTTCCTGTCCACAGATGGAATATGTACAGCATTGAAATCTCCCAATATTATTAACTGGTGATTTTCATATTGCAAGAGCTTCTGAGCCAATTCTTCAAAGAAAGCTTGTCTTCCATGGTTGTCGTTGGGGGCATATATACCAACAATAATTGTTTCTTTGGATTGGATATTTGCCTGGACCAGGATCCATCTGCCTAGTTGATCTTTTTCCAAAAGAGCTGGAGAGAGTTCTGGTTTGATATATAATGCCACCCCATTTTGCTTCTTTTCTTTGTTTGAAGTGGAAAACAGGTTCCCGAATCTCTTTTGGGTTAAGTATTGTTCATGCTTTCTCAATACGTGGGTTTCCTGTAAACAGATAATTGCACATTGTTGTTTTTGGAGGAGATTAAATGTCTTGCGGCGCTTCTGTGGGGAGTTCAATCCATTGATATTCATGTTAGGATTTTCTGAGCCATCTTGTTTTACTTCCAACGGTGTTTCCTCCCTGGTTTTGGCCTAAGATATCATTTCGGCCTGGCGCCTCCCACTGCACTGGAGTCTTGATCTTGCTTGGAAGTCCCTTGTTGGGGAATCTGGTTGTCTCGGCTATCATCTTTAGTAGCGGTTTGGATATCGATTGTATCATCACCTTCGGAGAGGGATGATGAAGAGGAAGAGGGGGAGAAACCCAACTTCCTTGCATTTTTCTCAGCGAAGATTCTAGCTTTCTTGTGGGATTCAATTTTCTGTGTTTTCCCTTCCCATTGGAAGTTCAAACCTTGGGGGTAGATCCACTTGTATCTTATATCATGCTTAAGCAGAAGTTTGGTGAGAAATGTGTATTCTTTCCGCAATTGACGGACCTCCCATGGGACATCTTTCAGTATTGTCACTTTGGATTTATTGATTTCCACCTCTTTATCTCGAATAGCCTTAAGGATACAATCTCGGGTGTATCTTCTGACAAGTTTGACTATTACCTCCGGAGGGAGTTTATTTTTTCTCGTATAGGCTGTAGGTTGGCGGTAGATCACGTCTACTTCATGAAGGAATTCTTCTATGGGTGCCTCAAGCAAGGTGGCCAAGCCTTCTCCAACTGTGGTATAGAGATTCTCGTCCTTATCAACAGTGAGATTTTGAAACCTTAAATTTTTGGAGGAAGATTCTGTTTCTTGCATGAGAACCGATCTGTTGGTGGATTCCATTGTAGCTTCTATTTCTTCTAGACGGAAATCAGTAATGCCCATGTTGTCTTCCAATGCCTGTAGACGCCCACAAAAGGATTCCATTTTGGAATCTACATTTGCAAAACCTTCTTTCATTTCAGCTCTTAACTCAGAAAAGGCAGTGCTCTGGTCTGATATCAATTTGACCTGAGTTAAGTTCAACTGATTAAGCATGTCTAGGATTTGGCTGGATTGACTTGATTGTTGAGACATGGCAGGAAGAGATGGATGAGCCAGAGAGGTAAAAACAGTAATTTTTTTTTGTATAGATGGGGTTTTACTCATTGCTAAGAATTGCAATTCAAGCTACTACTGGCAGACAAAGTCCAAGTAAGAACGTGGTGTAATTGTTGTGCTGTAATTACAGTAAAACCGATTTACTTCTTGCCAGAGATATTGCAGAGATTCAAAGTCCCACAAATAGCTTGCTATAATCACAGTAGATTGGCTTGCTCCTTTCAGGACAGCAATATAATGTAAACACAGCTGCATACATAGAAAGATCCAGCAGATGGCATGTTGTATCCACTTTGAGCCAACAGAGCCAGGAAATCAAAAATGAAACTAATTTTCAGAGGTTTATCTGCCTTTAACAGAGAAGTAAAAGCAGCCCTTTCTGAAAAGCAAATAACAGAAGGCAGGCAAAAGAAGTATTTAGAGGAAAGCAGGTTTTCTTTAGGTGAGTTTTGCTTGATTTTGTATCTTTGAAAGGGCTATCTGATGATAAGAAGCCACTCACTTGCACAGGAAGGGGGAGGGGCAGCTTCTTCTCCATCCGGTCTCCCACGGTCTCAGACGCACGAGTGAGATACCAGGGGTATCTACCCTCACAAGTGAGAGGAACCACACCTGGGACGCCTTGGATCGAATCTGGGATGTCTTCTGCTCCCAATGGGTGATCATAGAATGGAAACCACCCTCTTGGGACCTGGGATACATCGACGCTAGCCAGGGCTGCTTCAGCTAACGTCTCTGCTGCTTGCCGCCATCTTGCCCACCCCAGGCACAGTTTTCTCAATTCATTTCATTGGTATTCTTTGCTAACTACAGTAGTGCCGATCAGTAGAGGTTCTAACAAATCATTCTCAAGGTAAAAGGGTCATGCCTCCATAGAGTAACCATTGGTTAGATAGGCAGTATCTAAATCAAGTCAAGTTGAATCAGTCAGTCAATCAGTCAGTCAATCAGTTTCTGGATTACCACAGCCACTGTATATTCAAAAAAAAGTGAGCTGACCAGAAATATATACATTCCCAAGGAATTAATAGAATCATAGAATCATAGAGTTGGAAGAGACCTCAAGGGCCATCTTGTCCAACCCCCTGCCATGCAGGAACCCCCATCACAGTTCTCCTGACTAGAGATGGGCATGAATCAAAAAAATTGCATTTCGTTTGTCTGGGAGTTGAGTCATGGCTACTGGACTTCTTTTTTGAGAGATAGAAACGTTTCGCTGTTCATCCAAACAGCTTCATCGGTCTGAATGCAGCTGGTGCAAACCCTGACTCTTATAGGCAGCTTTGACCTCTAGTCACCCTGGCCTCAATTAGGCTCATCAGATGAACTAAATAGGCTCGTTAGGGAGACAATGGTATCCTTAGCCTTGAGGTGAACCATGGCTTAAGGTGCTGAAACCTATCAAGAAAGGGTCGTTAATGGGTCGTTAGCTATGGCCTTGGTGGTAAAGGCTTTTTGATTTGTCTTGGTAGTGTGGAAAGCACAGCTTGATAAGTAGCAGATAAACTATGCCGGAGGCCACCACCTCTGTTGAGGGAGGGATTTTCAATGCTCACATGAATGGCCTCCCTTACTCCTCTTTCAAACCACCTCTCTTCTTTGTCTAATATGTGTACATCCTCATCTTTGAAAGAGTGCCCTTTCTCCTTCAAATGGAGGTGTACTGCTGATTCTGGACCTGAGCTGTTACCCCTCCTATGTTGGGCCATCCTTCTGTTTAATGGCTGTTTGGTTTCCCCAATGTAGAGGTCTGAACACTCCTCACTGCATTGGACCGCATATACTATATTGCTCCTTTTATGGTTGGGTACCGGATCCTTTGGGTGGACAAGTCTCTGCCTTAGTGTGTTTGTGGGTTTGAAATAAACAGGGATGTGGTGTGTGCCAAAAATCCTTTTAAGCTTCTCTGACACTCCAGCCATGTAAGGAATGACCAGGTTCTTCCGCTGGGTCTGGGTCTCAGACTGATCCCTTGTTCTTCTGGGATGGCCCACTGCTTTGTTGAAGGCCCACTTTGGATATCCACAGGCCTTAAGTGCTGTCTTCAGGTGCCTGTCTTCCTTCTTCTTGGCTTCTGTGAAGGTGGGGATGCTCTCTGCTCTGTGGCTTAGGGTCCTGATGACTCCTAGTTTGTGCTGTAATGGATGGTGGGAGTCAAACAGTAAGTATTGATCTGTGTGGGTGGGTTTCCTGTAAACTTCTACTTCCAGGCCACGGTCAGGTCTGATGATGACTGCACAATCCAGGAAAGCCAGCCTGTTGTCTTGGGTGTCTTCTCTAGTGAACCTAATATTAGGGTCCACTGCATTGATGTGGTCTGTAAAGGCCTGTACTTCCCGAGTCTTGATTTTCACCCAGGTATCATCTACATACCTGAACCAGTGAGATGGTGTTGTCCCTGGGAAGGTGTTGAGTGCCTTCTTCTCCACTTCTTCCATGTATAGGTTTGCAACAATTGGTGACACTGGAGAACCCATGGCACAACCATGCTTCTGTCTGTAGAAGTCCCCTCTGTACATGAAATATGTGGTATTCAGACACAGGTCCAGGAGCAGGCATATCTGGTCTGGGTTGAGTCGGCATCTGGAGGTGAGGGTGCTGTCTTCTCTTAGTCTTCTCTTTACCATCGTTAGGGCATCAGTGGTGGGGATGCTTGTAAAGAGCGATGTGACATCAAAGGATACCATGGTTTCCTCTGTATCCAGTTTGAGCTCCCTGACTTTAGAAACAAACTCTTCTGAGTTGTGTACGTGGTGGTCTGTGTGTCCAACCAGTGGGGCTAGGATAGTTGCCAGGTATTTTGCGATGTTATAAGTCACTGAATTTATACTGCTGACAATAGGTCTGAGGGGGATTCCATGCTTGTGGATCTTGGGAAGTCCATAAAAGCAGGGGACTGTCTCTCCGGGATATAACCGGTGGTAGGTCACCCTGTCAATTGCGTTTTCCTGCTCCAAGAGTTTTAAGCATTCTATTACTTTCTTCTTGTAATTGCTGGTGGGGTCTCTTCTTAGTTTTTCATATGTATGCTGATCATCTAAAAGTGTGATAACCTTCTCGTGGTAGTCCACCGTATTGAGGACGACAGTGCACCTTCCTTTGTCCGCAGGCAGAATTGTGATGCTCTCATCCCTGCTGAGGGATGTCACAGCACTTCTCTCTTGGCTGATGAGGTTGGATGGTGGTGGTTGAGCACTGGATAATGCAGCAGAGACTTTTATCCTGAGTAGTTCTGCTTCTGCTGCTGGCAGATTGTTGCTGTGGATGGCTGATTCTGTCGCTGTGATGAAATCCACAACAGGAACCTGTTTGGGTGTGATGGCAAAATTTAGGCCTTTGGATAGGACCTCTCTCTCTGTCTGGGTGAGTTCCCTGTTTGAGAGGTTCTTCACCCATTTGTCCTTTACATCTCCTGTCATGGTCCCTTCATCCTTCTTCCTCCTGCCAAGCTCTTTAACTGCCTCTTTCCGGCAGAGGAGAAGATCGAACTTCTTCATTTGCCTCTCTTTGCCTTTGCAATGCTGAGCCAGTTGTGCTTTCTGGACAAATTCTATGACTGCATCCACTGCTGGTTTGGATAGGGTGGAGAGTAGTTCTTGGTGAATGTGGTCTTTTCTGTGTTGCAGTGTGTCTAAGGTAAAGTGGACTTGTCTGATCCTCTCATTGAGAAGTTGTTCTTGAGCTCTCTGGAGGATATTGTTAGCCCGATGGCTTCTTACTGTCGATTGTAGGCGGAGGCTTGTTGGGGTGAGACTTTGTTGTCTGCATCTCAAGTTAAAACGTAAGTGGTTCTTGTAGTCGTTTGTCGTTTGTCGTTTGGAGGGTGCGTTTCAGTTTGTTTCTGTTTTTTGCGAATTTTTGAAAAAAAAATCGTTTTCATTTTCATTCGTTTTGTTACTGTTTCGTTACTATTTATTTTAATTTTTGTGATTTTTAAAAGGATTTTAAGCAATTCACTCATATTGCAGTAACGGAAACGAAATGCACGACAAAATTTCCGGTGTTTCTGTTCGTTTCGTTACATTTCAGAGTCAAAATTCATTAGTCGTTTCGTTACGTAACGAAACAAAAAAACGGAAACAGAAACAAAAAATTGTTCGTTTCGTGCCCATCTCTACTCCTGACATATGGCTATCTGGCTCTGCTTAAAAACCTCCAAAGGAGGAGACTCCACCACCCTCTGTGGCAGCATATTGCACTGCTGAACAGCTCTAACTGTCATGAAGTTCTTCCTAATGTTCTTCCTAATTAGCACCTGATCTGAAACTAAGCAAGGCAGGAGTTGAGTCACAATATTTTTGGTCTAAATAGCATCTTGTTTTCACCATGGAGAGACCACTTTGGATATTTTATTTTCTACCACATTCACATTTTTCCGGCAGTTGAGTCCTGGCAACTGGACTTTTTTTCTTGAGAGATTAAAACATTTTGCTGCTCATACAAACAGCTTTGGGCACTTTTACACGACCCCTAAAATCCGAGGCAAAGGGCTTCCAGATGCGGAGCTTAAAATTGTTTTCTCACCAGCTCCGGACTTTAAAAAAACTTAAGTAGGACCACTCCCACCTAAACGCTTCCCAGTGCATTTTCCAAGTACCTGGTCTCCGAAGGTGAAAAATTTCTCATGCGGATGTAAAGTATTGAGTGCCGGGCTCTCCTCGCCTTGTGTTTGTTTGGTTTTTTGCCCCCCGCCCCTTTAAGAGACTGGAATGGTTCCCGGAGCAGCTCCATGGCAGAGCGGAGGTGAGCCTGCATTCTTTTCTCCCTTTTTTCCTCCCTCCCCTCACGCAGACAGGAGCAAGGGAGTGTGGGGGGGGTGGGAACACAGGAAGAGCGACAAACCCCCAAGATCTCTGGTCCGAATTTAAGTTGCCAGCGGATCTTAGGGGTCGTGTAAAAGCGCCCTTTGTCAGTCTGAAGCGAAATGTTTTAGTCTCTCAAAAAAAGAAGTCCAGTTGCCATGACTCAACTTCCAGATAAACACACCTGGATGACTGAGAATCTTCACAGACATTTTTCAGGCACAATTTCTTTTTTTGTCCACATCTGTGTCAGTTTGCTAACGTGTGTTCTTTAAAAGAATTCATGAAAACTCACATAACTTTTCATGCCAACCAAAAGATTTTGGCACACGTTTTTCTCTAAATTACACAAGTTCGGCAACATCTCTCTCATACAGCATACTATTTTCCCCACAATACAGTTTGTCATATTTAACACACACACACACACAAAGAAGTACCATATATCACAAAAATGAAAAAGATAATGGTGTTCTGATTTACACATTAAGGTCAAATTAAGTCTACTTCATATTAAAATGTTCACACAAAGAATTTCCATCAAGTCTGAAGGCAAATAAACAAAGTAAACACAAAGAAAATGCAGCAAATTCAACAGAGTTCAAGTCTTTTCTGAGCTGATGGATGGAAGCAGAAGGTGCCCTGCTAAACAAACATCTGCCTTGGTAGAGAATAAATAACGTGTTTGCCTTGAAGACTCAGCAAACAAGACTTGGAAATCATAAAAATGAAATAGGATCAAAGAAGACCAGGGAGGGCATTTTGCTAAATGCCTTTTTTTCCCTTGCTCCAGCAATTAAAACAGTAGGGTGATTTTAAAAATATCTGGAGAACAACGTAAAGAATAGATTTCTTCTTTGCTTTAGAACCTGGATCCCAGATCATGTACAATTGGAGACTGACTGCCCATTCCTAATTGATGAATCAGTTATCAGTTAATATCGAAAGCAAAGTTATGTGCGGTTTATTTTGCTAAAATAGATGTTTTTGTTGTTGTGTCATAGTCATGACAGACTCTTCGTGACTGCATGTCCATGGAGTTTTCTTGGGAGGAATACTGGAGTGGCTTGCCAGTTCCTACGCCAGGTGCCTAGAGCACCTGGTATTCTTTGGTAGTCACCCATCCAGGTACTAGCTAAAGCTGACCCAGTTTAGCTTCTTGAGATCAGGCGAAGTGAATTGGGAACAGGAGTCATTCTGATTGGTTGTCCACAGAATAAAAGCTAACAAGCCTAGGGCCTAATATTTGCATACCTGGGTGAAAAGCAAGACTCAGGAAGTGCAGGCCTTTACGACCACATCAATGTGGTGGACCCTAATATTAAGTTCACTAGGGAAGACACACAAGACAACAGGCTGGCTTTCCTGGATTGTGCAGTCAAGGTCATCATCAGACCTGACAGTGGCCTGGGAGTAAAAGTTTACAGGAACTTTTGTTTGACTCCCACCATCCATTACAACACAAATTAGGAGTCTTCTGGACCCTAAACCACAGAGCAGAGAGCATCCCCACCTCCACAGAAGCCAAGAAGAAGGAAGACAGGCTCCTGAAGACAGCACTTAAGGCCTGTGGATATCCAAAGTAGGCCTTCAACAAGCAGTGTACTGACCCAGAAGAACAAGAGATCAGCCTGAGACCCAGACCCGACAGAAGAACCCGGTCATTCTGTACATGGCTGGATTGCCTGATAAGCTTAAAAGGATTTTTGGCAAACACCACATCCCTGTTTATTTCAAATGCACAAACACACTAAGGCAGAGACTTGTCCACCCAAAGGACCCGATACCAAAACACAAAAGGAGCAATATTGTATATGTGGTCCAATGCAGTGAGGAGTGTGCAGACCTCTACATTGAAGAAACTAAACAGCCATTAAACAGAAGGATGGCCCAACATAGGAGAGGTAACAAGTCAGGACCAGAATCAGCAGTACACCTCCATTTGAAGGACAAAGGACACTCTTTCAAAGATGAGGATGTACACGTATTAGACAAAGAAGGTAGGTGGTTTGAGAGAGGGGTCAGAGAAGCCATTCATGTGAGCATTGAAAACCCCTCAACAGAAGTGGGGGCCTCAGGTACAGTCTATCTGCTACTTATCAGGCTGTGCTTTCAATAATACCCAGACAAATCAAAAAGCCTTCACCACCAAGACCACAGCTAACAACCCATACTTTATGGGTTTCAGCACCTTAGGCCATTGTTCACCTTAAGGCTATTGAGACTGTTGCCTACCTAGTAACAAGTCTATTCAGGCCATTGTTCATCTCATGTGCCTATTTCAGACCAGGGTGACAAGAAGTCAAAGTGGACAATAAGATGGAGGACTCAGAACTAGCTTTCTTCAGTCAGATGAAGCTGTTTGGATGCGCAGTGACACGTTTCTATCTCTCAAGAAAAAGTCCAGTTGCCATGACTCAACTTCCACATTTTGAAATTAATAAACAGATTTTTTTTTTAAAAAAGAGAAACAAACTTGGGGCAGCAACTGTGAGACAGAAGAGTTCCAGCCACCTTTGTATTTTGACCAGAGTAAAACGGTCCATAAAGACAGCAAGAAAAGAAGGGCAAAAGTATTTGAAGAATACGGGAATGAATAATGTATGTACACTAGTATGTATGTATATGTGGGGCTTCTCTTTAATGAAAGAGGTAAGAGGTGAAATCAACCTTTTCCTTTTATTTTTCAAGTTTCAGAATGTGAGGCACCATGCCCATGCATCCTGGTGTTGCAGGCAATCCCTGAAACTATTATTTTACTTATATGCTCTGGATTTTTTTTTTAGTTGCATTTCCCATTCAGGGCATAAAGTCTGTTTTTCTTCCAGTGAATCAGTCAGGCAAAGGAAGGGGGCAATGCCTATGCATCTGCACATCCTATTACTATCTAACTTCTGAACAGAAGAGTGCCATCTGAGTAGTAAAAAGCTGTAAAAGTCATTCATGAAGTCTGCTGTGACTTATTATGAATTCTACCAGCCTACCTGCTTTGGGCATTTTATGTATCCCCCATGAGCAGTCTTTTGGAAGGACGATCTGCAGCAAGCAATGATTATGTCTCTAGCAAGAAAGAAAATAATTTCTTATTCTAGGCACATGTCCTTGTTAACATCCGTGTCTTCTACCGGGATAGTCAACGTACTCACCACAGCATATATGCTCCCCACGGCATCAGAACAAAATTAAAATAACCCTGTTATTACCAATTTTCCAAATAATTTGATATCTATATTTGAGTTTTATTTGTGTTGATTCCAAAGCAAGTCCCAGATAATTCAACAGGAATTACCACCATGCAAATACTCCAATTCAAGTGGTCAAAGAAGACTTATGGTTGTTTGACAAGCGGCATAATTACTGGGGCCTCTTCAGAAGGACCCAAAGTATTCATATTTAGCATTGCTTTCTGCCTTCACAATATACCCAGGGGCGTGGTGAGGGGAGGGCAAGGGGGTGGGGTGTCCCAGGTGCAGCAATCACCTACCGCTCCCCCCACCCCCCATCTCCAAGTCCAGCTGCAGGCAGGCAGGTGTGCTGTGGCTCCCTCCTCTTTCTCCTCCTCCAAATCTTCCTGGCACATGCCTGCCCACATGCCCCATGTCCACCCCACGTCCGCACAATTACTGGGTGGATGGGATGGAGTTGGTGAGGGCCAGAGGGGCGCAAAAAAACCCATTGCTGCCAGGCACCCCAAAACCTTGCTATACGCTGCTGAATATACCGTCCCATTGTGCTTAAAGCATTCTCTGGGCAATTGGCAATTTAATTATGCAAGCTAAACATCCCCCCCCCCCGTGAGATGGGTACCCATTTTACCAACCTTGGAAGGACAGAAGGCTGAGTGAACCACGAGCCAGCTACCTGAGACTGAACCCTTGGTTGTGAGCACAGTTTTGGCTGTACTGTGCCAATGAGGCTCCATAATTCAGCCTTCATGTCAAATCTGGTGGTTTGTAGTCTAGGAAATGATACTGAGATCTCCCTGCAACCCACCGAACTATGAGTATCTGTAGCAGGAGCAAAGGAGGGTTCTACTTCCTCTCTTTGGGGCTTTTTACACAACCCCTAAGATCCGCTGGCCACTTAAATTCGGACCAGAGATCTTAGGGGTTTGTCGCTCTTCCTCTGTCTTCCTCTGTCCCCACCCCCCTCCACACTTCCTGGTTGCTGGCTGCCTGAGGGAGGGAGAAAAAAGAAAGAAAAGAATGCCCTCTTACCTCCGTTTTGTTCCCGGCAGCATTCAGATCTCTTAAAAGGGTGGGGCGCAAAAAAAGAACAAACAGAAGCCAGGAGAGCCCCGCACTCACTATCCTTACACCGGATCAAATATTTGTCACCATCAAAGACCAGGTACAAGAAAACTGCTGTTTGGTCGCGCTAAAGTGGGCGGGGTCGCACTTAATTGTCTGCAAAGTCCGGAGCTGGTGGGTAAACATTTTTAAGGTCCGGACCTTGCAGCCATTTGCAGCGGAGCTTAGGGGTCTTGTATAAACGCCCTTTGAATCCTAAACCTGATACAGTATATCTTTAAAGGTACAAGTTAAACCAAGTTACTCTTAAACTAATTCACATGGGTGTTGATCACATATGTGAAGTATATATCTATGCATGCCCTATCTGCTCAGGTTCTACCATCTCATACCTGGCTGCCCTAACCCTTGACTTTCCAACAGAAATAACAATGTTCCACTTGTAATGCACATGCAAAGATTTTAGGTAAGATCCTCATTTACTTCTGGCTGAAACAGCCAGATCCAAAACCATGCAACCACCAAAGGCACACCCTGGTTCTTCAGCAGCTGCCTCCATATTGATCTGCTACAAGTAGAAGACTCAGAAGACAAGCAGAATGGTCAAGTGGAGAAGGATTATATAGTTGAAAATTTGCATCCAAAGTTCCATACAGGGTTCCCAAGACAAATTTAGATGACATATATATGAACTGTTTAAGTTACTATGAACATTTTTGTACTAAAAGTAAACTTTCATCTGAACACATAGCATTGGAGTTGTGATTCAGAAAGCAAATCCCAAATTATAATGTTGATTTGTATTGTAATCATGTCCTGCCATATGGAAATTTCCAGGGGCAACATATGGGGTAGTATGGGATGTCAGCAGTTTTGATTCTTTGCATTTTTGAGTACAACCCAGTTTTTCTGTCACTCTACTACAGCTGCTGTCACTAAGCATCTTTCTCATGTGTGCTTGTCAAAATTATGAGGTTGCTGCTAGATTCTAAGAACATAGGCTCTGGTTCTTGCAGGTCTATAATAATAATAGATAATGGCAGAGTATGGTGGTGGGACTGGGCCATATATTAGATCGTTCAATGTACATAAGAATAATACGAATAGGAATAGGAATAGGAATCTTTATTGTCATTGCCCCCTTGCAGGAACAATGAAATTTCATGGTTGCTATCTTCAACTCATTTAAAACATTCCACATAGGGCCTTTTTACACGACCCCTAAGATCCGCTGGCCACTTAAATTTGGACCAGAGATCTTAGGGGTTCGTCGCTCTTCCTCTGTCCCCACCCCCCTCGGCACTTCCTGGTTGCTGGCTGCCTGAGGGACGGAGAAAAAAGAAAGAAAAGAATGCCTTCTTACCTCCGTTTTGTTCCCGGCAGCATTCAGATCTCTTAAAGGGGCGGGGTGCAAAAAAAGAACAAACGGAAGCCAGGAGAGCCCCGCACTCACTATCCTTACTCCAGATCAAATATTTGTCACCTCCAAAAAGCAGGTACAAGAAAACTGCTGTTTGGTCTTGCTAAAGTGGGCGGGGTCGCACTTAATTGTCTGCAAAGTCTGGAGCTGGTGGGTAAACATTTTTAAGGTCCGGACCTTGCAGCCATTTGCGGCGGAGCTTAGGGGTCGTGTATAAACGCCCATAGATTTAAAAACAGGAAATGTTCATATTAATTGCTTTCTACTCTGCAACACTGAAGCCTCCTTCTAAAGTTAGTTACTGTATTTAGTTAGTTTGCTTGCTTGTTTCACTTTTATACCACAACTTAATAAAGGCCACTATGGGCAGTTTAGGACAGGAAACACATAGCAAACATGATTAAAATACAAAAAAAGCTAAAAAAAAAATAGAATTAATAACATAAAAATGAACTATACCATAAAATACATTAAAGTATAATTCACATGGATAGGTACCGTAATAAGGAGAGCAGAACTAATTAGAATTAGGCTTAAAATGGTTCAACGGCCTCCACAGATATAACATTTTGCCTGTCCTCCACACCTTTTGAGAGAAGGATTTTCTATTCACACAAAAATGCTATTTCACTCTCACATAAAAAAAAGACTTGCCATAACTCAGCTTCCCAATAACTTCACCTGGATGACTGTGAATCTTCACATATGCAGAGAGAGTACTTTAACTTCTATGGAAAAGTGTATCAGGAGCACACTACACTGGTACATTGTATAAAGTAATTATTTTGTTCCAAATTATGTTAAGCAAACTTTCCTTTATACAAATTCCCATAGGAATTTGTTTAAAACAGAGTAATCCCATTTTTATGTTGTACAGATTCTCCCCATAGGCGCTTATCTGAAGCAAATTTCCCTTATCTCCGGAATTTTTTATGTTGTACAGATTTTATGCTATACAAACCGTTTGTTATACTGTACAAGGGTCCACTTTATTTATTTATTTATTTATTTATTTATTTATTTATTTATAAAAATAAAATTTATTATACTGGTTAAAATCACTTTACTAGAAAACACCATTATTTAGTCAGCTGGCCTAGAGTGCCAAGCACACAGCAGGCATTCACTCTTTGGACAGCGATTGAGAGCTGTTGCCTCAGGAACATAGGTGCTCAGTCGTCTTGAGAAGTAATGGCTATCCTGTGACCTATTTCCTGGACTAGGCTCAAGGCTGATTCTCCCCAGACTCCAGATGTTTCAATGGCTACAGGGACAAAGTCAATTCCTGTTGCAATATCTTCGTATTTTTATCTTTTTAATTGTTTGGCTGTTGCTGCTGCGGATCCGGCTTCGATGCTGGTTATTTATTTATTTATTTATTTATTTATTTATTTATTTATTTATTTATTTATTTATTTATTTATTGCACCTAAAGCAGATTGCTGCAATTAGTTTAGTGTCTCCTTTACACACCTGAGTCTGTTTCACCTGTCATATCAGATTCCACACTGCATTGTACCCTTCGGCTTCTTTCAGCAAACACTGTGCACCACTGTGGCACTGGTTGTAGATGAAAGGGAAGGTTTTGTCACTTTTCAGGTTGCTTTTGCATCCTGCAAGAGCTTCGGCTATTGTTTGTTTGACACCGCTAGTGACAAGCAACAGCTTCTGCTTATTATCTGCAGGCAGAATTGTCAAAACCACAGTTAACTTTTCATGGACACTTTATTCTTGTAGTTGACTAGCATGTGATCTAGAACAAATTAATGTGAGAACCACTTCAACTTCACTACTAGTTGACTGCACATTACTGAAAGGGCCACAGCTTAGTGATAGGGTAGATGCATGCCTATGTTTCCAGGTTGAATTCCAAGTAGACATGGGCATTCTGGAAAGGGTCCAGTTCCAAAATGAAACACAATGTTCAGAACCAGGACCCACCCTCGAGAATGAAATCAACCATTGGCTTACCTTCATTGGGGTTGCATGGGGTGAAACTCCAACCAGGAAGCAGCCTCTGACGCATCATCTTTGCTTCTCCCTGGTGCCGGCCAGTCAAACAGGGAGGCGAGATGATGCATGTCTTTGCACAGCTCCTGATTGGGCATAATTCAGTAATCAGATTGCTGACTGGGGCAGGTTACAGAGACCACTTTATACCCCTATTAAAACAGCTCCACTGGCTGCCAATCAACTATCAAGCACATTTCAAAGTGCTGATCTTAACCTACAAAGCACAACATTGCCTGGGTCAAAGCTACCTCAAAGATTGAATCTCGTGGTTAGAGATGGGCACGACTTAGTGGTATTCCCGTTTCCGTTTCCGTTACTCGTTTCCGTTACTCTACGGAAACGGTAACGGGAATTACTCCGCCAGACTTCGAGCTCGAACCGACGAACGAACAATTTTGGTCTGATTTGTCGTGCTCGTTCCTTGCATCGCGCGATCGCGCGATGCCACGCGGCACAGAAAAAAAGTTTTTAAAAGTTAAAAAAACCTGGTTCCCGGCTGAAAAGCAGGCGGAAAAATGCCTGCCGTGCCTCAGGGCACCTACCAGAGGGGTTGTTTCTGGAGGTCCCCGGCCTCCCCCCCCATCCCCCGTCCTTGTGGGCTGCTCTGTGGGACTCGCCGCAGGCTCGCAGCCAGCCAGCAAAAAGCCCAGTCTCGCCGGCCGCCGGCCGCCGCAATTAAAGCACAAGCAAGCGGCACAGACGGCACAGGAAAAAACTTTTAAACTCTCCCCCCACCCATTCCCGGGACAAAAAAGCAGGCGGAAAAATGCCTGCTTGACTAAGGGCGCAGGGCACCTACCGGAGGGGTGGTTTCTGGAGGGGGGGTCCCGCCTCCCCCCCATCCTGGGCAGCCGGACTCGCGAGTCGCCATCGCCATGCCATGCGGTGCGGGCGGGGGATCCAAAATGGGGCGGCGAACACAATATTGTTTTTGAAATCGTGGTCCAAAAACACACAAGCACAACAGAAACACGTGCAAATTTATAAACTGCCAGATTTTTCACAGTAGCAGTGGGTTTTTTCTTGCAACAAAATGTCTCTCCTCTCCTCCTCTGTCCTCCATTGATTTTATTTTATTTTATTTTATTTACACCTGCGCAATGATGGGCTGGCCGAGTGGCCAGCCATGTGGGAGTGGACGACCATGCAAATTTTTGGAGCCATCCCACCAATCGCATGGCCACTTGGCCATGGAGACTTCTGGGATGTGCCAAAAAGCCCCCTAAAACCTGCCCTAGGCCCCCTAACCCTAACCCTAACCCTTGACTCCGTACCCATACGTCACAGACTGTCTTCTTAGTGGGTCAGAGAGGCACCCAGAGGTGCAACCCACTAGCCCACCGTAACCTTACCCGTCACTCGCCTAACCCTAGCTCTTGCACTAACCCACCTTAAAGCCAGATCTACTTGCTTGCATTGCACTACACGCAGCAAGTACAATTCCCTTCTGTGTGAGACATGGTGGTGCGAGAGCCTTAGTTAGGCATCTCACTATGGCTCTGGGTTCAGTGCCATCCACTAGTCTTCACAGTCACTGTCTGCACATTCTGTTATGCAATATCCATATGGCTATTGCATAGCATTTTGCAGCAGCAGCAGGTGAGGAGGGGAGACCCCCATGTTGAGGGGTCTCTTGGAGCCTGCTTCCCCTTCCTAGTGGGTGAGGATAGGAGGCACCCATGGGTGCCTCCAGGAGCCCACTTTCCCTTATAGTGGGCCAGAGGAGGCACCCACCCCACAGAGGTGCCTCCAGGAGCCCGCCCCCCCCAAAAAACCAGTACTAACGACAACGAAAAAACAAAAAAACGAACCGACTAATTTTTGCGAATTTTCACGAAAAACGGAAACGAGCCGAAACGGGACCGGCCCGACTAACGACAACTCGAAATTTTTTTTTCAAGTTGTGCCCATCTCTACTCGTGGTATGAACCAGCTTGGGTGCTAAGCTCATCAGGAGAGGCCTTTCTCTCCATCCTACCCCCTTCACATGTGCATGTCATAAGAACACATGAAAGGGCCTTCTCTGTTGCTGCTCCCAAAATTTGGAGCTCCCTCCCGCTGGATGCCAGGACTGCCCCAACTCTGATGTCTTTCCGGAAGACAGCAAAGACCTTCCTCCTCAGGCAACCTTTCCCTGAATGATGGACTACCTACTGTGTCTTTTTACCATACATGGCTACACAGACTTTGTGTTTATAACTTTGGGTCCTTTTCTAAGGAGAAAGGCGGAGTAAAAATACTCTAAAATAAATGACATGAATAAATATCTCTCCTTGTGTGATTGCATTGACACTATGCTATCAATTGTTAGTTTTAATGTTGCTTTCTAATGCTTTCAAATACCCGTCGATTCCATGTTTCTCAAACTGAATGTGTCTTAATTGTAATGGACTGTATATTGTCTCTCCTTACTGTAAGCTGCCTTGGATCCTTTTCCAATGAGAAAGGTGGGGTAATATTGTTATTGGACTGTTGAATTGGGAAGATCCAAATTCTTGTCCTCACCAAGTCATGAAAGTTCTTGGGTGGCCTTGGGACAGCAACTCACATTCAGTCCAGTTCTTCTTGCAAGGCCATTGCAGTTAAATAAGTACCTGTACAACAATATTGTGTTTAAGTCCTTAGACAAAAGAGACAACCAACCAGACCACTTGGAGATCCTATTCAGTCCTGCCATTGGTAGATAATTGGTCATTTTTCATTTCTTCCTTAGGCCACTTCTTCCATCTTAAATAGTTCTTTGTTCTGTTTCATCTGCAGTGGGTGGCCAGCCGTGAGGTTATCTTCATGATGGCCACCAGCATACTTGCACACAGGGAAACAGCAACCATGTCAACTTCTGTAAGTAATGTTTTTCTTCATTCAGAGTATCAGGCTTAATAAATTCACAGTTTCTTTCCCAATACTGTATTGTGTCATGATTTTATTTGCAAAAACTAGCAGTGGGTAGAATTTATAATATGGAGAAAAAGATGTGAGTAACCCATTAGACACAGCCAACTGCTGAAGAATTATCTTTGCATTATTGTTATGGTTGTTGTTCCGTGCTGTCAAATCGATTCTGACTTATGGCCACCAATTAATAAATAATTGACATTGAGTTGAATATCATAAATATTAATAATAATTTTAATTACATGTCATCAAGTCAGTTCTGATGTACAGAAAATCCCTTGTAGGATTTTCTAGGCACAGATTACTCATAGTGGTTTATCATTTCCTGTTGTTGTTGTTGTTGTTGTTGTTGTTGTTGTTGTTGTTGCTGCTGCTGCTGTTGCTGCTGCTGCTGCTGTTATTGTTGTTGATCATGATGATATATCTTCAAGTAACTTATGACTTCCCATGATCCTTTTAGAATTCTTTTAAAACCCTATCATTTAGGCAGATGTTTTAAAATACATCTGTTATGGGAGTGGTTTTCCAGCTCCATTCAGCTTCATAAGCTGAAATGGGATTTTGAACAGAGGGCTCTTGAAATTTAGGGCCTCTTCCCAGCACTGGAATAAACCAGCAGAAGGATTGGGTTAAAAATCCTGTGGACTTCTGTCCGAATACCAAACTTTTGTGGCTGTGTGTACATCCTCACCTTGCTGCCACTGCCTCCATTACTACTGTTGTAGGCTCCCCTCTGCTGCCACCTCAGGCTCCCTGTTGCTACTGCCACTGCCATCTCCATCCACAGTGGTGGCCAATCTTCAACACTCCAGATGTTTTGGACCGCAACTTCCCAGAATTCCAAGACTGTATTGCCAATGACAAAGGACTATGGGAGTTGTAGCCCAAAACATCTGGAGTGCCGAAGATTCGTCACCACTTTTCTATCAGGTGGGTCCACTGAGAAATGTGGAAAGGGAGGAGGGGGAGGAGGGGAAAGGGGACGGGTCAAGGTGTGAAGGTGGGAGGGCAAAGGGACCTTGCCTGAGAAGTGGGCAGATGAGAGAGCAAGGGAGGATGCCCATCAGGTGGGCAGGTGGGTAGGCGGGGAGAACCAGTGAATGAGCGAGCAACCGGGCAGAGCAAGGGGGTGAGGGGGGCAGGTGAACAAGGGGAGCAAACAAGCAGACTATGGGGTAAGTAGGCACTTATTCGTCATGCCCTGTGCTTTTTTTAAAAAAAATCATCCTATTTGGTAGTAATATTTTTTAAGTGGATGGGCCATTCACATATGCAGAATTAATTCCAATGAATCAATTCCACATCTGCCACCAAATAAACTGACCTCTGGTAGGGAAGCAAAAATACTTGCTCTCCTGGCACAGTGCTCCATGTTTGGATAAGTATGCAAAAATTTAAACCATTATTTAAAAAGGAGAACCCAGTAAAACGGTGTGGGTGGATATGGGTGTTTCAGTGGGATCAAACCCTTAGTCCAGGGGTGTGCAATTCAGCCACATTTGGTCCCTGGGCCGGACTTTGGACAAGCCTCTAGGACATGCAAGGAGGTGGGGAGGACACTACAGCGATGAAGCCAGGGTGCGTAGGCTGGGCAGGTGGCTGGGGGGACGGGGGGAGGCAGGGAGGGCAGGCAAACCGTAAACTGTAAGCGAGTAGGGGGGGGGCTGGTGGGGATGTAGGACAGGCTGAACCGGCAGAGAGAATAGGCTGCAGGTCACTTAAAATTTGAAAACGGGCCACATTTGGCCCCTGGGCTCAACTTTGGACATGCCTGCCTTAGTCAGTTCTTACTTCGACTACACCTTACTCTCTCTAGCAGCTCACTGGCTCTCAAAAATCAAGCATACTTGCTTATAGCTTTTTATAAACAATGGCCCAGAAATGTCCTGTGTAAACAAAACAATCTTTGTTGCCATTAATGACCTTTTAAAAGTTATGCTCGGTTTTCAAATGCATTTGCTCTTGATTTGGCAATGCAGAAGATATGAAAGTTGATGTTCATACATTTATTCAGAAAGCTTTGGGGTATGCTTGACTCTGCCACTTTTAGGAGATCAGTTTGTAGACCTAGCTAGTTGGTTGGTTTGTTCCTATCCATTAAAAAGGGCCCTGCAGCTATCCGCAGAACAAGAGTGGTATTGTATTATTAGTGCTCTGGAAGGTATGGGCAAGAATCTCCTGGTTTAAAATAATAATAATAGGAGTTTCACCATATAACAAAAACTTTCACAAACTATCCCAGGTACATTGACTATCTTAGCTATGCTTGTTCTCTGCCTCAACTCCAAAATATTTTAATGCTGTTATCTCTTTACATGCCAACCATATGCCTCTGACATTCTGTTTTTCTTGAGGCCTTATTAGACATGGGCACGACTCGGCGAAATTGTCGTTTCTGTTTTCGGTTATCGTTTCCGTTACGTAACGGAAACGGTAACGATAATTAAGCCGTCAGAACTCGAAGTCAAACCGAAAAAAGAAAAATTTGGTCATTTTTTTTGTTTTCGTTTGTGGCATCGCGGCGATCGCGCAATGCAAAGCACAGAAAAAGTTTTCTAAAGTTTTTTTTAAAAACCCCGACTCCTGGCCAAAAAAGCAGGCGAAAATATGCCTGCCTGAGACTTTGCCACCTACCAGAGGGGTGGTTTCTGGGGGGTCCCTGGCCTTTCCCCCTTCTTCTCCTGTCCTGGGCTGCTTGCACCAGGCTGGGGGGGTTATCCTCGTCGTCTCGCCATGCCATGCGGTGGGGGGGGATCCAAAATGGTGACCGCAATTTTTCTTTTGAAATCGTGGTCAAAAATCACACCAAATCACCACAGAAACATGTGAAATTTATTTATTTTAAATGCCTGGATTTTAATAGTAGCAGCAGTAGGTTTTTTTATAGCAATAAAACGTCGTATTGATTTTATTTTATTTTATTTTATTTTTTTATTTTTTTAGACCTGCCCATTTGGACTGGGCATGGGATGGGACCATGCAATTTTTTGAAACATTCCACCAATGGCATCGCCAGGTTTTTGACTGACACTTCTAGATGTCTCTGAGGGCATAAAAAGCCGAGGCACCTTCCAGAAATCGCAGTCGGGTGTATGGATGTGGTTGAGGGAGGAGGGCTGGCAGCTGCTGCTGGTGTGATCCGATCGAGATTGAGGAGGGAGGCTGGAGGCTTTAGGATTTAAATTAGGCAGGCAGGGAGGGAATTGAATTTAGAAAATAATTTCTTTGATTCCCTGCAGCTTTGTCTGCTGAAGGGAATAGCAGTGTATTCTTTATTTCTTCTCTGGCAGTTTGTGAGGATTTTTTTTCTGATATTGGATAAAGGGGGAGGTTCGACTGGGAGTGGGAGGTGTGGATTTATTTTAAAAATATATTATATACTACCATTTATTTTCTATTTTCCCAACTTCAATTTGCTTGCACACACACACATTTGGGGTGCAAGCCAAGAACAGAACCTCTATCCTAAGTGATATCCTAACTGCCCACTCGCCCGTCTGCCCGCGCCGCCACCCGCCTGCGGCCTGCGACGCCGCCTGCCCACTCGCCTGCCCGTGGCCGCCGCCCGCCCATGGCCCCCCGCCACCGCCGCCCGCCCGCACCTCCCCCCCGCCACCCGCACCTCCCGCCCTGCCCACCGCCTAGGGTGCAAAAAAACCTAGCGCCGGCCCTGATTGCGGGACGCTCCTATGCTCTGGGAAGTCAAATTGTGCTAAATCGTGGTGGAAATGACAAACGACAAATGACAAACGAAATGACAAATTTTTGAAAATTTTTGCGACAAACTGAAATGACCCGAAACGGACCCTTTCCAACAAACGAAAACTCGAAACGTCATTTTTTCTGGTCGTGCCCATGTCTAGTCCTTATATATATATCAGAGCCATAAGAAGTTGTTTTAGGTTACTTTTCTTGATCACAGAGGGGTTAAATTGCTTTTGAGTAGCTTGGTACTTTATTTTCTAAAGAAACGTGCTTTCAGATGTTGCCTGCCAAATATCATCATACTGTGTTCAAGAATGCTCCTCCATCCTCACACACTCCAATAACAGGTGTTATTTTCTTAGGTTCATGTTCAGAAGGGGGAAAATATATATGCGTTGACTTGAGTAAAATAGCAATTGTTGTTGGAAGTGTAACTCTTGTTTTCTACACACATTTGTGTATTTTATACCGAATGAGGAGAATCAAGGCTGCTCATATTTTTAGAAACCAGAAGAAATGATATATTAAAAGCCCCCAGGAGGTTCTCTTAATCCTCTCCCTTTCATCCTTCCATCTACAATTGCTGCTAAAACCCAAAGCAAAAACACAAACTTTTCTGCCTATACAGTAGAACCTTGACTTACATCATTAATCCGTTCTGGAGGTCTAGACATGTCAAACATGCCTTAAGTCAAATGAACTTTTCCCATAGAAGGTAATGGGTAAGTGGATTAATCCGTTCCAGATGATGAAAAGACCCCCAAAAACAGCAATTTAACACAAATTTGACTGGGATAGGATATTTCTTCTGGGGATGTAAATGAAATGTCTCTTCAAAGAGAGGAGGAGGCAGTGGAATTATAGTCCACAAGTTATACACCTCCACTTTTTAATGTTCATAGCAACAATGTCTAACATTTAAGTTTTACTGATTTTTAACCTGACGTTCCAAGTTCTGAACAACCATGCTTTCCATTAGAGTCCCATAACTGTACAGCTCCCCAACTAAAATGCTTCCATTGTGGACCAGAATTCTGCAGCCAGATTTTTTACAAGACTGAACCGACTGTCTAACCAGCGAGGCCAGCCCAGAGCTCCCGGCCCTTCTTCTCCTCTGGCAGCAGCGGCAGCTTTGGCGAGGCCAAGGACCAGCTCCAGGTGCTCAGAGCTGGCCTCGCCGAAGCTGCCACTGCCAGAGGAGAGGAAGAAGGCAGGAGCAGTTTGGAGGCGGCAGCTGCGATGCTGGGTCATGGCTGCTGCCCGACTCCAGGGCCTTGCACTGGGCCTCCGAGCTGTAAGTCAGAGCCCGCTATGCAAGTCAAACAGGCCCCTTCTTGCTGCAAGTCAAATATGCTGTAAGTCAAGCAGCATGTAAGTCAAGGTTCCACTGTATACCACCCCATAGTGCTTAAAGCACTCTCTGGATGGTTTACAGTTTATGCCCTCCCCCCGAAGTGAGCTTGGTACCCCTTTTACCAAACTCAGAAGGATAGATGCCTGAGTCAACAATGAGCTACTACCTGGGATTGAACCCCAGGCCGTGGACATAGTGAGAGCTTCAGTACAGAAGGCTTTTAATAACCAGCACCCAGTTATGATGATTAAAAGCCTGCATGAAGAGGAGGGTCTTCAACTCTCAGCAGAAGAATAAAAGGGAGAGAGAGCTAACCTGGACCGTGGTCATACCTGCGTTTTCTGCATAGTTTCCCGTTGGCGAACTATGCAATAGAAGATTGCATGCTAACCAGGAAGAGAAGCAAATTCTGCTCCCAGCCGACCACGCCCCTCAAACAGCCGTTTCAGCAAAGTTTCCTAAACCACTGCCAGGGGATGGATTTAGAAACTTTGCTCGAAAATGCTTACTTGTTTGCTTCTGTTGCAACGACAGGACACTGAAAATATGCAGTAAATTCAGTTTCTCTCCTTTCTATCCAGCTTAAAAGACGGAGCCTTGGAAACTGGAGCCGGAAAGTAGGACAAAATGCGTAGTACACAGGTTAGGACAGAACCACAATAGGAAGGTATGACGCAGAGCAGAGGATATCAACTGCTCATTAAAAACCACATGACCGCTCCCCCCCCCCCCAAAAAAAATACACAGGAAATTTAAATACGAAGGAAACCCAGGTATGACCGCAGTCCTAGTCTCCCAAAAAAGAACTTTCCATAACCTGTGGGGTGGGGTGGGAGGGCAGCCACAAAGAAGGCCTTCTCTTGTGTGTCCATAAAATATGCCTGTTATGGCAATGGGACCTCTAAAGGTCTCAACATCTAGGAGGGCTTAGCCTGGACTCAAAAATATGTAAAAGCAAAGCAAAGTGTGCTGCTTATATAAAGCAAAGCAGTGCATATATCCTGCCCCACAGCACTTAAAGCACTCTCTGGGAAGTTTACAATTTAATTATGAAGGCTACAGATTGCCCACCCACCCCCAGCAAGTTGGGTACTAATTCTACCAACCTAAGAAGGATAGAA
This sequence comes from Phrynocephalus guinanensis, assembly GCA_037367245.1. Classification (NCBI taxonomy): domain Eukaryota; kingdom Metazoa; phylum Chordata; class Lepidosauria; order Squamata; family Agamidae; genus Phrynocephalus; species Phrynocephalus guinanensis. Next base: position 113,046,313 of record CM074737.1, on the reverse strand, counting down.
GGCTGAGTCCACCATGAGCAGATTGAATCCAGGGTAATAGCAAGCACTTTCTATTATGCATAGACATGGGGAAAGATATTTTTTCCTATATTGTCTGATGGTTAAGGTGATTCTGCAACTTTGCAGCCTCCATCTTGGGATATTTAATTTAGACACTTATGCTATAACATCTGGTCACAATAGTTTTTTGACTTCTTTGTTTTGCCCTCACCCTTTCAAGCTCTGCAGGCAAGCAGCAAAGAGTGCCCAGCTGGATTTGAAAACTTTGCTTTGACAAATATTTCATGATGAAATTGGAGCAGGAGGTTTCTGGTGTCTATTAATTTGGTTCAGTGCCAGCCCTCAAACTTACATTTTATTTTCCACACATTTTCATTCTCCATTTGATTTTACTACCCTCTTTGGATCGCATCTGTGCTTCTTGTTCTGAAAGACTCATTCATCATTGTGGCAATGGTGAGATCTGTAAACTCTATAAAGTAGAATAGGGGACAAATATGGTTTTCCAAATGTTGTTGGACTGTGACACCCAGTAGTCATAGCCAGGGTTCAGAATTGGATTTTGGGGGGGGGCGGGGGCAGACGTTTCAATGCTCTGAATCCCCCAAGCATTGGCAATAGAGATGGGCATGACTCAAAAAAAATGGTGTTTCGTTTGTCGTTTGTCGTTTAGGGGGTCCGTTTCGGTTCGTTTTCATTTTTCATGAATTTTTTTGCAAAAAAATCGTTTTTTCAAAATCGTTTTCGTTTCGTTACATAATGAAACGAAAAACCGAAAACGAAAACAAAAAATTGCTGTTTCGTTAGCATTCATTACAGTTCAATGTATTTGCCGCAACGAAAATGAAATGCACGACAAAATTTCTGTTGTTTCGGTTCAGTTCGTTTCATTTTGGAGACAAAATTCATTTTTCGTTTCATTACGTAACGAAATGAAAAAACGAAAACAAAAACAAAAAATGCTCGTTTCGTGCCCATCTCTAATCGGCAACCAAGGGGGTTGATTTATTATATGAGTAGGGATTATGAGTTTGTATGTCTGCCCGTTTTTTCGCCATCTTGCTTTAGTATTTTTACTCCAAAACTTTTTTTAGGTTTTCTTTTTAATGTTGGGTTCCGCTGTTTGCTGTTCTTTCTTTTTTATGTTTACTTTGTGGAACCGATTATTATTTCTTCTGAATTGTGGTCTATTACACTTGTTAACCGCCCTGAGATTCCCATTTGGGAAAAATCTGGCAGTATACAAATAAATAAATAAATAAATAAATAAATAAATAAATAAATAAATAAATAAATAATCCCACCTAATTATGAAATCTGCTAAATGGGTATGGCCCAGTCACTCTCTCACAGCTCGACCTACCTCACTGGGTTGTTATAACTGTGAGGAACAAGTGGGAAAATGGCGAGCTATATATGCGGTCCCTAGAAGAGAAGCAGAATATAAATGAATAAACACAATTGTTAGACATTGCCGTTCAGCCTATGGACATAACTCTGTTCTCTACACAGGTCCAGAGGAATGTTTGTATAATAAGGCATGAAATGGTGATGGGGTAAACTTCAGGTTATAACTCATCATTAGAATTCTCAGACCTAGCCATTAGCATTGAACACAGCAGAGATGGAACTAGGGCTGGGCAGCTGGGGCCTTGGCATAAAATTGGCTGGTGATGGGTATGAATGGGTTCCCTGGCATTTCCTGTTGAATGGCTAATATAGAGTTTCTAACCACTCCCCCCCCCCCCGTGAGAAAAAAACCTAAAACAGATTTCTGCACCCAGGGCAGATATACCCTTCTGTGCCCTCCCCCCCCCATATGCATGCCCTTTTCCTGTGTACTTAAAAAACATAAGAACATAAGAACAGCCTTGCCAAAACAGGCCACAGCCCATCCAATGCAGCATTCTGTCTCACACAGTGGCTCACCATTTGCTTATGGGTATTCCCAAGCAGATGTCTTCACCTGCTTACGATTGCCTGCAAATGCCATCGAGAGATATCCTGCCTATCTCTCCTGCCCAGAGGTTGTCCTTAGGCATCCATAATGATAGCCACTGATAGCCTCATTCTCCATGAACTTATCCAATCGTTTCTTGAAACTGTCAAGGCTGACAGCTGTCACCACTTCTTCTGGCAGGGTAACCTCATGGGTTTCCTGAGTCAGGACCTGGACGGAAGTAGGTCCTTGGGCATGTTTGGGGCAGGGAGGGGAGGAGATGAGATGGCTTGAGATAGTGGGGGTCAGGATCATGCTGGTGGTGGGAAAAAGACCCCTCATGGCCCCATCTAAGCAAGGGGAGCCATGCCCACTGATCAGTGAGGCCAAAATGCTTGGGAACCACGGATATAACGCTATCCCAAGCTACTCTAGCAGGATTCTGTGTTTATTCCAAGTGTTAGATGAACTTGCTCTCAGTGTTCTGAGTTGCCATTTCCATGCCGGGAGTCATTATGAACTTTACACTTAATCCTGATGGGTAAGGCGAGTGTAATTGTGCCTAACCTCCTACAAAGTGTTTTCAGAACAGGGAGGCTGCTGCTGTTTGGTGCTGAGAAGAAACTGGGGCTTTTCACTAGGCAGATAAAAACCCTGCCAAAGTTTGCTAGAATATTCATGGCTTTAATTAGAGAAACCTTTATGACCCACCACCTTCATTGCAGTGCCACTATGAAGAGAGCGATAACAGTGGTGCAGAACGCGAAACCCTACACGGCCCGCCTATGATTGTGATTATTATTTTTTGCTATAAAATTTAATAGGTGATAGGAGTGTGTTTAGACTTAGAAGGCCCTCCATGGACAGGATAAAAATGTACCCGCATCTGGTTGTTTACAGCACACGGTAGTACATGTGAGGGCAAAAGAGGGACTCATAAAGGAAAGCCAAGAAATACTAATAAAGGCAGCTTAGATGTTGCTAGTATCATGAGTATTGCCTCTGTTTCAGGCAGTCACAATCACATTTTTCATAGTTTTAATTAAGGCATGCTTTCTGCTGCTCCAGATTAATTAATTCTCCCTCTCCCCTCTCTCCCCACCACCTCAGGAACATGTGGTTCAACCCCCATCACTTTAGTACACTTTTACTCCTGTGGAAAGTAAGTAGGTGTTTTTGATCGATTCTTACTCCCACACAGCACTTACTTTGACAGGTGTAAACATAGTTGGAGGATTTTTAATTTTTTAAATATATTTTTTGGCATAAAATCTCTCCCCTTCCCCTCCCCCACATGCAGAAACCCAAAATTTTTTGGAAGAAATGATAAGGCAAGATGAATACAAATCCAGTCATTTGACATCTAACTTTACAGACAGTGATATAAATCTCTGCAAAGGCCTTCAAAATCAGCTTATAGATCCAGTGAAGGAATTCAGGGCTTTATGGTGAATACGAGAAGCAAAACTACTGGGAAAGGTGGAAGAGGAGCTTGCATCTCCCTTAGCAACACTACTGCCTTCTCAGGGATCTTAGGGCCTTTTCACATGACCCCTAAGATCCGCTGGTCCCTTAAATTCGGACCAGAGATTTTGGGGGTTCGTTTCTGTTCCTGCGTCCCCACCCCTCAGCACTTCCTGCTCCTGTCGGCGTGAGGGGGGGGGAGGGAAAAAAAGGACAAAAGAAGCCTTTACTAACCTGCCGGTGCCAGTCGAACTTGCCATGAGCCCCGTTACTTCCTGGTTCCTTCTCAAGGGGCTCTTAAAGGGGCGGGAGGCAAAAAAACAACAGACAAGCGAGGAGAGCCCGGCACTCTTATCCGCATCAAATATTTTTCACCTCCAGAGAGAAGGTACAATAAAAGTGCACTGGGTCGTGCTAAAGTGGGGGGTTCGCACTTAATTGTCTGCAAACTCCGGAGCTGGTGGGGAAACATTTCTAAGCTCTGGAGCTGGGAGCCATTTGCAGCGCAGCTTAGGGGTCGTGTATAAACGCCCTTAGTTCACAGAGAAAGCTGTAACATTGGCTACTAAGTATAGGGCAGAACAGAATGTTCTCACAGACTAAAAGGAAGACATGCAAAAAATATTGTAGTATTGGCTGCAAAATAGGGTTCCCAGAAAAGACTGATTTCGAGCTTGTTTTTGGAGACTACGCTGGATGACCCTTGTGGCAGGTTATTTTTTTTAATGCAGTGCCTACCAGAGAAATGGGAAATATAGAGAAATGGACAACCTAAAGACTTGGGGATTAGAGCACATTCTCAGTAAGAACAACTGTGAAAATGTCATGCAATATATTCTAGACCACGCATGGCGAACCTTTTAGAGACCGAGTGTCCAAACTGCAATTCAGAACCCAGTAATTATTTGCAAAGTGCCAATATATCAATTTAACCTGAATACAGGTGGCTGTGAAGGGGCGATGTCGGGTGCCCACAGAAAGGGCTCCGAGTGCCACCTTTGGCACCCGTGCCATAGGTTCGCCAACACTGTTCTAGACCAACCAGTTTTATTGGGTATTTGCCTTCATGGACTGCAGCCCCCTTGATCAGATCCATTTGAAGTAGTGGGCTGCAGCAATTTATGGAAGTTCAGCTCTTTTTAAATGGATGAAATATGGGATACAGTATTTGCTTCTGTATCCACAGTTTGAAACACCAGAAAATGTTCCAGTATTAATCTACAATACCGTGGTGGCATTGCCAGCAGAAAAAGAGCAAAGGGCAGCCTGAATGTTGACAACACCAGTGGCAGTAGTTAAGAGGGTCTACAGAATACCCTCCTGTGCTCACTACCATTCAAAGAGTGACACTAACCAAGGGGAAATCTGAGAAACTGACTACTTTTTTCATTAGTTAACCATTTGTCACTCAAACACAAAGCAATTGTCAGAGCTGTTTTTCAGAGGGTGAGAATGTGAAGAAATGGTTTGAATATTCCTTACAGAATTGTATGTTGATTCCCCAAACATACATGGCAGGATATCAATTTCTGGAGGACTGTCACTCCATTACTTTCTTTAAAGCAAGTCTTTTTTTAACTCTTCAAAGAGTTAACTATTTCTGTAACCTTTAATTGTCCTCCAAACATCTCATTTCCCAGCCCACAAATGTGCAATATATCTACTTTAGAGTGCTGTTGCAGGTAAGCCTGTTCTACACATGCTCAGTTTATTACACAGTCACTGTTTTACCTTTGGCAAGACATTTTTGAGGATTAATATCTTAGCCCCTGCAGCCCAGATTCCTTCTTAATAAGTTTAAAAAGTGGGTGTGGACAGCCATTTTCTTTCAAGATAGGCAGGATTGATATTTTCAATTCATTTGATCCATTTTAAATTTGTGGACTTTTAAGGTTGATTTTTTTTTTGCATGAAGGGGGTAAAACAGTTTTACTTCCAAAAATCATAACATGGAAACCCTTAGTTCAAACTTCACCCAACATTTTTACCTATGTGCAAAATTTGGTGCTGATCCAAAATCCAGTTCCCAAGTTATAATATTTTGTTTGGGCTGCCCAAACGAAATAGCCTTGCAGAACATTGGTTTGCTCTGCTGCACGGTCACATGACTGCACTCTCTTGCAGTGATAATTAAAACTTTCCCAGTCTTCCACAAGGGGATGCTGTTATCTTCATGCTTAAGGCCATACCTACTACTAAACAGAGTGGGACAGTTGCCTCTGTAGCAAGTGCTGGGAGGTGTCATCTGCAGGTCACTTGCAGCTCTACCTTGATTGGACTCACACCAATCTCTTATGGCGATTGCTAATGTCTGTTGGTGCCCCTTGTGATTCATTGGTTTTCTGTTAGTACAGTAGGACCCCCATATCCACGGATCCATTATCCACTGATTCAGTTATCCACGGTTGGCAGAGGGAAAAATAAATAAATAATTCAGCAGATGCAAAGCAAGCTACTGTCACAAACAGCAGCTTTAAAGCAAGCTCCTGTTGTAAAACAGCAGCCACAAAGCAAGCTACTGTCACAAAACATCAGTTTTGGGGGTGTTGTTGGTGTTCTGTCTTATCCACGGTTTTCATTATGCATGGGAAAGCCTGGAACCAATCCCCAGCGGATACTGGGGTCCTACTGTATTTCTTTGTGCCTCTTGCTGGATTATTTTCCATTTTTTTCTTCCTCTTTTGGTATATTTCCTTTTGATTTGTATTGGTGTGTTTTTAATTTTTGTTCACTTTGTTTGTACACCACCCAGAGTTCCCTTGGGAAAATCAGTGTGATTTATAAATCTAAAAACAAATAAATAAATAAATAAAAATAAACTTTGGGGAAATGTCAGTGGTTTTACTCCATTTATTTTATTCCGTTTTCACAGAATAATGTCTGCGTTTTGTAGTCAGAGACTTCCTCATTCTGTCCATTTAGGCCACATCTCAAATATAGGCCATCAGTGTCCCATCTCATAGTTCAAAGTAGAAAACTCTTTTGTGCAGGAAAAGGAAGTCACAGAGACATTCTGTCATTCACCACCACTCACCACACTGCCGCACTCATTCATAATTCATGTTTGTCCTGGCTTACTGTGAGGTCTTTTTCCTTTTTTTCCAGATGAAGGCAAATAGACACAAAGGCAATTTTGGTTCATTGTTCACTCAGCCTTTCCTTCCTCTGTTCCCTCTTGGCTTTCCTCATTCACGACAGCACTTCCTCAGGAAAATAAGCTATTGTTCCAGGATAGCACGCCCCCCCTTAAACCACTCCACCACCAGCTTATTCTGTGGCTATGGAATGTAGATTTATTTTATGCCGAATAAAACTGTTCTTCCTCCCATCAATTTCTTTGGTTTCAGCCATCAATTTTATTACTGATCTATATAATTAGAGCATTAACACACATTTTTATGGTCATAGTTGTAACATACAAAGGTTAAAAGAGCTGGGCATACTTAGCCTGGAGAACAGACTATTAAGAGTAATACTGTAGTCATCTTTAAACTTCAGGGGGTTGTCACTCTCATCAGTGACTCTAAACCCATAGCACACACCGCACTAGTGGGATGCAGGATACTCAGCGGGATCCGAGGTTTTGACAATTACTAAGAACTTTTCCTCCCTCATTTTCTCTATAATTTCCTCACTTTTTCTTCTATAGTTTGTTTTGCCTCAGACTCTGCAGCTCCCAGAGTTTAAACTTTCCTTCACCCCACTTATCCTTAGACTTGACTGGCTCCCATCATACATTATTTATGCTCTGATGTTTCTAGTTTAAATTTCATTCTTTGATATTCTTCCTTAGAAATGTGTGCTATCTTACTCCTACTTCTCTTCTGTTTTCTTCTGAGCTTGTCTCTCCCACCTTATCCAATCTTCCTCTTCTTGACTTTTGTATCAATGATTTCTTGACAGTGTTAAGAACATAAGAACATAAGAGCCATGGTGGATCAGGCCAGCCCATCTAGTCTAGCTTCCTGTAATCGGTGGTCCCCAACCCCCGGTCCGCGGACCGGTGCCGGTCCGTGGACCGGTCAGCACCGGGCCGCCTGGGGAGGCCGGGGAGGCTCCTCCCCTTTTCCTCCGCCGCCCTCCTCCTCCTCCTCTTCTCTCCCGTGGGCGGCCGGTGGAGGAGGAAGGCTGGAGGAGTGCAGGAGGAGCCGCTGCCTTTGCCTTTGCCTTTGCCTTTGCAGCGAGGGCAATTGCGGAGGGGTGGTGGCAGCGGCGGCGGCGGGGGGACGGGGGCGATTGCGGCGGCGGGGGGGATTGTGGGGGGGTGGCTGCTGCTGTTCCTCCGGCGGCGGCGGCGGGAGGAGGAGGAGGAGGAGGAGGAGGAACCAGAGCAGGAGCAGGAGGAGGAGGTGGCGGCTCATCGGTGCCGCGAGGGCACTTCCCGGCGCGGCCGGGTGGGTGGGTGCCGCGCGCGGGGCGCCGGGGCCAGGAGCCGTGCGTGGGTCTTGCTGCTGGCGCCCCGCTTGCTTTCCCCAGCGGAGGAGGAGGCTCACGGCGGCGGCGGCAGCAGGAGCAAGCGGGGCGCCAGCAGCGAGACCCGCGCGCGGCTCCCGGCGCCGGAGGAGGAGGCGGGGGCCTACCTGCCCACGAGCCCCGGGTTCCCCCCCCACCCCCCCCGTGTGTGGGGGGGGAGTGGCACGCCCGCCGCCCCAGGCCAGTGCCGCCGCCGCTCTCGTGCCTCCCCCTCCTCCTTCCCTCCCATCCTTTGCTTTCACCCCCCCCCCCTTTTGCCTCCCCGCCGGACCCCCCTTTCGCATTCTCCCCCCCCTCCCCACCCCCAGCTTCGGGCCACAGAAAAATTATCAAAAATTTCCCGGTCCGCGGGGACAAAAAGGTTGGGGAGCACTGCTGTATATCACAGTGGCCCCACCAAATGTGTCCAGGAGCGCACGAGACTAGATATCTGTCTCTTGATACCACTCCCCTGCATCTGGTCCTTGAAGTACCCCAGTTTTAAGACCGGATATTACACATCTCCACCATGGTTTGTAACCTGCGATGGACTTCTCATCCAGAAATCTGTCTAATCCCCTTTTGAAGGCATCCAGGCTACATGCCATCACCACATCTTGTGGCAGGGAGTTCCACAGACTAACAACACGCTGGGTAAACACTTTTGTCTGTTCTCACTCTCCTGGTTCTTTTTAACATCTTTGTTGCCTATTTCTTCATGAATCTATTTTGTCGAACATTGTATTTATTTTGATTTGGATTCCTTATTACATGGATTCTTCCATTTCAGCAGATATTCCTCTTCCGGCAGAAGTCCTAATTTCCCTTTGTGTCGCTGAATTTGCTTGTCTTCTTTCTTTAGCGGAACCAGGGGTTGGCAATGATGGCTCTCCAGATTTGGTGCCACAACTTCCAAGAACCCTAGCCGGAATAACCAAGGGTGAGGGATCTTGGGAGCTGCATTCTTTCAACATCTAGAAAGGGAAAATAAAACACTGTTCTTGTAATCTCTTGTAATCCCAGACTGGCTATTTTTGGGGTACAGAGTGGATCAGGTTACAAAGGATCTGTCAAGGTTAGGGGGCAGAAGCAATGTGCCTTTTGGTGTGCTCCTGTCACCCTTAATGACAAATGGTCCCTTGTATCAATAAAGTACTTCCACTGATCATCAGGGGAAGTAATTCCCTCCCCTTTGTATTGGCCTCTTCTTTTACATGTTTTCCTCTCTCTGCTGGGGCAGTCCCCCCATGTTCTCTCTCCCTCTGCCTCTGAATCTGAATATGGCAGCTAGCAGCTAAGCAGGCTAAATGAATTTGCCAAAAAGAATGCATAATACTGCTTGGCCAGAAAGGTGTGTGACATATCTTAAAGGGGATACATCATGCTAAGTGGAAATACTTGCAGATGAAGACTTTTTTTCTGATATAAACCATTCCATCAGTGATCCATACATGATATCTGTATGCAATTATGGGCACTTTCTTAATCCTTTTCATTTCACTATAAACATTTCCCACCTGTTACTTCCTGTCCGATCCATGTTTTTATTGTCTTGTGCCAGTTTGCCAATTCTTGAAATAGATACATGTATCCATTTTAATCCCAGCTCTTTGCAGCTGTTCATTGCTTCCTTTGTGTTCTTTGATATCTACATTTGTTGATTGCCTGCTCTCCGTGAATTGATTTTATTGGCATTCTCCTTCTGATCTCTTTGAATTGGATTTCATCTTAGGCATTATAGTTCTATTGAAGAAAAAAACCTACTGGATCTTGCAGTTCTTTCATTCTTATCAACTTCATGTTTTTTACTATCATTGATACAATTGACTATTTTCTGCTACTGTTCAGGTTGTGTATTTTTATTTATTTATTTGAAGCTGAGACTACTGTGCAGTCTTGGTTTCAGTCTCTCCCACAAATTATTCTTTCAAAATCTTTGGATTTTTGCCTGGCATTTTGTATTTCTGGTTTATTAATGGTGGGCTGATAGATCAATGAGTTAGGTAGAAGTTGATAGATCAGTGAGCTAGGTAGAAGAGTCATCCTCAGCCCTAGATGAAGGGAATTTTAAACCAGCTCTGAGTACACTATACCTAGAAAATCTTGATGTTGGAATCAATTGGAAGACTTCGTGTTTTTATTGCTGTTAGTCATTGTTAATGTTTTTCAGCCTTATCTTATCTTATCTTATCTTATCTTATCTTATCTTATCTTATCTTATCTTATTTCCGAGCTTTGCTTTCTCTCACTCTTTGGAGTACCATCTATGCAACTGCAAGGAAGATGATGGACAGCTAGCGTTACTGTACTTCGGTGATCACAAAAGGCAATAAGATTCTGGTTTTTAAAATTATCATATGAAAACAAACAATAAATTGATGCAATTTTAAAATGATTATAAAACACCAGGAGCATCTTTATATTCCCCCTCCTTTTTTTCCTTCTGTGCTTATTAATATTTTCTATGACTTTCAGCTATATCAGTCTGGATTCCTCATGTCAAACTTAACACGTCAGAACCTTACATTCAGACTCCAGTATCTGGTTTGCTTTGATCCCAAATCTCCCCTTCTTCTTTTTTGAGGGGTGAGTATTTGTGTGCAAACATTTGTTTTTTGTCCTAGGTTCAACACTCAAGCAGTATCTTCCATCCTTCTCATTTTCCTTTTCTGCTTAATCATTTTACTCCTGTTACTTTGCTGTACAGTGTCATTTCAAACATATTTACTCAGAAGTAAGTCACAAAAATATCTATGGCAACTACTCTCTGTTAAGCTTTTGTCTCAGGGAAGCCAAACTCAACTGAATTGATTATTCCGATCATCTTTTTGTCTCCCACTAGCCTGTTTCAGCATTTCTGCTGTTTTAATTTTTATTTGTTTATGCCTTAAATAATACCGCAGAAACACACATTTTATTTTAGTCATTACTTCTACTCTTTTATACAGTGGTCCCATGCCCTTTAGGGGTTCATATACTGCGGTCCCGCTATATTGTGGGACTGCAGCATATGAAAAAGCCCCCCCTGGAGAGCCCCCTCCTGTACTTACCTCAGGGCTGGTGCTGCCCCGAATGGGTCTGTGAGAGCCTTCTGGAGGCCTTGGGGCCTCCCTGTGAACTGGAAGTGACTTCTGATAAACTGAAAATAATTTCTGAGGATTCCAAGGGCTTTTCTAGGTCTGTTAGAGGCCTCAGAAATGATTTTTGGCGATTCGGAAGTGACTTCCAGTTTGTAGGGAGGCCCTTTTGGGGCCTCCAAAAGGCCCAGGAAGGCTCTCACAGGCCTATTTGGGGCAGAGCCAGTCTAGGAGGAAGTACAAAAGCCCCAGCTAGGCTCCAGGCCCAACCTGACCTGCATCCTCATATCGGGGATTTTAAATTATTGGGTCCCTAACCCTAGTCGTGATAGAAGGGGATTCACTGTATTTAGTTTAAACTAACCTTTTGCCTCCTTTATGGTCTTGTCCTTTTAATTTGCTTCTTTGTAGCTGTTCATATTCCTAATTTCTGACTAATTCAAAAACAAAGTGTGCTTTTACTTCCCTCTGCTATATTTTGTTTCCATGGCATTTCACGAGTGGTTTATCATGTACAAAAGCTTCTTTCTAAATGTTTGGCTGATCTTTTACATAGTTTCACTTATTTAAATATTGAAAAACCTAGAGCTACATCAATTGTTGTGCGATCTAGAATAGATCCACGGAGACTAAGCACATGTGTTAATCAAAACTAACATATTTATTGAGTGTGTTTATTCCAGATCATATTGGGCTTAACCTGTTATATTTCTGGCTTTGCCTTTGTCTCTTCATGTTCTATTTGATTTTTTTTGTTTACTCCAAAATTGCTGTACAGTTGAATTCTTTTTCTTTCTTGTGTTGTCCTTCTCCCAGATGGGTTACTGCTTTCTTTATTTATTTTCATTTTTCAGGCCCCCTATGTTTTAATATTTTTTTTTTACAATGGGATTTTCCCCCAAAACAATGTTTGTGTGTGTGTATTTTTCAATGCATGGGGCTTTTTCATGTGCCCACATGTGCATACACAGCTCCCCACCCCACCCGCTGGTTCCACTGCGACCAAACAAAAAAGGTCTTGGTCTCAATGTGTGCACAGGGGAAGAAATCTCCACATGGGTGAGCAGAGGGGGGAGAGAAGCATGCACCTGCACTCAGGCGCATACCTTAGAAAGGATCTTGCTAGCTGTTCTACCCAGTTCCTAACAGGCCAGGGACCAGTTGGTGACCCCTGCACTACACTTCACTGGGAATCACACATAGTCACACATTTAACACATACTAACTGCATTTAAACACATATTAACTAACTGCATTTAAAAATAATAGAGCTATTTAAGAACTGTAAACGATGGTGACATTTGCATTGGTTTGTCCAATCTGCCCAAATTATCCAGTGACGAAGCAGAGGTCATGTGTGGGAGATTTACATTTTGTAATTTACATGCTAGATAGGGGCCCGTATGACCTGTAACCTTCTCAAACTGTGGCGTTTTCCCATTACTACCTGCTCTGATCCTCTATCTTTAAGTTAACATACTGAAAAAGATATTTTCTTGCTGAATTGCCCTGTGTGATGGAGAGGGGGTAGGGTCGTGTATGGGGGATGAAAGTCATGTATTCACACACCCCGCCCCCCCCAAAAAAAAACCTGTCTTAAGGGAAAGTGACTTTGCTTTTGGTATTACCCCTCCTCTTCATTGTCTTTCTGCTCTGCTATGTTCCCATATTCTCAGCAGTGATCAAAGATAGAAAGATCACTCGATAGAGGCTTTGCAGTCTTCTGTTTATTCATCGGCCAACCGCTGTGCATACAGGCAGTTTTCCTGTTCTTATTTCATTTGGGTGTTTGTTTTGTTTCATTTTGTCTTTGGCAAAGAAATGCCTTGAATTATAAAAGGCTTAGTAGAAGGAAGGAAAGAAATGGTTTTGGTACAAGTGAAGAAACAAATGCCTCCACAACAGGCATCTATTTCTCACATATTTATCACAAAACGCTATGGCCAGCATTCTTTTGGCCATTTGCACTCACATTCAGTGCTATGGTGCAAATTGTAGCAGCAATTCGCTGCTAGTTAATGAGTCGCCACTTATAATCTTGGGCACATGCCAAGTTGTATGACTGGTACACACTAAAGAATACATCCACTCAAATTGAGGGTTGGGAGAGTGAGAACAGACAAAAGAAAATATTTTTTTTACCCAGCATGTTGTTAGTCTGTGGAACTCCCTGCCACAGGATGCGGTGATGGCATCTGGCCTGGATGCCTTCAAAAGGGGATTGGACAGATTCCTGGAGGAAAAGTCCATCAAAGGTTACAAACCATGATGGAGATGTGTAATCTCCAGGCTTAAAGCCAGGGTACTTCAAGGGCCAGATGCAGGGGAGTGGTATCAGGAGACAGATATCTAGTCTTCTGCACTCCCAGAAGCATTTGGTGGGGCCACTGTGAGATACAGGGAGCTGGACTAGATGGGCCTTTGGCCTGTTCCAGCATGGCTCTTCTTATGCTCTTATGTTCTTATGACAATTAGCTGCTGCAGGATATGCCATTGCACTACACTAGCTGAAGTAACCTGTAGGATTCTGGAATCTGGATGCAATTTTAGAGATTTCCATTTTTCACTAAAAATAATTTTTTAATGAATGACAGCTTCAGCTTCTAACCAGACTATGAGTTTATCCCCATCAAAATAAATAGGCAGATGTCTGAAGCTTCAGACTAAGGGTGTGGCCACGCAACAAGAAAGAATTGTGTCTTATCCCCACCACAAAAGACCACTTCGCCAAGATCTCTCTTAAAGTGACCCTCCTTCCTGTCCATGAAGGAATTGCTCTGGCATGATCCCCCCAAAAGAGCAGTTCTGTTGCTGGACCAAAAACAAAAAAATCATAATAGTCCAGCTTGGGCATGCCATGGTATTGGTCTTATTTGCAGTCTCACACTATGGCCGTTACTTCACGAAGTGCCTCGCTTCGAACCGACCTTGTCTTCGCTGTGAATTCGGTGGCGGTCACGTGGTCTCCCTTCGATCCCACCCCTGTTTATCAGTGCTCACGCGCTGCAATTTTACTACCAAATCGATTACTACCTCACGTGCTCCCTTCGCATTAGGACGCCGCTTTGCAACGTTCGCTTGTTCCCATCCTTTAAAAAAAAACTCGGCGTATCCATGCATCAATACTTGGCTGTCAATTCCGACAGAGCTGGTTATGTGTCTAATCTGGTGGTGGAGAGAAGCGGGCTTGAACCCCCCCCTTACGTGCTTGAAAGCCAGCAGGGTAAGGGACTCCTGCCCAACCTCTCCCCTTTGGATGCGTCTTTCCTCCCTCCCCATTCCCTTCTCGCTCCCGGAGGGTGTGCGGTATGATTTTCAAGTCCTCCCTCTGATGCAGACCCGACCAGATCGCCCGGCAGTGGAACTCCCTGGGTGTCCCACGAGGGGACGGAGGTGATCGGGCTTTAGGGCGCGTTGCCGAGTCGGAGCGCGCGCGCGCGCGCAGTTACTGCTTCTCGCCGCGCCGAGCATCTTCAGTTTGGAAGCCGAAAGGGTCGTTTGCAGAGTTTGGATATTTAAAAAATAAAAATTAAAAAAACCCGAGTCCACACGTCACGTTGGGAGCGAAGCGAGATGCGAAGCGAAAAGATTCCTGGCCGCTGGCAGGGGAACCACTCACCCCGCTTGGAGCACGGTAAAGGGGGCGTGGTCGGGGTGGCATCGCAGCCAAAAAGGAGGAGCGTGCGGACTGAAACGATCGATTCGCACAGAAAGGAGGGGTTGCCGCGAAGCGAGCGGTTCGTGAAGTAACGGCCTATGTCATGTGATCTCCAGGAGATAACTCACACTGCACCGTACCACGACCGATACCAAATGCAAGCTATTTTCCGCACCCCAATAGCACCCTAAATTCTGAGCAAAGTTACATGAAACATTGCAGATAGCTCATAATTGGAACAGGAAAATATTTATGATTGGTGAAATGTGGGAGTCACAGCAAGAGATTCTCCCCTCGCCTGCAGCTTGCAAATTAGGGGGCTTGGTTTTGTGATTGGTCTTTAAGACATGTACAAGGAATCTCTTTGAAGCCTGATTTGTCAAACATAAAAGACTGACTGAATTCTACAGTTGTCTAATGCTAACAGGCTGTAAGCCAACTGTAGTAGAATTTGAGTGCACATCTTGGTGTAGCTTCTTAATACGGCAAAGTACAGCCTTATTTGTATAGAATAAGTTATTGACGTGGGGTATATGGCAGCAAACGCGTACATGTATTAGGATGATGAACTGAGAGAAGAAGAGTGGAAGGAGTTGTTTAGAATGGTGTGGTATGGGAGGCTCATAGTTCATGCACCTTTTGAGGAGGACACAAGACGAGCGCTACTCTTTAATTCCCAAAGGAGCAAAAAAAAAAAAAGAAAATACAAATGCACAAACCTCTGCTTCTTGATGACAAAACTCATTTAAGATATTGAGACCATCTTCCTTCAAAGAGCATATAACTTTTGGCAAGACCACAGAGGCTGACAATGTAAACACCTATGATTTAGCAAGATTATGCTGTAGTGCAGTGATTCTCAACCTTGCAACAGAGCTCATGATGAAGACCTCTGTGGTTTTAGTTCCAAGAACATCAGGGGATCCGTGGCTGGGAAAATCAGCTATAGTGTTTACCCTGTGTGGAAGTTAAGATCCAAGGAAGTGCCAAGTTGGAATGGAATCGGCATTGGTCACCCTGCATGATGACCTCCTGAGGGAGGCTGACAGGGGCAAATCGTCCTTGTTGGTCCTCTTCAATCTCTTCAGCGGCCTTTGGTACCGTCGACCATCGTATCCTCCTGGGGAGGCGCTCCGAGTCGGTGATCAGAGGCAGTGCTTTGCAGTTGTTTCGCTCCTTCTTGGAGGACTGTCCTCAGAGAGTTTAGCTGGAGGAGATGGCTTCCACCCTTTGGTCCCTCAATTGTGGGGTTCCTCATGGGTCATTCATCTCCCCCATGCTATTTAACATCTATATGAGACCACTGGGGGAGGTTGTCAGGAGGCATGGGGTTTCGTGTCATCTGTACACTGATTGCACCCAGGTCTATATCTCATTTCTACCATCTGCAGTGGATGTTATTTCTTCCTTGGATGCCTGCCTGGAGGCTGTACTAGGGTGGATGAGCACAAACAGACTAAGGTTGAAGCTGGGCAAGATGGATGAATAAGACTGGCCACTGTAAATTAGGATGGCTCAGTAGCTCAGTGGCCAGAAATAAGGAGTTCAATTCCCCACTGTGCCTCCTTGACCCGTGGCTGGACTTGATTATCCATGGGGTCTCTTCCAGCTCTATGGTTCCCAGATGATAATGATTAAGATGGAGCTGAAAGAGATTATTGTACAGGAAATACAACAATAAAATATTGAACACCTTGTTTAAAATCCCTTCCTCAGCATTTGGTTTCCAAAAGCATGGGTGAATAAAAATAGTTTAGCCTGCTGAGGGATGGGGACTGGTTTGCCCCTCTTTGAAAAGTAGTTCTGTATCCTGGAAGCAGCCACAGAGGAGGCAAGCCTTATGAGCTGTACCTGTGAAGTTGAGGAGATGGAAAGCAGGGCCTCCCCTGGCAGTGTTAAACCTGGATAGGCTAATATACAGAAATACAGTCCTTCAGATATCTTAAGAACATAAGAAGAGCCATGCCAGATCAGGCCAAAGGCCCATCTAGTCCAACTTCCTGTATCTCACAGTGGCCCCACCAAATGTGTCTGGGAGCACAGGAGACTAGATATCTGTCTCTTGATACCACTCCCCTGCATCTGGCCCTTGAAGTACCCTGGTTTTAAGCCTGGAGATTACACATCTCCATCATGGTTTGTAACCTTTGATGGACTTTTCCTCCAGGAAGCTGTCCAATCCTCTTTTGAAGGCATCCAGGCCAGATGTCATCACCACATCCTGTGGCAGGTAGTTCCACAGACTAACACCACGCTGGGTAAAAAAATTCTTTCGTCTGTTCTCACTCTCCCAACCCTTGGACTCCATCTTGTGTATCCCTGCTCTTTGTAACTCCTTTTCTTCTTACATTCATCCTGCCGAATCTTCTTCACCTGGCTTGTGCCTCCAAAACAAAGATTGATTCCAGGTTCCCTCAGCCACAGTTATTGTGTGAGGAGAAACCTCCTCGTAGTGAGGTGCTGAGACCTGGGAAGATGTACAAGTCCTTCCCTGTTCCTTCCCAAAGAGCTCAACTCTCTGGTATTGGTACTTTGCTCTGAGGTCTCCTCAGAGTGAAGGGGTAAGGTGGTGGTAGTCGCTGCTGCTCCAGAGTACCATACTGAGTTTCCTTGTGATAGAATTCTGTGAACTATGGTCCCATCCAGTCAATGATTGCAGCTATACCGTGCTCCATTACCTGTACTGCATCATGTACAGGTGAACAAAAGGTGGGATGTAGCTGTGTGTCACCCACATACCGATGACAACAAACTGATGTTGTTGTCAACCAGGTAACGATGAGAATGAAGCCCCTGGGAGAAGTGATCCATGGTGGATCACTTTTTCCAGGGGCTTCATATCGATGTTAAAAAACATTGGGGGTAATGGTCAATCCTCTTGATCAACTTAACCAAAAAGGGGATATTAGCAACAGGCCTGCGGTTATTAAAGATCATCTGATACAGATTTGGGTTTCTTCACTATGGGCCTTGTAATGGATTCCTTTCAGAAGGAAAATAGATATCCGTCCTATAGAGACACACTGATGATGTGAGATGCCCATTCCCTAGTCCACTCTTGCTGAGGTAGTAGCCATAAGGGGCAAGGATTGGAAAAATGATGGCTTTGCATGCAAGTGCCTTGTCTATATCCTCATCTCCAATTTAATCTGACTCAGCAGAGCTATGGGCATCTCCTTCAGATCTACTGGTATCAACAAGGAACCACAACCCCAATGGATGCTTTCAACCATAGCTCCAATCTGTTGAAGTTTCCCATATTTAGACATAAAGACTGATTTTGTCCAGAAGAAATAAGATGAGGATCTATATGGAAAAGCTCTGCCTATTGGTTAGATGCCACCTCAATTTGTTGGGTATTATGGCTTCTTCTCGTGGCCTTAGGTTTATACCAGTATCTTCCACATGCTTCCTTGGCAGTTACTATATTGAGCTTCATAGGAGCTTGCCTCTATATATCCTCTAGCTTTCTTCATTGTTGCTTCATCACTCTTAACTCTGTGAACCACCAAGAAGACCAGACTCAACAGGAGCACCAGGAAGAAAAAAACCACAGGACATTATCAAAACCAGTTGGCTCCATCAGTCAAAGAACAGACTACAGTGGTACCTCTGATAACGAAATTAATTCATTCTCTGAGGCAATTTGTTATCTGAAACATTTGTTATACGACAGGCAGTTTCCCATTGAAATGAATGGAAACCGATTAATCTGTTCTAGAGGTCTGGAAAAAAAGCCAAAAAAGCTGGGGGGGTCAGACCTCCTTATAAAGTGTGCTTTAAAGGCATGCAGTGCTGGACACCCCCCTGAACCCCCCCCCGAAGTGCAATGCAAACATGGAGAAAAGAAGCAGCAAGACCACCACAACCTGTTCCTACCAAAATGCAAAGAAAAGCATTGTAAAGATTAATATAAGCTACCTCCCTACCTTTCCATGTTTGAAAGGTCCAAATCCCTCAGCAAAAAACCGTCCAGAATGGCTCCAAAACACCATGAAAAAAATGCTCTAACTCCTCTCACCCTCTACAAACTACATGGGGTGCAATGCATCCTGTGTACACTTTTTTTTGCAAGTCATTATGAAGCATTCATTATCTGAGGCAGCCCTATACCCGTAAATTTCCATTTGCTATCCGAAATATTCATTATCAGAGGCATTCATTATCCAAGGTATTATTGTACACTAATTGGTTCCTCTGCCGCACAAAAGGGTACA
The DNA here is from genome assembly GCA_037367245.1 of Phrynocephalus guinanensis. Lineage (NCBI taxonomy): Eukaryota > Metazoa > Chordata > Lepidosauria > Squamata > Agamidae > Phrynocephalus > Phrynocephalus guinanensis. Next base: position 113,027,506 of record CM074737.1, on the reverse strand, counting down.
GTCATGCAAAGCCCAAATCTCATCAGAATATCTTCTGACCATGACAAGGGGGTGGATTCAAGGTTCATCACCTTCCGATCGTCCTCTCCCTGTCCTGACTATAGAAACCATTACTCTCTGCCTTTTTATAGTTTCCATTTCTTAAAAATTGAAACAAACTGAAACTGTGGCTACCTTCCAAGCTGCATAAAGAAGGAATCAGGGAAAGAATTTTGGATAGTGAAAGGGATATGCAAATGTATTTAAAATAGATCGTTCTAGCTGCGGTGAACAAATGCATTTTTATAATATTACCAAATGGATAGCTTTAATCAAAAATGATAGTTCATACATCTGTTCTTTGAAGATAAGACTGGAGTTAAACAAAATACTTTTAAGATGAGAACTGCCTCCTTCCCCCATTGTAACACAGCTAGGATTATGAGGGTCCAGTTCCTTCAGTGAGGTGCTAATTCTGAAGTGTCGGGACAAGTTACTTTATCCAGTCTGAGGATGAACGTGATGGCTGTTTATTGTGCCAGAGTAATTAAGACTCTGTACATGTTAAATAATTGGGGGAGGGCACATCAACAAGCATGCTTGCTCCTCGATTCCAAGATTCCTTGCCTCTTCAGCTGCCAATTTAGGTCCAGACGTCTGGAATAGAAAGTCAACTATCCATCATCCTGGCATTTATTTCAAAACTGAAGGTGAAGACGATAAATAAAAGCCAGGTGGCTTGGGAGGGGGAGGGAGCCTTCTCTCAAAGTTATGGCGAAAAATGTAGGGTCCTGGTGAAAAGTATTTATACCTCTGGAAAGATTACCAGTGATAAAATTGTTTGCAAGGAGGAATAGATCAACCATATTTCACCATTGGGAGGGGGAGAGAATATGTTAGTGTTGGAGACACAGCATGTTTCCCATGCCAAAAGAAGAAAGAATATGTATTTATTATTTTGTATTCTCAAAGGCTTTCATGGCCGGGATCTGATTATTGTTGTGGGGTTTGGGGGCATGGCCAAACAGCCTGGAAAACCCACAACAACTATTTATTATTTTATTTATTTAAAATATTTCTATCCTGCCTTTCTCCCCAAAAGGTGCTTCTACACCTTGAAAGAGAAAAATGGAAAGTAATTGGGGTTCACCAATCTCTTGTAAAGAGAAAATGGGAGGTGTGTCACTTGCCTCCTTCTACACATTTATTGTTTTAGCTAGAATGCAATGGGGTGGTTCAGCCGGTGCCACCCAGAAGCAGCCTCCACCACAGAATGTTGGTCATTTACACATTGCCAAAAGGCAGCAAACCCATTCCCAAGACCTAAACTTGGAATGACACTTATTTGCATGAGACTATATACCTAATTTCTATTCACAGTCACAAATTTAAGAATCATTTGTATAACAATGACAGTGCATCTTACAGAGCGGGTAAGAGGGCTTGCTTTAGTCTTTGATTCTACTGGTTCAGAATTGGTCTGCACAGCCATCCTTCCTTGCCACCTTCCCTTTTCTTCTCTAGTACCATTAATAGCATACAAGGAATGGTAAGAGAAGAGGCACTGTCAACTGCAGTGAGTGGATAGGCACTAGTGGTGGGGATGAACCAAAAAAATAGTGATACATCATGATTTGTGATTTTGTCAGGTTGACGAATTGATGAGTTAATGAATCGACAAATGTCCAGTGATGAATTGATGAATTAACATTTTGACTGGTACTCCCTTTAAAATGCCATTAAACAGCCCCTAAGGCACTTAGGGACATCAAAATTTGTAGGGGAGAATCCCCTGACTCTCCTCTGCAACCTCTGAAAGTCTAGTAATGATTGGCATTCAGACTAGGGAAATGTCTCCAGATTTGGAGGGCTTAAAGGGGAGAGTCAAAGGAAATTACCCACCAAATTTGGTGCCTCTAAATCCCATGGGACCTGTTTTATAGGGTAACAAATCGGTTCATTACTCTTTTATTTTGTACATTTTCTTTAAAAAAATCATTTCTAATGAAACAAAATGAATCACAGGGGGACAAGATGAAATGAAACAAAACACATTTTTCCCATTTCATGTCCATCCCTATTTCAGACCTCTGAGCTATGCAACCCAAAAGACCCTCCCCCCCCCAAAAAAAAGTGCCCCCAGGCACCCAGAGACACTGAACTTGCAAATAAGCTTTCCCCAACTGTTCAGTACAATGTCCCCAAGTTTGGTGAAGACTGGGTTTCAGACATCCGAGTTATGCACCCACAGGGTGCCCCACCCCCACCCCCAATAAAGTGCCCTTTAGCAAAAGGGTTGGAAAATGTCAGTTTTCACCAAACTTGGAGGGAATGTAGAGGAGAGTTTGAGGAAGCTTCTCCACAGATTTGGGGTCTCTAAGTACATGGGGAAAACTTACCTTGGGGTGCCATATTTTCCGGTTTGGTTCAGTTTGTTCTAAAATCACTCTGAGATTCGTTATTTCATTTTGTTACCTAATGAAATGAATAACGAATAACAAAACGAACTAAAAGTTCATTTCTTGCCCATCTCTATTAATTCGATCAGCTATGCAGATGCTGACTGGGGTTCATGTCCGGAAAGCAGGCGTTCGATATTTGGATATGCAATATTTCTAAATAGTTCATTAATTGCTTGGAAATCCAGGAAGCAGAGATACATTGCATGTTCGACAGCGGAAGTGGAGCATAGGGCACTGAGTGATCTTTGTTGTGATTTAACATGATTTATTCAATTATTAAGGGATATTGGGATGGATACCCAGTTGCCAGTCAAAGTGTGTAATGACTCTCTTTCATGTATTCAATTAGCACAAAGTCAGAAGATCTTATCCAGAAGGAAGCATATTGGGATCTAGTACCAGAATGTCAAAGACTGTGTGGATCAACAATTGATTGTGTTGGAATACTGTAACAGTAATTGTAATTGTGCCGACATATTTACAAAAGCTTTACCTAAAGAAAAACATGTATGTTTAAGGGAAAAGCTAGGTGTTGCAATCTGTTAAATAGGAGGGGTGTCAAGGATTGTAGTTTCGACAAAATGTCGGTAAGGTAATATATATTTAACAGATTACCAAATGGATCCTGTGTAAAATGCTATATCATGAGCTAGACAAGAATGTGCATTATGTCTAGGTCACAGGTGTAAAGAATCATCAGTACTGGAAGGTCAGGATGATTAGGCACAGGTGGTATAGCTAAATCACCTCATCCCATGTAGTGTGTGATTGGCTTACACCACATTGCTTTATGTATAAAGGTATCAAGCAAACCTGTGTAAACTGGGACTGCGTAAGGTGAGAGGCAGGTTTCCCCATTCTCTGTTATGCTGTGTGTTGTATATTGTCATTGTATATTACTCTTTGTCATGTGTACATAAGTAATATAAGTTTTGTACTTAGTTCTATAAATGGCTATATAAATATTAATTAATTGCATAAAGTTAAAAAAAGATAGCCATAGTTTATTTTAAATTCTAGAACAGATGCGTCTTGTGCTGTATTTTCACTCTGACAGAGCAATATACTAAAATGTACTGCTTATTAATTAATGGGAGGGACCTTTACTGGCCTGGAGTGACTATCAATCTATGCTCTGGTCTATTTCCCTCTTTTTTGTATGTTTGAATTACTTACTTATTGGCTATTAGTTTTACTGTTGCCTGTTCACAACAGTAAGTAATGAAACATTTTTCTTCTTTCTGCTACTGATGCTTCCGAGTGAGTGATTAGGATTGTATGTACCAGTCAGTGAGAAAGGGGTGAACTGTCTGAGGAACTTGAAGCTGTTTTCCTCTGTGACTCTGTACTTGTACTATGTATCAAAAAGAAGAATTTTAATCAGAAACTCCAAAGTCTTCAATGGACAAGAGCAGCAAAATGTGCCCATTCTCATGTCAAGGTGCATAGTAGCCAAGGCTAGATGAATTGCTTTGGAACCTAAAGTGGAAATATACCTTTCTTCCCCCGGCAGTTAGATTAATATTTAGTAATATCTGGTTTGGACCCATAGAAAACCTATCCACTCTAGTAATATGAAATTAGATCTAACCCAACGATAATAAATTAACTAACCATATGTTAAATTAATAACTAACCATGTGAGGAGCCTCGAGGCACAGTGGTTAAACTGATGTACTGCAGCTATAATTGTGCTCACAACCAACCTGGGGTTCATTCCTATTTATTTATTTTATTATTTATTTTAGAGTATTTTTACCCCACCTTTCTCCTTGGAAAAGGACCCAAGGTGGCTTACAGTAATGACGGATAATATACAGTCCAATACAATTAAGACATGTTCAAATATTTGAGAACAAGGAATTGAGGGACATCTTACAGCATTAATAGACAACATTACATTAAAGCTACAAGGTTATAAGTAGTTATAAACACAAAGTCTATGTGAACCTATAGATTCACTTAAAAGACATATAATGGTAGACCATCATTCAGGGAAAGCTTGCCTGAAGAGAAAGGTCTTTGCCTGATTCTGGAAAGACATCAGAGATGAGGCAGTCCTGGCATCATGGTTCTCTCAGCCTTCCATTTTTCCAAGGCTGGTAAAATGAGTACCCAACTTGCTGGGGGTTGGGAGTTGGGGGGTGGAATGTGTAGCCTGCATAAATAAACCTCCCAGTGCTTTAAGCACTATAAGAGAGAGAGAGAGAGAGAGAGAGAGAGAGAGAGAGAGAGAGAGAGAGAGAGAGAGAGAGAGAGAGATTTTATATGTTTACCTCAAAAAATTGCTGCTGGAGGCATATGCTTTTTTCTGTACAATGTTAGAGCTGGTTTTGGTTCCTAATGAACTGGCTCTTTGGACCGGAACTGGATCAGGTTCCGGTCCAATAGAACCTCTAGTGTGCATTGAAATTAACAAACCTTGTGCCAATTTGTCTCCTTTCAGTTGTATCAGTGGAAAACCCAATACACATGTTTGCAGGAGCAAACGTGTGGCAGCTGCTGACAGGATGTAAAACTAATTATCACCCTTGTGACTTATGACTGGCAGGGCCATTGTGTAGCTTGCAGAAATATATGATTGTATAACAACATTACACAGCGTACATGCAGACACAAATTGCGAACACCAATAATTTGTCCTTCTTTCATTAGCACATTTGGCAAACTTTCCATTAATATGCAAGGGATATTATGCCTTATTCTCAAATCAGACATAATACATACACCCTGCACTGTGAAAGCATCAGCCGTGAGATTAGAAGCTTCCTCTTTGACACAGCAAGGAAATAAGCAACCCATAGACTTGAAGCAATTATGCATTGAAATGATCTTGCTGGTCACAAGCTGAGTTGTCTTTGGGCATCTCAAGATTCATAAGGCGGTTACTTCACATCCGTTTTGTCTCTGTTCATGTTGCGCTTAGGAGTGGTACAAAAAAATGTTACTTCACGTCTGTCGCGCAACTACTGAAATTTGTCTCGGCCACGTTCCCGGAATGGGTGCTAAGTGTGACAAAACTGTACCTGATGCTGGGGTAGGGTTTTGCCTTATCACTCTTTGTTCCTGCTTTCTCTTCCAAGACAAGACACCATGTCATGCAACAAACCATTTGTTTCTCTCAGAAAACTGTGTCCATTTTTTTACTTTTCAGAAGCAAAATATCGAAAAAGAATTTTTAACCCACCCACCCACCCCCCAAAAAGGAAAAGGGAAGCTAGATGAATTCAGTGTTTGTCACGGTACAAAACCGTGAGGCAACACTTGTCATAAGACAAGTTATCACGACCCATGTGAACACTGAAGCAGGGACAAAACCACATGATCACGACCAACACTGTCACAGCACAAAACTAGTCAGGGGACAAAGAACGACATGAAGCAACCACATAAGATGAAGTGGTGCCAGCACTCACAGGGCTGAAGCTGTGAGATTTTTCTCAGCTGCAGGGACTATGACATCCTCTCCCACCCTATCTGTCACCTCCCTTAGACTTTTCTGTTCCCTCTGAGTTTAGTTGTACTCACAGTAGATGGGGAACAAAAAGGAATTTCCCCAAGAACACCATAATATTGCAAACAATGTTGCTGTGTGCTGTAATGCAAACATTTTAAGTCAGCTTTGGTCATAAATGGGCAACTAAGAGCTGTCAACTTTCTGAAAGACCCACTCCTTGTTTTTTGATCCAATTGCCTGCATTTTTCGTGCTTTTGGGGGCAAATGCTTTTTGCATAACTTACAGTTATGCTACAGCAAAGTCATTTCCCTAAGCTGACATAAGCTCTCCAAGAAGATTTGGGCCTCCATATAGAGGAGGGTTGCCTAGGATGACTGTCATAATGAGCACCCGTGCTTTTGAACTGACCGCTACACCATGACTTAAGACTGAAATCTAGAGCTCGGCATGTTTGCGTTACCCTAAAAAAATTCTGCCACTTACAGTAGGGTTAAGTTTATTTCAAATGCTGCTCAAATGCAGTATCTGGGCACAATTCTGGAGTTGTGGAATGTTTGAATTAAACATGAGTTTGAAAGAGATTTAATACTGTCAGGTAGAATTACAGACACACACACCCAATCCCCCCCCCCCGCTACTCAACTATCACATGGGCAACATCATTTATCCCACTTCCTTAATCTACAGCCTTGGAGTCATAGTTTGGAAAAAAATACCTTTTTAGATAAGAACTCTACCACAGTTAGTGGCTTTGCTTGGAGTCCAATACAGTGGTATCTTGTATAAAGGAATTAATTCGTTCCAAATGAAACTATGTTAAGCAAATTTTCCTTTATACAAATTTCCCATAGGAATGCATTGAAAACAGAGTAATCCCAAATCGTGACCATTTTTATGTTGTACGGATTCGCCCCATAGGCAATTCTGTTAAGCAAATGTCCCCTATCTCTGGAATTTTTTATGTTGTACAGATTTTATGTTATACAAGCCTTTTGTTATACCTGGGTCCACTGTATTGGCAATAATTTCGAGTTATTTTTTGTTTTCACTTACATGTGCATCATATTTGGCAGGTAACCCTGTTCCTTTGTGATTTGCTTTCTTGGCTCTTGAAAACTTTGGAACCAATTGGTAACTGTCAAAAATGAACACTAGACATTCAGTATGCCTGAATGTGTGTTTGGTTTGTGTTTCCTTTTCACAACTGGGTTTGCCCATGTGGGTGGCTGATTAATTAAATATGTGGGTTACTCTTTGATACAGCCAAGTAACATGTAACACCTATATAAAAAGACATAAAATGTTTACTTTCCTGGCTATGCATAACTGTACATGACTGAAATGCTTTATCAATAGCTGGGGTAATGAGATGAAAAGATACCCAGTCTAGTGAATACAATGATGGATCTTTGGAAACCAGGATTTGAATCCTTGCACAGACATGGAAACTCACTGGGGGAGTGGAACTGGTAAAACCACTGCTTAAATTCCTGTGTGTGTGTGTGTGTGTGTGTGTGTGTGTGTGTGTGTGTGTGTGTGTTGTGTCATGACAGTCGTGATCGACTCTTTGTGACCCCATGTCCATGGAGTTTTCTTGGCAGGAATACTGGAGTGGTTTGCCAGTTCCTACTCCAGGTGCCTACAGCACCTGGTATTCCCTGGTGGTCGCCCATCCAAGTACTAACGAGGCCTGACCCTGCTTAGCTTCCGAAATCAGATGTGATCAGATGTGCTTAGGGCATCTAAAATGCCCTATTACAATTGCTATCAATCAGTTCCTGCTTGACAAAACATAAGAGCAACATCAACAGTAGCTATTTGAAATTGTTCTTTGTTTTATGTCTGTTCTTTGTTTTATAAATTTCAGCCCCTAATATATAAGATGGGCCATGCATTAATGAGCCTGGCCTGCTGTTTTATATTTATCTCTGCTTTAATTTTTCTTGAATTAGCTTTTTCATTGTTTCATATGACTGCTGAGGAAGGTGCAGCAGAGGCCCAGGTAAGACTTTATCTTTTAGTTATAGAATGGGATGGGATTTACTTTTGGACTTCAGCTCCCAGAATTCGCCAGTCATTTCTTTAAGAGGCATTCTCTCCTGGGACTAATAGGCAATGAGAATTTCTATCTAATGATACATTGGCCCTCCCTTTTCCATCTAATGATACATTGCCACACCCAGCCATCACTAGGGCAACTTCTTCTTTCTTCTTGAAAGCCAAGTAAGATATGGGAAACCCATATGCAGGCAATAAGACCTCCTCTGCACGCCACTATCTTGGGCTGCACCTGCAGGGATTCAGCTGGGGATGGCTTTCCAGACATACTTTAGGAATTGTAGTAAAAAATAATAATCAAAGGTTCCATGCCCAGTGGCCACTAAAATATCATAGAAAGGGGGGCATGCATTTTAAAAAGAACAGTCAAAAGATGACACTAATTAATTCTGCTTATTTATAGATTGGTGAAATATTCGGATCATGTGTAGAAATGGGCACACAGTGCCCTCCCCCACGGCTGGGAGGGACACTCACCCTCCTCATCACATTGCTAGCATCCTCCTATGCCAGCGGTGGCCCAGTCAGGTAAGGAGCTCAGGCTGCCCCTCCCTGCTGCCTTAGGGAGCTGGCCAGTCATTGGCTGTGCACAGATTATCTCAATCCCACCTCCTCTTCAGATTGGCTGGCTGCCTGAGGAATAAGGGAAGGACTCTGGTGCCATGCTGACAAAGGTGAGTGGGTCTGCCGGGCACGGGCAAGGTTAAGCACTTCATGTCCATCTCTCATCATTTATAACTGAGTAGGAGGGCAGCCTGTGACTAATGTATTTGGTGAGTCCCCTGTCTAGGTGCTTGCTGTGAAAGGACAGCTTCAAAGTTCTTGATCTCCGCCCCTTCCAGACTTGGACTCAACGGCAAATCAAGCAGAAGTCAGCTTTTAGAAAGAGGAGGGACCTCTGGCAGCCTTTCTAATACAGGATGGCCCTCCCTCCAGTTCTGATTGGGAAAGGTAAACTGTTAAGAAAAAAACGTGAACATTCATGTGTGCGTACATGTGATTGGCTCCTGCTCTCGAATTGCTTCAACACCAACTTAAAAACCTTCCTAAGAATGAACATATGATTTAAAACATTTTAATGAATGGAAAAATATCACATCAGTCAGAGGTAGTCTTTGGTGTTGGTCTGAGATTTCTAGCTGTCTAATCTTACATGTATTAATGTTGAGAAGCAGATGTTTAATGTCAAGAAAAGGTATATAATAATTATAAGAGGCTTTTTTTAAATTGTTGGGCCATTTCCAGGTTAATATAAAGATTTTCAGGGTGCAAAAATTTTAAACCAGCCATGCTGGAATTTCCAATGTTCCTAAATAAATGTACATCAAGTTATGGTAGGCTAATGTGATAAAACAACCATCTTGTCTCCCCCTAAGGAAATTATTACTCCGTGTTATTTTATTTTATTTTATTTTTCAAATACTTCAACAGAAAGACTATACTTAGGGTTCTGCTGATGGGAAAAGGCATAAAACTTGGATAATACCAATAAATGATTGGTTACACCAGTAAAGATATCAATCACCCATTTTTGATTTTGTAGGTGGACTTCATGGCCATGTTTCTTCAGTCCTTTCCTCCTCCTCCTCTTCCTCCTCTTTTCACAATGGGAAATACTCCAAATAGCTGCCCAGGGTAGGTTCTCAAATTAAGCAAGGAAATTTGTCATCCTTTGAGGGGAAAATGAGCTAAACTAAGGCATTCATATCCAAGCAACAAGAACAAGAACAACATACTGTCAAGTTAATTCTGATTTATGGTGGTCCTTTTCAGAATTTCCAGGTAGAGAGTATCTCGGACGACCCTAGAGGGTCACACAGGCTGCCTGTATTCACAGGAGGCACTGGGAGGAATTGAACTTCCAGCCTAGACCAGTGAACTATCATAATTGTACAAGATCAAATGGATATTGACTAATGGTAACATTTCTCCTAGGTTAAAGATATAAAGGACTCAGAAGTGGTTTACCATGACCCTTCTTTTGGGGTCACCCTGGGACTATGTGGCTTGCCCAACAACAATAAGATTTGTTCTTGCCCTGGGAGACACAAACAGGAATCAAACCCTCAAACGCTGACTCCAGCCCTATTAGAGTCAGGAAAAACATGAATTAATTTGATGCTACAGAACAATGACAATGGCATATCTTGAATAGCTCTGTGGGGAAAATGAAAACCATGACAATAGTAGTACTAACTAAATATGGTCAGTGTTCAGGTTGAGAAAGTGTGTGTGTGTGTGTGTGTGTGTGTGTGTGTGTGTGTGTGTGTGTGTAAGGTAGTATGGGAACAGCAACAGAGGACACCCTCTCCTTTGTTCTCATACATGCAGAGAGTATTGTGGGCTGTTCACTCCCCACCCTAGAACAAATTTATACTGCCCGGTGCCACTGTAAAGCAATAGATATATTAAGAGATCCATCACATCCTGGTCATCGCCTCTTCGAGTTTCTGCCATCGGGATGGAGATATAGGGTACTGAGGGCAAGAACAAACCATCTCAAAAATAGCTTCTTTTTTAGAGCAATGTTGGCCTTAAATGGAAATTCTGGACTTTGAAGTCAGCTAATTTCATATGTCATATTTTAGTCATTTTATATGTCATATTTTATGTGTTGTAGCTGTTTGTAAATCTATATGGAATGTTTTAAATGAGTTGAATATAGCAACCACGAAATTTCGTTGTTCCTGCAAGGGGGCAATGACAATAAAGATTCATATTCCTATTCCATAAGAATCATCTATGAAGGTGGTGGATCAAAGCTAAAGTCTCTGAAGATGCTCAGTCATCCAGGTGAGATAATCTGGAAGTTCAGTCATGGCAACTGGTCTTCTTTTTCCTTGAGAGACCGAAACATTTGGCTTTATAGTTTTTATAGATTGGGTGGAAGGAAGACTGTAAGAACTGGGCATGTTTAGCCTAGAGCAGCCATGTCCAAACTTTGGCCCTCCTGATGTTTTGGGCCACAACTCCCAGAATTCTAAGCTTAGCTTGCCAATGACAAAGGACTGTGGGAGTTGTGGTCCAAAACATCTGGAGGGCTGAAGTTTGGATATGCCTGGCCTAGAAAAAAGAAGACTGAGGAGCAATATGATAGCCCTTTTCAAATATTTGAAGGGAAGGGCAGTCATACAGCGGAGGGGAAATATCTGTTCTCGATCATCCCTGGGTGCAGGACAAGCAAAAATGGGCCCAAGGTATGAGAACCCAGCTATCAAATGAATATCAGAAAAAACTTCCTAATTGTTAGAGCAGTATGGCAATGGAACCTCAAGAGGTTGTGACGTGCTCCAACACTGTAGGCATTGAAGAGAAATTTGGACAAAAACCTGGCAGATATCCTTTGATTTGTATTCCTGCATAGAGCAGGATGGTGTTAGTGGTGGACTTCATGGGCCCTTCTAAATTCACTCTTCTATGATTCTGTAAAAGAGGTGGTCTCAAAGACTATGAAGCATGGAAAACACCCCCTACATTTGCATTAGCCACAGGACACCCAGTATTAAAGAAGGAGCATGGAGGGTTTTATATTTCTGTGAGAAACGTCTGTTGCAACTGCCCATAGGAACTTTTGAGTTATTTGTGGCTCTGCATGTATACTTTGCTCAAATACAGCACATTTTTGATAGTTTATGCTATTCCACATCAAATGTATCAAAGGTCTTCAAGACCAAAAGTAATCATAATTTCTTTTCCAAAGAATGCCATACTTCAGTTCAAAAAGATTTAAAAATAAAAAACCACACCAAACCTACCATTCGAAGGTAAAGGTAGGTTAGTAATTATATTTCAAGCACCAATGTGTTTGCCCATTACATCACACACCGATTCCTCAATAATCTAATATATATATTTCTTTTTATGATGTGGGAAAGGATAGACACACACACACATGTGCACGCGAACGCGCGAACACACACACACACACACACAGAGAGAGAGAGAGAGAGAGAGAGAGAGAGAGAGAGAGAGAGGTACCTTGTATAAAAGAATTAATCCATTGCAAATGAAATTCTGTTAAGCAAATTTTCCTTTATCCAAATTTCCCATAGGAATGCATTGAAAACGGAGTAATCCCTAATTGCGACCATTTTTATGTTGTACAGATTTGCCCCATAGGCGATTCTGGTAAGCAAATTTCCCCTATCTCTGGAATTTTTTATGTTGTCCATCTCCTATTATGGTGAAAAGTTATCTTCTCCTGGGGTTGGACATTCCATGTGTGCTCCATGGAACAAACAAGGTGGCAGCAGACTGAGTTGCCCAATTTGGATTGCAACCAAATTTGTATAAGAAGGGATACGTGCAATTTGAAAACCATTCAGGCAGAGGGAGGTCACAGTTGTCTCCACTGACTATCTCCTTCCAGAAATTCTCTGATCCTGCAAATAAGGCAGAAGGCTGTAGGAAGCTAAAAGCAAGATAGTAACGCAATCATCATTATTAAAATAATTTTATGCCAGATTTCTCCTAAAACAATGGCTTACAATATGAAAGGGAACAATATTAATAGATAGGGATGGGCATGTAACGGAAAAATTATGTTTCGTTTCATTTTGTTTCATTTCGTTATGTAACGACATGACGAACCAGCATTTCATTTTTTATTTTGTGCCCCTAAATTATTACTTTATTCAAAACAACAACAACAATTAAACAAATACCATGGTAAAAACTTTTAAATAAAACAGTACTGTACAGAACCGGGCCTTCTCGGTTGTGGGGCCAGCTTATTGGAACAAGCTGCTGGCTGAGATCAGGCAGGCGGAGTCATTGCTGGCATTCAGAAGGGCCTTGAAGACCTGGCTCTTCAGGCAATGTTTTGAGGCCCTCTGAGCACGTGCCCCTTCCTACTCTTCTTTTCTTTTCTTTTTCTCCCCCCCCCTTTGCTGGTACTAGTTTTTTTAGTCGCCTGCCGGATATTACTTGGACTTGTTGTCTTGGTTGAGGCGCCTGCTATTTTTACTTGCCACTTTTTATTCCTTTTTTTAGCATCTTTTAGTAGTTTTATTTTATTGTATTGAAAACTGATTGTATTTGCTTTGCTTTTGTTTATGTTTTTGTTTGCTCTGTTGGGGATTGCCATGTTTTTCGGATTGTATTTAGGTAGTTATTGTGGGGTGATATTTAGGTACACCACCCAGAGTTCCCTTCGAGAAAATCGGGCGGTTTATAAGTGCAATAAATAAATAAATAAATAAATAAATAAATAAATAAATAAATAAATAAATAAATAAATAAATAAATAAATAAATAAATAAATAAAAACACATTACAATAATTTCTTTAAGAACCCCTCTTAGCCTGTCATTAAAAGAAATAATACATGACGGGAACATTCTTGGCCTGCTTGTGGAAAGACAGTAAACACAGGGGAAGCTTGGCCTTCTATGGGAGGGAGTTCCAGTGTTTGGGAGCCGAGACGGCCATCTTCTATGTCCCTACCATCAGCATTCACAAAGTGGAGGCAGGTGCTTTCTGTGTCACTTGAATGGTGAATCTGTTTTGGGTTGTAGATCAGATTTTATAGAACACTAGACAATCATCTATTTGATCTGCTTTGATTTGTATTCTTGCATTGAGCAGGGGGTTGGACTCCATGGCATTATAGGCCCCAATCCAACTCAGTTATTCTGTTATTCTATCATTCTGTCATTCCAGGGGCTTTCCAAAGTTCTGAATCCCCTCTCCAAAATAGAATTAGCACCTTGGATAGTTCATTTAGAGTTTAGGTTCAACACCGGAGCAGACTCACCATCCCACTGACATTGAAACCTCTTACTTCTACTCTATGCACAGCATCTGATATGCCATGATACACGGTACCAGTACAAAAAAGTTCCAGTTTAGTTCCATGGCTAATCGCCATTAAGGGCCCGGTCCCATGTCCCTTTAAAAGCAGTTTAAATTACCAGATAACCTGTGTCTAAAAATGCCGTCCCCATGGCCACCGAGCTTTTTGGGGGGGAAAGAAAAAGAAAACCCGGTAATGCTCCCTTAAGCGAAGTTTCTGTGACTCATCCAGGAGGTAGGGAAATTTTTACCTCGCTTTGAAAATCCAGCTTTTAAGGAGGCAGACGCCGTGAGACCAGGCAGATGATCCGGGTTTCTTTTTCTTTCTTTTTTCATAGCACCGACTGGCTGTTCCTGGGGCCGAATGGCGCTGTTTTTGTTAATTGCTTTTCACCTTCAGAGAAACAGGAAGCTCCATCCGGTCCTACAAGTTTTAATTCCCCCAAGCCAAGTGGTCCGTTTTTTTAAATGCTAGTGCCACCTGCTGGCCAAGGGGGCTGAACTGCACTTTAAAATTAAAAAACAGCTTTTTACATGGGAACTCTTGTCCCACATTTAAATCACGTGATGGGACTAAGAGGAAAAGCCGGACCTTCAGAAGATCAGGATCAAAACCCAGGTGTGACCACGGCCTAAGAGGGCAGATCTATGTATGTCTAATCAGTGACATCTCTTTTGTCCGCTGTGAGCAGTCATGATGAGGAGGTGGGGAGAGAAGCACACTTCATCACCTGGGGAAGGAGACAGCACACAGATGGGACTGCAGTAGCCATAGAATACCTGTGCAAGTGCTGCATATAGTGATTACACTACATACGAATAGATGAGGTCAGTATACATGTTGAATTATACTCTTGGTCCTTTTATGTGATGGTCCTACTCTTTGCAGGGATACTATGGAGAAGATCTCAAGTGCAAAACAGCAGCCTAAGGTCATGGCTCACAGGAGTTCTAAGAACCAGGTACATTTAGGCAGCAAACTACTACCAGGCCTGTCCTGGGAAAGGCAGTGGGAAGATAAGGCCAGCAGAAGTCCTTTATTGGTCCTCCACTCAGAAAGGATTAATCTTGGGAATGTACAACATATGAATCTGCTGGACTATAGCTCTCTTAATTCCTCACTCTGAGCTATGCTGGCCAAGGCTAAAGAAAGTACAGTAGAGAAACATCACAGGTTTCCCATCCTTGGTTTATGCCAGGCATGTCCAAACTTTGGCCCTCCAGATGTTTTGGACCACAACTCCCACAGTCCTTTGTCATTGGCAATCTAAGCTTAGAATTCTGGGAGTTGTGGTCCAAAACATCAGGAGGGACAAAGTTTGGACATGCCTGGTTTATGCAGAATCCAAGGCAGTCTGAGATGACTCACAGGAGTTCCCAAATTAAGGAGCTATAGGAAAGCCCAGACCTGATGCAGAAACAATATTCTAGCCTTTACCTAAGGCTTTAAGTGCTTGTGTGGCTGCAAAAGCAGTTGCTGGGAGACTTCTGTCTTCATTGGTGATGCTCAACCCTGCACATCAAGTGCCTTTCACTCATAAGCATTACTTGCTACGGCCAAGTATTTCTCTGCAAATGCCATCACCCTCAAACTAGGGGAACACTGTGGTTGTTCCACTTTGGCCTCTGAAATGGAACTCCCTTTCCTTCTTGCAAGCTGTTCCTTCAGTTCAGACATTTCCCTTGAGAAATGCCGGGCTGTTGGCATGAGATATTTCATTGATGTTGCCAACGGCAGGAATGTTCAAGACCCTTCTCTGAAGAGCAAGCACATTACAGTGGCTACAGGCATGTGATCCTAGGAGGGCCATTCCTCGGGAACACAGGATATTTTTTATTTTTCCTCTGAGGGAAGAAAGTGAGGAAGAAGATCTGGCCTCAGAATTGCTGCTGAGGCCCCAGACTCTTCTGTGGGTCGGAGGCTGAAAGAATACTCAGTAAATT
The DNA here is from genome assembly GCA_037367245.1 of Phrynocephalus guinanensis. NCBI lineage: Eukaryota > Metazoa > Chordata > Lepidosauria > Squamata > Agamidae > Phrynocephalus > Phrynocephalus guinanensis. The sequence goes on along the minus strand of CM074737.1, from coordinate 113,011,812 downwards.
AGATCAAAACAAACACATCATAGCAGGTAAGGAAAAAATGAAAAAGGAACGTCTTGGTTTCATTGTCCTCTAGTTTGTCCATAAGGTAGTTGAGGAATACAATTGATTTGTTAGCCATTCCGTGAATTCTATAGCCACTGGCAGTTCCAATGAGTGCATCTGTACTCCAGCCTTTATGGCACCCACAAGGAGACACAGATATCATTGCCCAGCCATCTTTCAGGTGCATATGGGCAACCTCCAATGATGCAATGAAGTCCTTTTTACCAGTAGCCACACTGGATGGCATGGGAGGGCTAGTTTCCTCCCTTGGCAAATATGTCTTCTGCTCTAAATAGACATGTTTGCAAAAATCCCAACCGTTGGCCTTATTTTAGCAACCTAACATTGTGTGTTGATTCATAGGGTTTCCATTCCCTCTTTTGATGGCTGGCTTCTGGTCGACCCAAATTCAGTGTATATCCTGTAGTTTCCTATGGATTGCCTAGAAGGACCACCCAGTAGGAGAAAGTGTTTCAGTCTTCAGTCTTGAGAATGTAGGTTCAGTCACCATTTTGTCTCTGGAAAATAAGATGAATGACATCAGTTGAGCCCAGACTATCCAGTGAGTGGAATGCTGTGGTCTTCTGTCCACAGCATACCAAGAACACACGTGGGATTGGTCTGCTTAGAATAAAAACATCTCCTCAAAACTGACCTCCTCAGCCTTATAGTTATTTAGCAGATTAAGGAACCTGTGTCACCTAAAACCATGGACTGGAAAAATATTTCCAAAAGAAGAAAACCATGAGGATAGTAAGGAAACTGAATTCCTTAATGTCTATGTAGAACTTCAGGGCTTTATCATATATATTATAGATGGGGATGGGGATATAAGACAGCAGATATTGCTGAAGTGCAAATCATGCATTATTGGCTGTGCTGAGTAGGACTGATATCTGTTGCCATTTGGCAACGATTATAAGGCCACACATTCCCTCCCACTGATATATTCGGTGTCTGTCTGTCTGTCTAGATTCTGCTTTGAACTCTTGAGAAAATTGCTCCATTTGATAACTTTGAACAAAGGTAGCAGGAGATAAAGGGGAAGAAAAATAGAGAAGAAATCCCAGGGTAGCAAAGGACAGATGTGATCAGCTACCTATCCTTCCTGACCTTTTCTCCATAAGTATTACTGTCTGAAGGGATAATTTGAAAGCTTCCCGGAATAGTTGGATTTGGCTAAATAGTTGTAAAAGAAAAGAACCAGACACTGTGTGGTTTGGACAGGCAGAGACTAAAGGTACATATGTAAAGGCTCATAACTGTTACTTCCCACCCACCTACACATGAGAAAAGGGATGATGTAATTAGCAGCAGGGTGGGCCCTGTGGGTTCACATTTCCTTTTGGATGATAACCTCTATCTACCATGAGAAGTGCTGTAGAGGAGTTGTAAACCAACAAAGTAATTTTTTGAGCTCTGGCTGTGCTCTCAGTCCAGCTAGTTGCAAAAGCCCCGTGCATGTGCAAATGTGCTTGCTGTCTGTATTCTGTCACAATTCAGTCCCTTGCCTTCACTTGTTGAGGACATCTATCTAATGTGATGTCAGAAGAAACTACACAACCTATGTTGATTAGTTTTCACTATAGTTTTGAGTACAGCTAATTTTCTTGTCCATGGAAGCTCTGGTGTCAGCCCAACACTCTTTCTTGACAACTTAACTCAATAAGTGCATTCTGTCACTACCTCTGAAGATACAGTTAGCACTCTTAAAAGCAAATCAAAGTTTTCTGCTTATATACTGCCCCATACCACTTCAAATAGTCTCTGAGCGGTTTACAGTTTAATTACAGTATGCAGGCTACACATTGCGCCCCCCCCCAGCAAGCTGGGTACTCATTTTACTGACCTCGGAAGGATGAAAGGCTGAGTGAACCATGAGCCTGTTAAAGAGGAATGGTTAGGCCTTCCCGTCCCTGTCATTGGTTTCTACATGTAATGGAGATTTTTCCATGTGTATAGGGTCCAGATATGAGCAACAGCCCTAAAAAAATCAGGCTGGTTGCTTATGTGTGGGACCTATATGTAAGCAAGTGTGTCTGTGCTGCAGATGTGTTGTTTTTCACGTGTAGAAAGTGACAGTGGAGAATGGAGAGGTGAGGTGCACCTCTTGAAGAATTGTGTGTGTAGTTGTGGGGGGAGTGGCCAGTTATTCCTTTTTCCTGAATAATTCAAATGCAAAAGCTTGGGAGACATGCCTATTGGCTCACAGACATTCAGAATTATTTATTTATTTTATTTATTTATTGGATTTTTAAACTGCCAATCTGGCAACGAGGCCACTCTGGGCGGTTTACAACAATTCCTTTACATATTCTGGTGAATATGTAAAGTAATTTGTGCTTATCAGTGCTGTTGACATTCATTCAAACCAGGTTAATGCAATTGCCACCAGTTGTATCATATATCACTGTGATGCCCGCAATCATGTACCTTGTGAATTAAGATACCTGTGGCCTGAATATTTTACTGTGTAGACTACCTCTATTGAATTATCTGCTAAAGAATGAGTCAGCAATTTTGTAAGCCTCTTTGATGTAATGGATTTACTCTGGTTAGGCTTACTCTTTCAACTAAGGTTTCCAGGTCTGAAAAAGTGGGCTATAGCCTGTGACAACTCAGGTTAAAATTGTAGTTTTAAAAGAGATAGCCATGTTACTCTGAGCTGGTATATCTTTGGAGAAGAAAAAATACAGGATAGAGATGGGCACGAAACGAACAATTTTCCGTTTCCATTTTCATTTTTTCATTTTGTTACGTAACGAAATGACAAACAAATTTTGTCTCTAAAATGAAACGAAACACCGGGAATTTTGTCGTGCGTTTCGTTTCCGTTACTGCAATATGAGTGAATTGCTTAAAATCCTTAAAAAATCACAAAAATGAAATAAATGATAACGAAATGGTAACGAAATGAACGAAAATGAAACAATTTTTTTTCAAAAATTCACAAAAAACAGAAACGGATCGAAACGGACCCTCCAAACGACAAACAACAAACGAAATACAATTTTTTTATTCGTGCCCATCTCTAATACAGGACAAGACTCCAGAAAGAGAAGACTGAAATAAAATATATACATATCCTTAAAAGCTATCTCAATGAATTCAGTATTAGCCAAGATTTCTTTGGCCATTTTCAAATGTAAAACACTGCATTAATTTATTCTCGAAGGCTTTCACAGCCGGGATCTGATAGTTGTGAGTTTTTCAGGCTGTTTGGCCATCTTCTGGAAGTTTTTCTTCCTGACGTTTTGCCAGACTCTGTGGCTGGCATCTTCAGTGGGCAAGGAGCTCAGAGAACTAGGAGTTCTCTCTGTGCTCTGGGTTATAAAGTGAGTGAGACTGGGTTTTTTTAAGTTGAGGAAACTTGTCCTATTCAGGAAAATAGGTGTTAGTCATTATATTGTGATGAATCACTATGTCAGTCTACACAGGGAAGCCACTGAAATCCACAAACATAAGCACAGTTTCAACAAAAAAGAACAAAGTCTAAAATTCAGGAAAAAGAAGAAAGTCTAAAAATTAACAAAGCCTGGCTTCCAGTTATGTAGAGTTCAAAAGGTCAAAGCTCAATGATTTCCCACACAGCCACAAAGATGATCAGTTTAAACAATAGAACAGCTAACAACACCCATCTAGGATTGTTGCTACCCCTGATTGCATTGAAACTTCTTAATCCCTTCATCACAATACAGTGACTAACACCTATTTTCCTGCACAGGACAAGTGTCCTCAACTTAAAAAAACCCAGTCTCACTCACTTTATAACCCAGAGTACAGACAGAACTCCTAGTTCCCTGAGCTCCTTGCCCACTGAAGATGCCAGCCACAGAGTCTGGTGAAACGTCAGGAAGAAAAACTTCCAGAACACGGCCAAACACCCTGAAAAACTCACAACAACTGCATTAATTATCCTGTATCTCCTATATTTTCTAGCTGTATTTCCGTCCTTACTAATCAAAGTCACTTTACAACCTCATTAGAGATACTCAGCCATGTTATTCCTGCTTGTTATCTAAAGCCTGAAATTAAATTAGCTACCAATCATTGTCATTGATTACAGAAAAGTGCTTCTAGGGAGGGGAACTGAATATCAACAGGCATCTTAGTCATCACCAGGTGATGATAGGCGAAGCAATAGAGCTTTGCCTATCAGAAACTTGTGGCCAGAACACAAACAGTACCTTTGTTTTGGGGCCATGTACATATTGATAAATATTTGCCATGTAGTCCCATTCTTATGTCTGAGGAAATGGACTTGTCCATGAAAACTCACATTAATATAGAGCACTTGGTGCCACAACAATTTTGTCCTTTTTTATTTTATTTTTGGCTTGTCATGCTAAAATAAACACAGTAGGCTTATAGATGGCACAAGAGGTTTGTTGTACTTTCTTTTATAGTAGAAAGAAAGCACTGAGCTATGATACATGCAGAGCAAACAGAGCAAGACAATGAGAGATTGAGCAGAGGTAACATTGCAGTAACATTGCCTATATGAAGTATTCACATGTCAAATTGCTACATTTAATCACCAATGTTTTTTTTTTTAACATAGTGAGTAAATGGCAATTGAAAAAATGGTTAGGGTTTGCCTGAGCCGCAGGACTTGAGATGGGGAACGAACAACCAAAATGGCCATTCATCTTGGTTCGTAGTTCATCAAGGTTGACAAACCACAAACCAATAATTTCTACACCCCAAACTGATAAACTAACAAATTGGTTCTTCAGAACTTTTATTCAAGGAAGCCCCTAGGGGCCTTTTTAATTTAATTTAATTTAATTTAATTAAGCAAACTGGGCTGCTGGAACAGCCTTTCTTGCAAGATATCTTGCACACGAAGGGATGAATAAAAAGATTAATGTTTGTCATTTCTTATTTGCTGGGGTCTCCACAAATAACAAGCAACAAACATTAGATGAATCGGTGATTTCTGACATATATTGCGATTAATGTTTTAAGTGGTTCCCCATCTCTACCCAGTTACCACTGGAACAATCATGGATCAGCTAGGGGAGTTTAGTGGTTTTATTTATTTAGGCCTCTGTGGTGTAATAATTAAAATGTTCGATTAGAATTTTCGAGACCCAGTTTCTAATCTCTATTAAACTATGAAACCCAGTGGTCGACCTGCTAGGGCCAGCTATCCTCTTTCAATCTGGGCTATCTCACCAAGTAGACATGGGCACGACTCGGCGAAATTGTCATTTTCATTTCGGTTATCGTTTCTGTTTTGTAACGGAAACGGTAACGATAATTAAGCCGTCAGAACTCGAACTCGAACCGAAAAAAGAAAAATTTGGTCGGGATTTGTTTCCATTTGTGGCATTGCGGCGATCGTGCAATGCGAAGCACAAAAAAGTTTTTAAAAGTTTTTTTTAAAAAAACCCGACTCCCGGCCAAAAAAGCAGCCTGCCTGAGGCTTTGCCACCTACCAGACGGGTGGTTTCTGGGGGGTCCCCGGCCTTTCCCCCCCTCTTCTCCTGTCCTGGGCTGCTTGCACCAGGCTGTTGGGGGGGGGGTCATCCTCATCATCTCGCCATGCCATGCGGTGGGGGGGATCCAAAATGGTGACCGCAATTTTTCTTTTGAAATCGTGGTTAAAAAAACCACACCAAATCACCACAGAAACATGTGAAATTTATTTATTTTAAATGCCTGAATTTTAATAGTAGCAGCAGTGGGTTTTTTATAGCAATAAAACGTCGCATTGATTTTATTTTATTTTATTTTATTTTTTATTTTTTTAGACCTGCCCATTTGGGCTGGGCATGGGATGGAACCATGCAATTTTTTTGAACCATTCCACCAATGGCATCACCAGGTTTTTGACTGACACTTCTGGATGTCTTGGAGGGCATAAAAAGCCGAGGCACCTTCCAGAAATCGCAGTCGGGTGTATGGATGTGGTTGAGGGAGGAGGGCTGGCTGCTGGTGCTGGTGTGATCCGATCGAGATTGAGGAGGGAGGCTGGAGGCTTTAGGATTTAAGTTAGGCAGGCAGGGAGGGAATTGAATTTAGAAAACAATTTCTTTGATTCCCTGCAGCTTTGTCTGCTGAAGGGAATAGCAGTTTATTCTTTATTTCTTCTCTGGCAGTTTGTGAGGACTTTTTTCTGATATTGGATAAAGGGGGGGGTTCGACTGGAGTGGGAGGAGGTGTGGGATTATTTTTAAAATATATATTATATACTACCATTTATTTTCTCTTTTCCCAACTTCAATTTGCTTGCACACACACACATTTGGGGTGCAAGCCAAGAACAGAACCTCTATCCTAAGTGATATCCTAACTGCCCACTCACCCGTCCGCCTGCGCCGCCACCCGCCCGTGGCCTGCGCTGCCGCCCACCCATGGCCGCCGCCCGCCCATGGCTCCCCCCCACCGCCCGCCCATACCTCCCCCCACCACCCGCCACCCGCCCCACCTGCCGCCTAGGGCGCAAAAACACCTAGCTCCAGCCCTGATTGCGGGATGCCCCTATGCTCTGGGAAGTCAAATTGCGCTAAATTGGGGTGCAAACGACAAACAACAAACGAAACGACAAATTTTTGAAAAATTCTGCCACAAACGGAAACAACCCGAAATGGACCCGTTCCGACAAACGAAAACTCAAAACGTCATTTTTTCTGGTTGTGCCCATGTCTATCACCAAGTTCTAGTGTGATGATAAAGTGAAAAGGAGATCAACCAAGTGGGCTGCCTTCCACTCCTGGGTGGCAAGGCACAATAAAAATGTAACTAATAAAGAAATAAGAAAGAAATTACATTCCCCCGTAGTTGTTTGTTTAAGACTTTCAGTTCCACATTTCAGCCAATAAAACACAACAGCCCTTCAAGATGATCACTATCTAAAAACTATGTCCTGGTTTGCCTAATGGTAGGGCCCGTTGTGAGCAGCAGCTATCAGAAACTCATTAACCATTGTTAAAAAGCTGAACAAAATAGCAAGGATTTTATGGCTTCCCAGAAAGCCTCTTCAAGGGAGGGGGGACAGTTTGTGGGCCAGGACTGGAGAAGTTTCACAACTAAGGTCCCGCCAAAAACAGGGAGGGGAAAAATGCTCTAAATTTTCTTGGGCCTTTCTTTAACCCTTAGGCGGGTCAATTAAACAAAACAATGAAACTGAGGACAAATTCTCATGGGAGGGGCAGAGGCCTTATGCTAGTGTCTTTGCAAGGCACTTTAAAAGACTCTTGCTGCTGAGTTCTTGTTGTTGAACCGGGGTGGGAGAGAACGACTCCTTGGCTCTTGCTGTGCTAAATTCTCCTTTGCCTGCTGCTCCAAGAAAGACAGAGGAATGGAATCAATTACCAGCCATATCAGCCATTTTAAGTTTAAAAACACCAGACTTCGCAAAAGGCTCCCATGAAGTCTTGCGAGCAATATAAATAGGAGTGGTGCCAAACACAGCACCAGAAGTATTCAATAATAAAATACAGCTGTCTCCACTGGCATTTATTCACAAAAGTTTGTCATTTTAAAAAAAATACCGTTAGAAATGCTGACAAAGAGAAATCTGGGGAAACGAAAACATTTATTTTCCAAGGGAAAGAGGTTTCTGTGAACTGCAACCTAAATATTCGCTTAACAACTGAACATTCCATAAAAATAATTTACAACATAATTTCTCCTTAGAAGTACGTTTCAGCAGAGGGCTTTTCAAAGACTTTGGCTCAGCTTGGAGGTGCTAAGAGCTTTTCCTTTGAATCTATAATTCTTAATTACTAAAATGCTTTATATACTCTTTTGCCAGGGGTTTTAGCAAAGTACATCAAAGGAACCATCCCTCCCTTTCAGCTTAAGGCTCAGCATGTCAGGGAGGGAAGAAATCCAGCTGACATTCCTTGCAAAGATGGGGAGGCCTTTCTTATTCAGGGAGGCCCCAGACATTTGGCTGCCTGAGGCACAGAAGCAAGTGGCACTTTCCCCATGCTGTTCAGCTCTGCAGACCCGGGGTTATTTAAACACCTGAGACAGAAAATCCTGAAGTAATTCTTCTTCTCTCTAGCAGTGAAAGGGCACTAATAATAAACTGAGCCCATGCCCTGTCCAGTCCATAATTAATAACTGTGACTAGTACTCTGAAGCAGCTTAATGTCCCCCTTTGGGGGGGCATTCTGGTACTATGCCTTCAAAAGGGGATTGGACAGATTCCTGGAGGAAAAGTCCATCAGAGTTTACAAACCATGATGGAGATGTGTAATCTGCAGGCTTAAAACCGGGGTACTTCAAGGGCCAGAAGCAGGGGAGTGCTATCAGGAGACATATATCTAGTCTTGTGCGCTCCCAGGCGCATTTGGTGAGGCCACTCTGAAATACAGGAAGCTGGACTAGATGGGCCTTTGGGCTGATCCAGAATGGCTCTTCTTATGTTCTTATGTACTTATGCAGCTTGCCCACACAGCCTGGCTCCTTTGGGATGCTGTGAGATGGATAGCAAGACTGAGGGCTTTGCCATGTGTGAACTACACTCCTCCCTCTTGACAGCCAAGGGATCTATGGCAGTTTGCGGATGGACCTGAGGATACCCATGGGCACATGCAGTATTTTCCTCCACAAGCCACAGGGGCAAAGCAAGACTGAAAGAGGAAACAATGCTGGGATATTGCAAGAGAAGACACGAGGGAGACAGAGGGACCAACAGAAGAAGAGGAGAAATCCTGGTGGTGTGTGTGTGGGGAGGGAGAATGGGGAAGGATCTAAAAATTTTCAGGGAAAGGAAAAGCTATAAAAGAGGGAGGAAAAAGGACAGAAGGGGAGATGATAGGTGGCCATGAACAGATGGTGCTAGAAGAACTTTGGACCAGGAAATGGATCACATCTACCATGCCAAAGAGAGAAGCTGAATATAATAGGAGGGCACTCAGGAAGCCTTCATACTGGGAGAACAGAGAGGTTGGGAAAAGAAGCCAGGGATAATCCTGGAGTATCAGGTAGCTAGCAACCATGGAAGGAGATGAGTTTTGGAGAAAAGGGACTGAAAAGAATGAGAAATCAGGCATCATCACCAAAGAGCAAGTGAAAGAGTAGGCATGGGATGAACATCCATGTTGAGGGTATCCCTGTATCTGCAAGCTTCCATACCTTCACCCTTGGTGTGACCTGGAGGCCACTGGGTGGGGACAAGCACTAAAAGCTGATGTTTTTGTTATTCTAGGAGTGGACTCTGTGAATCAGCTTAGTCTCTTGGCTTGTTATCAAAAATCAATCGAGGTAGTGTTGGAGGAACTACCCTCAAAGTTAAATAAAAAGAATAGTGTTGTCCAGTTAGATGTAGGGGCATTAGACAGTCATTTATAGGGTGGGAAGGTGCCAACGAAGGGGGCATTGGTCAAGAATCCAGCCACAGATGCACAGTGGGGAATTGAAATTCCAACCTCTGGCTCTGCAGACCAGCTTCTAGTTCACTTTCTAAAACTGCAGGTTCTTCCGTAAATGGTTCAGTACCACAGTTAGCCATAGCAAGTTACACAAATGTTATACAAGCACCAATAAGAAAAAAAATTAAATTAAGTCACCAAACGCCTCACGGAAGAGCATTGTCTTTAGAGCCTTCTGAAAGGCTGGCAGGGACTGTGCAAGGCGCACTTCGCTGGGAAGGTGGTTCCATAAGGTAGCGCCCGCCACAGAAAAGGCCTGGCTCCGAGTAGATGTTTTCTGGGCCTCTCTGGGCATGGCCACCCATAGCGAGTGCGCCCGCAACATCCTCGTTGGACAGGCTGAAGTTGACCGCTGGGTGATCCACTCTGCCAGGTAGTCAGGTCCTAGGCCATGGAGGGTTTTATAAATTAAAACCAAGACCTTGAATCTGATTCGGGATGCAACGGGTAGCCAATGCAAGCGGGCCAGAACTGGGGTGATGTGGTCATAGCCACACCCACCCACCACCAGTCTGGCTGCCGTATTTTGCACCCGCTGCAGTCGCCGAAGAAGAGTCAAGGGCAGCCCCATGTAGAGAGCGTTGCAATAATCTATTCTCGAGATCACCAACACTTGCACAACAGTTCTCAGGGAGTTCTCAGTAACAGCTGAATCACCCAATATGGTTCTAAATTTTTCCTGAACACTCCAGAGACTGAGGCAAGAGCTCAGGCTGTGTTTGTTGTTTGTGATGTATCCCCACTTGCAGCAATTCCGCCAGACATTTTATGTAGGTGATGAAAGTGAAAAATGTGCACCATTGCTAGCTAGGATTAATGTTCTAGAATTTTCTTCCTTTTCCTTCTTCTCTAGCTTGGTAACGTGTTTACAACCAGCACTGCATGTGGCCGTGGATGAGTACCTATCCTTTTAGAAGGAGCTGGGTTGATTCATCAAAGTCAGTGCCATGATGATGTTTCTCCTTCTTCACACCACCATCATTTTGTTCTTTCAATGAACGGTATCTGTGGGCAGAAGAAAACCCCCACCCCCTTCTGCTACAACCATGGAACTGATGGTGCTGTGTAGCCTCCACTACCACCCCAGGTGATAGCTGTCTGTGGTTTCCCAGTTTCTGACAATAGGTTCTTTTCATGGAGACCCAGAAATCCATAAATACCATCACAGATAAGGATCACATACAGTGTCCGAAATGGCACATAATAGGTTAAAAAAACTCGCTGTCTGGTCCTTTTTGGCACAAAATGGGCTGGAATGTTTGTGGCACATTTTTAAAAATATAGGATACTAGAGAGGGAACCTTGATATTTGTTTAATCCCCTAAGAGTAATTTATGACTATAACTCACTCCACCTGTACCTTTCTTGAACTTTCCTTTGTAGTTTCTTTTTTCCACTATAGCCACTTTGAGATCATCAGCAGAGTGCCCCAGGAGACTGAAATATTCTGACACTGGAATCTGTATCCTGCTATATTTTACATTAGATTTGCCCCCTTATATTCTGTTCTCAGTGAGTTGGGTATCCAGATGCAGAGCCTAGATGCAGGTTGAGAATTCAGTTCCCCTCTGTCTATTCCAGAAGCCTTGGGCAAGCTTTGTTCCCATCAAGAAATGAATGGTAAATCACACCTAAGGATTCTGTACCTGGAAAAGCCTGGAAAGGAATGCCAGAAGTTAGAAGTGACCCAACAGCACACAATTATTATTATTTTATTCCACCTAGATTGCCTTCTCTGCTTGATGTAGACATGGAGAGGCAGTGAGGGCATACCTCACAGCAGAAGAGGAACAAGCAAACAAGCCACTAATATTGTGGGCAATGTTGAAAATTGTAAGAGTGCTGCCCAGTTAGAAATGGATGGGGTGGGGTGGGGTCGTTTGACACAATAACCTCTCAGAGTGGCCTTGTAGCTAGATTGGCAGGATATAAATCTAATAAATAAATAAGCAGCTGAAATGGTTTTCATTCATAAATCCCAAAAGGTATCTAGGGAATTAAATAAGGGTCAGGGCTTTTCAATAACATTTAGTGCTTCCAACAAATAAACAAGAATGAAGAGAATCTGGATAAATAGACCCAGTCTGCTATCTCACATGGGGAAGATCTTGATCTTCTGAAGGTCTGGCTTTTCCTCTTCGTCGTGTCACGTGACTGAATATGAGGGATAGCAGTTCCCATGTACAAAGCTGTTTTATTTTTATTTTAAAGCGCAGTTCAGCCCCATGGCCAGCAGGTGGCGCAAGCATTTTTAAAAGGACCATTAAAACAAAGAACACCTGATGGACCTTCCTGGTGCTCTGAGGGTGGGGGAATTTAATAAATAAATAAATAAACAGCGCCGATTGGCCCCACAGCGCTATGAGAAAAAACAAACAAGAAACCTGGATCATCTGCATGGTCCCACGACATCTGCCTCCTTAAAAGCTGGATTTTTTAAGTGAGGCAAAACATTCCCTACCTCTCTGGTAAGTCTTGGAAACCTCGCTTGCATTTAAAGGGACGTGGGATAGGGGAGGGCTGGTGAAAGTTTGCAAACCAGGTTACCGGGCACAATGTTTCTCTACCACCCCCCCCAAAAAAAAAAGTGTGTGGTTTTTCTAGGTGGGGCTGTCAGCGCAGGGGACGGCATTTTTTGGACATGGTTTGATGCTCTACTAATTCCCGTTTCCGTTTCCGTTTAAACTGCATTTAAAGGGACGTGGGATAGGGGCCCCAGAGTACTGGTGAAAGTTTGCAAACCAGGTCATATGGCATACTCAAGGACCGACAGGCAGCACAATGTACCTGCAAGTGTTTACCACCATTTCTGCTAGGACCTGGGTCCCAAATGGCCTTCCCTACATGCAATGCTTAGGATAGGTGTGTGGTTTTTCTAGGCCTTATAATTCACCTGGGGCTTGCATAAGTCTCAGCGCAGAAAGTTTTTCCCAGGTCTTACCCTCCAGGGTGTTGGGGCTTTTTTAAAAAAAGAGACATGGTGCTGTGGTGCTGATGCTCTACTCCCTGCCTTGATGCAGATGGAATACCATACCATACCATATGCAGTATGAACCAGCTGAGGTGCTAAGATCATCAGGAGAGGCCTTTCTCTCCATCATAGGTACGTCTCAAAAGAACACATGAAAGGTCCTTCTCTGTTGCTGCTCCTAGACTTTGGAACTCCCTCCCACTGGAGACAAGCTTTCCCTGAAGGAACTTTGGAACTCCCTCCCACTGGAGACAAGCTTTCCCTGAATGAGGGACTACCTACGATGTGACTTTTATATGGATTACCATGCATGATTATGTTGACTGATTTCATACAAACACCAGTATTTTCCATATTACTTTCCACCCCTCACAATGGATTTTTTTTCTTTTTTTTTCTTTTTAGCTTTAATGTTACCTTTTAATGTTCTAAGATGCCTCTCCTATTTTCCTGTTCTTAACTTGAATATGTCTTAAATGTTCTGTGCTGTATATTGTCCATTATTGCAAGCCACCTTGGGTCCTGTTCCAAGGAGAAAGGTGGGATAAAAATATTCACCATAAATAAATAAATAATTTTCCTCTATGTATAAGATGACCTCCACTTTCTCTAGCCAAAATTACACATTTGCAACTGTGCGGTTTTGGCCTCGGCTTACTTTGGTCCATAAGACGACTCTCAATTTGTTCACACGCTCACAAATTATTTCTCCAATCCCCTCCTCTTGCTTCTGGCTCTTTGGTATTTTAATTCTACAGAGTGCAATTTGGACAGAAACGTCTTCAGGGCGCTTTGGCACGACTGTACCTTTCTCAATCTCTGTAGAGGCTTTGAGTTCCTTCATAAGCAAGGAAACTCACCTTGAGTTTTATCTCTCCGGCTGGAGACACAAGAAAAGCATAGGACTTCCTGAGATTTCAGCCAGGATCCTGAAACCTGCAAGTCTATACAGAAATGATATACCCTAGTTTTGCCATCAATCTGAAGCAAACCAAAAGTCTGACAGAAGAAACTGAAGTCCTGCATGCAGAAAATGTCTGGGTCAGGGCACTCCCTATGGTTCAGTGACATCATATTTGGATGCTGTGAGCTATTTGCACTTAAGACCTCTGCTTTGGCTTTATATGGACTGTTTTATAATTGCAATACTCCATAGATGGAGGGAATCTGATAACCTCCCCCACAATCTTCCTGGACTCTTCATGGGACATGAAGTCTTTTAAACCTATTTCTTCTTCTGCATATCAGTTTGAATCAGTTTTCCTGTTTCTTTTTTCTTTTAAAAATCAATTTCTGTAAGAAGAGGCCATGAGAAAGCTCCCCCCCCCCGGCAAATTAAATTCTCCTACCCTCATGTTTTGTTATGGCTCTGTCTCTAAAGGCCTCCATATAAAATTTACAATGGTTCATAAGAATTAAGTAGTTTTCAAAACTTATGATGATAATGGGAAGGGGTAACCCTTGCTCTCTACATAATCCTGAATGGCAACAAGCAGACTTTTAAAAAATATAATAAAATAAAAACACACTGACACAATGGCCCTTAAACCAAGAGACTGTTTAAGTGCTTTGATTCCCTGACTAGTAAAAGAAACAAAAGCCAGTTGTAAACTGTTCTTCTTGTTAAAATGATAGTCAGTCTAGAGTCCACCTCTTTAAAATACTGAAAAGCCATAAAAAACGACTTGGAAATTATATGATCAGTCTCAAAACTGCAGTCATCAACGCTTCTCCTTGTTGAGATCTTTGCTGTTTAAACATTTGACTGAATCACATAGAGGAGGTTTTCAGATCTTCTTGCCTCTACTTCTTGTTCTTTGTCACTTTTTAGATGAGGCACTTTCTGCTTTATCCATACATATGATGGAAAGACAGTCGGGACTCGGGACTTTTCTACTTAACAACACATGATTTTCCATGTCCAGCCCATGCCTTTCAAGGGCTTAGTAGAGACGTCTGTCACTTTTTAAGGGCACAAAATCTGTCACTTATGCATGGATATCTTCTAGGAACCCAAAATAAAGGTATCATACCTTCAGAACCCAAAATAAAGTATCATACCTTCAGAGTGGAATAGTAGAGATAGTTCGTCGGTAAGGGGCATTGGGATGCCAAGCGGTCGTTCCGGCTTTGGCTCGTCCGACCCGGGACTGCATTGCCCACCCTGGGAGGATGGGCAAGAGCAGGCTGGGGGCCTCGTGAGGCCTGGGCAGGGGCGGGGCATGGGCTCCCTTTTTTATAGCCTGCCTCTGAACCTATGCTCCCTCTTTAACATTGGGCAGCAACACACCTGCCCGCCCGCCAGCTTTTTCACATGCTAGTGTGGTATGATGTGGTCGCCTTAGGGGCTGGATAGGAATTTTTGCTCTCCCCCTTGCAATTGGCTCAGGAGGAGCGCAGGGATTTTTCGCCTATCTCACACACTAGCTCTGGTGGCATGGCACCGGCCACGCTGGTGGGTAGTGTGGGGAATTGGGCTTTAGGTGATCCCCAAATGCTGGCCAACAGGCCTCTGATGCTCAGACACTGCGGATCCTGAGATCACAGAGCCTGGAGCGAAGTGGCTTTGAGATCCAAACATGCCCAGGACCAATTAGATGATGGCGCCCCTGCCCCAAATGGGAAAAAGTTGGTCTGCCCGGGGGGAGCTGGACTTGAACAGAACCTTCCCGGGGACCCGGGGGCTCGCCCACACCTGACAATGCCCTTGGGCGGGGTCCAATTGGTGACCCCCAGGGCCAATGGTGCCCCACACGACAGCAGCCCCCTCTTGAGAACAATGAATTGATGTTAAGCTCCAATGAAGCATGGCCCGCGTTGGCAACCCAACTCTCTGTCTCACCTGTTATTCCAACCTGGGGGGGGGCAATGTATCTGAAAGTTGAGTCATGGCAACCAGACTTCTTTTCTTGTGAGACTGAAGCGTTTCACTGCTCCTCCAAGCAGCTTTGACAGTTTGAGAAAAGTTGGTAGACTGACGAAGCTGCTTGGATGAGCAGTGAAATGTTTCGATCTCACAAGAAAAGAAGTCCTGTTACCATGACTCAACTTCCAGTTAACCTAACCTGGATGACTAAGAATCTTCACAAAGCAAGTGTAGTATAACAGATAGAGTAACAGACTGGGACTCAAGGGTCAAAACCCCTGTTTAGCCATAAAAACTCACTAGGGGTGAGGAACTGGTAAAGTCTTTACTTAAATATCTCAGTTACCTTGAAAACCTTATTAGGGTCCATCAGTTGTGACTTGATGACACAGAGCAACAAGAAATGATATTTGCATGGAACAGGGACATGTCATCTATCTGTCTATCTAAAAATCAGGTGTATTCCCCTGAGCTTAGAAAGGGATGTATGTAGATTCTGAATAATGCAGATTATCTGTCTGTCTGTCTGTCTGTCTGTCTGTCTGTCTGTCTGTCTGTCTGTCTGTCTGTCTGTCATAGGCAGAGACAGGCAGGCAGGCACACACACACACACACACACACACACACACACACACACACACACACACACACACACACACACACACACACACACAGAGGGGGGGGAGGGAGAGGCAGATTTCTCTACGTTATTAATTACACCCATTCTTTTAAAACTACACTCCTCAAAAACATGGATTTCTTCTTCTCCATCACTAAAGCAAAAACAGCACATACTGGTCAAGAATGGCAAACAATATGCTACTGATAGGTCGCCTGTTTTCCAGACTAGCGATTCAGATAGGCTATACTTAGAAACAGATGCTTTGTTTACCTTCCAGTGACTAACCACAAAATAACAAAAGATCATTTGCAAACTGCGCAAGAGGTGAAAAAGAAATCAAATGTTGCTATTGTGCCAGACAGATATTTTCATTGCATAAGAAATGCCAAAAACAGATTATCTGTAACCTTTTCTTTGCCTCTGAGAAGTGGAAAAAGAAATATGTCTCATACTGAGATAGTTCATTGGTCTGTGTAGCCTGGTGTCTTCCACTCTTACTGGCAGCAGACTTCTTATGAGTCTTTTTTTTTTTTTGGCCCATGAGGAAATGAGATACATAGCAAGGAGATGATTCTGCCAAAATCTCTTTCTCAGCCCTGTTAATGATAGAAATGTTTGGAGGTGATAAATTCACAGAGGGCCTTTTTACACGACCCCTAAGATCCGCTGGCCACTTAAATTCGGACCAGAGATCTTAGGGGTTCCTCGCTCTTCCTCTGTCCCCACCCCCCTCGGCACTTCCTGGTTGCTGGCTGCCTGAGGGAGGGAGAAAAAAGAAAGAAAAGACTGCCGGTTTACCTCCGTTTTGTTCCCGGCAGCATTCAGATCTCTTAAAGGGGCGGAGTGCAAAAAAAGAACAAACAGAAGCCAGGAGAGCCCCGCACTCACTATCCTTACACCGGATCAAATATTTGTCACCTCTAAAAAGCAGGTACAAGAAAACTGCTGTTTGGTCTTGCTAAAGTGGGCGGGGTCACACTTAATTGTCTGCAAAGTCCGGAGCTGGTGGATAAACATTTTTAAGGTCCAGACCTTGCAGCCATTTGCGGCGGAGCTTAGGGGTCGTGTATAAACGCCCAGAGCCACCATACGTCAGACAACTGGATGTAACAGTAACCAAAATACTGTATGAGCAAAAATTAAAGCTGGGTTGGGAGATTATATTTCTTGGGCCAATGGCACCCAATCTTGAGTTCCCATATGTTCTTGGACTACAACTCCCAGGATTCCTGGCCAGTACAGCTAGTGGTGAGAGTTTCTGGGAGTTTTTCATCCAAAAACACCTGAGAACCCAAGGCTGAGAACCACATCTCCCAGATGATCATTCATGATCACTAGCCATATTTGCTGGAGGGCTCTGGGAAGAATAATCTAAATATCGATGCATCGGCATTTCGGAGAAAAAGTAACTAAAAAAAAAATTAAATATATATAATCACTGGCCACAAGTGACTTTGGATGCGAAGCGGGATGCGAAGCGAAAAAAGATTCCCGGCCTCCGGCAGGGGAATCACTCGCCCCGCTTGGAGCACGGTTTAGGGGGCGTGGTCGGGGTGGCGCCGCATCCAAAAAGGAGGAGCGTGAGGACAGAAACGATCGCTTCGCACAGAAATGACGGCTCGCCGCGCAGCGAGACGTTCGTGAAGTAATAGCCTAAGTAAGAAGAGTTTGTCATTTTTGTCTTCTGTAAAGACAAGCCATATATAGGGATGGCGGAGAAGTTTATTCTCCTTCCTTCCTTCCAGTAAGAATCTTCCAAAATCCACAGTCTCTTGATAGATCAGATGGGAAGCACTTGGTGCTTATTGAAGTAACAGGGAAAATACATCAGGTGAAGAGAATACATGCCAGTAGTTTGTGCCAGAATGTAGTTTTCATTCAGAGAAATGCTCCGTGACTTGTATCATTGCCTGGCTTTTCAAACTGATTTCCCTTAATGAGTTGCTATTTCTGTTTCCCTTTCTTCTGTTCCCCAAGGGTTAAAGTTCTTGCTTCTTTTCTCTGTTTTTATTTATTAGCTTTTTATTTTATTTTATCAGACAGCAGATCCACAGAGTAGAGATTTTCAGTGAAATCAATACAGGATTGTTGAAAACAAACTGAGTTAAGTGCATTATCGGTCCATTAATACATTATGGTTTGCCCTCATTTGTAGAACTGAGATGGAGGTTCCCGCCAAGCAAAATTACATTGGCAGTTAATCTAACTTCTGTTCCAAAACAATAGGAAGCCACCATGGAAGGACTCTTTTGAAGAAAGTCCAAACATTGGATATTCCATGTCAAGATGGGGCTATATTGCCCACCGAGCCCCCTCCAGCAATATCATTCCATTATTTGAAAGAGTTGGAGGGGTAGTACATGAAAAGCATAAGAAACTTTCCATATAGCTATGTGTAAAATGTTTAAGACCTAATTGCCTTTCAACTTGGGGTTGCATAAAGGAAGTCCAAAAAACAATGTAATCAGTGACCACATTTGGAATATGTGCCATTGCTTTGGGATTGCAGAAAAACATTCTGCTGATCAATTATTATTTTGTCACGGAGAACGCTGTATGTTTGAGTAGGAAGCCAGACCTCCTGCATGAAAACAATCCTTTATTTGCTTGCTTGAGGTTCATTATCTTACTCTGCCCTTTCTTTATGATACAAGCTTATATGGCAAACAAATAAGTAAGAAGTAAGTAGCATTCACCATGGAATAGATTTAAAATGGTTTAACAGATTGGACTGATGAAATACAACAAGAGGATCTGAGGACATTGTAAAAAATCTCAGTCTTTCTGCTTTGAGGGCTCTGGTGTACCCCTTATTTCTGGTGTTGTTTTTGCTGTTTTAATGAGTTCTATTAATTGCCTTTGGCTTGTTTAAATGTACATAGAAAGTTACTGTATAATTATTTTAGGAAATAACAACTCTTCCATAAGTTGCATTTTCAAAGGTATATAAAATAAACAGATGTGGGGCTATGTGTAGGACATGGGGTGATAGAAGGGGCAGAGATGACAAATGTTATGTTTTTATGACTACAGGTCTCCTAAATGGACATGTTGACTGTTGGGTTTCAGCCTTTCAGGACTTGTAGCCCATCTCAGAAAATAAGGGCCTGTCATGTACATGAATGGGGGAGAGTCTTCATTCTGTACTACATGTCTTTCTACTCCTTCTGGGATTTCAGAGACAATTCCCAGGAAATAATCTCCTTAGCCTCTTAGAAGCCATCAGTTCTAAGAGCAGACAAGAGCCCTTTAAAGAGTTTGGCCAGATGTTTTAGAGTACAGCTATGATGGTTATTCGTGAAATCTCTCGTTCTCAGCCATTTTCCAACACTCATCGTGCCAGGACTTCCTGTGAAGAATTCCCCCTGCATTAAAAGGGTTTCCTTGCTTCTTGGGGCACTTTTACACGACCTCTAAAATCTGCTGGCAACTTAAATTCAGACCAAAGATCGTGGGGGTTTGTTCTGCTTCCTGTGTTCCCACCCTTCCGCACTCCATTGCTCCTGTCTGTGGTGAGGGGAGGGAGAAAAAAGGGAGAAAAGAATGCAGGCTCACCTCCGTCTGCCGTCGGAGCAGCCCTGTAGGGATTCCAGGCTGTTAAAGGGGCGGAAGGACAACAAAAACAAACAGAAGGCGAGGAGAGCCTGGCATCCACAGCTTTATAATCCACATCGGAAATTTTTTTACCTCCAGAGACCAGGTACTTGTAAAATACTCTTGGGTGCGCTTAGGTGGGTGTGGTCGTACTTAATTTTTTTTAAAGTCCGCAGCTGATGGGAAAACAATTGTAAGCTCCACATCTGGGAGCCCTTTGCCTCGGATTGTAGGGATCGTGTAAAAACAGCCTCAGTCTCATTTTTGCTTTTCAGTTCTGGTTTCTGCCCTTCGCTTTGCACAGGAAACTGCCACCTTTTGTGCATCTTATTGTCCTTTCTAGTGAATTTGGTGCAGGGAAATGCAACAGAAGAACAATCCTGAGCAGCTTTAAAAAAAAAATTTTCTTTTTGTCTGTTCTTACTCTCCCAGCCCACAATTTGAGTGTATGTCCCCTAGTTCTGGTATTTTGTGAGAGGGAGAAGAGCGTCCCTCACTCCACTTTACTCATGCCCTGCATTATTTTGTACGTCTCAATCATATCCCCCCCTCAGGTGCCTTTTCCCCAGACTAAAGAGCCCCAAATGTTTTAGCCTTTCCTCATAAGGGAGGTCCCCCAGCCCAGTAATCATTTTAATCGCTCTCTTCTGCACCTTTTCCAGTTCCACTATGTCTGAGATGTGGTGACCAGAATTGTACACAATACTCCAAGTGCGGCCTTACTAGCATTTTATAAAATGGCATTATAATGTTGGCTGTTTAATTTTCAATCCCCTTTTTCATAATCCCTAGCATGTAATTGGCCTTCTTCGCTGCTGCCACACATTGTGTAAACACTGTCATTGAGTTGTCCACCAGCACACCAAGATCTCTTTCCTGATCTGTCACAGATAACTCAGAGCCCATGAGTTGATAGATAACATTTTGATTTTTTTCCCCAATATGCATTACTTTACATTTTCCTACATTGAAACACAGGGTGTTTCTTCTGCCCTTTCCAGGTGAATCCTGCCTTTCTGTGTGGAAATCATAACAATACTGCATAGCTTGGCATTTCATCTGGGAAAAGAACTGCCTCAAATGGCCAAGAAACCCTACAAGACTTCCTGCAAGATTTGTCAGAAGATCTTGCACAGAGAAATCTCACTGCAAAATAATAATAATTTTTTTTCTTTCTCCCCCTGGGAGTGAGAATCCATATGATTCACATCCTTTTTCCTGAGATGCTGGACCAACTGCAGAATAGACAATGCTGGTTCTCATAAGGATCAGGACAGCTTCAGCTCTTTGCTGAAGCCACAACTGTTCACATAGGAGATAAGAACTACATCTACTACTGAGAGCTTTCTATGGTCCTTGAAAAACTTTCCTAGATCCTGGTAGACCTTGACAAATTACAGGGTTGTCTTCTCAGCCAGCCGGTGAGTCTTGTTCTCCGCTACAATCTGGACTCTGAGGCAGGGTTGGTTTAACCATTCCTCAGCATTCTAGATCCCATCTTCGTTGCCAGTTGTTATAGAGTGGAATTTTAATCCAGTGATTTCAGCTCTTAGACAAGCAGGCAGGAGGCAGCTTCTTCAAGTAACATTCTTTATTCAAGGCAGAGCAGGACTGAAGACTCTGGGGCGGGAAGCTACATTTATAGGGACAGAGAACAGGCTAGAGAAGGATATATTTTGGAGGGAACAATTTCCAGCAATCACAAAGCTGCCTTTTGGTGGGAACAATAAAACTAAGGATCCAAATGCTGCAACTTAAATGAACCAATAGTAACTGTTCCTTCTAGACAGGAAGGCAGTTACTTTACCCTACTGTATTCATACAACCATAATAATGATATGATTCCACTCAGAGTGAACTGAACACTGACTCTATTTCCTGTTGTTGTTATGTATTATTAAGTGACTTGTGGTACCCGAACTGGGGATGTCAGATGCTCAAGGAAGATTTGCCACTACCAAACTCCAAAGAGTTTCCCTGGCTGCTTGGGGATTTGAACTCAGTCCTGCTGAGTCCTAGTCCAGACCAGCACTACACTGCTCTGGTTCTCATCCCTACTAGGTCTTGGGCTACTTTCTTTGTGAGGCTTAAAGACATGTCAGTTAAGGATTGGGGGGACGACGACAAAATAGCCACCTGCTAGTCCCCCTCTCTTCTGCAATGCTGCTGGTCTACTTCCACACTGAGTGCACACAAGTTGTGACCACTGCTTTTTCTTCATAATGTTCATTCTGTCTTAATTTGAGACCTGCCTGTATAACATCTAATCTATGTTAAATTCCTCAAAACTGCAACCAAGGCCGGCACTTCCATTAAGGTGAACTAGGCAGTTGCCTAGGACACCAAAATGGAGAGAGGGTGCTGGACAGCCTCCCCCCTTCGCCGCCGCCAGCCACCACCTTCCGTCTCCCCACCACCCGTTGCCGTCTGCCCATCGCTGCCCGCCGCCGCCCCCTGCCGTCCCTGCACCCATCACCGCCCCCCGCGCCCGTTGCCATCCCCGCCATCCGCTGCCCCGCCACCTGCCCGCCCCACCCCCTGCCCCACCCGCAGCCTGCACCGCCCCCCTCTGCCGCCTGCCACCACCCTGCCAACCCCCACCCCCGCCCCACCTGCCCGCTACCCACCCCACCCCCCACCCCTCACCTAGGGCGCAAAAAAAAAAAAAAAAAACTAGCACCGGCCCTGACTGCAACATTGTAATCTGCAATTATTTTTTGCTAATGATTCCAATTAAAGCAAAAGCAAAGCCAAGTGTTCTGCTTTTATTCTTTCTCCTACAAATGTCTCAGAGTGCTTTCAGACTTTAAGTGCTAGTTAATGAGAATGGGGTGGGCCATGGGGAACTTGTAGCTATTCTCCTGTGTGGATTTTTTTTTTCTAGACAGCAAAAAGGAATTTTACCAAAATTTCAAAACTCGGCAACAGCTTCCAGCCTTTTCTTGACGGAACATCCAATCTTCTAACAATAAGGTTTGCAACTCTTTTAACCAGAAATGGGCTGCGGCCTGGGGTCCGATCATGGTGGAATTGGCATTGGATGCCTGGTCACTCACTGAGGGTGGCATCTTGCTACTTAATTTACTGTATGTTGGTGAAATTGTGGCAGCAAGCAGCTGTAAACACCTTTGAAAGCAAGCCATCCAAGCAACATGGGCTTTGTTTTAAATCAGAATCATATTTCTGTTGTGCTGGGGTTGGAGTTAGAGTGGTCTTCTGTTCCTGAGTCACTTTGGGTAGGCAGAAAAGTGGGAGATATTTAAATTAACAATAAATAATTCCCTGATCTGGAGAAGCTGGTCCTGAACCTTCCAAGCCTTGAAAACATGGTGAAAAACAATGGCACCTCAAAAGTCAAATTTAAATCAGCCCCAAATATATCACAGACTCCCTTCGGCTGTGCTGAGTGTATTTCACCTGGTCCATGACCTCACCTTGTCTTGAAGAGCCCAGCTTTGCTAATCAAGACATTTTGCATCTGAAGCAGTAAAAGAGAAAAAAAAATCATAATACTGTAATACCGTTCATGGATGTGCCTGAGGTGGGAAATGTGGTTTGCTCTTGCTTTTCTTTTTTTCCACAGCCACGGAAAAATAACACTTCCGCATAGAGCAAGGGACATGGGGAAAAGGGAGAATGGGCTGTCTCGCATCTAGCCAGTGGTTTCTAAAGAAACCATGCTGAAACGAAGCCAAGAGTTAGCAGACGCTAAGTCATGGTGTTTAAAAATACAAACATCTAGATAATGAGGGGGAACTTAAACGGTGTCTCCACAGAGTTTCTAGCGGGATGACATTGTCAGCTATTCTCTGTTATATTGATTCCCTCACTTCTCCCCACAAAGTGCAGTTATTTCTAGCCTCAGTCTCTCCCCCTCAACCCCACCCACAACACAGTACCCTTGTTTCCCTGGTATCTCAGAAGCAAAGAAATTAGATAAAAACTATCGATTTTCCAGGCATCACAGAGAGGGAATGTGTCTGTAACCTTCCTTTGTGTTCCGCGGCTGCAGTTGAAGCAGTGATAATAGGATTCTGTGCGAGTCGAACCTGGATGAGGTCACAATACTGAGAAGTTGTGTGTGTGTGTGTGTGTGTGTGTGTGTGTGTGTGTGTGTGTGTGTGTGTGTGTGTGTGTGTGTGTGTGTGTGTGTGAGAGAGAGAGAGAGAGAGAGAGAGAGAGAGAGAGAGAGAGAGAGAGAATGCTGCAGTCAGCAAGATGCCTTGGTTTCCCAACCATTTCCGATATTGTTTGTCAGATTCACAAGTGAAAGTTATTTCTCCAGAGACTAAATTGTGTCTCTCTCCCACTTCTGTTTCTATTTCTTTAATCTGCTTGCAATTACTTCTAAAAACGATTGTTAGAGAGAATTTCAGATGAATAAATAAACAGAAATACACATGCACATGCGTGCGAACCATTTCCCCCCTTTCTTTCTGCCTATACACTGGAAAATGGGTTCATTTACAGTAGCACAGTTATTTGTTTCAATAATTCAGGGCTTTTTTGTTTGTCCTTTGAGATTCCCCCCCCCCCCCCATCCCTGGTGGCCCTACTCCCACCCGGATCTTCCCACAACTGGAGTATATGTTATAATCTACTCCTGTTCAAAATAAGTCTAATGAGCGGTTTGAAGAGAAACAAGAGCTCCTTGGGTTTCCACCTAAGTACTAGAGCCTTTCTTTCAATGTAACTATTGCTCAAATGGGAAGGAAATGAAGGGCTTGGCTTATTTTAAGCTAGGCATAATCAAGCTGCCCATATGCCACGTACAACACAAAGGCAAGTGAGCAGGAACGGGTGGCCATCAATACGGCAGGACAATTCATGCAGCACCCTTCATACAAAATTGCTTGGCTGAATGTTTGACAAAGAAGTACCTTGAGGCAGGAAACCCATATGCCATTGAACCCATTGTGTAGTAGGCACAGTGTGGATTCCTCCCTCAGGGCTTGGCGGATGTGTACCTAATTCATAGGGATATGAGAGCTGCCCTTACAGAAACATGGGATTGGAAGGTACCTGAAGAGTTATGCAATCAAAACCTCAAGCCAAGCAGGAAATTGCAGTGAAAGTCTCCCTGACAGATAGCTTAGCATCCAACCTCTGTTTAAAAACTTCCAATGAAATTATGTCCATCACCTTCCATGGTAACCCATGCCACTGTTGAACAGCTCTTATTGTCAGGAAGTAACTTTCTAAACACAATCTCCTTGCTAACTTGGATTTGTTCATTTACGTATTTCCCTCTACAGCTGCTGAAAACAAATGTGTATTCTCCTCCACTCAATAGCCCTTTGCATATTTAAATATGGATGCCATATCACCTTTCGCCTCCATGTGTGTGTGATCTTACTTGTTATACTGAATATTTACTTGCTTACTTTGTATTTGTTCATCTCCATTGCCTGCTAGGACTCACAAAACAATTTGCACTGGATTAATGACCTGTTGAAGCTGAAATGCTTATTGCATCTTCAACCCAGAATTCATTGTGATGGTACTTGCTTGTGGCTGGTTCAGTGCTAGGCCTCATATCTGGAAGAGAACCTCCATGATGCAGTGGTGAAGCCAGAATTCTGCTCATGATGACATAGGTTCAATCCTGGGCAGCCAGTTTGAGTTTCACTCAGCCTTCTGTTCTTCCATGGTTGGTGACTTGAGTTCCCAGCTCTCTGGTTGATGGGGTAACGCGTAGCCTGCATAATAAAATCTTAAGCCACCCAGAGAGTGCTTTAAGTGCTTTGGGGCTATAAGCAACATACTTTGCTTTGCTTAGAAAGCACAGAGTTGGCTGTGTAGCACATACAGCTAAGCCTTTTAACAGCTTTTCTTGTTTCTTGTTTCTAATGGTATATGGTACAGCCTACAGAGAGCATCTAAAGCCTCCAGTTTCCGAGAGGGTAGCCGTGTTAGTCCTCCCAATAACTGCAGGCAAAAATAAAATAAAAACAAAACAAAACAAAAAAGACACACAACATCTGGCATTTTAAAGACTAGCTTTCATATTTTAATGTAACATTTCGTTGACACTTCTACTTTTTCAGATATCTCCAGACTGCTCCACTTCTTCTGAAGCTCCACTTCCTGTGTGCTCTGTGCTTCAATCAGACAAGACATCTCCCTATTTCTATTCAACTGTTGCCTATTTGGTTGTTACCAGCATACTTAGGAAGGACTGGCAAGCCCTTCTCCCAGTTTTCTCCATGTGGAGAATGTGATGACAGGCAGGAGAGGGAAAAGTTATAATCTAATCATGTTATAATCTAATAATAAAATAATCTCAGATCTACACAGCTAGAGGGGAACCTATGGATCATCAAGTTCAGCCCCTATCAAGGAAGCACACTGGGGAATCAAGTTCCCAGACCCCATCTCTATAGATAGATGCCTAAATTATGGAGCTACTCAACATATGGAAAAAAAACTGAGAAGATAGCCTTGCTTGAACACTACATTGGAGCAAAGCATAATGCTTGAGGTTAGAAACATTGACACTTCCCTGGTACATGTGGGTGAGGCTGACCTAGAAGGTAGCAGAGGTGGTTCCAGGGGTACCCAATACCTTTTGTGGCCTGAAGCAACAGACAAATTGATGTCTTCTCTCTCATTCCACATGGTTAAAGGGACTTCCTGTATATCAGAGGGTGCACAGGACATACTCCATAACACACACTACTTGATTTCCTTAAGGTCTTGCTACTGTTCTCAGTCCCCAAAATCTACATAAGGCAGTTATGTTGCCCTACTTAACAATAAGGGCACTGATCCCCTTCAAACCAGCTCACTATTTCTTTGCTCATTTAACAAAGAATCAATGCAGAGCTTTTACACTTGCTCAGATGAATGCTCTGCCATCAGCCTTACAAGAGGGAAAGTTTCAAAAGATGTCCTATTCTCATCATAAGTGCCTCTGCAGGACAGATAGAATTGAAACATTGGCACATGTATTCCTGCACTGCCCCTTATATGATGGAATTAGGGAAAAACTTATTGCTCCTTATTTAAAGCAATTCCCTGGACGGCCAGAGGCATTTTACACCCGCCTCCTGTTGTCAGGGCAAAATATATACACTGTAGAATGTCCTACTTCAAGCATGCTTCTAATGTAGCTAAATTCTGTGCTGTGGCAATTATAATTTGTGCTCAGAAGGTTTCAACAATTGCTCAAGCACCCACAATTTAGGCTGGCTCAATTTATATGGTATTCCCCATCCCTTGTTCTTCCTTGTTTTGCTGTAACTGGTACTATTTTTATATATGTATTTTGGATTTGGTCATTGACTGCAATAAAGTATTCATTCCTTCAACAATAGGATCCAGCCCTAGTCAGAGGTTGAGAGAAAACTAAATTTTAAAAAATCTGAATCAGAGTTTGCAAACCACACTAGCACCATTTGTAAATCATACTACAGATCACACACACACACACACACACACACACACACACACACAGAGAGAGAGAGAGAGAGAGAGAGAGAGAGAGAGAGAGAGAGAGAGAGAGAGAGAGAGAGAGGCATGTTTATTCTCATAAGGTGTTCCATCTAGTTTCGTCAGTTTTTGTTTTAAAGAGAATAAAATGTGAAATATTTATAACCCCTCCCTTTAAGATAAGGTTTATTTAATTTACAGAATACCAATATATGCATATTTCTGCATATGGTGTTTTTGTTTTAATTTGGAACATTGAGGAAAGGGGGGACCCCAAAAACTGAGTAAATGCATAGCTTAAAATGAAGACCAAAAATTAAATAAATCCTTGAGCACCCTTACTGTAGACAAGTGTAGTACAGT
This sequence comes from Phrynocephalus guinanensis, assembly GCA_037367245.1. Taxonomy (NCBI): domain Eukaryota; kingdom Metazoa; phylum Chordata; class Lepidosauria; order Squamata; family Agamidae; genus Phrynocephalus; species Phrynocephalus guinanensis. Next base: position 112,984,534 of record CM074737.1, on the reverse strand, counting down.
ACTGTATAATTAGAGAAGGTCCCAGTTCTAAGTAGAGATGGGCACGACTTAGCGGTATTCCCGTTTCCGTTTCCGTTACTCGTTTCCGTTACTCTACGGAAACGGTAACGGGAATCACTGCCCCAGACTTCGAGCTCGAACCAACGAACGAACAATTTGGTCTGATTTGTCATGCTCGTTACTTGCATCGCGCAATGCCAAGCGGCACAGAAAAAAAGTTTTTAAAAGTTAAAAAAAAACCCGATTCCCGGCCCTAAAAGTAGGCGAAAACTGTCTGAGGGCACCTACCAGGCCAGAAGGGTGTTTTATTTGGGGGGGGTTCCCCGCCCCCCTCTCCTTGGCTATTGCTACTGCTGCGCTGCTGGTACCAGGCTGGGAGGGCGCATCCATTTTGCATGCAGTGCGGGGGATCCAAAATGGCGACCGCAATATTTTTTTTGAAATCGTTGCCCAAAACCCCACCAAAGCACCACAGAAACATGCGAAAATTAGCTATTTTAAATGCTTGAATTTTTACAGTAGCAGCAGTGGGTTTTTCTTGCAAAAAAAGTCTCCGTTGATTTTTATTTTATTTTATTTTATTTTTATTTTTTTACACCTGCGCATTCGCAATGATGGGCTCGCCCATGGGAGTGGACCATGCAAAGTTTTGGAGCCATTCCACCAATCGCATGGCCAGGTTTTTGCTGACTGTACCAGGCTGGGAGGGCGCATCCATTTGCCATGCGGTGGGGGGGGATCCAAAATGGCGACCGCAATATTTTTTTTGAAATTGTTGCCCAAAACCCCACCAAAGCACCACAGAAACATGCGAAAATTAGCTATTTTAAATGCTTGAATTTTTACAGTAGCAGCAGTGGGTTTTTCTTGCAAAAAAAGTCTCCGTTGATTTTATTTTATTAAATTTTACTTTTTTTTTTTTACACCTGCACATTTGCAATGATGGGCTCTCCCATGGGAGTAGACCATGCAAATTTTCCACCAATCGCATGGCCACTTGGCCAGGTTGACCACAGAGACTTCTGGGATGTGCCAATCGGGCATAAACAGCCCACTAATTGTAGCCCAAACCCGAACCCTAAGCCTAAGTTACGCCAGTACACTGTCCTTCTAAGTGGGTCAGAGAGGCACCCAGATGCACCCCAATACTCACCGTAACCTCACCCGTAACTAGCCTTACCCTAGCCGTTGCGCTAAGCCGTATTTAACCCTAAGCCAGATCTACTTGCATTGCACTACATGCAAGTACGTGAGACACAGCGGGTGCAAAGAGTCTGCCAGTCCGTTTTGTGGCTCTGGCTGACTCCTGCAGCTCCCTCCAGGGGGGGACCCCCCCCCAAACCAGTACTAACGACAAATGAAAAAACGAAAAAAACGAACCGACTAATTTGCAAATTTTCGCGAAAAACGGAAACGAGCCGAAACGGAACCGGCCCGACTAACGACAACTCGAAAAAAAATTTTTTCAAGTCGTGCCCATCTCTAGTTCTAAGTGAGGGGAGGGTATCCCCAGATAAGAAGCTTTTTGTCTCCTTGTCTTGCCTCTGCCTTTATCTCCTGCAGTTCAAAGCAGCTACACTCACTCTCAAATAGCAGTGTTTCCTTGTTGTGTAATGGGGGTAGCAGGGACTTTGCTACTGAAGCAGAATTTCATTAAGATACAAAACAAAAGTGAACAATACAAAGGTAAACGGCCTTTTGATCTGGAGAGTTACCCTGCTGGCGTAATTGCTGGGCCTCTTAAATGACATGCAAATTCCACTCTTGATATTTTTCTTCTTCTTGGCTTATTTATTCTGCATTAACATATGTGTTCATCAGCAGTCCTACAAAAAGGGAACAGAACAATGGTTCCCAGGAAAATAATTCATGTCTGTATGAGGGCTTGTATTCCATCATAAGTCAGTTCGGGTGCATTAAAGCTAACAGATACGCACAAATAATAATTGTGCATGCCACTTGTGTAATACAGTTGAGTGAGTGTGGAAGTTGCAGCAGATTCTGCTACAGTTTCTTGGATTCTCCCATGATATCTCACGGCTTCCTCATAATACGTGACCCTTTCATGAAACAAGCTGCCACATGATTTTCTGTGCACATCATCTCAGACATTACACAGGAGAGCAGCTATTTGCGTTTTATCAGCCAGCCCCACCAGTGTCTGGTACAGTCTGTGCAGCTCAATCCCACACCACTCCCTAGCTATCCCATTGCCCTGCCCCTCTCACAGCCCCAGGACACTCAGGAGTTGATATCTGGTGAGGCTTAATCTCTGCATGTAAAGAGCACTGGGTAAACTGCTGGTAAATGTCTTGACAATGTGTAGCTCTTCTTGTAATTAAAATTGTCCGCATGTACTTGTAGTAGTATGGGGCAGTATATATGCAGAACACTTTTACTTGAAAAGATTTCTTGATGAGGAATTCTTAAATCATTTCAAAAAAAAAATTTTACCCTCCCTCTCTCCTTTAAAAAGATCCAAGGTGGCTTAGATTATTAATATTCAAACGCCCAAAACAGTAAGACTCTAAATATTAAAAAGGAATGAAACAAACATTAAAATAAAAATTTTCTAATAAACAAAATCCTAGAAACACATTTAAAAGCAACAAGGTACAACACACAAGCTGTAAACAATCCATTAAAATAAACACATGTCAAACAGTCTCTAAGGGAAAGTCTGCCTGAAGAAAAGGATTTTGTCATACCTGCAGGAGGACAGCAAAGATGGGGCCACCTTCACTTCCTGTGGAAGGGAGTTTCAGAGTCTGGTAGATCCCCACAAAATTTCTGACTTCCACTTGGCCAGGAGACAAGAATCATGGCCTCTCTTGTTATCTGCAGTCTTTGCATAAAGCTATTGTCCTTTGCCTTAAGGAAACAAAGAACAAAAACATGAAAACACTGGTTGATTGTTAAAAGGACAGAAATGAATCTTCAAATGCTTCTGATCCATGCAGCAAAGCACCACAGGTTGTCATCTTCACCACGAGAGTTGAGAAAAGTTACTTTCTTTATCTAAGCTGAGAATCCTACTTCCTGAGGTGATCCCTTGGATGTTTTTTTTTAAAAAAAAGCAACTCTTCTAGCCTCTGTTGGAGAGAAAAGTGATTTGCTTATATTTAAAAGTATATAGTACTTACTTCGCCTCATGTTGGGACAGCCAAATTGAGGAATAATAATTTTGAATTGTAAACCAGAGGTTCTGTTACTCAATGGCCTGTAGGACAGTAAAGAAGAATGGGGGACATAGAATTCTTCACATTCTCTCTCTCTCTCTCTCTCTCTCTCTCTCTCTCTCTCTCTCTCTCTCTCTCTCTCTCTCTCTCTCTCTCTCTCTCTCTCTCTCTCTCTCTCTCTCATTTTTCCTTTCTTTCTTCTAAATGTTTCAGAGGAAAGTTGGCAGTGTGTGTTCTGTTCCTGGGCAGGTGGATGCACATACAAGACCACAGTCTGTGTTTCCAAAAATCCTTTTCTGTCCTTAAAGATCTGTTAAAGGCAATGGTCCCCAAGATTGGGTCTCTAGATATTCTGGGAATAGAACTTCCAGAAGCCTTTACCACTAGCTGTGCAGGGCAGGATTTCTGTGAGCTGCAGTCCAAGAACTCTGGAAACCCAAGACTGGAACCATGGGTTTAAGGTATGATGCCCTCTTCCTGTTGGAATGTGGCAAGATCTACATTCAGACATTAGAGGTTAATGTCAGGTGGACCTCACCTGGAACTGTGAACCAATGAGTCCCATCTCTTTAACTAGTATGGCTCCACAGAAGGAGTTGTCCCTGCCTGTTCACCACCCTTCTCTCTCTTTCTAACCTGCACTCATGACTATCCTCTGAGCGAGGCAGACTGTGAGTGTTTGCCTGACTTCATGGGCGTTGCCTGAGCTGCCGTTGCCTTACTTGTTTTTACTTCGTTTTGGTATATTTGTTATGTACTGTTAGTATTTTGTTATTTTACTAGGAATATCCTGTTTACCTTTTCCCTAAGAGACTTAGATAAAGTTTATGTTTTATACTTCACTTTCGTCTTGGTGTCTTCAAGTTTTTCTTTTTACCCCAACACTCACTAGATATGCATCACACATTTCCTTCCTGAAAATTCTTTCTTCCTTTTGGTTATCCAGTTGATGGAACACATGATGCAGGGAAGAAAGTCCATTCTACTATGTTCACCTCAGCTTTGCATTGAAATAATTCCTGACTGTATTTATGTGTTCACTTTATTCAGCAAGACTTTATTTTCTGGAGGCTATGGAAGCAGCATCACTAGCTGCACACTTCCAGTGAAAGAAGAATTTAAATAACGTCAGCACACTGAGAAATTTGAAAGTCACATTCAGGTGTGTTTGGCGGGTAACAATTCTGAGCTTTGCATTTAATTACTGCTCCCGGGCCTCAAAATATATAATCTTATTTTTTCCATCCTCATTTGAAATGTAAACTGAGAATTTTCCTAGGAGATAAAGAAATCCGTCTGCATACAAGGATGCTGCCTCTCCCTCCGCTCTACTCCCTGTGCCCTCTCTCTTTTGGCAATTTGTCCCTTTAATTATGATGATAAATCTCTGGCATTTGGCAACAGAGCAAAGAATTATGCTTTTGCATGTCTTTATTCCTTGGGAGGTGGAATAGAAGGAGAGAGAACTGCCTTCAAAAGGAAACCCAGCTAAGTATCTGCATGGTTCCCACAATTCACTCAGCGCCACCTGGGAAGTTTTCATTCCTCAAGGAAAAGGTTCTCTGGTGATTCAGAGGGCATGTCTTTTTGTTGTCTTCAGGGGTGAAAATTCCCTCCTGAGTTTCTGAACATCACATTGGTCTAATGTCACCAACTTTTTTTAAAAAAATTGCTAGATTATACTTGGTGTGGCATAATGGGCAGAATCTGTGAAAAAACAAGGGAGATTCCTGCAATGACCAGAGCTTGTCAATTCCAGCTTCACTTCAGGTCAGACTGTTGTGGTTGTTTGGTTTATCAGCAGAGTCTGGTGTGGGGAAATTGAGTGCAATTTTTAAAAGAATAATAAACTTTTATTGCACAACAGATAAAAAAGTCCACAAAGGGATCCACAGAGTAGACTGAACTATAATCTCCATTAGGAGAACACCCCACATTTGTTAGTTGACCTCAACTAGGATCTATTTGTTTCATTACATTCATTCAGAGACTCTAGTACAGTGTTAGCGAACCTATGGCACGGGTGCCAAAAGAAGGCACTTGGAGCCCTTTCTGTGGGCACCTGTATTCATTCTTAAATTGCTGTATTGACACTTTGTAAAATATAAGTGGGTTTTGAATCGCAGTTTGAGCATTCGGTCTCTAAAAGGTTCGCCATCACTGCTCTAGTAAATTAGAAAGAATACAGTGTTTCCATTTATTTACAGTTCTTCATACATAAAAACAAGCATCATGTCTTGTGGAAATGATAACTTGTTATATTACTGAATTTAACTACTGTAGTTACTTTACTTCATTATTAACTAAGTTACTGACTACATAGTGACCTAACATTACTCTAACAGCCTTCATCAAACTCGATAACTTGAACACACTGACAGAATACTAACTGAATCTTGACTGGGGAAAGGTGCAAAAAAGAATCAGAGGTAACTCTGAGACAAAAAGGGAAACAGTAGGTTGCCAATGGATTGATTAACATGAACTGTGGCTGCCTCCCCATCAAAATCTCTTGAAGGCATCCTATGAGCGTGCAGTATATCCAACACAAACTACATAATGTATTTAGTACATTTCAAAAACAGATGCTACCTCAAGAGAAAACTATATGTTTATTGCTAACATGGTTTTCCTCATCTACATATCTTGTGTTTAACATGTTCATGCTTTGTTTGGAGCTGACTGATCACCAGAAGGTAGGCAGGTTTAATTTTCAAGTTCTATTCCTCTCTTGAGGAAACCCCATTGTGAGAGGGAAATGGAATGATCACAGGGAATTGCCATTTCCTTTAATTTCTAATTTGACTCCTAGCTTCTCTTTTATCCTACTGTAATTTTTGGTTTGTCCCATTTCTGTACCCGTTTCTAATATTTTTAGTCTGCAAAAATATTTGCATGCATTTTTGTGCACATATACATTTTAATATGTTTCCCCATTATGAACATTTTTGCAAACAATGTTCCATAATACATGTCATTTCACAGTTTGATGTCCCTAACATACACAGTCACACTTTTGCACATTCTTTTTCTTCCTGCAGTTATTCCATTCTATTCCACCTCCTGCCCAGTTCTCTTATTCCCCGGTAATCACTAGCTCAACCTTTTGTGCTGCTGAATTGCAATGAGATTGTTTGTGGTTTTTCCATCTTTAAAAATGTGTTTATGTAGACCTCAAGGTTTCTTCTGATACCTCTTTCTCATGCCTTCTTCTTCTTTGTGCCATGTTCTCATAGAGAATGTTGGCAATCGGTAGCATAATCTGTTTTTTTATTTCATGCCTTGTTCGTGTGGCTTTGGGAAAAGTTAAGTCTATTCGACTATATAAATGATGCATATGCCACGTATGTAACCTCTTCCATTTTAACAAAATTGCAGTTGATAAGAGTGTATGTAAGTTTTCACACAGGTCTGAAGGGCGCAACTGGTAAAGTTGTTCACGCTTTTTAGATAGTGTTTTAATTCTGCTGTTTATGTTGTTATTCTATGGCTGTTAGCATGGTTTAGTCTTTGCATTTACATATGAAATGTTTCAAGGTTTTTGTGAACCATATTGAAACTATGATTGAAGAGCAAAAATGAATAATGACTTTTTAAAAGATACAAACAAAATCATGGTCATTCCCTTGAGGTTTCAAAGATCAGCATTTCATTTAATATTGATGGAATGTAGTTCAAAATAATGCTAGCCAACAAGCTGCAGATGTATTGCTGGAAGATATACAGTGGTACCTCAACTTACGAATTTAATCCGTTCCGAATGCATGCTCTGAAGTCAAACTACTTAAGGGTACCTATGTAAAAAATTGAAAAAATAAGGTGAAATCATTAAAAATGGGGGGGGGAGTAAGTCGAGCAGACCATATATAAAGTTTGTAAGGCGGCAGTTAAAAACCAACAGTTTTCCACTCTTAAGTCGAATTGCTTTTAAGCCGAGCTGCTCTTAAGTCGGGGTACCACTGTATTAGACATGGGCACGGAGCGGCAAAATCTTCGTTTCCGTTTCCGTTTTTTCATTTCCAGAAGTAACGGAAACGGTAACGGTAATTAAGCCATTACAACTCGAACTCGAACCGAAAAAAGAAAAATTTGGTTGGGTTTTTCGTTTCTGTTTGTGGCATTGCGGCGATCGCGCGATGCGAAGCACAGACAAAGTTTTAAAAAGTTTTTTTAAAAAACCCCGACTCCCGGCCGAAAAAGCAGGCAAAAATACGCCTGCTTGAGGCTTTTCCACCTACCAGAGGGGTGGTTTCTGGGGGGGGGGGTCCCCAGCCTTTCCCCCCTCCTCTCCTGTCCTGGGCTGCTTGCACCAGGCTGTGGGGGGGTCCTCCTCGTCGTCTCGCCATGCCATGCAGTTGGGGGGGATCCAAAATGGCGACCACAATTTTTCTTTTGAAATCGTGGTCAAAAAACATACCAAAGCACCACAGAAACATGTGAAATTTATTTATTTTACATGTCTGAATTTTAATAGTAGCAGCAGTGGGGTTTTTATAGCAATAAAACATCGCATTGATTTTATTTTATTTTATTTTATTTTATTTTTTATTTTTTTAGACCTGCCCATTTGGGCTGGGCATGGGATGGGACCATGCAAATTTTTGGAACCATTCCACCCATGGCATGGCCAGGTTTTGACTGACACTTCTGGATGTCTTGGAGGGCATAAAAAGCCAAGGCACCTTCGAGAAATCGCAGTCGGGTCTTGGATGTGGACAGAGGAGGGCTGTGCTGGTGGTGCTTGTGTGATCGAGACAAAGATTATTCGAGGAGGGAGGCCTGGAGACTTTAGACTTTAGGCAGGCAGGCAGGGAATTGATTTTATTAGAAAATAATTTATTTGATTCCCTGCAGCTTTGTCTGCTGAAGGGAATAGCACTTTATTCTTTCTTTGTTCTCTGGCAGTTTGTGAGGATTTTTTTCTGATATTGGATAAAGGGGGAGGTTCGACTGGGAGTGGGAGGTGTGGATTTATTTTAAATATATATTATATACTACCATTTATTTTCTATTTTCCCAACTTCAATTTGCTTGCACACACACGTTTGGGGTGCAAGCCAAGAACAGAACCTCTATCCTAAGTGGATAATATTTTACAATATTATTTATTTAGTTTACTAATTACTTACTTCATTGTTTGTTTATAAAGTTGTTGTGTTGTGTGTGCACTTGAACACAGAGACACATTCCATTTAAGTGGATCAGAAGAATTTAGAAAATTATTTTCATTTTATTCCCTGACTACAACTACTACTATATTGTATTTATTTACACCCCAATACCTTTTTGGGAGGCTGCTGCTGCTGATATCAGCCTTACAATATTATTAAGAACATAAGAACAGAAGAAGAGCCATGCTGGATCAGGCCAAAGGCCCATCTAGTCCAGCTTCCTGTATCTCACAGCGGCTCCACCAGATGCGTTTGGGAGCGCATGAGACTAGATATCTGTCTCCTGATACCACTCCCCTGCATCTGGCCCTTGAATTACCCTGGTTTAAAGCCTGGAGATTACACATCTCCATCATGGTTTGTAACCTGTGATGGACTTTTCCACCAGGAATCTGTCCAATCCCCTTTTGAAGGCATCCAGGCCAGATGCCATCACCACATCCTGTGGCAGGGAGTTCCATAGACTTACAACGCGCTGGGTGAAAAAAATATTTTCTTTTGTCAGTTCTTACTCTCCCAGCCCTCAATTTGACTGTATGTCCCCTAGTTCTGGCATTTTGGGAGAGAGAGAAGAGCTTCCCTCTATCCACTTTACTCATACCCTGCATTATTTTGTATGTCTCAATTATATCCCCCCTCAAGCGCCTTTTTTCCAGACTAAAGAGGCCCAAATGTTTTAGCCTTTCTTCATAAGGGAGGTGCCCCAGGCCAGTAATCATTTTAGTCGCACTCTTCTACACCTTTTCCAGTTCCACTATGTCTTTCTTGAGATGCGGTGACCACAATTGTACACAATACTCCAGGTGGGGCCTTACTATTGTTTTGTATAAAGGCATTATAATGTTCGCTGTTTTATTTTCAATCCCCTTTTTGATAATCCCTAGCATGGAATTGGCCTTCTTCACCGCTGCCACACATTGGGGAGACACCTTCATGGAGCTGTCCACCAACACACCAAGATCTCTTTCCTGATCCGTCACGGATAACTCAGAGCCCATGAGTTGATAGATGAAGTTTGGATTTTTTGCCCCAATATGCATTACTTTACATTTAGTTACATTAAAACACATTTGCCATTTCTCAGCCCATTCCCCCAGTTTGGAGAGATCCTTCTGGAGCTCTTCACAATCTTCTCTGGTTTTTACCACACGGAAAAGTTTTGTGTCATCGGCAAACTTGGCCACCTCACTGTTTATCCCTGTCTCCAGGTCATTTATGAACAGATTGAAAAGCACCGGTCCCAGGACAGAGCCCTGGGGCACACCGCTTTTCACCTCTCTCCATTGTGAACATTTCCCATTGACACCTACTCTTTGTTTCCTGGATCTCAACCAGCTCTCAATCCATAAGAGGACCTGCCCTCTTATCCCCTGACTGTGCAATTTTCTCAGCAGCCTTTGGTGAGGGACTGTGTCAAAAGCCTTTTGAAAATCCAGATAGACTATATCCACCGGTTCACCCAAATCCATGTGCCTGTTGACCTTTTCAAAAAATTCTAAAAGGTTTGTCAGACAAGATTTACCCTTACAGAAGCCATGCTGATTTTCTCTCAGCAAGGTTTGTTCTTTTATGTGTTTTAAGATTTTCTCTTGGATGAGGCTTTCCACCATCTTCCCTGGGACAGATGTAAGGCTAACTGGCCTGTAGTTTCCCGGGTCCCCCCTCCTTCCTTTTTTAAAAATTGGTGTGACATCTGCTATCCTCCAGTCCTCCGGCACTGTGGCCGTTTTAAGAGACGTTGCATATAACCGTTAAGAGATCTGCAATTTCGTTTCTCAGTTCCCTAATAACCCTTGGGTGGATGCCATCTGGGCCCGGTGACTTGTTAATCCTCAATTTATCAATTAGTCCTAAAACCTCCTCTCTTTTAAGCTGTATTTGATTTAATTCTTTAGTCAAGAGGGGCGGCTCAGGCAGCGGAATCCGCTCAAGGTCCTCTGTCGTGAAGACAGACGCAAAGAACTCATTCAATTTCTCTGCAATGTCCAAGTCCTCCTTAACCTCCCCTTTTCCTCCCTCACCATCCAGAGGGCCAACTGGTTCTCTGGCAGGTTTTCTACTTCTAACATATTTAAAGAAGCTTTTATTATTACCCTTTATATTGCTAGCCATGCGTTCCTCAAAATCTTTCTTTGCCTCCCTTATCATCTTCTTACATTTCTTTTGCCAGAGTTTGTGTTCCTTTTTATTTTCCACATTTGGGGAGGATTTCCATTTACAGAAAGACCTCTCCTTGTGCTTTAGAGCCTCTCTAACTCCACTCGTTAACCATGCCGGTGTCCTCTTGGACTTAAATGAGCTCTTCTTTCTTTGTGGTATGCACTTGTGCTGGGCCTCTATTATTGTTGTTTTAAAGAGGTTCCATGCACTCTGAAGAGATTGGATTCTTCTAACCTTCCCCTTCAATTTCTCTCTAACTACTTTCCTCATCTGAGGGAAGTTTGCCCTTCGAAAATCAAGGGTTTTTATGTCTGATTTGGTTGACACTCTTCCTTCAGCATGCATGGCAAAGGAAATTGCAGCATGGTCACTGTTCCCCAGAGGCTCAGTGACATTCACATCCCTGACCAGGTCCTGAGTATCGCACAGTATTAGATCCAGAGTTGCCTGTTCTCGGGTGGGCTCCATGACAAGTTGCTCTAAGGCACAGTCATTCAGCAAGTCGAGAAACCCAGTTTCTCTTTCTTGCCCGGAGCTCGCATTGACCCAGTCAATGTGGGGATAATTGAAGTCCCCCATGATTACTATCCTATCCCTCTTAGCCACCTCCATGATTTCTCTCCTCATTTCAAGATCCCCCTCTAGTTTTTGATCTGGTGGACGATAGAATACTCCAACTATCACATCACTCCTTGGACCTGGTAGTTTAACCCAAAGTGATTCTATGGTGGAGTCAGACCCTCTGTCCATCTCCATTCTGCTGGATTTTACCCCTTCTTTGACATAGATGGCCACTCCTCCTCCAACCCGCCCCTCTCTATCCCTTCTATAGAGTTTATAGTCTGGGATTGCTGTATCCCACTGGTTCTCCTCATTCCACCAGGTTTCTGTTATGGCTATTATATCTATGTTATCCCTAGCTGCCAAATGTTCAAGTTCTCCCATCTTTGCTCGGAGGCTTCGAGCATTGGCGTAGAAGCACCTGTACACCTGTATTGATTCATTACTCCATTGTTTGTTTGTTTACATACATACACTTGTGTTGTGTGTGCAGTTGAACACACAGGCAGGCACATTCCATTTCAGTGGATCAAGTTGAATTCAGAACTTGAATTTAGAAAACCAGTTTTATTTCATTCCCTGACTACAACTACTAAACTATATTGTATTTACTGTACACCCCAAAAATATCATTCTTGGGAGGCAAAGTACCACTACTGTCTTTTCACTTCAGGCTTATTTTTGGGCTGTGGCTGAAGGCACCTGTCCTGCTGCTGCTGCTGCTGCTGCTGCTGATATCAGCCTTACAAACAAATATTATTGATTCATTACTCCAGCTCATTGTTTGTTTGTTTACAATACACTTGTTGTGTTGTGTGTGCAGTTGAACACACAGGCAGGCACATTCCATTTCAGTGGATCAAGTTGAATTCAGAACTTGAATTTAGAAAACCAGTTTTATTTCATTCCCTGACTACAACTACTAAACTATATTGTATTTATTTACACCCCAATATCTTTCTTGGGAGGCATATTACCACACTACTCTCTTTTCACTTCAGGCTTATTTTTGGGCTGTGGCTGAAGGCACCTGTCCAGCTGTACAAATTCCAGTGACACACCACCAGTTCAATTACAGGCTGGGAGAGCCTAATTTGCTTGCACCCACCCACCCACAATTTGGGGGGTGCAAGAAACTGAACCTCCTCCAAAAGGAGACAATTTAAATCTTTTACAATATTATTTATTCATTACTCCAGCTCATTGTTTGTTTGCTTACATACATACATTTGTTGTGTTGTGTGTGCACTTGCACACACAGGCAGGCACATTCCATTTCAGTGGATCAAGTTGAATTAGAATTTAGAAAACTATTTTAATTTTATTCTCTGACTGTGCCTGGCCTGCATGCACTGCAGTTTTGCTGACTGATTGCTGAAGAAGGGAAGAAGAGTTTTCTTCTGGACTTCTGGTCTGGATTTAATAGTTTCTATTTTCAAATACTACCGTACCATTTGCTTCCTAAGTTTTACAGCCTGACCTGAGAGCGAGAAGAGACACTTTTATATTTCTTTTCATTCATTCCTTTAGCTGCGCTACACCATCCTTAGTTGTTGCCTTGATAACTACTGAACTATATTTTATTTACACACCAATATCTTTTTGGGGAGGCATCTCAGAGTACCCCTACTCTCTTTTCACTTCAGGCTTATTTTTAGTTTCATTTATTTTCTAATACTACCATTTGCTTCCTAAGTTTTCCTCCATTTCAGTGGATCAAGTTGAAACCAGAATTTAGAAAATTATATCAAGGGCCAGCAGGGCAACATTGAAAGCTTGTACAAAAGAACACAGTGTGAGAGTAAGCTTGTGGGTCAAAAGGATAAGTTTATTAGAATAGTTTGTTTACTTAACACAAATATAATAAGAAAATATATTTCTATAACTTTGAGAAATAAAAAAATGAGGAGGGTTGGCAGAGACAGAGGGAAGGGAAGGGGGACCCCCACTAAAATAAATAGGGGCACATTTCTGAAGGAAGGCACAGGAAGTAGTGCAGATAGTGATATTGCTGCCAGTCCCTCTCCAAGCAGCAGCTGCACAACCAGCACGACCAGACCATCTTCTGTCACTGAGGGAAGCATGGATGACTGCATGCGATCCCCATCGCCAAGGTCTCACACTCTCACCCCCCCTTCTATCGTGAGGAAGACGAGTACTCAGAATCAGAAAGCTCTGTTCATCTGCATCTGCCAGATTCTGAGGGCCTGTTGGCAGGAACAGACGAAAGGCAGGGTTCAGGCAGTGATGGAAGGAGCAGCCCTCTTTCCACCCAGGACCAGAGTACCACCAGTGACAGCAACAGTCAATTGCTCCAGCAGGGCACAAGCCACACCACAACCAGCACAGCAGCGGCAGGCAGTACCAGAGGGGGCAGTACTTTCCATAAGCCTCGCGGGTCTCTCTGGGAGCATTTTGAGAACGGCCCGGAAGACTCGAGGCTTGCGGTGTGCAAGAAATGTGAGGTGGTCGTGCGCAGGGGGAATGACCCCAAACACCTCTCCTCAAGTGCCTTGCGTAGCCACCTCATGCAAAGGCACCCTGGGACTCTGCCTGGGACAGTGTCAGGCCCTGGTTCCTCAGGGAGAAAGAGGGGGGAAGCAGGAATGGGGAAGGAGGACTCCAGAGACAGCTCCACTGAGAGTGGGAAGAGGCAGGCCACTCTGCAGGAAGTGGTGCCGCTGTGTGAGAGTTTTGTCAGCCAACGAAATAGGGCCAAGGCACAGGAGACCACCACTCGCGTGGTTGGTGAAATGGTGGCCATGAACGGGTTGCCCCTCTCCTTTGTTGAATCATCGGGCTTCAGGCACCTGATGAAGCACGTGGCTCCATGGTACGAGCCTCCATCCTGGCGTACCTTCAGCAGGTGGGTATTCCCTCCCTTTTTGAGTCCGTCAGGGACATGGTCCGGGCCCTGCTGCAGGTGGCTAGAGGAAGGAAGATCCACTTCACTTCCGACCTCTGGACCGGTGGGCACCACAGATACCTCTCTCTGATGGCTCATTGGTGGCAACCCAAGGAGGTCCTTGACACTAGGGCATCCCAAGAACAGCTGCAGGGGGAGCCACAAGGGAGTACCCCAAGAGGGTACAGGGTAGTGCTTCTCCAGGCACAAAGGATGGAGGACAGTTTCAAAGGCATCCACATTTCTGAGGTCATCAAGACAGCACTGCGAGAGTGGGGATTGGCAACCAAGGTGCAGGTCAATCGCGGATTCATGGTCACTGACACTGGCCATAACATGATCAACACGGTTGAAAGGGCAGGGTTCCAGGGCATCGTGTGCGCAGCACATAAACTGCATCTAGTGGTGGGCGATGCCATTGGGCTGGGTGCACCGAAGGACTCCTGGTGTGAGGGGACCCTGGAGACCAAGGCCTTGCTGGACAAGTGCAGGAAAATAGTCGGGCACTTCTCACGCAGCGTCAAGGCATCCAGGATGATGCGTGAGAAGCAGGCGGAGATGGGCCGACCAGAGAACGTCCTGATCCAGGACATGACCACCCGGTGGAACTCCACCTACGAAATGGTCAAGCGCCTGGTGGAGCATAGGCAAGTGGTGGAATACGTCATGTCAACCACCCCCGTCCTGCCTGAGGGAAGGGTGTTGGACATTGGTGCTACCGAGTGGCTCGCCCTCTCCCAGATGGTGGGTATCCTGGAGCCTTTTGAGGAGACCACCCACGTCCTCAGCAACTATAACGCCAGCCTGGGCCACGTACTTGCCCTGATACATGCCCTTCGCCAATGCCTAGAGGCCAGTATCCGGGAAGAAGCCGATCTTCTCCCAAAGAGCAGGGCCTTGGCAGACAGGCTGTTAACCGGCGTGGATACCCGCCTTAGCCCACTGAGGCGGGAAAAGGTGTACCAGATGGCATGCCTGTGCGGTCCTCGCATCAAGGGTTCCTTGGCGGAGCCCTGCCGACCTGAACTCCTGGAAGACGGAGCTATGCCGTCAAGTCCGCAGGGCTGTCTCAAATCAGGCCCAGGCATTCCCGAGGGCGCATGGAAGCCAGAGCGATCCAGAAGAGGAATGCTCGCAAGGATCCTCTTCCTCCTTTACTGCAGGAGTGTACACCCAGAGACCAGGTTCCGTACCAGCAGCCAACTACCTGGCCTCTGCCCTAGCCATGGCAGTCTCCTCCTCAGTGGAGGCAAGGGAGGAAGAAGAACCGGACCCCGCTCTGACCATGGTGAGGGAGTACATGGCTGGGCCCCTCCAACCCCTCACCTTGGACCCACTCCACTACTGGGCCAGAAAGGCAGACATCTGGCTCGCTCTTTTGACTCTGGCGTTGGGCCTCTTGTCCATCGCACCCACCAGTGTCCAGAGTGAGCGTGTGTTCTCCCACATGGGAGATGTCCTGAGGCCGCGCCGCTTTCATCTGGACCCGGAGACCGTGGAAAGGTTGACTTTCATCCGCTTCAACCTTTCCATGTTGGGATTACCCCAACACTCCAAGACCTAGGCCCACAGTCGTTCTTCCACCGGTGCCTTCCAAACAGGCCTCCCTTGCTCTAACATGCACTACCAGAGCAACACTTATGCCTGCCTGCCTGCAGTTATGCCTGCCACCCAGATTGGCTTCCTCCCTGCAAGCCCAACTTCCTGCCAGCCTGCCTGCCTGCCTACCAGCCTACCTGCCTGGCTGGCCCTGTGCCTACCTGCCTAACTGCCTGCTTGCTTGCCTGCCTGCCTTCTGTCTGTCTGCCTTCTTGCATTCCCACTCAATTTGAAGGGTTCGATTATTGCCCAATTTTTCTAGGCTCAAAACCAGGGAGGACCACTCAATGTGTCATTTGAAGGGAATCATACTGTACCTGTAGGCCCAATTTTTCTAGCCCTTGCCTGGCTCAAAACCAGGGAGGACCACTCAATGTGTCATTTGAAGGGAATCATACTGTATCTGTAGGCTCAATTTTTCTAGCCCTTGCCTGGCTCAAAACCAAGGAGGACCACTCAATGTGTCATTTCGAAGGGTCTGTGTAGGCCCAGTTTCTCTAGCCCTTGCCTGGCTCCGAACCAGGGAGGACCACTAAATGTTCATAATTTTGAACCGGACAAGACTGTTGGGGTTGCAGCCGTGCAACTTCCCCTAACCCTAACCCTAACCCAATCAAACCAATGCCTGTATGCCTCCCATCCTAACATTCCACCAGCACAACGCAGTTATGCCTGGCTGTCTGCTCTGTCTATATGACTGCCTGCCTGAATGCTTCGCCTGCCTGCCTGCCTTCCACCTTTGTCTGCCTGAATGCCTGTAGTTCCGCTGCATGTATGGGTCTAATAAGGGCTACATAATTACCCCTGTTTTTATAGGGCTTCCCTGGTATTTATAGCAGCCCAGGAATATTTTTTTCTAGGGTCAGTGTAGGCCCAATATTTCCCCGTTGGCCATGGCTGGTCTGAGTGTAGTACACCCTAATACCTGCCTTCCTCGATGCATTCCTCCCTTCCCTGGGGTTTTGGAGCCACTCTGCTTACAAAGTGGTCGAGATGCACTTTACAACAACCTACCTCAAAGACTGATTAGGAGGGGCCTAGCTCTCCTTACAGACTTAAAGAAATAGCCCTGTTCTCCTGCATCCACTCTGTCTCCTGGGTTGACGAAACTTGGTCTCCTGGGGTGGAGAAACTCTGCCTCCAAAGGCAGAAACAATCCTCCCTTGTGGCACTTTGGCTTTATGCCTTCCCTAGCCTGGGTGGGTACCCTGCAAGCCTGCCTTCCTACCTGTAAGCCAGACTGCCTGCTTCCCTGCCTGCCTGCCTGCCTGCCTGCCTGCCTGCCTGCCCACCCCTCTGCCTACCTGCCTGCCTGTCAGGCTCCCGGGACTCCTGGCTTGGAGGAGGCCTTCCATGTGCTTCTCCTTCAGCTTATCAGCAGTTCAGTGCTTCAAGTTCAGCCTCCGAGCCGACATGCGCCCTGTCGGCCACTCTCCTCGACTTCCCCAGGCAGCAACCCCGGCTGCCCCTGCCTCTAGGCGGAAAATTACTTGAGGAGACCAACTTTAACAGGCACAGTCATCATCAACTATTTTGTTTAGAATTGGGGTACTCTGTCCTGCAACAAGGGGGGGTTCACTCCCACCGGTTACAGTCCAGGTTGGGAAACCCCTTTGCAGAAGGAGGGGAGATTCCTTCCAACTAGCATTCCGGCTTCCAAAAGCGGAAGAAACAATCCCTCCCTAATATTTGCACTCTGGCTTCGTGGCTTTCCAGGGTGGACTGTGTCTCCACTGGGCAGGCAAAACTCTGGCCTAGTGGCCTCCAAAACTCTGGCTTCATGGCTTTCCTGGGTGGACTGTGTCTCCACTGGGCAGGCAAAACTCTGGCCTAGTGGCCTCCAAAACTCTGGCTTTATGGCCTCCAAAACTCTGGCTTCGTGGCTTTCCTGGGTGGACTGTGTCTCCACTGGGCAGGCAAAACTCTGGCCTAGTGGCCTCCAAAGTAGGTGGCTGAAAGAATTCCTCCCCATTGTTCCCCACCGTTCTGGCTTCTTTGCTGCATGTGTGGACTCTGTCTCCACTGGGTTGGTGGAACTGGTCTCCTGGGTAGTCAAAACTGGCCTCCAAAGTAGGTGGCTGAAAGAATCCCTCCCCGTTGTACCCCGCCATTCTGGCTTCTTTGCTGCTTGCGTGGACTCTGTCTCCACTGGGTTGGTGGAACTGGTCTCCTGGGTAGTCGAAACTGGCCTCCAAAGTAGGTGGCTGAAAGAATCCCTCCTGATTGTTCCCTGCCATTCTGGCTTTGTGGCTTTGCCGCGTGCGTGCGTGGACTTTGTCTCCACACTGGGTTGGTGGAACTGGTCTCCTGGATTTGAAAACTGGCCTCCAAAGTAGGTGGCTGAAAGATTCCTTCCCTTAACTTCCCCGCCGTTCTGGCTTTGTGGCTTTGCTGAAAGCAGACAAGAGCAGCTGAAGGTGGGCCCACATGTCCTCCGGATCATGCTGAGTGGGAGAGAAGCTTCCGCCTGTGACCACCTGAGACAACACCGAGGCGACTTCCAGCGACACGGCAGGGAAACAGGATGAGGTGGAGGGTTAGGGTTAGGGTTAGGGTTAGGGTTAGGCCACTTCCGGCGACACGGCAGGGAAGCCGGACGGGGTGGAGGGCAGCGGAGTGTCTCTGCCCTGGAGATGGGCCTCGAAATGCGCCACCTGGTCGTGGTCACGGAGAAAGAAGGTCTACTCTGCTCGCTCCATGAGTGAACCGGTCTCCTCAGGATACTCCAGCTGGCGATGATTTCCCCGAGAGATTGAGGGGAACTCATCTGGGAGGGGAGGAAGCATCTGAATCTCTGACCCCCATTGGCTCAATGCATTCCAATGGGGAAAATTTCTCCACTGAAATGCATTGAGCCAATACATTTCAATTGAGATTGCGGGGCAGCACCCAACGCCGCCACCCCATGCTCCTCCGAGAAGCCTGGGGCAGCACGGGCGGGGGGTGGGGGTGATGCGATCACCCCCGCTGCCCACCCGCACAACCCTGAGGCTTCTTTGAGGAGTGTGGGCCGGCTGTGTGGGGCGATGCGATCACCCCCGCCACCCACCCGCACAGCCCCGAGGCGTCTCAGAGGAGCGTGGGCCAGCTGCGTGGGGTGGTGCGATCTCTCCCCCCCCCCACTGCCCGCCTGCGTGGCCTCGAGGCGTCTCTGAGGAGTGCGGGCCGGCAGCAATGGGGGATCGGATCTGGGGCTTGGGGAAGGGGGGAAAGGTGTTTAAAGCCTGGGCTTTTAAATCTCCCCCCCTCCCCCACACCCGGGGCTCCAGCTCATTGGCACTGGGGTGGGGAAATAAAGGTTTTTCTCCCCAACCCCAGCGCTAATCAGCTGGAGCCAGGGCAGGTACTGCGATCCCGCAATATAGTGGGACCGCAGTACCTTAACCACGAAATGGTGGTGGGTGACTTTACTCCACACCTTGAGAATATGTGTATAGTGCCTTGGGGGTTATCAGATTATTCTCACTCTCTCCCTTCAGGAGAAAAAATCTGTAATGGCAGCAGGCCGTAAAAGAGACCCAGTTTGGGAATAATTTAATGAAGTTCCTTTACCTATGGGTAAGACAGGCATGCGTGCAAAATGTAAACACTGCAACAGAGAAATGCAAGGCCTTGTGGCCCGAATGAAACAACATCATGAGAAGTGCGGTAATGAAGATGACAAAAGGAACACCTAAGAACAGGCTGGATCTTCAGGTTTGTAAATGTTTTAATTTCATCATACAGTATTTCCTAAAGAGTGCCTTGAGGCATTTATTTATTGGATTTCTATGCCACCTTCTCCACGGCCAGATCCCAGTTCAAGGTGACTTACAATGACAATCTCCTTCCCCCTTGACCCTCACAACAACCTTGTGAGGTAGATTAGGCTCAGAGAGAATGAATGGCCCACGGTCACTCAGTGAACTTTATGGCTGAGTGGGTATTTGAACCCAGGTCTCCTAGTTCGTAATCCAACACTCAAACAAGTCCAACTAGACCACACTGGCTGTCTCATGTTCAAGCAAAAATATACATTAGTGTTACTGCATGTTATGTCAGATATAGTTGTTCTGAAGAAGTAAAGTTGAAACAAGCATATTCCTTGTCTGGGCAGTATTGAGTGGCATTGTGGCAGTGAATACAAAGAGTAATAATAATCCATCAACAAAAAGGATTCAGAAAACTATCCATCCTCACATCCTCCTGTTCTACAGTTTTAGAGTTATCTGTCCAGGATAGTGTTTCAGTCACATCATCATATTCATCAACATCAACATCACATATCCACAATATATCACCTAAAAGAAAGAAAGAAAATCTGACCATCCATGAACCACCACCATAGATAAGTTTGTGATAAAAACCAGCAGATGAGAAAAAAAGTTAATTGATGAAAAGATTGCCCAGTTTGTTTATGCAACAAACTCTTATTTCCATCTTATTGAAAACCCACACTTCATTAATATGATTCAGTACTGATGCCAAGATACAGTCTACCTAGCAGAACAGGTGTTGCAGGGAAACTGCTGGATAAGGTGTATGACAAAGAAATTGAGCAATATGCAACAAGTATAGAAGGTAAAATTGTTAATCTAAGTCTTGATGAATAGAGTAATGTCTACAATGATCCTGTTGTATGTGCTTGTATAACAACAGAAGAAGGGAATGTCTTCCTTGCAGAAACAATTGATCCATCAGGAATACGTCTGTGAAGATTCTCAGTCATCCAGGTTCGTTTAACTGGGAGTTGAGTCATGGCTACTGGACTTCTTTTTTGAGAGATAGAAACATTTCGCTTTTCATCCAAACAGCTTCATCGGTCTCAGCAGGAAATGCACACGCAGCAGAATACTTACAAGAAGTAGCAACAAAAGCTATAATAAAATGCAAACAAACATTCAAATGTCTAGTACACAGTTTGGTCATAGACAGTGCTGCAAATGGAACCAAGATGAGAAGAAATTTAGAATTGTGTGAAGAGAATATCAAGCTAATAACATATGGTTGTAGTGCTCATTTGAAGCACCTCCTAGCAAAAGACTTCAGTGTTCCAGAAATAAAGACTAATGTCATTGAAATTGCTAAATACCTTCGTAAAAATCATTTTGCAGCAGCCGCTCTGAAAAGAATGGGTGGAACCAAGCTAACGCACCCACAAAAAGTGAGACAGGACTCTGTAGTGGACTGTTTTGAGCAATATATCAAGAACTGGCCTCTTCCGATGACAGTTTGTGAACAAAATCGAGAGAAAATAGATGGCACCGTCATGTCTAAAATCCTCAACATTAAGATAAATGTTGTATGTATGTTGATCATCCTGAAACCCATTTCTGAAGCTTTAAACAAAATACAGAAAAATACCTGTTGCTGATGCTGTTGAAATTTGGAAAGAACTGAGTGAGCACTTAAAAACAGAACTACATAACGAAAGAATTAAATTACAAGCATTAAAAAAAAAACCCAGATGGGACAAGCAGTGTCTCTAGCTCATTTTCTTGCAAATATTGTCAATATCCGGTATCAGGGTCAAATCGTAAGTGCTGAAGAAGAGGAATTAGGGTATCCAGCAATCATCCATCTGTAATGGCAACTATAATAAACTTCAGAGATGGGGGGAACCATTCAATAAATATATGTTTGTCAATGACATTTTAAAGAAAGTCACACCAGTGAAGCGGTGGAAGTCACTTAAGAACTTGGATTTAAAGATGGTTGAAGTAATGATTTCACTTTTAACAGCAGTGGCTTCTTCTGCTGGTGTAGAAAAAATATTATCTTCCTTTGGACTTATTCATTCTAAATTGAGAAATCTTTTGGGACCCGATAAAGCAGGAAAACTTGGTTTTCTTTTCCAGATTATGAACAAACAAGAAAATGAAGATGAAGAAGATTAGTGAGCAGTAGAAGACAGTATATTTTAAGTTTTTTCACGTAGACCTGGCTGATGTAGTCAATGACTGTCAGTCTAAGTTTTTTAAAAGATATTTTAACCACATCAGTTAACAAACATGTATGTTTAAGCAAATACAAGTGTACATAATGCTATATAATGTTATTGTTTTGGTTAAATAAAACTATTTAAATTGTTGTTATTAAGGTAATAATTATTTTTCTCCTTCCAATAAAGTACAACAGAACAGTTGTCCAAATATGAATGATTAACCTATTAAACTGGAGTTAGTTCACCTTGTAATAATTTCATAATTACCTATCTAAGTATTTCTAATGGTAATATAACTACCAAATCAGTAATTTTCTGGTATAAATGTAAAACTAATCTGAAAAGGTATTATCCTAAAAATGAAACCTTCATCTGGTTGTAAATATTAAGATTAAAATAACTCCAGCAAAAATGAGTCTTTATGTAGAAAATCATGATTTAAATCGAGCCTTACTGACTAGTGATTTAAATAATTATTTAAATCAAATCCACCCTGCTCTTTATAAAACTCAGTGTCTCTGCACTGTTTGAAGTAGAAGCTTTTCTGATCATGTACTGCCTATCTGAATAATTTAATCAGAGATGCCTTGTATAGAGTATCAGCTGCATTTTGGAGCTTCTCGGTTCTAACTTTCAGCTACGTTTCTTCTTCCATAGGACTATGCATATGAGGCATTGGGACCATCCTTCTAGCATCTAGATTTTAGATAAGATGAAGAATCTGTATTTCAAAGGAGTGCTCCCTTCAAGTGATAAAAAAGGAATAATTGTGAACATAAATTAAAAGCAGAAATGTCTATGATTCCTATGATTTTTCTCTGAAATGTAAATAATGGATTCCTTTACATGCCTGATTCAAGAATCCTGCATAAGAAAGATGACATCGCAGGGAAGATGACAGTGTGGTAACAAGATGCATTTCTCTCCATGTGTGTTTTGGTCTTCATTTCAGTGCATGGCATCAGCAGAGGCAGGGAATTGTCTTCGCCGCCACCTCCACTTCAATAATATCTCTAAGCACACACCCTTTCTGTGTGCCATGAAAGACAAGAGTGTGAAATATGAGGGCCAAAGGCCTTATGTGACATCTGCCCATTTTTCAACTTTTGGATACCACCCCCCAAAATATTTTTCTTCTAAGAGGGTGCACTCCACTGTGGGTTCTTGAGTAACAAACTGGTTTCTAATTCTATCCAAACTGTCCACATCAGTGCAAGCAAATCAGAACATAAAGCAAAGTGTTCTGTTTATATACTTCCCCATACCACTTCAAGTACGTCTCTAGGAGATTTACAGTTTAATTATGAAGGCTACACATTGCCGCCGCCGCCCCCCCCCCCCGCAAGCTGGGTACTCAATTTACCGACCTTGGAAGGATAGAAGGCTGAGTCAATCATGAGCCAGCTACCGGGGATTAAACCCCAGGTTGAGCACAGTTTTACCTGCAGTACAGGCATTTAACCACTACGCCACAAACATAAGAACATAAGAACAGCTTTGCTGGAACAGGCCACAGCCCATCCAGTCCAGCATTGTCTCACACAGTGGCTCACCATTTGCTTCAGGGCATTCAAATGGGGTGTCTTCACCTGCTTATGATTCCCCGCAAACGGCATTGAGAGATATCCTGCCTATCTCTCCAACCCAGAGGTTGTCTTTAGGCATCCATAATGATAGCCATTGATAACCTTGTTCTCCATGAACTTGTCTAATCCTTTCCTAAAGCTGTCAAGGCTGACATCTGTCACCACTTCTTCTGGCAGGGAGCTCCAGAGACCAGTGATCATCTGAGTGAAAAAGTACTTTCTCTTATATGTTTGAGATCTAGCACCCAAAAAGTTCATGGAGTGCCCCCTAGTTTTAGTATTGTGCGAGAGGGAAACCAGTTTTTCATTATCTACTTTTCCCACACTATGTATGATTTTATAAACTTCAATCAAGCCCCCTTTTAGGTGCCATTGTTCAAGAGAGAAGAGGCCCAGCTGTTGCAGCCTCAGATTTTAAGGAAGGTGTTCCAGTCCCCTAATCATTCTGGTTGCCCTCCTCTGCACTTTTTCCATTTCCATAATATCCTTCAGGAGGTGTGGTGACCAGAACTGTACACAGTACTCCAGATGGGGCCTCACCATAGATTTATAAAGAGACAACATGATACTTTTTTTTTTTTTTGAAAATAGTGTTCCGTTTGGCGCGGCGGCGTCTCTGCCGCTCCTTGTTTATACCTCTCCTACTATTATTTATTTAAAATTTTTATCTTTTATACATTCTCAACAAGCCACGGGAGCATTACTGCTACCTCTGCCGTTGGTGTGGCACATTTTATTTTGTTCCTTTTTGCTTCAGCTTCAGCTTCTGTTGTTGGGTTCATCTCGTCAACAACGATAAGGAAGCTGACCTAACCTTGAGACTGTGCCCCCGGCTTTCACTTGGATTTACAATGTAATTACTACCCCCGATATCTTAAGCAAAGAGGAAGCAGCCAGCCCGTTTGAATACTTTTTTAAACTGTTTCACTTTTTCCCCTTTTCTGAGTAAAATGGGAAAGAGGAAAAAAAGGTTGAGGCCCTCCTCCAGCTCACCTGTTCCAGCGGTAAAACAACTGCGTCTTGATGAAATGTTGGAGCGACCGGCAGCTGAAACCCTGGACGTGCTGTCAGGATTGTGTTCTCCAAACAAGTTTGCAGTATTAGAGGAGGAACTGCCAAGGTCATTGTATGGCAACTCTGGATCGACGGACTCCTCCCCTCCCGTCTCTGGGCCTCTTCCCAAAGGACAAGAAGGTACTCAGACCTCTTTTATTTGTAACCCAAACGAGGCTGCAAACCATCCATCCTTGTGCACCGAGAATAGGGGAGTTGAGTATCAATTAGTGGAATTGATTGGGGATCATTGTATTGCCACGGGGAGAACAGTCTCTGCAATTTTTGAAAAGCTGGAAAACATAGCTGCCCATTTGAGATCTGTCCAAAAATTATTTAGTAACAAAGTAGAAGCAATAAAATACAATTCCACCGGCCAGCCCTCTCACAAGATGTGGTATGATGTCCATCTAGAGGCTGAGGACAAAAGCAGTGTCCCGCCTCCCTTGAGTGATTCCCGTAACAGGTCCTATTGCCGTCGCCTTCAACCATCCAAAATAATGCTTGAGGTAGCAGACACCTGCACTAACAGAGGGAAATGGTCAAATAGACAGAAGGCGTTATCGTCCTTAAGCTCTTTGCTTAGCATAATACCATCAGCAGTCAACCTAAAGACTATTCAGTTCTTACCCAGAACATTTAACTGTACAAGGATACTGCTGGAATTTTACACTGCAACAATTCCACTCATGCTGATGAAAATGAGGAACTTTTTGGAAGCCTTCAGTATAAAAAGTAGAAGAGTTTTCATCAAGGATGATGGCATCAAGCCCTTGTTACCACATAAGAAGGACTCTCTCCCAACTGTCGCATCTGACTCACGACCTTATAATACAGGCCATTTGCTTAAGGGCAGCCCAAACAACAAGGACGAACCCTCACAGCAGCCCCATTCAATCCCAGAAAGGCAGATGTCCCATGAAGTTAAAACTCTGCGGAATTTAACTCACTCCTTAGTACAAACACTTGCAAAATACAAAGAACACACAATAGACGCGAAGCAGGGAGTTATGGATAACAGACGGACTAAGACTCAATCCCAGTTGACTACCAACGTCTCATTAGATGACCTCAACGCAAGGGAGGTAAAAGAAACACAGAGTCTGGCCCTCCTTCCTGAAACCACAGAGCAGGGCCACAATAAACCAATGCCTAGCCAACGGGGAGATGACTTGCTTGTACAACTCGATGTTGAGGGGGATGAGTTAAAAATAGACTCCTTTAAAAAGCTTCACATGTCTGAGAAAACTAGGATCCTGTCCTCCTTAGATCGAGTGAGGATGGAACTGCTTTGCAATTTAAATGATACTTTGGTCCAACCAACAAACCCAGACGATGGAACATCAGTCACATCCTCTGGTTCCATCGAGTTTGGCATCTCAGCAGACCCTTGTGCGCCTCCAGATGCACCTCATTCACTCCCTGGCTTGCTATCATCACTGTCTCAAGCCTCCATTCACCATCCAGCCATGTCTGAAAATGAGAAAATGGACAATTATCCCGTAGCCCTGGTCAAAAGGGCCTTACCCCCTCTGGACACTCAGGTCTCCCAAAAAGACTGTAATGTGGTCTCTTGACTGGAAGGGGCCAACAGCCCCTAGATGTCTGTACACCTCTAAAAGTATTATCGTGGAACATTGCGGGCTGGAAAGGGAAGCATAATGACCCTACATGTCTTGAATACTTAAGGGAATTTGACATTCTTCTTTTACAAGAAACTTGGTCCCAAGAAGAAATTACTCTTCCTGGCTATAGGGCTTATTGTCTCCCAGCACATAAAACGAAAGCAAAAGGGAGGCCAATAGCTGGCCTAGCCACTCTAATTAATACAAACCTAGCCTCCGAACCCATCACCATGCCCAATGGAGAGGGATACATCTTAGCCTCCAAGCTTAAATTTCAGACAAAGTCTTGGATCCTAATTAACGTTTACATCCCTCCAGGGATAAATGGCACTCAATGTAGAGACTCTTGGGCAGGCCTTACAAATTCAATCAAGTCCTTGGAAAGGAGGTTTCCATCAATCGAATATATAGTGGCAGGCGATTTTAATGCTAAGGTAGGGAGTGACGGGAGGATCTTTATAAAGGCTTTAGGTGTGGAGGAGGATGACCCCACCCCTCCTTGGTGTACTTTAAGCAGACAATCCAAAGATTCACATCATAATGCTGCGGGGATAGAACTCGCCAAATTTTGCACGAGATTTAATCTCTGTTGGTTAAATGGGTTGGTAGAATTTCCAGAATCCGGTAAATTCACCCATATAACAAAATACGGATCAAGTGTCATAGATTATATTTTGATCCCAATAACAATGAAATAACAGGTAAAAGAATTTACAGTGGGTGATGTTCTATCAAGCGACCAAAAGTGTTCTGCTTATATACCGCCCCATATACCACTACAAGTAGTCTCTGGGCGGTTTACAATTTTAATTACAGTGTGCAGGCTACACATTGCCCCCCCCCCAGCAAGCTGGGTACTCATTTTACCAACCTCGGAAGGATGGAAGGCTGAGTGAACCTTGAGCCTGCTACCAAGGATTGAACCCAGGTCGTGAGCACAGTTTTACCTGCAGGACAGGCATTTAACCACTGCGCCACGAGGCGCAAAAATCTTCCTATAACCGCAAAAATCAACTTGGGTATACCTAAGGGAAACATAAGGGCTAAGCAAAACCATGACTTAATATCACCAGCAAAATTAGTGTGGAACAGCCAAACACACCAGAAATTTTTGGCTCTTGTATCCAGCCATGTATGTCAGGTTCTAACGTCGCTAGTCACCACAGAAGTGGATCTCAAAACTAGAATCCACTCATATGAAAAGCTACTAGAATTTCTAAAAACTGAATTAAATCACAAACCAACCTCGCACAGGTATCCGCCTATTGCTTTTTTCACTCCTGCGGCACACTGGGTTAATATCTTCATTGAGATGTCCACCAGGACACCAAGGTCCTTTTCCTGGTTTGTTGCAAAGAGTTCAGACACCATCAGTTTATAAATGTAATTGGTGGTTTTTTGCCCCATCATGCATCACTCTGCACTTACTAATGTTGAAGCTCATTTGCCAGTGGTTTGCCCACTCCCCCAGTGTCAAGAGATCCCTCTGGAGCTCCTCACAGTCTCTCTCAGTTTTTACCATCCAGTCCAGCATTCAATTCCACACAGTGGCTCACCATTTGCTTCAGGGTATTCCCACGCAGATGTCCTCACCTGCTTATGATTCCCCACAAATGGCATTGAGAAATATCCTTCCTATCTCTCCAACCCAGAGGTTGTCCTTAGGCATCCATAATGATAGCCATTGATACCCCTGTTCTCCATGAACTTGCCCAATCCTTTCTTAAAGCTGTCAAGGCTGACAGCTGTCACCATTTCTTCTGGCAGGGAGTTCCACATACCAGTGACCCTCTGCGTGAAAAAGTACTTTCTCTTATTTGTTTGAGACCTAGCACCCAAAAGTTTCATGGAGTGCCCCCTAGTGCTAGTGTTGTGCAATAGGAAAAATAGTTTTTCCTTATCTACTTTTTCCGCACTGTGTATGATTTTATAAACTTCAGTCAGGTCACCTCTTAAGCACCACAGTTCTAAGAGAACAATAAAAAACTCCATGCATTTAATTATAGCATTTTTGTGGTAGATTTCTCCTCGTCCTCCTTATTCTGTGGTCATCACATTCACTTTCTCTTCCCCTTAGCTTCCCAGGAGACCAGCTCTCTTCTGCTACAGCAGCAGCATAATTCATGAGAAAGAAGTGGTCAGAAAAAGTCTTGAGCAACTATGTGACAAATGATGGATTCTATAGATCATGACATCCTGAACAGCATCAAGAATTAGAGTTGTCAGGTCATCAGCATCCCATCCCATGAGATTTCAAGGCCAAAACACGAAGTTAGAGAATGGACAGCTGTTTGTGATATCACTAGAATGGGACAGCCTTATAATTGAGAAGAGATGTTTCTCTTCCAGGCTTTAGACTAGAGATGGGTGTTTCATTTCAGAAGGGGACTGGTTCCAACCAGGAAGCAGACTCAGATGCATCATCTTTCCCTCTCCCTGGCACTGGCCAATCAGACAGGGAGCCAGGATAATGCCTGTCCTGAAGGCATTTGTTTATGCATAGTGTTTTATCATTGGCAAAATATGGTCAGAATTCTGGAAGTTGCTGTCTGAAACATCTGGAGGACCAAAGGTTCCCAACCCCTGCTCCATATGTTAAGGCAGACTCAAGTACATGCATCCCACTAGCTTCCAAACCCTAACTCCTGGCTGTTTGGCATGCTGACGTAGGATCTGTTCTACTGCTTATAGCAAGACAGGTGAGCACCAGGACAGTGATTCAAAAGTCTTCTTCTTGTTACATAGGTCCTGACTGAAGGGGTCCAAAGTAGAGATGGATGTTTTGTTTTGAAAGGGGAATGGTTCCAAAATGAAATATGCCAGCACAGCTCGTGCTTGGAACCCAGTCCCATCCTCCAGAACAAAATCAACCACTGTTTTACCTTGCTGTACATGGCGTTGGGCAAAAATCCAACCAGGAAGCAGCCTCTGATGCATCATCTTTCCCTCTCCCTGGTGCTGGCCAATGAGGAGCTGTGCAACGACAGGTGTTTCAGACTGCAACTTCCAGAATTCTGACCCTATATTGACAATGATAAAGGACCATGCATAAACAAATGCCTTCATGCTGACCCATTGAACCACAGCACCCAGCTGAGAAGTGGTGAAGGTGGGTGCCTAGGGTTTGAAGACACACCAAAACCATTTCTCCTCTTCCAGAGTTGTTCACTCTGAAGCACAGCAGTGGCCTGAAATTTCAGCCAGTGCCTTGAAATCTGGCAGCCCTCTCCAGAGGATAAGGGATAGAGGATAGCATCTCAATGAAACTGAAAAACCTAAGTTTGTTACCTATGCAACATTTCTAGGATCTGGGATTCTCTCCCAAAGGTTAGCAGCTTTTACTCCACAGGGTTCTGATATCTACAGTGGACCTAGCATCTGCCTTACATTTATTTACTGTATTTATTTGGATCGTTTGTAAGCTGCCTTTCTCCTGGCGAAGGGAACCCAGGTGGCTCACAATGTTAAAACAAGTAAAAAGCAAAAACAGAACCAATTACTGATTGAAAAGCAATTAAAGCATGTTGCTTATTAAAAACCCATTAGGTAATTTAGAAACATTTAAGGCTACATCCAGGAATTCCCAATTTCTTTCTTCAGGGTCTACAAGGGTCTACAGGGTCACATGCCAAGAAGGCAGCCCTGAAGAAACCCGTGTTTCCAGGAAATAGATCCTATATACCTAACAACCCCTGATCTGCCATTTTGGTTTGTTCCTCCTAAGCTTCCCCTGGCTGGCCAAGGACAGCTGCTCCTCATTTTCCCCCTCTGCCCGATCTGTTCACACTTCGTCACCAAACGCCATGGCCTGTTTCTTGATCATCCCATGTTCTG
Source organism: Phrynocephalus guinanensis (assembly GCA_037367245.1). Lineage (NCBI taxonomy): Eukaryota > Metazoa > Chordata > Lepidosauria > Squamata > Agamidae > Phrynocephalus > Phrynocephalus guinanensis. The sequence goes on along the minus strand of CM074737.1, from coordinate 112,954,938 downwards.
AAAAAAGCTTGGGAGGGTATGGCTACCAATAACAAGCTAACTGGTTTTTCCAATAAAGAAGGCATAGATATGTGACACTAAGACTGTAACTTACAGTATTGACAAACATCTTCATTCCCTTTACAGCATAAGTGTTTGTATAAACTAGACAATTTTATAATGTTTTATTTATGCTTCTAGTGCCAGGATTCTGGTTTCACTAAAGATTAGAAGAGGCATATACAGAGGCATATCTAGCTGTTGAGCCAGAGGTTAAAACTTTGATTCCCTGTTGTGCCTATTGCAAAGAGAGCCAGCCTATGTGGTCTTGGGCAAGGTGTGTAGTCGCAGGATGCCCACAGAATGAAGGGAATGGTAAAACACATATGAGTACACGGTGCCTAGAAAACCCTGGAAAAAGTAAATACCATAAGTCAGAACTGACTTAATGGCACATGATGATGATGATGATGATGATGATGATGATGATGATGATGATGATGATGATGATGATGATGATGTAGCACAGGTCAGGGGAGGACTGTGGCATGCACAGGCACCTGGAAAGGCATGCCCCCAAGAAGCCACGTCCAGAGACAAAATCAGTCCCTCAGCTGTAAAAAGGTTGGGGACCATTTGTACAACTATACTTTTAGCTAATTTTCTAGTGACAATAGTATGGATTCCCTAAATAACAGAAGAACCACCGTATAGGGCTCAGGTACTGCTTCTTGCTCCATTATAGGGGCTGAGTAGAGATGGAGACGAATGAAAAATGAAACATGATATTCAGCAAATATGAAGGAATGACTATTTCCCATTTTTATTCATCTCCATTTTTGAAAGACAGCCCACGACTGTCTTAAAAAGCAAGCAAACAAACAAACAAACCATCCACTGAAAGAGCCTATTCAGGCCATTGTCCAACTTATAAGCCTATTCAGACCAGGGTGATGTGGAATCAAGGTGAATTATAAATTGGAGGACTCACCACTAACTTTCCTCAGACTGACAAAGTTGTTTGGATGAGTAGCGAAATGTTTTGATCTCTCAAGAAAAGAAGTCCAGTTGCCATGACTCAAATTCCAGATAAACTCATCTGGATGACTGAGAATCTTCACAGACATCCATCCTAGTGTTCAGGCAACAGTGAGGTAAGCAGGAGGTTGTGTTTTAAATTACGTACAAGGAACTTTTAGCTTTGGGCAGGGTTTAATTCAGGATTAGACATTCTGGCAGCTTGATAAAGTATTAAAGCCTACTTCGCTTTCTTGCTCATTTCTGGGACCTAGGCAGACTAGATTCTAAGTTAGGGGTGGGGAACCTTTAGCCCTCCATATGTTTTGGATTGCAACTCCCAGAATTCTGAGCCCATACTGCTGATGGTAAAATGAGTTGTGGTTCAAAACATCTTGGGGGCTTGTGGGAGGATCCTGAAGAAGAAAGACTCAAGTCCAGTTGTCCGACCAGCGGAGCCATCACGCCCCTTGCCATTGGCACATTTTATTACATATCATTTACATCCCAGAGTATGCACAACATCAGTGATTGGTTACGGGGTAGAGGTGGCATATGCTGGTTGGATGCTCTATACTGGGAATCGCCTCGTGAACAGAGCATGTTTTGCACAGTTATTGGTTACAACAACACATGTCCTTGAGTTAATGAGAAGTAGACAAAAATAGATGAGGGATAGACAAGAATAGGTAAAGGGGAATGAAAAGCAAACAGGATTAGAAAGGAATTATCCCAGTAACCAAGAGTAAATAAATGGAAGATGAGCAGAGCAGAGTCACAGTGAGTAAACAAGCTGAGTAAATGAAAAGTAAATAATAGGTAACCCAAGCTGGTTTAGAGGGATTCCAAGGTCTGCAACATGTGGATTTTAGGCAGAGGAATTCCATCAGGAGGGTTTTCCCTCTCGTGAAATGGAAATGACCCCTAGGCCTCATCCCAACTGTCTGAATCAGACTCCATCAGGGGCCAAAGGTTCCCTACCCCTGCTCTAGGCTTAAGGAGATCCTGCATAAAGGATCTGCTGCTGCAACGTTCCTAAGGCCACACCGTCTGCACACATACAGAAGGTGCCCTTCACCATGGATAACAACAGCAGTGATACTTCAAGCAGTACAAGGCTGGCCAGGTTGGGGGTTGGAGGAACTGCTTTGCTGTGGTTCTGCTCGTTCCTGGCTGACCGTGTCCAGAAGGTGGTACTGGGGGACAGTTGCTCTGCCTCATGTCGTTTATGTCATGGGGTTCCTCAGGGCTCTATACTGTCTCCCATGCTGTTCAACATTTACATGGAACCGCTGGAAGAGGTCATCAGGAGGTTTGGGCTGAGGAGTCAGCAATATGCTGATGATACTCAGCTCTACCTCTCGTTCTCCACCAATCCAGGTGAGGCAGTTTCTGTGCTGAACTCATGTCTGGGCCAGATAATGGACTGGATGAGGGTTAATAAACTCAATCCAGACAAGATGGAAGTGCTGTTAATGGGTGCTTCGCCAGACAGGTTAGAGGGCCATCTTCCTGTCTTGGATGGGGTTGCACTCCCCCTAAGGGACAGGGTCCGCAGCTTGGGGGTGCTCCTGGACCCTGGTCTAACTCTGGAAGCCCAGGTGGACTCGGTGGCCAGGGGTGCCTTTCTTCAGCTGTGGAAAATATACCAGCTGTGCCCCTACCTAGACGAGCAGAGCCTCATGACAGTTACACATGCACTGGTAACATCCCATATTGATTACTGCAATGCGCTTTTCATGGGGCTGCCTTTGAAGACGGTTCGGCTACTGCAACTGGTTCAGAATCGTGTGGCATGGCTGGTAAGCGGTGGGGCCAACAGGGATCACATAATGCCGATTCTGTATAACCTTCATTGGTTACCAGTTGCTGCTCGAGCCCAATTCAAAGTGCTTGTTTTGACATATAAAGCCCTAAATGGCTTAGGACCTAGATACCTGAAGGACCACCTCCTTCCATACGAACCTACGCGACAATCAAGGAGGTGAGAGGGATGGCTTGTAGACATATGGCGTTCTTGGCAGCTGCCCCCAAGCTATGGAATTCCCTCCAAAGTGAGATCTGCCTGGCACCAACTTTGATGACATTTTGGCACCAGGTAAAAAACTTCCTCTTCCAGAAGTTTTTTTAATTGATACAACATAGACTGTGGGTCCTCTGATGGCAATTTTAGTGTAATGATTTTAGTATAAGGTTTTTATTATTGTTTTAATTATTTATTGATATTTGATGTTTTAACTCTTTCGATTCTTTATTGTAAGCCGCCCAGAGACCTCTGGGTAGTGGGCGGCATATAAGTTGTAAAAAAAATAAATAAATAAATAAATAAATAAATAAATAAATAAATAAATAAATAAATAAATAAATAAAGGGTGGCCCAAGACATTTTCCTGCCTGAGGCACAGAAGTCAATAGCACCCTGTCTTCATAGTACTTGAAATTCACAGGGGAAAAAGCCTTGGCAGGATTAGTCAAAGAAACTAAACATATTGCGCATGATTTTGGACAATAAATACAATCTTGATCGATGGGCTGCATTATTCCTGGTACTGGTATAAACCAGTGTTTCTTTCCATGAACCGATTGGAGATTCTACATTGCCCTAGATGAGTGGCTCTTAACCAGTTGTATACAGTATGTACTGTGCTCAGGGTTGGGTGCAGCAGTAATCCAGGTGAGATGCAAGCTTCACATAGTACCAACTCACTCTCACTCAGTCTTAATGTCTTTCTGTAAATGGGAGGCCCCATCAAGCCTACATGCCATGGATTATCCATTTATACCTTTTGAGTATAAGAATCTTAACTCTGGGCTAGAGCTCTGCACTGGGATTTGGCTCAATGTTGAATCAATAACCTGGGTTAGTTGTGCATTTGGGGGTTAACTACGAGACAGGGGAAAGAGCCGAAGGGCATTCATGGGATGGAGTGGTACCCTGCATGGATCCCTTCTGTGCAATCTAGACTGCCTGCTCTGAAACCTGGCCCTGTAGAAGGGGAAGGGCTTTGTCACTCTTGAGTCTGACACCTTCATCATGGAATGCCCTATTCAAAGAGAAATGCAGCCTGGCAGTATGCTATGCCGAGTTTAGAAGAGCCAACTTTTTGGAATATGTTTCTCCAAATCCCCCTGACTTTATTAGGGTTCAAGAAGCCATAGCCCAAAAAGTTGCTTTTCCATGCCTTGTGTTTGAGCACTACAGGAAATTTGCATTTAAAACTCCATGGATATGGAGTCACAAAGAGTCAGTCACGACTGTAACGACACAACACACACACACACACACACACACACACACACACACACACACACACACATGTGCTAAGCGCTTTTACGGAATAAATTGTGAAAGGTTTAATCTCTACTAGCTATGTTAAATATTTTCTTGTTTTTATATGTTTGATTTTTGTAGCATCCTTTCTTGAAAACTGATGTGGAAAAGGGTGGCATGCATATATTTAAAACAAATAAGATTAATTGGAACCAGATGGTCTTATCAATCTTACATGCCAGTCTAAACAGCTTAGTGTAACTCCACAATGTGCACACACCTATATGTCACTTCAATCAAAGCCAGTACCTGATCTATGAATTGTTCGTCTGGGTGAGGTGGCTTCACTTGCATACCTGACAGCTTCTGAAAATCAGCTGCTAAAAATTTCTTAATTAGAATGGCTTGGAGGTATAACTTGGCAAAGCAGGTGTGTTTTGCTACCTGTGAAAAATACTCATGTTCTTATTGTTTGTCGGAGCTGATGCAACTCTCTGACTGTAACCTAATTATTCAAGAGTAGTAAACAACTCCTTGTGGGCCAAAACCCACATCAAGGTGAGAAGCTGTTATCTTGAGACTCTCATGATGAAAGAAAGCCAAAGACCTGTTAATTCAGAACTCAGCCATGACACGTCAGCTAAATCTTCATGTCCCTTCACCTTTCCTCATTCCTTAGTTACTTCTGTTATTTTGCATACAGTCACTTGACCTCTTATGGTATGAATAAAATGGTTAATATTCTGTTTACCATCCCACTTTTTATGGCAGTACCTATTTATCTACTTGCATTTACATGCTTTCGAACTGCTAGGTTGGCAGGAGCTGCGGTTAACAGCAGGAGCTCACTCCGCTGCATGGCACCTGGGATTCGAACTGCTGAGCAGCCGACTCTGTAGCCAACCGTTTCAGTGCTCTAGTCCTCTGAGCCTTTGTTTAGGAGTGGACAAAATTATTATTATTATTATTATTATTATTATTATTATTATTATTATTATTATTATTATTATTATTATTATTATTATTATTATTATTATGCTACCCCTCTTCCTGAAGGAACTCTGGCCAGTGTACATCAATCACATAAAACAATTAAAAGATAAAACTATACTAAATTAAATTAAATTCAAACAACAACACTTAAACCATTTTAAAAAAAAAGATGCTCAGCAAGATAGCAGAACAGAGCCAAACAAAACAAAACAAAAAACCCTAATGGTCCACAAATGCCTCTCTGGAAAGCAGGTTCTTAAGTGCTTTTCTAAAGGCAGGCAGGTACTGTGGAAGGCGAATCTCACTCAACAGTTTGTTGCAAAGTGAAGGGGCAGCCACAGAGAAGGCCCGGTTTCGAGTGATCAATTTCCGGGCCTCCCTGGGAGTGGCCACCTGAAGTGAGAGCGCGTGCGACATTCTGGTGGGCCGGGTCTCAAGTGAACAGAACTGCTTTCCTGCTGTTTTGGCTTAAATGCCTTTATGTCACTGTGAGAGACCCAATAATAGCCTCATCTCTTGAGCTATTGTGAAAACAGAGCACGGAATATCTTTGTCTGGGGAAAATCCAGAATTCCCTAAGAGTTTGAATGACCATTAGAAACCCATTTTATTTCTTCTTTCTTTTGTTCATGTTTTTAAAAACACATGACCAGAAGAAATAGTTATTATGTTTTGCTATGTTTATCCTGCACTTTTTTCCCTATTCTAATGTCCTATCAGCAGTTATCACCTGGGAATGGGCATTTTATTCATTTGTCATCCCACAAAAACCAAATGGCAGTAGATGAACCACTGTAACGTTTCTCTCGCAGTTACATTTTGTTACTGTTTTTGTAGTTTTCAACAGGGGCACGGTGAGCGTGGTTCTGCTGCAGACAAGGTGTAGCTGAGTTATTCTACAGTTTGCTGTGGCAAAAGAAAAAATGGTTGTGGCACCTTTAAAAAAAATGAAAATAGGCCAGGAAGTGCTTTGCAACACATGAAAGCTTATGTGACAGGAAATGTGTTAGTTCTAACAGTACCATAAGTCTTTTTGTTGGTCATTAGTCACTATCTTGCATGCCTGATTCTCCAGCAATTAATTGCCTAGGCACTTTGGAAGAAAAGGATTAAAATACTGGAAATAATTTATTGCAAGAATATTAAAATATTGTGCAACTGTACAGTATCACAAGAATGTACTGTACTTGGCTTTGAATTAAAACAGCCCAAAAATCTTGCTGTTTTTCAGTCTTTCTCTGGGTCCAGCCACTCTCACGGGTGTGTCTAATGGTTACATGAGAGAGGCCCTTCTCTGTTGCTGCTCCCAGGCTGTGGAACTCCCTCCCACAGGAAATGAGGATGGCCTCATCTTTACTGTTCTTTCACAAGCAGGCAAAGACCTTTCTCTTCAGTCAAGCTTCCCCTTACGGACTAGCAGCCTGAGAGGGGGTTTTAAATGGATTGCAGTATCTTACTGCTTTAAATGTGCGTTGGTATTGCTTATGTATTTAAATATGGTATTTGTTTGACCCTTTTAAAAGTATTTATATACTCGCTGTTGTTAGCTGTAATATTTATTTTAATGGATCCTTTTAAAGGAAAAGGTGAGATAAAATATTTTATTAAAACACACAAACAAATACACAAAAACCGAACTGATAGCAGAATATTCTTTCACTTTCCATTTAGCAGAAACATTTTTTTTTGGCATTCGTGAATCGTGATGGCATTTCCCTCCTAAACACAGGAGCCTATTTAGTGGGTGGAGTTGAACAGGCCTCAAAGCCACATTTCTATTGTCCTTTGAAGGACAGCAACCTCACTCAGCTTAACAGGACCAAACCATGTATAATCGCAGTCATGGCAACTGGACTTCTTTTTCTTGAGAGATAGAAACATTTTGCTGCTTCTCCAAACAGCTACATCAGTCTGAAGAAAGCTAGTTGTGAGTCCTCCATCTCACAATCCACTTTGACCTCTTGTCACCCTGGTCTGAAATAGGCTCATAAGATGAACAATGGCCTGAATAGGCTCGTTAGATCGACAACCGTCTCAATAGCCTTAAGGTGGACAATGACCTAAGGAGCTGAAAACCATAAAGTATGGGTCATTAGCTATGGCCTTGGTGGTGAAGGCTTTTTGATTTGTCTGGATATTGTTGAAACCACAGCCTGGTAAGTAGCAGGTAGACTGTGCCTGATGCCCCCACCTCTGTTCAGGGAGGGGTTTTCAATGCTCACATGAATGGCTTCCCGGACCCCTCTCTCAAACCACCTATCTTCTCTGTCTAATGTGTGTACAACCTCAGGGTCTTGCATAAGAACAAAGTGAAGCAACAACTGATTATCTCCTTTTACCAGCCCACAATTGAAAGCATCCTCACATATTGCATTACCGTTTGGTATGCTGGATTGACAGCGGCTGATAGGAAGACACTACAGAGGGTGGTAAGCACAGCTCAGTATATCACGGGCTGTCCCCTGCGTGCACTGGACGACATCGCTAGGGATCGTTGCCTCAGGAGGGTTGGAAAAATTCTTAAGGATAACTAACACCCCGGTCAGCACCAATTTACCTTGTTACCATCAGGCAGAAGATATCGCAGTATAGCCTGCCGTACCAACAGAGTGAAGAACAGTTTTTATCCATGGGCTGTCAGACTGCTGAATGGGAAATAATCCCAGGACAAGTATAGAAGAACTGACCTGCGGGCTGGCACATTTTGTGTCAAGTACACAGGGTGCAATAAGACTGGGTGGTTGCTAGTGGGATGGGGGTAGGATGGTGGTGGGGGTGGGCAAGGGAGACTCAGCTAATTTCATTGTGCACATGTTGTACATTGACAATAAAGGTATTATTATTATTATTATTATTATTATTATTATTATTATTATTATTATTATTATTATTATTATTATTATCTTTGAAGGAGTGCCCTTTGTCCTTCAAATGGAGTTGTACTGCTGATTCTGGTCCTGAGCTGTTACTTCTCCTATGTTGGGCCATCCTCCTGTTTAATTGTTGTTTAGTTTCTCCAATGCAGAGGTCTGCACCCTCCTCACTGCATTGCACCGCATATACTATATTGCTCCTTTTGTGTTTTGGTATTGGGTCCTTTGGGTGGACAAGTATCTGCCTTAGTGTGTTTGTGGGTTTGAAATAAACAGGGATGTAGTGTTTGCCAAAAATCCTTTTAAGCTTCTCAGGCACTCCAGCCATGTAGGGAATGACCAGGTTCTTCTGTCAGGTCTGGGTCTCAGGCTAATCCTTTGTTCTTCTGGGTTGGCACACTGCTTTTCTAAAGGCCCGCTTTGGATCTCCACAGGCCTTAAGTGCTATCTTCAGTTTTTACCGCTGTGTCGGTTTTTCTTGCAACGACCATTGGGGATGGTGTTTTTTAAAACCGGTTCCTGCACCCCTATTAAAGCGATTTGGTTGTATTTGTGGACATACTACGCCACCTTTTTTCTGTTTCTGCCATTTCCCTGTCATAGTTTAAAGCGGTTCAGCCAAGTACGAACGGGGAACCCGATTGCTAAGCAACCGCTGAAGTGCAGACTGCCAACCACTGTGGTGACCACATGACTGCGGGAGGAGATAAGGCGATGCAAAAAAAAAAAAAAGAGCAGCTGCTCAAGGAATTGCTGTAGCGGCCACCAATATATCTTATATTTTATTCTCGCTCTGTCTAATGTGTGTACAACCTCAGGGTCTTGCGTAAGAACAAAGTGAAGCAACAACTGATTATCTCCTTTTACCAGCCCACAATTGAAAGCATCCTCACATATTGCATTACCGTTTGGTATGCTGGATTGACAGCGGCTGATAGGAAGACACTACAGAGGGTGGTAAGCACAGCTCAGTATATCACGGGCTGTCCCCTGCGTGCACTGGACGACATCGCTAGGGATCGTTGCCTCAGGAGGGTTGGAAAAATTCTTAAGGATAACTCACACCCCGGTCAGCACCAATTTACCTTGTTACCATCAGGCAGAAGATATCGCAGTATAGCCTGCCGTACCAACAGAGTGAAGAACAGTTTTTATCCATGGGCTGTCAGACTGCTGAATGGGAAATAATCCCAGGACAAGTATAGAAGAACTGACCTGCGGGCTGGCACATTTTGTGTCAAGTACACAGGGTGCAATAAGACTGAGTGGTTGCTAGTGGGATGGGGGTAGGATGGTGGTGGGGGTGGGCAAGGGAGACTCAGCTAATTTCATTGTGCACATGTTGTATATTGACAATAAAGGTATTATTATTATTATTATTATTATTATTATTATTATTATTATTATTATTATTATTATTATTATTATTATTATTATTATTATTATTATTATCTTTGAAGGAGTGCCCTTTGTCCTTCAAATGGAGTTGTACTGCTGATTCTGGTCCTGAGCTGTTACTTCTCCTATGTTGGGCCATCCTCCTGTTTAATTGTTGTTTAGTTTCTCCAATGCAGAGGTCTGCACCCTCCTCACTGCATTGCACCGCATATACTATATTGCTCCTTTTGTGTTTTGGTATTGGGTCCTTTGGGTGGACAAGTATCTGCCTTAGTGTGTTTGTGGGTTTGAAATAAATAGGGATGTAGTGTTTGCCAAAAATCCTTTTAAGCTTCTCAGGCACTCCAGCCATGTAGGGAATGACCAGGTTCTTCTGTCAGGTCTGGGTCTCAGGATAATCCTTTGTTCTTCTGGGTTGGCACACTGCTTTTCTAAAGGCCCGCTTTGGATCTCCACAGGCCTTAAGTGCTATCTTCAGTTTTTACCGCTGTGTCGGTTTTTCTTGCAACGACCACTGGGGGTGGTGTTTTTTAAAACCGGTTCCTGCACCCCTATTAAAGCGATTTGGTTGTATTTGTGGACATACTACGCCACCTTTTTTCTGTTTCTGCCATTTCCCTGTCGTAGTTTAAAGCGGTTCAGCCAAGTACGAACGGGGAACCCGATTGCTAAGCAACCGCTGAAGTGCAGACTGCCAACCACTGTGGTGACCACATGACTGCGGGAGGAGATAAGGCGACGCAAAAAAAAACAAAAAAAAGAGCAACTGCTCAAGGAATTGCTGTAGCGGCCACCAATATATATTTTATTATCGCTATAAGCTTTGGATGTAAATGAGTTCTCAGTGAAATTTTGAGAAATTTCAAGATTTTCTATAATTTGAAAGCCAAACAACAACAATAACAATAATCACATTTTAAATGTGCTTGTGACAATACTTCAACTCACCACATCTGAGCTTTGTTGCTTAGTAATCTGTTCATTATTTGTGTAAGCGCAGAGTTCCAACTGCAGAAACTGCCATGGCAGTCTGATTATTTATGACTCGGGCAAGATCAGGCACACGACCAGCACCTTGTCGGAGCACTGCAGCAGCTTCTACAACTGGAGTATCATACATGCAAGTATTGAATGGGTTACTGGTCAGAGACATATTAAGGCATTGCCAATGTGGCACATCCATTGCTTACATCATCTTAATTTTAATATGAATATTTTTGCAGCATCATGTGATCCAATGCATAAAAGGTAAAGCTTCTCCCTACACCTGTGTGCTAGTCATGTCCGACTCTAGGGGTGGTGCTCATCTCCGTATTCAAGCCGAAAAGACAGTGTTGTGGAAGTCTGTGGCCATATGGCCAGCATGGCTGCAAGGAAACCCTGTTTTACCTTTCTGTTTTTTATGGCTGTACATATTTATCTACTTGCATTTACATGCTTTCGAACTGCTAGGTTGCTAGGAGCTGCGGTTAACAGCGGGAGTTACCTCTACTGCGTGGCACCTGGGATTCGAACCACTGAGCCGCCAACCTTGCAGCTGACAGTTTTCAGTGCTGAGCCACCATGCATACTTATTCACAGTTAAGCCCCATAGAGCTTCCCTTGTTAGCGTGTATAGCCGAATGTGCAAATTTGTAAAGATTGTACACCACACTGATCCTCATAGTCTGTTAGGGGCCACATCCTAATCCTGTTGTCAACTCTAAACTGCCTAATATTGGCATGGAAACACTTCCTGCATATCTCACTTTACCAACACAACTCCCATCATGTTGCCCGAAATTAGTTGGGGGTCATTTCAGTTATGCTGGTGGACCATTGGGAAGGCTGGAATACTGAGGGGGACCCATGCATTGCCCACCCCTGATGTTATAGGCTTACAGCCTTTAAAATTCCTTTTGCGCATCTTCCACTTATGTGCCTACAGTGCATGTGGGAGTGGCAGTTTCAGACAAGCTGTTGCATGGAGAAGCTTAATCCCTGAGACTGGTACTGAGAAACCACACCATGTCAACAGCACATCCACATTCATTGCAGAAGCCCCCTTAAGTAGCAGAGTATGTTACTTGCACAGAAGAATGCCTGACATAGAGCTTGAAACCAGATAAGTTCCTTTGTGTTTGGAAATAAATCACCCATTGTATCAGCTTGCTTCTGTAGTAGCAGGCATGGATTTCACAATGATAGCTTTCTAATCTCTGTTCCTAGTACATGTGGAAGATAACTGAATAGTCGCCTATTTGTGCAGGTAAAATGAATGTTATTTTGTTTTTAAATTGTTGAAGGTTTTTGGGTTTTTTTAGAAATGTGCCATGGAAACAATTTCTAAAGAAGAGCAGATACAGTTGAAGTTTCTGTAGGTTACCAGAATAAGAGGTACAGTAAATATATTCATATATTTGTTTAGCACAATAGGAAGAAACCTGTTGCCCTCTGGATAATGTGAGACTCCAGCTCTCATCTGTTCAAACTGACCTGTGCTTAAAGTATTGGTGCGGCTGAAATCTCCATCTACATTCTATTGGGACATATGTGTCAGAGCACATTTTGCACAGATCTATTTGAGTCTAAATTTCTTGTGCAGATTTCTTACAAGAAACACGATAATCTTGTGTGAAGTTCCAGCTATCCATATTGAAGACTAGGGATGGGCACAAAATGGAAAACGAAATGCTGTTTCGTCGCTTCATTACATAACGAAATGAAACAAAATGAAATGAGGAAGCAGCTTTTTGTTAAAGACAAAACGAAATGGTGTTTTTTCCTGTGTAAATGAACCGTCTCATCTCGTTTGTAAAATGGCTGTGGCTCCCTTACCTGCTGGGCTCAGAGGCCCTGTCGCCTCTGCCACCACGGCTGAAGAGCTGCCACCATGGCCGAAAAGGGCGAGTGGGCCAAGAGGGAGGCCTTGATGCCGCCACTGCCACCGCCAAAGACAAGAGGGCAAGCAGGCCCAACGGGAGGCCTTGCCGTCATGCCACCACTGCTGCTGAAGAGCCGCAGCCACAGCTGAAGAGGAAAGGGCGAGTGGGCCCAGCGAGCTCCTGGCAGCAAGGTCTGCTGAGGTGTCAGGAGGGGGTTAAAAACCGCTCTTTGAAAGCGCAGTCGGCAGGAGCAGCCCTTATTGAGGTGTCTGCATTTCTCTTCCAAAGAGAGGTTTTTAACCCCCTCCTGACACCTCAGCAAACAGAGCTGGAGCTGCTCCTGCCAGCTGCATTTGCAAAGAGAGGTTTTTAACCAACCCCTAACACCTCATCACACTGACCATGGGCTGCTTGGCTGCTGTTTCCAAAGATAAGTTTTAAACCCCTCCTGACACCTCAGCAGACAAACCTTGAGCTCCTGGCACCAAGGTCTGCTAAGGTGTCAGGAGGGGGTTAAGAAGAAAAACAGCACCAAAGCATGATGCTGCCACCACCACCATGCTTCACTGTGGGTCTGCTGTTCTTTTGGTGATGTGTAGTGCTGCTTTTGTGCCAAACATATCTTTTGGAATTATGGCCGAAAAGTTCAGCCTTGGTTTCATCACACCATAACACTTTTCCCCCACATGCTTTTGGGAGAATTTGGATATGTTTTTACAAAATTTAGCAGGGCTTGGATTTTTTTTTCTTTGAAAGAAAAGTCTTCTGTCTTGCCACTCTACCCCATAGCCCCGACATATGAAGAATACAGGAGATTGTTGTCACATGTTCCACACAGACAGTACTTGCCAGATTTTCCTGCAGTTCCTTTAGTTCTTGGTAGCCCCCCCCCAACCAATTTTCTTCTAGTCTTTTCAATTTTGCAGGGATGTCCAGTTCTTAGTAATGTCACTGGTGTGCCATATTTTCTCCACTTGATGATGACTGTCTTCATTGTGTTCCATGGTATATCTAATGCCTTGGAAATTCTTCTGTACCCTTCTCCTGACGGATGCCTTTTAACAATGAGATCCCTCTGATGCTTTGGAAGCTTTCTGCAGACCATGGCTTCTGCTATAGGATGTGACTAAGAAAATGTCAGGAAACATCTACTAGCACAGCTGATTTTATTTGGGATTCCTCAGAGGCACTTTAAATGATTGCAGGTGTGTTCTGACTCCTACTTAACATGAGTTTGAATGTGATTTTTTTTACTGCTGAGCACAGCTACATTGCCAGTTAGAAGAGGATGTACACACATATTGTATGCCATCATATTATTTCAGGTTTTTTTAAATTATTCCTTCCTCCACCTAAAAGATTTCAGTTTCTGGTTCAACTGAGTTGTACAGTCCATATATCTCATTAAAGGTGGAAAAAGTTCTGAAATGATTTATCTTTGCCTCATTTATTTACATCAAGGACACTTGACATTTTAACAGGTGTGTGTAAACTCTCTCTCTCTCTCTCTCTCTCTCTCTCTCTCTCTCTCTCTCTCTCTCTCTCTCTCAATTTAATGTGTTTTATTAAATGGATGTAAAACCCCAAGTCATGTTGTACAAAATGATTGAAAAGTGCTGAGTCATGTATAATGTGTATTTGAGTGGTTGTTAGACATAACATATCTCAGGTGTAATTAAGCGAAGCATGATGCAAACAGGATCTTCATTGGTTATGGGAAGCATAAATATATGCATCTGGAAATAGATGGCATCTGCTGTAACTCAGATTATTTCTCTCTGTACCACATTCTATCATCTTATGTTGATACACTGTTATGCTGCCAAAATTTCTGCTGATTTATTCTGTACATATGTTATATACATTGTACAATTTTACTCACATGTCCTCAGTGATTTTTTTGTCTTCTCAGACTCTTGTTTTCTAGCCTCATAAAATTCTTAACAGCAGCGTCTCCTGGGAACCAGAAGCTGAGGACAAACAAAACAAGTGAACATAATAACATAAGAAGAACCATGCTGGATCAGGCCAAAGGCCCATCTAGTCCAGCTTCCTGTATCTCACAGTGGCCCCACCAAATGCATCTTGGAGCACACGAGACTAGATATCTGTCTCCTGATACCACTCCCCTGCATCTGGCCCTTGAAGTACCCTGGTTTTAAGCCTGGAGATTACACATCTCCATCATGGTTTGTAACCTGTGATGGACTTTTCCTCCAGGAATCTGGCCAATCCCATTTTGAAGGCATCCAGGCCAGATGCCATCACCACATCCTGTGGCAGGGAGTTCCACAGACTAAACATGGTGGGTAAAAAAAAATCTTTTGTCTGTTCTCACTCTCCCAACCCTCAGGTTTGAGTGGATATCCCCTAGTTCTGGTATTTTGTGAGAAGGAGAAGAGGGTCCCTCTATCCACTTTACTCATGCCCTGCATTATTTTGTACGTCTCAATCATATCCCCCATCAGGCACATTTTTCCAGACTAAAAAGCCCCAAATGTTTTACCCTTGTACACAATACCCCAGGTGCAGCCTTACTATCATTTTCTACAATAGCATTATAATGTTGGCTGTTTTATTTTCAATCCCCTTTTTGATAATCCCTAGTAGAGATGGGCACGAAACAAAAAAATGGTGTTTCGGTTTTTCGTTTGTCATTGAGAGGTCTGTTTCGATTCGTTTCCGTTTGTCGTGAATTTTTTGAAAAATTTCGTTACTGTTTTTTGTTTTTTCGTTTGTCGTTTCTACCCGCTTTTGCGCGATTTTTAAAGCATTTCCATGCGCAGGCATCCCCCAACACCCCAGACCAGAGGGAAAACACTAAAAAAAATGGATGCTGGCAGAGACACAGTATAGACTAGGTATGCAGGGAGGCTGCAAAGGCAGCGGCAGGCATTGCCCAGGGTGCAAGGCAGCCACAGAGTGACTGCACTGCGGGGCAAGGGAGGGTACTCACCAAGAGGTACACAGCACACACGCATACAGGGAGGCTGCAAGACTGAAGCTAGAGTCGCAGAGACAGCAATCCCACCCTAACTGCCACCATAGACTGAAAAGAGGACGGGGGCTGCCAGAGCTTTTTACGCCCTCTGTGGCTGCCAGACCTGCCCACCCAGTCTGCAACCTAGGCATGCTATTGGTTGAACATGATCCCATCACATGGCTTGCCTCCATTTTGTGGCTGGTGCGACATCCATTTTAAAGGGAAAAGAAAAATACATCGTGATGGGAGAAGACAAAAACAAACATTTTAAGGACCCCAACCCCCCTGGTAGGTATTATCAGACAATATAAATAATTATCACTGCGTTTTTACGGATGTCCAGGGCGTTTTTTAACATTTAAAACAGCTCATTTCATTGCGCGTCACCATTAACGGAAATGAAACGTCATGACCACAATTTTCGTGGTTCTGTTCGTTTCGTTGCATTTTCATCACAATTTTCGTTTGTCATTTCATTACGTAACGAAACAACAAACGGTAACGGAAACTAAAAAATGTTCGTTCCGTGACCATCTCTAATCCCTAGCATGGAATTGGCCTTCTTCACTACTGCCACACACTGGGTAGACACCTTCACTGAGCTGTCCACCAGCACACCAAGATGTCTTTCCTGATCCATCATGGATAGCTCAGAGCCCATGAGTTTGATAGATAAAGTTTGGATTTTTTTGCCCCAATATGCATTACTTTACATTTTCCTACATTGAAATGCACTTGCCATTTCGCAGCCCACGCCCCCAGTTTGGAGAGATCCTTCTGGAGCTCTTCAAAATTTTCTCTGGTTTTTGCTATATGGAAACGTTTTGTGTCATTCGCAAACATGGCCACCTCCTTGATTATCCCTATCTCCAGGCCATTTATGAACAGATTGAAAAGCACCGGCCCCAGGACAGATCCCTGGGGCATGCTGCTTTTCACCTCTCTCCACTGTGAAAATTGCCCATTGACACCTACTCTTTGTTTCCTGAATCTCAATCAGTTCTCAGTCCATAAGAGGACCTGCCTTCTTATCCTCTGACTGTGCAATTTTCTCAGCAGCCTTAGGTGAGAGACTGTGTCTAAAGCCTTCTGAAAATCAAGATAGACAATATCCACCAGTTCACCCAAATCCACATGCCTGTTGACCTTTTCAAATAATTCTAAAAGGTTTGTCAGGCAAGACTTACCCTTACAGAAGTCATGCTGATTTTCCCTTAGCAAGGTTTGTTCATCTATGTGCTTTAAGATTTTCTTTTGGATGAGGCTTTCCACCATCTTCCCTGGGACGGACATAAGGCTACCCAGCCTGATATTCACTCACTCATTCAATTTCTAAACTTTACATCTGACTGACTACACAATAGATGCTGAGAGCAATAAAATTTGAAATTAATCTGTTACATTCTGGAACTGGAGTAACTGACCAGGTATGGCCTTGTAAAGAGCTAGTGTAGACAGAGTGTCAATTTAGCTCCCTGGAATCCAGGGTTCAAATCTTCATTTGGCCATAAAAACTTATTGGAGTAATGAGAATGGTAAAACCTCTCCTTAAATACTTCATATGTCTTGAAAGCTCTCCCAGGGCTCCCATAATTCAGGTGCAACATTAAAGGCTATAACAATAACAGCAATAAGATCTTTTAATTGGATTTTAACTGTATAAACTGTATATTAATTGGATTTTAATTATAGCTACATCTTTTTAATATTGTATTTTATGGCTGTTTTGTAAACTGCCATGGGTAATGCAGATTGCACTAAGGGGCAGTATAGAAAATAAATAAATAAATAAATAAATAAATAAATAAATAAATAAAAAAATAAAAAAATAACAGGTCTTGGTTGCTTTGAGAATTGTACCACCTTTCTGAATTTTTAGTAAAAAAAATGTGGCTTACAAATGTTATTCATAAATGAACCTCTCTTTTAAAAGGCACGTTCTGGGCTTCTCAAAGAGACAGCTCTGCTTCAAGCTGGGTTCTTTTCTTCCTGCCATAATTGGGTAGCCCATGTTCACATCTAGCTTTCAGTTTCACCTCTTGTTTTCAAAATGGGATTCAGGGAAGAAGCTGAAAATTAGCTGCTGGTGTCCTTGAGACTCAAGAGCGTGAAAAGAGACTTAAATGAGTCTAGCGCCCTTGGAAGCACACGCGGCATCTGTTCACACCACAATTATGTTTCCGCTCTATCAGAAGGGCAGTTTGTCTCCTCTTCCACCTGACGCTGATGATTCTGTTGTGTTCTTGCTTGGGAAGTACAGCTAAAACTGTACACCAGACAGTTCTTTTCTGTAGTGAACTTACTTAATATGGGTAGCTGCCTTTAAAACAACTACCAAAATTAAATCTCATTCAAATATCCAAATACTGCACACCATTTATTATATTCCTCTTAAGCATTTATCTACCGTCCTTCAGTTTTGTTTTAAAATAAATGAGCCATTTACAACAGGCTATACAACACATTAAAACTACAGCAAAAATTGTCTGTATAAATACACCAAATAGGTGAGATGTGCAAAATTATATGTAACATTCTGTCTTTGTTATTCCTTCTTGATTTCTCAATGTAAAGAAAAAGTAAAAAAGTGAAAAAAACCTACAGAAAAGCAACAGTTGACAGTGGGAAAAACCAATGGGAAAATGAATCAAACGGGTGTTTAAACATAATAACAGACTAAAAAGTGCTTTGTTTAATGCCAAGTAAAATAAATTAGCCCTAGTAGCAGGTCAACCTCCCTGGGAGAAGAGTTTCATAGGTGGCAGTGTCACAACCAAACATTGTTGCAATAGAAAGTCACCCAGTGCTTTGTGTGCTAGAAAAAAACAGGGAGAATTGGTTGCTCCTGAGAACAGCTATCTGTTGAAGTGAATTAGAAGTGAATGCATACAATTAAACTGATGAAACGGATGGTCAGTCTAGCTTTCTACATGGCCAAAGAGCCCAAGCTCTGCTTGGACAGGACACTTTTGCAATCAAAATGATCTTTTGTCTGCATTCAGAATACATACTAATTAGGCATGGGCCTTTCATTTCAGAATGGGTCTGGTTCAGAAATGAATCACAGCTGCTGTTTGGAACTTGGATACACCCTACAAAATAAAACCACCCATTGACTTACTTTGGTTTACCTCATGCGGGGTGATACTCCAACCAAGAAGTAGCCTCTGATGCGTCATCGTTCCTTCTCCCTGGCGCTGGCCAGTCAGGAGCTGGCAAAGACATGCATCATCCCACCTTCCTGTCTGATTGGCCAGTGCCAGGGAGAAGGAATGATGACGCATCGGAAGCTATTTCCTGTTTGGAGTATTGACCCGCGCAAAGTAAACCAAGATAAATCAATGGGTGATTTCATTTTGGAGGGTGGGTCCAAGTTCCGAACAGCAGCTGTGCCACTGTGATTTGTTTCAGAACTGGACCCATTCCAAAATGAAAGGCCCATGCCTAATACAGATGAATTCAACAGCAAATAAATTCATTTATCCCAGTCTTTAGAGCATTCCAGCCACTTGTACGGATTTTTAAAAGTATAAATTTTGCATACAGCCTTCTCTTCAAAGAGGCGCGACTTCGTGTTGTCTCTGGGTGGGAGTGGAGGAGCCTTTTGTTGGCCTATTGCTGTTTATATCCACGTGAGCCCCTTTCCAGTCCTACCTGAAAAGTTTTGTGCCTCTCAAACACTTGCTGCTCTACTAACAGAGTTGTTCCAATAAATGGCAGCTTTTGAACAACTGATGAGGGTCCATTCGTACTATTTCTTTGACCTTTTAGAAACAGCAAAAATGCAGGTAATGATTTTGTATTGGACATGTATGAATCAGATAGATACAAGTGGCAGAGCATTTTTTTAAAAAAAAATAAAACCTTCTATTCTTCTCAACTCTAAAAATTGCTCACACAACCCATAAAGACCAATAGTATTAACAATGTCACTCAAAGGGGCATTCAGGACGCAATATTTATTTATTTATTTATTAGATTTATACTCCACCCATCTGGCCATAACAATAACGTGTCTTGTAACTCCTTAAAGACAGACTTCAATGTATTCTCGAAGGCTTTCATGGCCGGGATCTGATAGCTGTTGTGAGTTTTTTGGGCTGTTTGGCCGTGTTCTGGATGTTTTTCTTCCTGACGTTTCACCAGACACTGTGGTCAGCATCTTCAGAGGTCAAAGAGCTTAGGGAACTAGGAGTTCTCTCTGTGCTCTGGGGTATATTATGCCCCAGAGCATAGAGAGAACTCTTAGTTCCTTGAGCTACTTTCCCTCTGAAGATGCTGGTCACAGAATATGTTGAAATGTCAGGAAGAAAAACTTCCAGAACATGGCCAAACAGCCCAAAAAAACTCACAACAGCAGACTTCATTTGCAGTCAGGTTTCGTGGAGAGCAGCTGATGAAGTGGGCTATAGTCATTAACATTTGCATCAAATAAAACTTGTAAGCCTTTAAGATGCTCCAAGACTCTTTGATTTCTTCTGTCATCACAAACTAACTCTCCCTCATACACTCTCACAAAAAGTGAAAACAGTCCTCAATGTTGCATTGTGCCATAGATATGGTACAGCTTGCACGAGTTCCACATGGTAATTGCATTCACAGTTGCTGTGGCCATCATCACCTAGTCCCCAAACCGGTGGCAAATACAGCCTCTCCATATTAAGCAAACTGTGACATAGGTAAATGTAAGAGTAGGGTGATACCTTTATTGAACCACTTAAAAATTACACAAATTACAAGTGTTTGTGTGAAAATATTCCACTTCCTCAGGCTGTGCACCATACGGCAGAAAAAATGTATAGGTTTTGTAGGTCAGAATCCCAAAGATTTATGGCATATGTTCAAGTCTGCATAAAGTAAGTTAAAGTGAGTGAGGAGGTGTAGTTTCTGCGCTATGGTGCACTGCTGAAAGAAGTGGGATAGCACTATGGTGCACTGCCGGAAGAAGTGGGATATCGCTATGGTGCACTGCCAGAAGGAGTGGGATATCGCTATGGTGCACTGCTGGACAAAGTGGGATATTTACCCACAAAAGCTTGCAATTCATTTTGGGGGTGGGGGGTGGGGGTGGTTCAATAAAGGTATCATCCTACTGTTCATTTGTGTAATTCTGAACCACAAGTCCCTTTCCTAATTATATATGCTATATCGGTAGTTCTGCAGCCAGTTCCACAGCTAGTCACATGCCTAGGAACCAGGTGAACAAATACAGGATCGTATTGCTCCCCACTTCATTGGTTTCTCAAAACAAGAAAAGAAAAGAAGGCCAGAAAAATAAAATACATGAATTGGACTTCAAAGAGGTTGTCCCAAGACTTAAACAAACATATTTAACATACTGTAAATCTACATTCTTAAGAATACTGTACTTCTTAAACATACCTGAATCTCTTGACCTGCCTTTGTGCTTCATGGACTCTTAGGAAAGGAAGAGGGGTGTTATCAAAATACAAATAATTCTAGACTGGTATAATGAACTTTGGGATATAGCTATAAACGATAAACTGTCCTGCAGTTTAAAGGTTAAACGAGGAGAAATGAAAAAAGACATTTTCTACGATATCTGGGGTAAATTTTTAGATTATGTACTAGTCGAAGGAAAAGGGAAAGAGTCCACGAATATCTCACAACAATTCTGGAGAAGAGAACTTTAAGAAGACTACTAGAAGAATAGAAGGTGGAGCAACGAATAAGAATGTATGGATGGCCCCGTGGGATGGGGGTGCACTTATATTGTTTGTTGTAGTTTTTTTTATTTTCATTTTCTTATATCGTTGTATGTAGTTTAAAATTTAATAAAAAAAAACATTTTAAAAAATACAAATAATTCTGCAACAATTTTCACTTTTACAAGTTAATACTGTGTTTGTTTAACTCTGCTGTCATGTCATTTCAGTGCCAGAAAGAATCAGCTGTGATAACATATCCTAGTGCTTCTAGTGAAAGTGAGTCTTTTCATCATTAGGCATGCAACTGTTTCTTTCCAATAGTTAAATTCCTCTGTAAGTTCTTGGCTTGTTCATCTGTAATACTGCTGTACTGAAAGATGAAATACCTTCTCCAGAAGGTTAATGTACAGCATGTTTCTCTATGATTAGGAACAAAAACCACCAGCAGGTGGGCTAGTACTAGAGCTGAAACAGCTTTTTGAATTTTCAAGCATTTGGAGGTGGGGGTGGGGTGGGGAGGCAATAAATTCAGCAAAAGTATTTCAGACTTTATAAGGCCTCCAGCTGGAATGATCTATATAGTACAAAGGGAATCTCCATTGGAACAAGCCTGCTCTTCCCAGAATGACTAGAGCCTCAAACCCATGGAACAATTTACCAGTGGGGTGCTGTTTTTAGTGGTAGATCAACACAATGTGTAACCTGCCAAGTTAAATGTATCCCATCAGACATGTGCCAGGGCTTATCCGTTGCTCGACAATACTGTAACGCCCCTCCCAGTTTCCCGTGTCAAAATCTGTTGGACAAAAAAGGTTCTATTCCACACAACTGTTATGAAAGCCTCATCCTTCATTTCATGTCAACACCCTATCAGTGTTGACAAACCTATGGCACGGATGCCAAAGGTGGCACTCAGAGCCCTTTCTGTGGGCATCGACATCACCCCTTCACAGCCACTTGTATTCAGGTTAAATTGCTGTATTGGCACTTTGCGACAAATTAGTGGGCTTTGAATCACAATTTGGGCACTCAATCTCTAAAAGGTTTGCCATCACTGCCCTATATTAGACATGATGGATTGGGTGGGTGGGTATGTTACCTGTGTTCAAATTGTGTTAGGGTATAACGGTATGGTAACTAACAATTGTATGTAAGTTGCTTAAGAGTTTGTAGCTGTAGTAAGCCAGTCAGGGAGCAGCTGACTGTAATGTGTAATTAACTGTGTATATAGTGGTTAGCAAGTGAGGGTAACACTTGATCACTTCATCCCAACCTCCTGATGATGATCCATGCTGCTACACGTCTCTGCTGAAGGACACTGTGACTGAAGATGGAATGCTGAAGAAAGCTGTTTATGTTCTGTTGTTATTTTGCCTAGTTATTCTTTTGTAAATAAAACTCTGCTAAAAAACCACAACAAATTGGAACTGACCTACAGGGTCCTTAAGCTTTCATAGTAAGTCTTGGTCGCTCTGCAAGATGACCTCCTCCAGGGGGCCGGCAGGGGCTGTTCTACCCTGTTGGTCCTTTTGGACTTGTCAGTGGCCTTTGATACCGACCACAGTATCCTGCTGGGTCGGCTCTCCGAGATTGGGATCGGAGGCACTGTACTCAGTTGGTTCCGGTCCTTCTTGGGGGGCCGTCCCCAGCGGGTACAGCATGGGGAGGAGTTGTTGGCTCCTTGGATACTCCCTTGTGGGGTTCCACAGGGCTCGTCTCTCTCCCCTATGCTGTTCAACATCTATGTACAGCCGTTGGCAGAGGTCATAAGGAGATTAGGAGTCTGCTGTCATCAGTACGCTGATGACACGCAGCTCTATCTCTCCTTTTCCACCACTGCAGATGAGGCTGTCCAGACCCTCGACCAGTGCCTGGGCGCAGTCATGGAGTGGACTAGGGCCAACAGACTCAGACTCAACCCTGAGAAGACTGAGGTTATGTTCTTTGGGACTTCCCCATCTGGCTATGGAGGCCCTTTTCCTACCTTGGAGGGTGTTTCCCTCTGGCCTTCGGACACTGTCCGGAATCTGGGTGTAGTTCTGGACTCGGCGCTCACTATGGAAGCCCAGGTGGCCGCTGTGTCCAGATCTGCTTTTTTCCACCTCCGCCGTATAGCCCAGATTCGTCCCTACCTAGATGGGGACTCCCTCAGAACAGTTGTGCAAGCGCTGGTGGTCTCAAGACTAGACTATTGTACCGCGCTCTACATGGGGTTGCCCTTGACTCTCCTTCGTCGACTGCAGCGGGTACAAAATGCGGCGGCCAGGCTGGTGGCAGGTGTGCGCCGGTTTGACCACATCACCCCAGTCCTGGCCCATCTGCATTGGTTGCCCATTGGTCCCGAATCAGATTCAAGGTCTTGGTTTTAATTTATAAAACCCTCCATGGCCTGGGACCTGACTACCTGGCAGAGCGGATTGACTAGCGGTCAACATCGGCCCGACCGACCAGGTTGTCACGGGCGCACATGCTGCGGGTGGCCACACCCAGAGAGGCTCGGAAGTCCTCCACTCGTACCCGAGCCTTCTCTGTGGCTGGCCCTACCCTGTGGAACCACCTCCCCAGCGAAGCGCGCCTTGCAGAGTCCCTGCCAGCCTTTCGGAAGGCATTAAAAACTCTACTTTTCCGAGAGGCGTTTGGTGACTAGTAATTTTTTTTTCTTTTAAACCTGCCATCTGCTATTTGTTAATTATTACCATTTTTAATTACTATTATTATTTTATTTGCTCTGTTTGATTACTCTGTCTTAAACTGCTTTACTTGTTGTCTGATTGTTTATATTTCTTTTTGATGTAAACCGCCCGGAGTTCCCCGGGGGAAAACAGGCGGTATATAAGTACAATAAATAAATAAATAATAAATAAATAAATAAGTGAGGCATTTAAGGAGTGTTTTTAACACTTCCAGCCTCTCCTCCAAATGCATTTCCATGGCCAAAACAAAACCAGTTCTCCTGAGTCCTAGTCCACCATGCATGGAGTCTCTCTACACAAAGTAGAATTCTAGCTTTTTTAATTTGGTGGACTAGCTCCATGTATAGAAAAGTTCTCTGTTTTAGAAAAATGTCTCCATTTTGTGAGAATTGGGACAAAGGAGGATGGACTAGCGTGTTCTTCTGTGCATATTGATTTCACCCAGATACATAACAAATGAGTAGAGATCCATCTGGCCCAGCATTCTGTTCCCCCAGCAGCCAAGCAAATGGCTTGGAAAAATGCAGAGTATGAGGCCAAGAGCATTTTCTGCTCAGCACTGGGCATACAGAAGCATGCTATATCCAATACTCGAATATATAGCCATCGTGACTTGTAGTGACTGATAGAATAATTCTCCATGAATTTGTCTGATTGTCCTGTGCCAGCTTCAGAAAGGTTCTTGGCTGCAGATAGCCAAGTCCAACAAGAAGAATCCAGAATTCAAATCAGTGAGGAAAGCCAAAGTTAAGAAGAAGAAGAAGAAGAAGAAGAATCCTAACAAGCAGTAACACAAACCAGGGAGGATAATTCACAATTGTAGTCCACTAATAGTCAAGGGTCTCACCAGTTGAATTGCAAACAGTTATACAGGCATGGAATGCCCCAAAAAGGAGGTCAAAAAGAATTCAAGCTCAGATACCAGCAAGTGGGCCTTAGCAAGGTGGCAAGATACAAAGAAGGCGGAGTCTGGAGCTCATGAGCTGTTATCTTTCAGTTAGACATAATGGCTGCTATCTCACCTGGGTTTTGATCCTGATCTTCTGAAGGTCCGGCTTTTCCTCTTTGTCCCATCATGTGATTGAATAAGTGGAACAGGAGTTCCCATGTCCAAAGCTGTTTTTTTTTAAGTGCAGTTCAGCCCCCTTGGCCAACAGGTGCTGATAGCATTTGAAAAAAACGGACCACTTGGCTGGGGGAAATTAATGCTTAGAGCACCCGATTGAACTTCCTGTTGCTCCAATGTGCAGGGAAATTAAAAAAAAAACATAGCCCATCGGCCCCAGGAACAGCCGATCGGTGCTATGAAAAAAGAAAGAAAAAGAAACCCAGATCATCTGCGTGGTCCCACGGTGTCTGCCTCCTTAAAAGCTGGATTTTCAAAGCGAGGGAAAAAATTCCCTACCTCTTGGGTTAGTCACAGAAACCTCACTTAAAGGGGCATTACCGGGTTTTCTTTTTTCTTTTTCTTTTTTCAAAGAGCCCGGTGGCCACGGGGACAGCATTTTTAGACACGGTTTATCTAGTAATTTAAATTGCTTTTAAAGGGACATGGGACTGAGCCCTAGAGATCCAAGGGTGGTTTTTATATTGCTCACTTGCTTAGCCACAGGCATTTGAATAGCTGAGAAGAGCTTTTCCTCAAGGCAACTGCCTGCCCCTGTGGAGCCTTCTACCCCAGAGGTCCTCCCTTGCACCTCAAGAATGAAAAGATTGGATCAGATCACATTTAAAAGGGACACTCTACTGGGAGACATCACAGGCATTAAGTCACGTCCAAATGTTCATGATCCCATGGACCAGAGCATGCCAGGTCTTCCTGTCTTCCACTATCTTCCGGACATTGGTCAAATCCATGTTGGTTGCATCAACGGAACCATCCAACCATCTCATTCTCTGCTGTTCTCTTCTCCTTTTGCCTTCAATCTTTCCCAACATCTGGGACTTTTCCAAGGAACCCTCTCTATGGAGACATCTACCTTCAAGCAAAATTCCACCCACATAGAATTTGCTCCAGCCTCAACCCAGAATTGAGTAGCATTGCTGCTATAAGCTGAAAAAGTCCCGCTTGGACATGACCAAGGATTGGGCTGTTTGTATTGTGATCTCCCATATGTCAGCTGCTTGCTGGGAAATAGCTCACACTGAACTGTACTCAAAAAAATCCAAAATGCTGCCTATTCTCTAGTTTCCCAGAATCCTCAACAACACCTGACGTTCTTTGGTTCACCCTACTAAGGCTCCCTTCTAGAAAGTTCAATACTCTCTTATTCTCTCTCTCATTCTCTTTCTCTGAGTATCATTTGATTATAGATTTACTGTACTATATAGCTAACATTTATCGGCAATGGTTTCAGTGGGAACAAGATAAAATGCTGTCTTCAGAAACATTTTACTTCTTTCTACTACTCTGGCTTTAATCTTCTCTGAAAAATTTCCTCACTATTCACACAATGGATTCTTTCTCCACAGGAGACTTGTGAGTAGACATGGGCACAACTTGGCGAAATTCTCGTTTCCGTTACGTAACGGAAACGGTAACGACAATTACTCCACCAGAACTCGAACTCGAACCGACTAAAGAAAAATTGAGTCTGATTTGTCGTTGTCGTTCCTGGCATCGCAGCGATCGCGTGATGCCAAGCGGCATAGGAAAAAAGTTTTAAAAATAAAAAAAACAAATTCCCGGCCAAAAAAGCAGGCGAAAATATGCCTGCCTCAGTGAGGGCACCTACCAGAGGGGTGGTTTTGGGGGGGGGGTCCCCGGCCTCCCCCCCTCTCCTCTCCTGGGCTGCGCATCCTCGTCGTCTCGCCAACTCGCCATGCCATGCGGTGCGGGCGGGGGATCCAAAATGGGGCGACCGCAATATTTATTTTGAAATCGCGTGGTCCAAAAACACACCAAAGCACCACAGAAACATGTGAAAATAGCTATTTTAAAACTGCCTGAATTTTTACAGTAGCAGCTGTGGGTTTTTCTTGCAACAAAACGTCTCCATTGATTTTATTTTATTTTTATTTTTATTTTTTTACACCTGCACAATGATGGGCTGGCCATGGGAGTGGACCATGCAAAATTTTGGAGCCATTCCACCAATTGCATGGCCACTTGGCCAGGTTTTGACCAAGACTTCTGGGATGTGCCAGTCGGGCATAAAAAGCCACTAACCCTAGCCCGAACCCGAACCCTAACCCTAACCCTAACCCATACGCCAGTACACTGTCCTTCTTAGTGGGTCAGAGAGACACCCAGAGGTGCACCCCAGTAACTCACCCTAACCTTACCAGTAACCCTAAGCCTAGCCCTTACGCTAACCCCTAACCCCAAGCCAGATCTGTGTACTTGCATTGCACTACAGCAAGTACACTTCCCTTCTTAGTGAGTCACAGCGGGCGCCCTTAGGGGTCCTCTCTCACTTCGTTCCCCAGCCCAAGTGCACTGCAGGCAGTGAGTCACAGAGGCACCCGAAAGAGAGGTGCCTCTGCCTGCTGCAACTGCAACTTAATGGTATGCATATCCAATTGGCTATGCATGCCATTTTGTAGCGGGCCAGAAGAGGCACCCACCCCAGAGAGGTGCCTCCAGGAGCCCGCTTTCCCTTCATGGTGGGCCAGAGGAGGCACCCACCCCAGAGAGGTGCCTCCAGGAGCCCGCTCCCCCCCCAAAACCAGTACTAACGACAGACGAAAAACCGACAAACGAAACGACAAATTTTTGGAAAATTTCGCGAAAAACGGAAACGAGCCGAAATGGGCCGGTTCCGACACACGACAACTCGAAACGTAATTTTTCCTGGTCGTGCCCATCTCTACTTGTGAGGTAAAATGGTACTAAATAGCCTAAACCGTCTGGTTTCCCAACCCTGTTGTGTTCCACAATTGGAGCTCATACAGAATGCAATCTTTCTGGTACCCTCAGTTGAAGAAAATATTATTATTGGACTATAACTCCTAAAAAGCCTCAGCCGGCACAATAATTTATGGATACTTCAGTAAAAGGCTGCTTATCAGCATCTCTCCTGTATGGGTGTCCAGTCCACTGCATGACCAAACTGTTAGTTGAGGTAGGAAGCATAGTTGTTGGTGGTTTGTAGAGTAATGTTGGGAGTTATAGTGCAGAAATGTAGTTTTTCTGCTCTTACCTATGTCCTATTATTTTATTTATTTTATTTTAGGTATCGATATATGTACCTCCTCATGCAGTTGTACTACTAACTGCCGCCGCTGCCGTGGCTGCTGCTGCTGCTGCTGCTGCTGCTACTACTACTAATACTAATACTAATACTAATACTAATACTAATACTAATACTAATACTAATACTAATACTAATACTAATACCATTCATCCCCTCTATGGACACAGGCCTTGTTGAGGTAGAAGAGCTTGCATGCTTCAGTGAGGTTAAGGGCCATGCTTCCTGGAGGGTCTCTAGAGCCAGATAGTTCTCAGCTGGGAAGTCATACCAACTGTGTCCACCAATCATCTATTATGATGAGAGGAAATAAAACAGAAATGCATCCAGGATTGGTCATCAAGAACCATGCCAGATAGTGATACTATAGCTCCTGGAGATCTGGAAACAAATGGGCTACAGGGCTCAACAGAACTTGTTAAGGAACCAGGACAGGCTATTGCAAAACTAGTAAAATGATGCAAATGCAAAGGTTGGACTCCTGCTGAAAACTGAGAAACTACAAGATGCCATTCTAGGCAGTTGCAGATCTCAGAAATAACACAATCACAGCCATTAAAATGGTAATATTAGGAACAGCATATATACTGCACTGATATTTAAGATACTTAGGTTTTGGTTAAAACTTGTATAGGGGTTCCTTCATGGCAGGGGTTTGGACTGGATGGCCCTTGAGGTCTCTTCTAACTCTATGATTTTATGATTCTATGTTATATAGTAACAATTTGTTTTATAATTTTGATTGACTGTGCCTGGTATTTTTGACTACTACTACTATTACTAGTACTACTAATAAGGATAAGGATAAGGATAAGGATAAGGATAAGGATAAGGATAAGCATAAGCATAAGAATAAGAATAAGAATAAGAATAAGAATAAGAGAACAAAAATGTCTGAATAATTGACATTGCGATTCCAGGAGATGCCAGAGTTTGAAAACAGAGAATTAGAAAAGCTAACAAAATACAGAGATTTGGCAGTCAAAATATCCCATTTGTGCATGAAACACACTCCATTGGTCATTGGGGTTTTGGGAACAATATCAAGAAATTTCACACAGTATTATAAGCAGTTGCAGATCTCAAAAAGTATACCATCAAAGCTACAAAAAAGGGCATTATTATGAACAACACACATACTGTGCCAATATCTAGCAAATATTTAGGTTTTGGGTTGAAACTTGAATGTATTATATAATACCAGTCAGTGTTTTTTTAATAATTTTGATTGACTTTGCCTGGTGTTTTTAAATAAGAATAGAAACATCTATAAAATTGTAAGATTGGGTCTGTCACTGCGCCACTGGTCAGAAAAGGAAAGAATTTTGTTCAGCTTGCATTTCGGTAAGTCCTTAACAAGCTTACAGTTCTTGAATCAATTTATGGACCACAATACAATTATCCTATAGTATTTCACTGACCTCAGAATTTTGTGTGGCAAAATTAAAGCACAAAAAAATGAATCTACTTACAGGACCATAGCAGCAGGGCTGCATATATTAACATAAAAGCAACAAAATATCGCAGCCAACAAGAAATGGCAGATATTAAGCAAAATTACATGCAAAAATATGTATATTTCTTATATTATTATACACATACACAAATCAACATATGATTGTTTTTACAACAGAAGCTGACATAGGAACAGCACTGAGAGGAACTGAAACTGACAGAATGGTTTAATTCCCTTCAGGCAAGTGCTGTTTATGGTCTGCCTCTATTTACCTACATTCATCCTATCTTGACTCTTTGTTCCCAAGTCTGTTAGGATGGAAGTCTTATCCTTTTGTTGCAAGGCATGCAGGTAGATCTGTGAAATGAGGGTAGAGACTGCTATAACAGACGAGGGCATCTCAGAACTTCTAAGGAGGTTATGTTTGCTTGTGCATTTCTTTTGGGGAACAGTTATTTGTTCTATTCTCTCCCAAGAGAAAGATAGGGGCTCTGCAAGTTAACTCTGCTCCCATCCCGGATTACCTATCTAACCCATCCATACCTGTGCAGCGGTTCAGAAGAAGTGGAGTAACCAAAGGGTGATTAATTCAATTACCATTTCCAGAATTCCATAGCCAGCATGCCCTAAAGAAGGACAAGAATGTGTTCTTTTATTTTTATGCCACTGCCATACTGATATAGAGGTGCTATCGTTCTCTTGTGCTTATATAGTTCTCTTGGGCAATTTGTGGAACAGCAGAAAGAAGAGAACCCAGCCTTACCTGGGGCATCCCCCCATTGCTGGCAAGGTGGCAGATCCTGAGTGAGCAGGGGCAATGTATATGGTATATCACAGTGGGCATGCACAGCCAGCAACAGAGACTGAGGGCATCATTGCTATTGGCCAGAAGAGACCAACGCCCCCTGCCACACCCTGCATTGGCTGGTGGGAGATCTAAAATTTTAAATTGCCAGCTGGTGGACCAGAGTAAACCCCCCTCAACTAATGTGGTTTTCACTCTGGTCCACCATCCCACCATAAAATCAAGGTACCAGGCTCAGGACCTTTCTCTTTTTTCTCCTTGAAAAAGAGAAGGCATCTGGCTTTAAAAGTCAATGTGCAGGGCGAGGCACATAGCTGCTATCAGCTCATGGTCTCTCTTTGTCCCTATCCTCAGACACTTTTCTGAGAGCAACAGCAATATTTGGCTGACAGCAATCCATGTTTTTCAAAATGTGCAAGATTTTCCGGGAGTGGTGTTCCACTGCTGCCCCAGTGGGTTTCCATGGGTCCCAAACAACAAAGGGCTCACTATGTCTGATACTTCACATCCATCTCTTTGCTGTTTGCGGTCCCGCTGGGGACCGGTACGAAGAAATCTAACCGCATGTCCATTGCGAACAAGGGGAGTTCGTCCCGACCACGCCCCCTGAACTGCAATCTAAGCGGGATGAGAGATTCCCCTCCCTGGCCTTGGGAATCTCCTCATCTCGCTTTGCATTCCGATACAACTGCCCGTGAGGTAAGGCTCATCACACAACGTGCCATTCACCAGTACATTCCCTATGGAGTCAGCAATGCAGTGCAGAGAGATTAAAAGACAAATGCCTCAAACTTAGCTCCATAACGCATTGAAGGCAAGGCTACAGAGAATCGAAACATCAAAAAACGGAAGATCAGGCTGAGAAAAAAAAGGAGAACAAAGGCATGGAATTTCACATCTCATCACGGAATGAGGACGTGCAGAAACAGTCATGCCGGTATCATCAATCACGCCCATGCGTACACGGGAACAGGGACAGAACCTCAAGAAGACCACGTGACCGTGACCAGCATCAACACGCAACGAACTTCCTCCCGAGACAAGAGTGGACGTGAAGTAACTGCCTATGGTGGCCACATAGAGCCAGCATTGGAGACCACTGCCGGGACCTATGCCCCCTCCCTGCTGGCTTCCTATTGGCCAGTAGGGAACTAAGCTGCCTGCCAGACCCCACATTGGCTAGTGGGGAGATTTAAACATTTAGAGCTGAGAGCTGGCAGATCATTAGTGAAGGGGTTCAAGAGATCCCAAGTGTCATGAATCCTGTCCTGACACTGTATCACTGATATGACATTCACTTCAACACTGTCAGGTGTATCAAGCTCTGTTACTTTGGAGAGTTTCGCAAGATAGGCCATGTGAGGGAAATTTCTAGTATTCCTTGCTTTCTGCACCTCTTTTTCTCTTAAATGTAAGGGGTTTTTTTAATAATTGGAGCAATTTGTCTGTGAAGATTCTCAGGTGAGTTTATCTGGAAGTTGAGTCATGGCTACTGGACTTCTTTTTCTTGAGAGGGAGAAACGTTTTGCTGCTCATCCAAACAGCTTTGTCAGACTGTTGAAGCTGATTGGATGAGCAGTGAAGCGTTTCAATCTCTCAAGAAAGAGAATTGGAGCAATTCTGTATGGAAGAATACAAGAAACTGCCTTCTCTTACTAGGTCAGACTATTTGTCCTTTTAACCCAATACTATTTATTTTGACTTGCAATGGCTCATCGTAACTCGTAAGTTTCAGGAAAAGGCCTTTAATGTAATCTGCTTGATCTTTTCAAGTGAAAATAGAATAGAATAGAATAGAATAGAATAGAATAGAATAGAATATATACTTTATTGTCATTGTATGTAGTACAACAAAATTGAAAGCTATCCCAAGTGTGAAAAAAAAAAAAAAAACTAAAATTAGAAAGGGAAAAGTACATTTAACAGGTAAAAAGCACTCATATACATCCATCAAACTCCCCAACGTCACACTGTTTGGTTGCAGCATTTTGGTGATGGCTGTTAGATAAAAACTATTTTTAGTCTGTTTGTTCTTGTTCTATTGCTCTGTATCTCTTGCCCAAAGGCAACAGTACAAACAGACAATGTCCGGGATGAGATCAATCCTGAAGAATGTTATTTGCCTTTTTAAGGCAACGGGAACTGTATAGTTCTTCCAGGGAGGAGAGAGGGTGACCGATGATCTTCTGGGCTGTGGTTATGACCCTCTAGAGCACTTTCCTATCCATGACTGTGCAACTGGAGCTAAGAATTTTATCTGGGATCTTCTTGAATGCAAGACAGAACTGTACTCTATCAGAGTTTTGTTCCTTTCACCAAATTCGCAGCACTTCATACATCGGACAGCTGCTGTTGCACATAGGCAATCTGAGTAATCTTTGTATCATCTTAATTTTTAATATATTCATCACTGGAGCAAACAATCTGAACACAGAAAACTACCATCTCATCACACCCAGTTTGACCGTCAGAAGCTGGGGGTTGGGGGGACAAGGTACATATCATACTCACTGCTGGGCATGCATAAGAACTTACAGAAGCTGGTCCAACTTTTAGATAGAGTGAATCATCTGCCTTAGGTAGCAGATATTAGGGGAATGGAGAAAAGCAGCAAGATGCCAGAGTCTTGTGTCAAATGTAGTATGCTCTGTGCCCCTTTAAGGTGCCTTCAGATATAGCTGAGGATGAAAAACACCCAACACCATTATCCAAATAAGAGTAAATGGGCAGTCTTGTCAGTTTCTGTACATGAAAGTCACTATCATGTCCGTCACCTCAAGCTGCGAAATACCTGGAAAAGGACGCAGACCCACATTTCCCAGTTCCCAAATTAGACTTTTCAAATCTAAAGAACCAAGTACATCAACATCCCAGTTTTTCCAAGTACAGAAAACCAACAGTTTTATGGGACAGATGTTTTCATCCTGCCTCTGGACAGGAGGCAGACATGGAAATTATGTGAACTGAAGGAAAGAAATGAGAAGCGACAGGGATTTGTAACAAATTACTGCCAAAGCCAATCGAACCCGTCATACTGAAAACCTGATAAGAGTGTTGAAATGATCGTTATCTACTGACAGTAGTGATGGAAGAGGCTATTCTCTACGGAAATACATCTTGGGTGGCATTTCTATTTGTGTGTGTGGTTTGAATTGTGCGAGACATTGGACTTCAAATCAATGTTAATTCACATGTCGCTTGAATGACTGTGCTCTCTGTCAGGTGCTTGCAGACTAATTTAGGAAGCAGGCAGTCATATTTAGGGTTTGAAAATAACAGGGGGACGTTCCCAGTGCTCATGCATGAGATCCCAGATGTCGCAGTGGTGACCAAAAGCAAAAACCTCTTGGTGCTCTTTGTCCTAGAAACAAAATTGCACTCAAATGCAGATAGGACATTAAAGCAAAGTGTTCTGCTTTGGTGCCTTATGTCATTCTTTGAGCCTCCATAGGGCTGTTTGAACCCAGGAAACATTCCTGCATCTAGACGTTCTTAAGTTCAATCACTCTACATTTGAAGACAAATCAGTGTTGTTATTTAGAAAGTAAAAAAAAGGTAAAGATTCCCCCCACGCACACATGCATGCTAGTCGTGTCTGACTCTAGGGGTGGTGCTCATCTCTGTATTCAAGCCGAAGAGCCAGTGTTGTTCACGTCCATGGCCATGTGGCTGGCTTGGCTGCAAGGAAACACTGTTTTACCTTCCCTCTTTTTACAGTGGTACCTAATTATCTACTTGCATTTACGTGCTTTCGAACTGCTAGGTTGGCAGGAGCTGCGGTTAACAGAGGGAGCTCGCTCCGCTCCGCGGCACCTGGGAGTCAAACCGCTGAGGTGCTGAATTTGCAGCCAACAGTTTTCAGAGCCTAAGTTCGCTGAGCCACCATGCCCCTGTAGAAGAGCTTATAATTACAACCCCCATAGCCATAGCCCCACAGCAAGTTCAAAACCTTGGACTAATGTCTTGAAGTGTATCAGACTTCTTCTAGCACTCTTTCATTTTCATCACAATCAGGTCACTTGTAAAGCAAATATGTCTAATTAGTTCTTTCAATATCTACTCTACCCATCCATCATAGATAGATAGATAGATAGTAGAGATGGGCACGACCAGGAAAAATGACGTTTCGAGTTGTCGTTTGTTGGGACGGGTCCGTTTCGGCTCATTTCCGTTTATCTCGATAATTTTCAAAAATTTGTCATTTCCGTTTGTCGTTGTCGTTTGTGTTGGCTTTGGGGTTGGGGTAAGTGGGCTCTTGGAGGCACCTCTCTGGGTGCCTCTGACGTCTGACCCACCAGGAAGGGAAGGGAAGGGAAGGGAAGGGAAGGGAAGGGAAGGGAAGGGAAGGGAAGGGAAGGGAAGCGTTTCGCGTAGCCGCCGCGTACCATACATTACGTTAGGGTTGGGGGGTAAGTGGCCGAGGCACCTCTCTGGGTGCCTCTGACTCACTAAGAAGGAAAGCATACTGGCATACTGGTGTACAGGTTAGGGGTAGGGGTAGGGGTAGTGGGCTCTGGCTGGGAGGCACCTCTCTGTGACCCACTAAGAAGGGAAGCGTACTTGCGTACGGATCTGGGTTAGGGTTGGGGTTAGGGTAAGGGCTAGGCTTAGGGTTACGGTTAAGGTTAGGGTGGGTTAGTGGGCTGCACCTCTGGGTGCCTCTGACCCACTAAGAAGGACAGTGTACTGGCATATGTGTTAGGGTTAGGGTTAGTGGGATTTTTATGCCCTCTGGCACATCCAGAAGTCTCAGTCAAAACCTGGCCATGCGATTGGTGGAATGGGTCCAAAAATTGGCATGGTCCCATCCCATGGCCAGCCCATCATTGCACAGGTGTAAAAAAATAAAAATAGAAATAAAAATAAATATAAAATAAAATCAATGGAGACGTTTTATTGCAAGAAAAACCCACTGCTGCTACTATAAAAATCAGGCATTTAAAATACCTAATTTGCAAATGTTTCTGTGGTGCTTTGGTGGGTTTTTGGACCATGATTTAAAAATAAATATTGCGGTCGCCATTTTGGATCCCCCCCACCGCATGGCAAATGGAGATGACGAGGATCCCCCCCCCCGCCTGGTACCAGCAGCCCAGGACAGGAGAGGGGGGGGAGGCTGGGGACCCCCCCCCCAGAAACCACCCCTCTCTGGTAGGTGCCCTCACTGAGGCAGGCATATTTTCGCCTGCTTTTTTGGCCGGGAATCGGGTTTTGTTTTTTTTTAAAAAAACTTTTTTTCTGTGCTGCCTGGCATCGCACGATCGCCACAATGCCATGAACGACAACAAAAAATCAGACCCAATTTTTCTTTTTTGGGTCGGGTTCGAGCTGGAGCGGAGTAATTCTCGTTACCGTTACCCGTTACGTAATGATAACGAGAACCAAAAACGGAAATGAGATTTTCGCCGCTCCGTGCCCATGTCTGATAGATAGATAGATAGATAGATAGATAGATAGATAGATAGATAGATAGATAGATAGATAGATAGATAGATAGATAGATAGATAGATGAAAATCCAATCCATTTCCATTTCCAGGTACTATCAGAATTACACACTTGTGCAGAAGGAACAGGGCACCCAGGTGGTGAATGGTATTCTGCCAGCTCAGACTAGTGACTCAGATGTCATGAGGATTGTAAATCCCTTGGAGGTGTTAGTATGAACCCTGCTAGAATAATTTTAAACCATTGTAATTTATACCAAAAACAGATGTGGTATTTTGGATGAGTATGGTAAAGTTCAGACTAAAATATGGATTGGATTCATGACTCCTTTGACATTACAGTGCCTGGCCTGCACTGGTCCCTATTAATTAAATACGTTGTTCCCTCTTCCTCTGCTGCACCAATGTTCATGTTACATTGCTCAGAAAGATCCTTAGCTGAAGAGAAATGTTCCCAGCCTGTTTGATAAATGTCAGTCTGCTTGTCTATCTGTCTATTTACTTACAGCTTAAATTTTATTAATGCCAGTTTCCTAAAAATGGGAACTTTGGTCCCAAGCCTCTTTCCTCCAGTCCAAGTGGCTTTATCGTCATTTGAAACTATGTCAAGTAAGAGAATTAATGTATTCTTGAAGGCTTTCACTGCCGGGATCTGATAGTTGTTTTGAGTTATTCAGGCTGTTCGGCCGTGTTCTGGAAGTTTTTCTTCCTGACATTTTGCCAGACTCTTCAGAGGGCAAGATGCTCAGGGAACTAGGAATTCTCTCTGTGCTCTGGGGTAGAGAGTGGGGTAAGAGAATTAATTTTGCACTAAATTAATGCTCTCTAAGCAAGCTACTGAAAAAACAACAACAATAAATAAACTAAGCTCTATGACATCTACATCCATCAAACCTGCAATTGCTTGGTTGGCAAGCTGATGCAACCTATCCAATGGCTATATGCAATTTGTCCCCAAAACTATAGTGTCTAATTGTCAGTGCTTCCTTTGGTTTGCTGGATATTTTACTGTGTCTTAGTTACAGGACATGGGGGTAGGGGGTAGATATAGTCTTGCAGTCAACTCTAAAACATAGTTGTACTTGACTGAGCTCAGCAATATGGTTTACTGAATTAGCCAGTATCTTACCAGAGGCAGCAGAACCCAACAGTGGCAGAAATAATGATGGTGTGATAATTTAGAGATACAGTACTCCTTGACAGAGCCTTATGCAGGGGAGACAGGAATTGCCGGATTGCTTTTCCAGTGAATATATAATCTGGATAAATATTCAGGTCCCTCCGTTATTCATTCCCACACGGCACTTCCATTTGCCTCTGTGACAAACTGAAGGGAATGCTAGCAAGGATAGAAGCTTTACAAATCATACAGGGAGTTGAAGAAGGAACTGAGTGAGTGAGCTGTCTGATCCTCGTGGGGGAAAAGAATAGACAGCTGAGAATGAATTTGAATTCCTGGGACTTTAACAAAGTTGTCAGAATATTTCAGCAGCTTCGTGGCAGAGAATGTGCTTTGAATACAGAAGACGCCGGGTTCATCCACCCCCAAATCCACGGGAGGGAGCAGAAAAAGAGGAAAATGAAACCACAGAAGGGGGAGAATAGAGTGTCAGAGGAAATAACAAAATGGTGGCAAGGTGGCTCCTTCATCTTTGAGACCTGGCCTCCAATTATCATTGGCTTCTGTCCTCCAACCCCAAGGAAATGCTCTTTGAGCCTGCCCAGGTGTTAAAATCATCAAGGGAGGCCTTTCTTTTTGTCTCACCACATTCACAGGTATGCTTTGTGGGGACACAGGAGAAGGCCTTCTCTCATGCTGCTCCCCAGATTCTGAACTCCTTCCCATTCCAGGCCAGGTTGGCCCCCTCTTTGCTGTCCTTCCCCAAACAGGCAAAGTCGTTGGTCATTTTTAATATTGTGGTTTTAATTATATTATATAATTATATAATCCCTCTTGGATCCTTTGTTGGGAGAAAGTTGGAGTAAAAATACTTTAAAACTTTAAACACATATTCAGAGATAACCTGCTACAAGACAGATCCAAAGAGACAAATGACAGAACACCACTGGTTGTCACTTATAGTCCACAAGTGAGACCACTCACATGCATCTTAAATTATCTCCAGCCCATCCTTGACAAGAACACATCACTCTCCGAAGCTCTTGGTGGGAGATCCACACTTACCTACAGACAACCTCCCAATCTCAAACAAATACTAATGCACACAAGAAAACAGCAACCAGGACAATGGAACTAATCCTTGTCACAAACCCTGATGCCAACTCTGCCCACACAACTACTCTGGCAACACAATCACTGGATCCAACAATGTCAAATACAATATCAAAGGTAACTTCACCTGCTCCTCAACGAATGTGATGTATGCCATCTTTTGCCAACAATGCCCATCTCCACTCTGCATTGGAAAAAGAGGACAATCTCTAAGAAAACGCATCAATGAACACAAGTTTGACATAAGAAACCGTGACACACATGTCTCGAACCATTTCAGTCTACCAGGACACTCCTTGAAGGATCTGAAGATCACCGTTTTGGAACAGAATCATTACAATTTTTTCCATTTCATGACTGTCCCTACTTGGCTCCATTTTCCAAGCCAATAGTGCCATCAGTGGTGACATGCAAGCTAGGGTGAGTGCAGTCTGGTTGTGATGGCACTAACTCATTGGTGTGCTTTGCACCAGATGAATGGCAATCCATTTGAAATACAAGATTTACAAGATGATGGTCTGCCCTGTTGCACTGTATGCAGCAAAAATGGGCATAGAGAGCTGCCATGCCACGGAAATGCACATGCTCCATTGGATATCGGGTATCCATTGGAAACCAGGTGTCTCCCTACTCCACCATGTTCCAAATGATACTACCCAACAGCAACTAGGGGTACTATCAAAAACAGAGAAGATGAGAGAAATGAGCTCTGCTGGTATGGACATGTTCTCAGAGCAGCACCTTCTACCATCACTCAGACTGTGTACAAATGCAAGCTGGGTACTTATTGCGGGATGAACGAGTATCTCTGGATCACACATATCAGTTTCCTAATGTCTTCTTCACAGCACAGATTATCTTCCCCTTTTGCCTATCTTTCCCACCTGCTTCACTCTCTCCTCCCTTCTGCTCTTCTTTTGTTTGTTCTTGTGTGGAGAAATGAATGTTGACCAGCAGAAAAATGCCCATCCAGAAAAGTCATCTTAAGTCCTAGGATCCACATGAGCAGATGGTGCATGGAAGCAATTGGAGCAAAGCAAAAAAACCTAATGGTGTTCATAGGGTGGGGTGGGGGGACAGAAGTTTTTTTTAATCCCACTTTGACTTTGGTGGCACAAGTTTCAACCCTGTACTTTGTGGACACCACAATGTAGTGCCACTAACAAGGGTGCAAGGAAAGTTAATCATATGCTCAGAGTGAATGGCCCCTTCCTTGTCATGCAGTGGTGGCCAAACTTTGGTGGCAACTCCCATAGTCCTTTGTCATTGGCAATACAGGCTTGGAATCCTAGGAGTTGTGGTCCATAACATCTGGAGGGCCAAAGTTTGGCCCCCCACTGCATCTAAGGCAATGCCAGGGACAGGCAAAATGCTGTCAAGAGGGCATATGATACCACTCCAGGTCAAGAAACTGCTTGCTAGCTCAGTGATTTATGTACCTGGCTGCAGACCCCGAGGCTGAGACTTTGATTAATAATCAATAATCCACAGGGTATCCTCGGCTCTACATCTCTAAGATGATTCTAATATGATTTCACCTCCAGGTGTTCTTCCCTTAAGGGGGGGGACTCAATAAAAAGTGTCACTTTTTTACCCTAGGAAGCCTGTGAGAATGAAGGTTTTGCAGAAAAGCAAACACTACAAACACAAAACAAAACAAAACAGTAAGTGAATTTCAACCAGTATTTGTTTTTGATTTTTTTTTCTTTTTCTGTGTTTGCGGGGCTGGTCAAAAACATTGCCCCCTTTATACCCCATAGCTTCCTAATCATCCTTGAAATATATGGATAGAAGTTTCAGCTGAAAAGTCCCAGAGCACCACAGAGTGTTGATTAGTAAACTGCTCAATGCCTACACTGGGAGAATTCAAAGAATGGCTGTCTTTTGAAAATATGAACCAAGCCTCATCTACACTCGAGGTAAATTTATGTCTGCTGCAGATGCCCTTTCTGGAGCTATAAAGCTGACTTTGAAAGCCAAAAAGACCTCTGAGCCCGAGGTGCAGACCTGTGTAGACTTACTTGTCAAATCAGTTCCTGTGCCAGACAAAAGACTGGAACAGATCAAAATGGAAGCCGAGAAGGATGACTCACAGAGAATGCTAAATGAGGTGGTCATTCAAGGAAGCTCAAAAGACAAAAGGCAGCTGTGATTTTAACATAAGACATTACTGGAATAACATACAGACGTAGTGTCAGCACCTGCATAAAAAGGTAATACAGTAGAACCCCAGTATCCGCTGGGGATTGGTTTCAAGCATTCCCATGGATAATGAAAACCGTGGATAAGAGAGAACACCAAAATGTCCCCAAAACTGCTGTTTTGAGATAGTAACTTGCTTTACAGCTGCTGTTTTACAACAGTAGCTTGCTTTACGGCTGCTGTTTGTGGTGGCAGCTTGCTTTACAGCTGCTGTTTTATGACAGTAGCTTGCTTTGCAGATGTTCTTTGTGACAGTAGCTTGCTTTGCGGCTGCTGAATTATATATTTATTTTTCCTATGCCAACCATGGATAACTGAATCAGTGAATAATGAATCAGTGGATATGGGGGTCCTACTGTATTGGCTTCCTGTCTTTTCCTGTTCAGTTTATTGCCCATGCTTCTCTTCATAGAGTCAG
Organism: Phrynocephalus guinanensis; assembly: GCA_037367245.1. Taxonomy (NCBI): domain Eukaryota; kingdom Metazoa; phylum Chordata; class Lepidosauria; order Squamata; family Agamidae; genus Phrynocephalus; species Phrynocephalus guinanensis. The sequence goes on along the minus strand of CM074737.1, from coordinate 112,914,445 downwards.
GCTGTGTTCCACTAGCCGTCCTAAGGGTACTTGCTCTTCGAGCCCCTGATAATTATGACTCCCCAATGGAAATGAATCAGTCTCCAGGTAAGTGCAAATTCATAGCACTCTTGCTGTCTGTGTGTTTCTCTTAGAATATCTAAAAATAAAGTCTGGTTTCAAAGATGGTGAGGAGGGCCAGCCCTACCATTGTCCAGAATGAAACAGCTATATCAGGTGGAGTGGAAGCACACCATTTATTTATTTATTTAAAATATTTTTACACCACCTTTCTCCTTCAAAAAGACTCAAGGTGGCTTGTTGTTGTTCAGTTATTCAGTCGTGTCCAACTCTTTGTGATCCCATGGACCAGAGCTCGCCAGGCCTTCCTACAACAATGGAAAGACAACATTTCAAGTTGAAAACAATGAGTACACAACGGTTGCTAACAAGATTAAAGACAATATTTAAAGCTGAGGACAGTGAGTATGAAGAGCCACCTTACATCATGAAAAGACAATGTTGAAGCAAAGAACAATAAGTAAATAAATAAATAAATATAGAAAGAAAGAAAGACAAAAATACCACTCTAGGAAATGGAAGCCACAAGTACAGTGGCACCTTGTATAAAAGAATTAACTTGTTACAAATTAAATTCTGTTAAGCAAATTTTCCTTTGTACAAATTTCCCATAGGAATGGATTGAGAATGGATTAATCCCTAATTCTGACCATTTTTCTGTTGTACAGGATTCGACCCATAGGCAATTCTGTTAAGCGATTTCCCCCTACCTCCGGAAATTATTTTCTTTAAGAGGATTTTCTGTAAAACAAACAGCTTGTTATACAAGGGTCCACTGTAGTACTAAAAATCCAGTCCAAGCAGTAACACATAACAGGTAGCTAGGTGGCTGCCTATAAATGTTGTGGAGAAGGCACATTCCCCACCCCCACCCCCAAGAATGTCAAAGTAAGATTCAAGAGCCAGTCAGGTCAGCTTCTGTATATGGAATGATGAACCAGAGATTGTTCCATCCCTTGCCTCAGGCAGCAAAATGCCTTGGACTGCCTCTGGTGTAGCATAAGACCCAGGACTTTGCATTATGAAGAACTGTTCAATAGGACAGCCGGTTTCTTTCGGAGCCCCCTCTGTTTGTTCTCTGCCATTCAAAGCATTGCCTTTTACACAGCAGATTGGGGGTATTTCTTAGAAAATTACTTCTAAGGAAGTGCTTGGCAGAAAAACCAGAAAAGATGAGGGAAATGAAAAGAGACAGTGTTTCTTAGAAGAACAGGTATTAAGGGACTGTCTAATTTTTGGAAAGCGCATTGCTATTATTACTATAACCTCAACAGACCCATATCTTAATGAACTGACTGCATTGCATGTATGGCTGCCCAGGGTTTTATGTCCTTCTGTCCCATTTCCAGAACTCACACTCTGTTTTCCCAGCAGCAAACGTTCTGGAATAAAGGTGGTGGTCAGAATTGCAGAACTGCCCAACAGCTGGATCTATACACACCAAGGAATAATGGTGTTAAGAGACAAAGACCTGCAAACGTTCCTTAACTTAAATCATGAGAGAACAAATTGTGTCTTGAATTTTGAGGCTCATTAGGAGTGAAAGGGTCACCACATTCCTGACCATGTTAGGATGACTAGGATGGTGACCTAGACATCTCATCATACACCACTGCAAGACTTCAGTTTTCTCTGTCCCCTTCCCTTGCTAAAACTTATCTGGTGAGAATGAGGATCAGCCACAGAGAGTATCCCATAGTTTAAAATCAGTATTTGAGTCTCTCTCTATTCTTTATGGTTTGCTTCTATTCCCTTGGTTTGCAAAATTAGTGGCTAAACCCCTGTTGCTTGTTGTAGTACCTGGCACTAGAGTAGATAGTGGAAATTCAATGGGTCAACTCCTCATTAAGTTCCTTTGATTCAAATGGGCTGACTCTAATGTCTACTTGAGTGGCTATTACAGTAGGCCCATATAAATTAATGAAACTTACAGTGGCGCCGATTCACTAAATCCCGGTTGGTTGAACTGGCCTAACTGATGCAATTTACTAGACTAAGCAATAAGATTTGTTTATCATAGTATCTTGCTCCTAAATCTCGAAATTATATAGTATGATCCAGAAAGCAACAGCTCTGGGGGTTGGGGAGAAAGTGGAAAGAAGGTGGGACCAATGCCCAAGCGTTGGGTCTTATCCTGTGGCCTAAACACAGAGGAAGAAAGGAAGTCACATGACAAGCCTACCCTTGGGCTGGCTGTGAGATCAGTCATGCAATTTTTTACACAAGAAGGAACAACAGAGTACTGGCCAGTGTATCTTCACCTCAGTGTGTTATCACTTGCCAATTGCTGAAACCTGGGAATTGATTATCTATTTTTTTAAGTCCTGATATTTTACTGGTATGTTCAAGACATCTTGAAGATGGCTTGGTTTTATTTGATACATTATGAAGTGATACATTTGATACATTATGGAGTGATATATCTTGAAGATGGCTTAGTTTTATTTGATACATTGTGGAGTGATATATTTGATTGTAATAGTTGTACTGTCCACCAGTTTCGTCTTCTATATCCCCTGAGGAAGGAAATAAACAATTTAGAAATCCATATACAGTATTTTTCTGTGTATAAGACTATATTTTAGTCTTAAATTGTTTGACTACAAATTTAGGGTCGTCTTATACACGGAACTAAGCCAAAGAGAGAACCGTGTGGTTGCAAAACTGTAATTTTGAGTTGGAAAAGTCGGAGTCTAATAGACAGGAAATGCAGTATCTTTGTATTTTTAAAGGAATAATTCATTTGCACGTGCGCACACACACACATGCACACGCACACCTAGAGAGTTGGAGAGTTAGATAATCACCCTCAACCCACAAAAAATCCCTTCTAGTCATACAAAATACAGACAGCACATGAGGTTGTAAATAAAACCCAAACTAACTACGGGCAGCACATGAGGCTGTAAATACAACTCCAACAGTACATGCATAAATCAACAATTCTCCAACCTTCCAATATGACTTCCAGAAGAAGGTAGTAGCAGAAGGGATGGTGTGAGGGAGAAAGCTGGCCGAAATGTTACATACAAAGTAGAGATGGGCACAAACTCAGTTGGCTATGGGTGTGGGTGCAGGGAGCAAATGAGAAATATAAATAATGGACAAACAATGAAACAACTGGATTAAAGCTAAAAGGACAACTAGCTCCTAATATCCAAAAAGGAAAGCTCTGTGATTCGTGAGACATATAACTGGAACATAGAGTATGTGGAAAGAAACCCTCAAACAAATTGTAGGGTTCTAATAGTGAGATAAGGTATAGCAGAAGCTGTTATGTTAATTCTGACTGAACAATATCCATTAGACTTCATAAAAAGTTTATTAACATAACTTTTTGTTAACATAAGTGTACATTTCAGTTAGATCACACCAAGGCTGAATTCTCACTAGAAACCAAAATTACTAAACTGAGGTGCTCATATTTTGGATATAGAGTATTATGAGAGAACCCACTAGAAAAGGCAATAATACATGCTGATTTAGAGCAGTGGTTCCCAACCTTCCTAATGCTGTGACCCTCATGTCATGCACACTAGGACAACTAGATATAAAGATACCTTCTTTCTAAGTGCTATCAAATTGTTGAATAATTAATTTTTACTTTTCTTCTTCCTTTTTAAATAATAGGTTATATTGTATTGTTGTACTGTGTTTTTATTGTTGACTATATGATTCTTATATTTCCTTTTATATAGAGAGAGCATATTTTACCCAAACAAATTCTGGGTGTGTCCAACCACACTTGGCCAATAAAAGTATTCTGATTCTGATTCTGGTGACCCCTTGCCCTGCTTGGAAGATCCCACAAGCCCCCTTTGGCAGGCCACTGCCACAGGGGCCATAGAGAACTTCCCTCTACAGGCACCCTCAGCCAATCGCAGCCTCCAGTGCCATTGACTGACATCCCCTTCAAATTATCAAGCTGTAACTCACTCTTTTCCCTCTTCCTGCCCCCCTCCTCCAGACCCAAGCCCGTTTGTGCCTTTTTCTTTACTGGCTCATGGCGACCCCTGTGAAATGGTCGTTCGACCCCCGAAGGGGTCCCGACCCCCAGGTTGGGAAGCACTGGTTTAGAGGATACGTTCTGCTCACTACAATTCAGACTTGTTGAAAAATAGCTCTGACAACTGCTTTGTGTTTGTGTGAGTAGTGGTTACTGATGACAAAAGGAATAAGCTTCTGGAGTTTTCCCTTGCATGTTGTCACTTTCTGAATGGTAGTGAATTGAAGAGGGTATCCCATAGGCAAGCCTGACTGGTGCCATTGGTATGGTCAACATTCAGGCTGCCCTTTGTTATGAAAAGCTTGGCATCCTTTTTTGCTGCTGTCAATACAAACACAATATCGTGCATCACTACTGGGCCATTTCCTGGCTTTTCAACTCATGGGTACAGAAGTACAGTATCCCACATTCATAAACAAGATTTTTTTTAAAAGAACTGAATTAATAGGAAATTAAGATGGGAACACAATTAATGCCCCTGTTTCATTTTAAATTTTTGTATATTACAACTTCTTTTTTAAATGCTTCAACTGGTGCCTAGTGGAACCTTTTTTTCATTTTGCTTTTTGAAGTTCAAGAAGGTACTGTTTTCAACATGGCTAAGTGTAGGAAAGCTTAAACTACCCCTTGATAAATTCTGTTGCACCAATTTGATTATATTTGAGTGTTTAAAAAGGCTTAATTTCACTGAAATTGTAGCATTTATCATCAAATGTTCATACCATCTGATGTCTGTCCAAATAATACCAATGAGGTATTATACAAAACATATTCAGAAGAGAGAACGCTAGTGAGTCACACACACATGGGCAATTCAGATCTGAGTAATTCTGTCCTATAAGGTTAAGGCAATTACCCTCCTGCTGTAATAAATGTGTGATGTGTTGTTTAATATCAAATATATTGCTCTTCTACTTTTCTCCAAATTTGGTATGCACTGTGTTAATTTGTCTGGCTGCCCTCTAATAAGAACTGCCCTAATTAGATATGATTAGTTTTCAGATTGCATTAAAGGTGATGCCCACCTATAGAAAGCTCTGGTGCCAATTGAAAACTGTAGCAGTCCTTGGAGAAATCTGCAAATAACTATTCTCATTTCACGAAAATTAAAAAAAAAGGGGGGGGAGGACATGATGGGGTGGACAATAGGGAAAACACTAAATTGCTCTGATCATACAGCGATGTTGTCCACTGATGTTGCTCTGATCATACAGCAATGATTTCCTTAAAAACTGAGTGAAAATGGAATTTTCAATTTAAGGGGCTGATACAGGAAAACACAGGTGCTTTCTAAAACAGGATAAACTGCATATTATGCATGCAAACATTTTCTACTGTAGCTGCAATAGCCTCTTGATGCAGTGGTAAAACTGCACTACTGCAGGGAATACTCTGCTCACAACCTGAATGTGATCCTGGGCTCAGATAGCTGGTTCGAGGTTGACTCAGCCGTTCATTCTTCCAAGATTGTAATCAGGGCCGGCGCTTCTATAAAGGCGAACTAGGCAGTTGCCCTGGGCGCCAAACTGGAGAGAGGGTGCTGTCCAGCCTGCTGCCCCCTTCCCCCCTGCCGCTGGCCACCGCCGTCCGTTCCCCTCGCCCGCCTGCCCCCATCACTGCCCAGCCCCCATGCCTGCCAACATCCACCCCCCGCACCCGTTGCTGTCCCCCGCCATCCGCCCCCGCTGCTGCCCTGCCTGCCCACCCCCTGCCTGCCACCGCCCCCTGCCCTGCCCACCCGCCCACCACCCGCCCCACCCCCCACCCCTCGCCTAGGGCACAAAAAGCCCTAGCACCGGCCCTGGTTGTAATTAGAGATGGGCACAACTTAGCGGTATTCCCGTTTCCGTTTCCGTTTCCGTTTCCGTTACTCGGTTCCGTTACTCTACGGAAACGGTAACGGGAATTACTCCGCCAGACTTCGAGCTCGAACCGACGAACGAACAATTTTGGTCTGATTTGTCGTGCTCGTTCCTTGCATCGCGAGATCGCGCGATGCCACACGCGGCACAGAAAAAAAGTTTTTAAAAGTTAAAAAAAACCGGTTCCCAGCCAAAAAGCAGGTGGAAAAATGCCTGCCGTGCCTCAGGGCACCTACCAGAGGGGTTGTTTCTGGAGGTCCCTGGCCTCCCCCCCCATCCCCCGTCCTGGGCTGCTCTGGTGGGACTCGCCGCAGGCTCGCAGCCAGCAAAAAGCCCAGTCTCGCCGCCGGCCGCCTCAATTAAAGCACAAGCAAGCGGCACGGACAGCACAGGAAAAAACTTTTAAACTCTCCCCCCACCCATTCCCGGGCCAAAAAAGCAGGCGGAAAAATGCCTGCTTGACTAAGGGCGCAGGGCACCTACCGGAGGGGTGGTTTCTGGAGGGGGGGTCCTGCCTACCCCCTGTCCTGGGCAGCCGGACTCGCCATGCCATGCGGTGCGGGCGGGGGATCCAAAATGGGGCGGCGAACGCAATATCGTTTTTGAAATCGTGGTCCAAAAACACACAAGCACAATAGAAACACGCAAAAATTTATAAACTGCCAGATTTTTCACAGTAGCAGTGGGTTTTTTCTTGCAACAAAATGTCTCTCCTCTCCTCCTCTGTCCTCCATTGATTTTATTTTATTTTTATTTTTTTACACCTGCGCAATGATGGGCTGGCCGAGTGGCCAGCCATGTGGGAGTGGACGACCATGCAAATTTTTGGAGCCATCCCACCAATCGCATGGCCACTTGGCCATGGAGACTTCTGGGATGTGCCAAAAAGCCCCCTAAAACCTGCCCTAGCCCCCTAACCCTAACCCTAATCCTTGACTCCTTACCCATACGTCACAGACTGTCTTCTTAGTGGGTCAGAGAGGCACCCAGAGGTGCAACCCACTAGCCCACCGTAACCTTACCCGTCACTAGCCTAACCCTAGCCCTTGCACTAACCCACCTTAACCCTAAGCCAGATCTACTTGCATTGCACTACACGCAAGTACGATTCCCTTCTTTGTGAGACATGGTGGTGCGAGAGCCTTAGGCATCACTCTATGGCTCTGGGTTCACTCACTGGTCTCACTGTCTGCAACTGGTATGCATATCCATATGGCTATGCATGCCATTTTGCAGCAGCAGGTGAGGAGGGGAGACCCCCATGTTGAGGGGTCTCTTGGAGCCTGCTTCCCCTTCCTAGTGGGTGAGGATAGGAGGCACCCACGGGTGCCTCCAGGAGCCCGCTTTCCCTTTATAGCCGGCCAGAGGAGGCACCCACCCCACAGAGGTGCCTCCAGGAGCCCGCTACCCCCCAAAACCAGTACTAATGAAAATGAAAAAATGAAAAAACGAACCGACTAATTTTTGCGAATTTTTGCGAAAAACGGAAACGACCTGAAACGGAACCGGCCCGACTAACGACAACTCGAAAAAAAAATTTTTCAAGTCGTGCCCATCTCTAGTTGTAATATGAGTACCCATATGAATATTGATGGATATTGTTCAGTCTGGGGCAGTGAGCCTACGCAATTAGATTGTAAACCACCAAGGGAGAGAGAGAGAGAGAGAGAGAGAGAGAGAGTATTTATGCAGGAAGCTTTGCTGATTTTGTTCATTTTCAAAGGTGAAAATGAAAAAAAAAGTTTCCCCATTTCATTTAAAGATTATTAGAATTTTTGTGCATATTTCAGGGTTCACATTTTAAAATTAACACCTGGAGGTTTTTGTGAGTCTGTACATTATCTTGTGTTTGGCTTGCATGAATACACACAATGTATTTGCACAGGAAATCTTGCATTCAATGCAGAAACGCTTGTAGTCTGTCTAGAAAATTTTATACTCTGAAGAGCAAACAGTGCACTTTGCACAAACAAAAAAGTTTCAACCAGGGTTCAAAATGCAAGATTTTTGCTAATTCCACTATTTGTGAAAAACAATAGCGATCTGTGTTGTACAGCAGTGAAAAATCTTGCAACAGCTGACTTGTTTCCCCTGCACAGAGCATCTGGTCATGTCACGACGCCTTCTTGACAAGAATGAGAAAACGTGCACATTTTGTTGCATACTTATGGCATACCTTTCTGTCCTTGGGGAGTCTTACATAGTTGGTTTTGTTTTTTTCTGGGTTGGAGCCGCTTAGACTGATAAATTTGAAATTCATAGACTAAACCTGAGACTATCCCATGTGAACACTTCCCCCACAACCTGCAAACAATTAATTGTTGTGAACACTTGTATGTCGTTAGGATTTACACAGAGTTCGCCATCCATTGTATGGATTTCCATCCTATTCCACCTCAACCCTGGTTTCATAAGTTATCCAGAATAAGATGGATTGCATCATTACAGGGCAATGTAAATTGTTTGGAGCTCTGAACAAAATGCAAGAAAAATGTGTCAGAGATTAATAACTGGAGCAGATGTTATCAAATACTGGATAGCGCCAATTCAAGGTTAAGGAAACACCTGCAAAGGTCTAATTTGAAAAGTCACCTTTTCATCAGCTCTAGAATTTTCTTTGTTGTCTCCATTTATTTTTATGGCCCTGTTTGGGTGATGAAGGAGAACTTTGATGCAGTGTAATTCTAGTATCAGCCTTTATTTTTTGGAGATAAGAGCATGGCTCCAGTGCCTGCTTGTTGCCCTTGCTGGCAGCCCTCTGCAAATTGTGGCTTCTTCATCACACTTTACTAACCCCCACATGCAATTCATTTATCATTTTTTTTATTAAAAATATTTTGCCCCACCAAAAGGGACACAAGGCAGCTTACATCATTAAAAGGAAAATATTTCAAACCTAAAAGGTATACAAATATTTTAAAAGAACTCACAAAGTATAAAGTTTAAAATCATATATGAAATCAATAATAAAAACATACATACGTAGAAGCAACAAGGCACAACAATCCATTAAAAATAAACCATGTCTCAGATATCCATACACTAAGGGGAAAAGGTAAAAGTCCCCCAACCCCCGGCACATGTGTGCTAGTTGTGTCTGACTCTAGTGGTGGTGCTCATCTCTGTTTTCAAGCTAAAGAGCCAGCGTTGTGCAAACCCGTGGCCATGTGGCCAGCATGTCTAGAAGCATTTCTGCACATGGAACACTATTTACCTTCCCACTTTTTACTGTGTTACCTAGTTATCTACTTGTATTTACATACTTTCGAACTGCTAGGTTGGCAGGGGTTAAGAGCAGGAGCTTACTCCACTGCACGGCACCCAAGATTCAAACCGCCAAGCTGCCAACTTTGCAGCCGACAGTTTTAGCACTCTATCCCACCACACCCCGTTACACTAAGGTAAAGCCTGCCTTCATAGAAAGGGTGTCGTCTACTGGCTGAAAGAGAGCAAAGACAGAGCCAGACTGGATTCCTGTGGGAGGCAGTTCCAGAGGCTACAAACAAGAACAAAGACCTTCTCCCATGTCCCCACCACTCTTTGGCCAAAGAGTCTCCTGAAGAAACCCACTGACGGTAATTTAAAAAACAGCTCAGTTCAGCTTGCAAGACATGGTTCAAATGGATGCAAGTATCTGGCAGGGGAGTCAAATCAAACATAGATGCTACTTTTCCATGTTAAATAATGCAATGGTGCCTCGGATAATGAATTTAATTCATACTCCGAGGCAATTCATTATCAGAAAAAAATCATTATCCGAAACACGGTTTCCCATAGGAATGAATGGAAAACCAATTAATCCATTCCAGAGCCTAGGAAAATGACAGAGACACTTGGTTTTTTGCTCAAAACTCTTTATAAAGTGCATTTTAAAGGTACAGATGCGATGCAGCCTGGGATAACTCTTTTTTACTGATGCATGCTACAAATTCGTTATCCGAGGCAGCCCACAGGGAAAATTCATTATCTGAGGCAGCCCATAGGGAAAATGCGTTATCTGAGGCAGCCCTATACCTGAAAATTGTGATTCGTTATCCAAAAAATTCGTTATCAGGGGCATTAGTTATCTGAGGTATTACTATATTTGGAAGTTGAGTCATAGCAATTGGACTTTGCTATTTAATGTATCTCCTTGGATATATTTTTTTAAATTTTGCTTCAGGGGGAGCATGGGTGTGACATACACACCCACACTTTTAATATTTCTACTGCCACCACCAGTTTCTTGGATACCTTTATTTTATTAATAAGAGAGTCTGACACCAAGGTGTATTTTCAAAATAATACTTGGAACATTTATTGATTTATAATTAGACCTTCAATGTTATTTATATAGTGCTGACCAATTCACTTATAATAATTTTGGGGTATTCACACTGTTACTTTTTTTTTAACAGCAACTATATTTATATAACTTTATACCAGACCCTAGCCAGCCTCAAGACTTCACTCCTGACTGACTGTCAAATAGCCATCTTTGATCTTAACTGCTCTGTGACTCTCTGGCTTCTCTTCTTTCTTACCACAGGGTTCTATACATGTATATACTGTAGCCACATCCACTAATGAACATCCTAAGAAGCTTGGCATTTAGAGAAACGTCTAGAACATTCTGCCTGGTACATTAGATTCTGCCAAAGAACTCAGTCAGCACCTGCTGTTCTCAACCAGTGTATTTATTACTCTGTTGTGTCTATTCCCCTTTTGTTTCCTTTCTCTATCGACTGGACAGCCACCTACTTCAGATTAAACACAAATCCCTCCTCAGTAGGCCATCCGAGTGCTTTCTTGAACAAACAATAATCAAATTCATCATCTCAACAGAGCTGGAGATCTTGACTTCCAGACAAATTTGAGGGACGAGGGATGGAGAGCACTTGACATGCATCTAGCCTCTGTACATCTCATTTACTCCTAATTAGTTCCTAATATATCAGGTTGCCTCATCAAATGAGCTTCGGGTTCATTTCAGGACTCCTTTCCCTGTTGCCCACCCGAGTGTGTGCATCTATTTCTTCCATCACCATCATTCAATGACTCTCAAAAAGGTCAATGACTGTGATTTACCTCTTGAAAGGAAAGTATCAGACATGAATCTTTTTTCTTTTTGTGGCGACTAGTATAACTGCTTGAGAAAGCACCTGTTTTTCCTTAATAAAATGTAATATCGAGAGATAATAAATTCTTGCATGAAGTCACACCAGGTAGGTACCACATGATCCTCCCCATATTGGGAAAATATATTTTTAAATTTGATATATCTAGATAGTGGGTAATTTTTGATGGGAAGAAGGCTCTACCACCACCACAACTGCAGTGTGGGAGCCATTTTGCCTGCCTGCCTGGGGAAGCGGGGGCGAAGAGGGCCAACGATGGCTGAGAAGGCCACGTGGGGAGCCTACCTTAAAAGGGGGCTCCCAACCGTTAGTCGGCCTCTTTGCTGCAAGCAAGCATCCCACCTGCCCACCCTGTATTAAGAACAAGTCAATACTGGTCACTTTGGTGCCAGATGGGATTTTTGATCTGCTCTTGATTGGCTAAAAAGGAGCAGATGTATTTTCGCCCATCCGTTCTTAATGGTTTTCCTTGGGTCTGGCGGTATTTCCTCATGCTTATTAGTCACACTGGCGGGTAGTGGCAGAAGGCAGTTGAATTTTGGGAGTTAAGGAACAACAGATGAAGGTGCAAGCTGGCCCACCTCGCAGCGCTTGGAGCCCTGGGTGGTCGCCACCTGCAGGGTTTCTCAGAGTATGGCTAAATCTCCCAACTGGGGTCCACCTGGGGCGTGGCCAGCTTCAGGTGGATCAGCCTCCACCCTACAGATGGCCCCTCTGTTATGAATGTTTAAAGTATGCTAATAAAGTGTGGCCCATGTTTTCAGCCAAACTTCGTCTCTCACCTCATCTCTCTGGGCTGGGGGTGGGGGCAAAGTCAGTTGCTGGCAATAAAAGAAACTGAATATGGGAGAAAAATCTGACAGGTTTTGTCCACAGTTTGGGAGCCATACTGGAGTAGAGATGGGCACGAAATGAATTTTTTCATTTCATTATTCGTTCTTTGGTTCGTTACGTAACGAAACGAATAACACCCTAGGGGCAAATTTAACACGAAACGAAATGAACCAAGAAAAATTTGTTTGGTTAGCTTCATTTCGTTAATGAAGGGGGGCGGAGATGTCTCCTACCTGGTGCTGGTCCGGAGGTCTGGTCTTCCTGGCTTCTGGGACAGCGACCAGGGAAAAAAAGCCAACGGCCGCGCTACAACTGTAGCGTGGCCATGTGGTCAGCAGTAAAAAAAGGAAAGGAAAGGAAAGAAATAAAAATAATAAAAAGGAGCGCCGACCAGACCCCAAGGATGAATCCGGAAGGGGGGGAATAAAATAAAAATAGAAATAAATAAATAAATAAATAAATAAGGGAGTGCCAACTAGACCCCAAGGGTGGCCTGGTCGGGACCCTAAAATAATAATAATAAATAATAATTAAAAAAACCCAGTACTGACTGGGCCCCAGGGGCTGCACACTTGGTGCTGAAAGAAAAGGGGGAAAAGCCCCGTGCTACAGCTGTAGTGCAGGGCCTGAACCCGGAATGGGGGGGGGGATAAAATAAAAATAGAAATAAATAAATAAATAAAAAGGGAGTGCTGGTCAGCACCCTAAAATAAAAAATTAAATTAAATTAAAAAACCAGCACCGACCAGGCCCCAGCTGTAGTGCAGGGCAAACCTGGAAATGAAAAAATAAAATAAAATAAAATTTAAAATGTTTTTTAAAAGAGTGCCGACCGGGCCCCAAGGGTGGCCTGGTCGACTTGGCACCCTAAAATAAATAAAAATAAATAAAAAAACACAGTGTCGACTGGGGAAAAGGGGGTAAAAATGAATAATGAATTAACGAAACAACAAAATGAATTTTTCCATAAAAGATCACAAAAAACAAAACAAAATGACTCAACCTCTTTAACCAAAATGAAATGAAACAAAATGCCATTTTTTCGATTCGTGCTGGTCTCTATACTGGAGCATCCTCGTGTACATGCTTCATGTGCAGATATCCAGGTCTTTCCAGTGACACCCACTGGTTTTCCGTTGATTCATTCAGAACCAGAGAGACTTTCAGAAAATAAAGATATAACAATGCCCAAGCAAGCCATTATTTTGTAGGGCAAACATTTCTTCCCCAATGTTGGGAGAACACAATTATTGTAACTGCAGCAATGGGATGTCCTCGTTGGATGACAGTGTAAAAATCAAAATGATAATTAAAAAATGTCAAATTAGGCTTCTCCTTATTAAATATGGATTCTGCTTCATCAAATGGTTCTAAACTGTAACATTCAAATATAATCACATCTATTTTACTATGATTAGTAATGATTGCCATGGTTTTGACATTTTAGACTTTCAGAATTTTGAACCCAGGTCCTCATGACCACAGCCAAATTTATTGTGTTACTCTGATGCTTCCAATCTAGAGATGGCCGTTGCGTTTCGAATGGGACTGGTTCCAAAATGAATCATGCCAGCACAGCTGGTGCTCTTAACCCAGTCCCACTCCCCACCCCCCACCCCAAAAAAATCAACCAATGTCTTACCTTGCTGTACCTGGCGCTGGGTGACATTCCAACCAGGAAGCAGCTTCCAATGCATGTTCTTTCCCTCTCCCTGGTGCTGACCAATCAGACAGGGGGCGGGGATGATGCATGTTCTTGCACAGTTCCTGATTGGCCAGCACCAGGGAGAGGGAAAGATGATGCATTGGAGACTGCTTCCTGGTTGGAATTTCGCCCAGTGAAAGGTACAGCAAGGTAAGACATTGGTTGATTTTGTTCCGGAGGATGGGACTGGGTTCTGAGCACCAGCTGTTCTGGCATGTTTCATTTCAGAACCAGTTCCTTTCCAAAATGAAACGCCCATCTCTAATTTATAGAAAACCTATGAATGAGTGGGGATGAACTGGTTTGTCACGGTTCATGAAGGCAGCAGCACAGGTGTTGCTCCTCCCCTGCCTTGACTCCTTGGGCTCAATCGTGCTAGCTTCCAGCACCTCCTCAACTGATCTTCCAGTCCTGGCAACAGCTAGGGCTTCTCTGATCTGCCTCTCAAAAGACAGGATAAAGAGGTCTCTACTCTTACTTCTGACTGGAAGAGTGGAAAAAGCAAGCAAGTTTGGCCTGGTGAGTGGATGATCAGCTGAGCAGGCAGGGGTTGGGAGGAACAGCACCTGTGCTGCCACCTTTGTGAATCAGCACAAACCTCAGAACTGAGGTTCCTACCTACTTCGAAATGAATGATCCCCAAAATGTCCATTCCTCAACAGCCCTGCCCAGATCTTGCGTATAGGTTCAGGTTCGTCTGGTTTGGTTTGGGCCCAACCTTGGTTCGGTTCGGGTTCGTACAAATTTTTAAAAAATATTCATACGAACCCGAACTGGTTCAGGGTTTGGGTTCTTACCACCGGTGGCGGCAGTGGCGGTGGCAGTGGTAGCTCCTTGGCGGTGGCGGCGGCAGATCCTGGCCCCTGTGGCAGGGGCTTTTTGAGGTGCTGGCATGGGGCCAGTGCCTCTTTTTTTCCCCAAGTGCCCACTGGCCCCCCATTAATGAAACAAAATGAACCGAACCAATTTTTTTCCGGTTTGGTTCATTTCGTGCCAAATTACTATACAATTTTACTGGATGTTCGCCATATACTGCATGGATATTTATGATTTTGAACTTGGATCCCACCTAGACTTGCAGGCATAACAAACAACATACAATTTTAATAAAACAAAACAATTTGAAATCAATATACAATATACAAAATGCATCTCTAACATTTTTGCACATTTTCTGTCCAGTGACTCCCTGTTCTGCCATGAATCTCACAAGGTAACTTGGACTCATTCACTTTCTTTCAACTCTAACAGCTTGAATGAATTCGCTCAGGTGGCAGATATCAAAGAGTAGGGGGTGTCAGTGAGACATTGAAGGGCAGAGCTGTGCTTGTCACAAAAACTATCCAACAGCTGTTGAGCTTTCATGAAACTCTCAGGGTGCTAGAAGATGGAGTATAATGTAGTAATCAGGGGTGGACAAAGTACAGCTTCCAACCACCCTCATACTTCTTAATTTACAGTATAAATGGTAGATATAATAACAGAATGCTGGTAAACACATCCTGATCAGGAAAAGAAGCACTTTATCACAGTGGGAAATGGAATAGGAAATACTGAAATTAAGAACAGTCTGACATATCACTGCATTGAAAATTAAGTTGATCCCGTTTCAGTGGATTTTCACATTTGCTTATAGTGAAATGGACAAGGGCCTTCCCACAGGCCAGGGGTTCGTTACTGGTACCACCAGAGAAACCCACATTCCATTTCATGCATCCCCTAGAAACCCAGTGGGCATTGTTTAACTGCCAACCATCATTTTCATAGTGGAGCTCTGTGAAATCACCTGCCAAGAAAGTATATGCAACAGGAAAGACAGATCCTTGGAGCATTTGACTGAGCCTCCCTCCGCCCAGCAAAGGATTACTTTTTCATCTTGAGAACAAATTCCAGGAAGCAGTAAAAATGGCCGTACAATGTTTGAGGCCTGGATATCTTCATCTTCTAGATTTAATTTTCTAGTATAAAATACAATCTGTTTAACATGTGTTGAAAGGCTAGATTCTTCTGTCCTGAAGATGAACTGCAGCCAAATCAAATAAAACTCTGTTTCAGGCTAAGAGGGTTTAAAAAAACAGCAACCCTCAACTACTTGAAGTTGCAGGCAGAATTTAATCAGAAGGAATGGGCAATGCCTAGCAGTCTAAACCATCCTACTTGTCGGAGACAAAACAGTGTCTGTGTTGATGCAATAAGACTAGCTTCCCTAACAACATGATAAAGCTTCTATTTCTCTCTCTCTCTCTCTCTCTCTCTCTCTCTCTCTCTCTCTCTCTCTCTCTCTCTCTCTCTCTCTCTCTCTCTCTCTCTCTCTCTCTCTCTCTCTCTCTCTCTCTCTCTCTCTCTCTCTCACACACACACACACACACACACACACACACACACACACACACACACACACTTATTCCCAAATCAGGTTTGGAATGTACTGAACTTTCTATGAGCCTTACAGCTTTGCCCTGCGGTCGACCTCTCCTGTCATTCAGGGCCTATCAATATAATTTGCATGCTGCCTTATTACAGGTCCTCTCCATATGCTAAACATGCTAATCACACCACGTTTTGTTGACTAATCCCTCGCCTCTTCTTTTGTCACCCTAGCGTTTCAATAGGAGCTCAAAATCAAGTCTGATCCACTGGCTGGAAAAAAATAGCCTTTCCTATTTGCTAGATCACCTAATTCCCTGCCTAAAACAGTTAAACCATTTTTGCGGTACAAAGAGAATTAAATTACTTCAGTAAATATGTGAAAAAGACTAATTCTCAAAGGCTCTTGGGCTTGTATCCCAAAATCCTTTTACTTTGCTTGGGGTAGGAAAGGCATAAAGAATGCTGCACAGCTCTAAAGAAAAGAAATTACTCTATTTTTCAGTGTATAGGACTATATTTTAATCTAAATTTGTTAGACTAAAATTGAGGGTCGTCTTATGGAATTAAGACAAGGAGAGAACCGCAAGATGGTGCAAGTTTAATTTTGGATTGGAAAAGCGGGGGTCTTATACATTGGGGCCTCTTGTAGATATTACATTAAAGCTATAAGGTTACAAGAAGTTATAAACACAAGTCTGTGTGAACCTATAGATTCATATAAAATGCACATGGTAGTCCATCATTCAGGGAAAGCTTGCCTGAAAAGGAAGGTCTTCACCAGTTTCCGGAAGGACAACAGAGATGAGGCAGTTCTGGCCTCTGGTGGGAGTGAGTTCCAGAGTCTGGGTGCAGCAGTTGAGAAGGCCTTCCATGGGTTCCCACAAGATGTACCTGTGAGGGTGGCGGGATGGAGAGAAGGGCCTCTCCTGATGATTTTAACACCCGAGTCGGTTCATACTGTGAGATTCGATCTCTGAGGTAGCTAGGACCCAGGTCGTATAGTGCTTTGTAGGTCAAGGTCAGCAGCACCTTGAATTGTGCCCGATAGCTTATTGGCAGCCAGTGGAGCTGTTTTAATAGGGGTGTAATGTGATCTCTGTACCCTGCCGAAGTCAGCAGTCTGGCTGCTGCATTTTGGACCAATTGAAGTTTCCTGAGACTTTTCATCGGTACCCCACATAGATCGCATTACAGTAGTACAGAATTTCAGACTTAATGGTCTTATCAAGAGCTGGATTGTAACATGTATTCTTTTAATGATTTTGAAATGTGGTGGTGATCTTTCATTGTCAGGTGCATTTGGAGCCCTTCCTGGCCATTCTGCTGTTGCCCTCTGGAACTTGCCTCCATGTTCTCTCATGATTGTACCCGTGCTTTGGATTCACTTCAATTCATTCAACCCAACTTCTGCAGTTCATGGAAATGCAATGGCTGGGAATGCTTTTGCAAGCAAGCTAGGCCGTCAGTGACTAGTAGTTAAAATGGCTATCCATTATCTTGTGTATCAGAGTTGGTGTGCTTCTTCCTAGCTGTAGTTTAGGAATGCAAAATGGTAGGTGCAGCTGCTCTCATGTCTTGCTAGCAGGCTTCTCAATGGGAATTGAGTAGCTGTGAGGCTAGATGGGTGGGATAGACAGACAGACAGACAGACAGACAGACAGACAGACAGAATTCTTTGAAAAGGTCAACAGGCATGTGGATTTGGGTGAACCAGAGGATATTGTCTATCTTGATTTTCAGAAGGCTTTTAACATAGTCCCTCACCAAAGCCTGCTGAGAAAATTGCACAGTCAGGGGATAAGAGGGCAGGACCTCTTATGGATTCAGAACTGGTTGAGATCCAGGAAACAAAAGAGTACGTGTCAAGGGGCAATTTTCACAATGGAGAGAGGTGAAAAGTGGTGTGCCCCAGGGCTCTGTCCTGAGACCGGTGCTTTTCAATTTGTTCATAAATGACCTGCAGACAGGGATAAGCAGTGACGTAGCCAAGTTTGCAGATGACACAAAACTTTTCCGTGTGGTAAAAACCGGAGAAGATTGTGAAGTGCTCCAGAAGGATCTCTCCAAACTGCGGTAATGGACTACCAAATGGCAAACGTGTTTCAATGTAGGAAAATGTAAAGTAATGCATATTGGGGCAAAAAAATGCAAACTTTATCAACTTATGGGCTCTGAGCTATCGGTGACGGATCAGGAAAGAGATCTTGGTGTGTTGGTGGACAGCTCCATGAAGGTGTCTCCCCAATGTGTGGCAGCGGTGAAGGAGGCCAATCCCATGCTAGGGATTATCAAAAAGGGGATTGAAAATAAAACCGCCAACATTATAATGCCATTGTACAAAATGATAGTAAGGCCGCACCTGGAGTATTGTGTACAATTCTGGTCACCGCATCTAAAAAAAGACATAGTGGAACAGGAAAAGGTGTAAAAGAGAGCAACTAAATTATTACTGGGCCGGGGGATCTCCCTTACAAGGAAAGTCTAAATCATTTGGGGCTCTTTAGTCTGGAAAAAAGGTGCCTGAGGGGGGATATGATTGAGACGTACAAAATAATGCAGGGCATGAGTAAAGTGGATAGAGGGACACTCTTCTCCCTCTCACAAAATACCAGAACTAGGGGACATCCACTCAAAATGAGGGCTGGGAGAATAAGAACAGACAAAAGGAATTTTTTTTTTTTACCCAGCGTGTTCTTAGTCTGTGGAACTCCCTACCACAAGATGTGGTGATGGCATCTAGCCTGGAAAAGGGGATTGGACAGATTCCTGGAGGAAAAGTCCATCACAGGTTACAAACCATGACGAGGATGTGCAATCTCCAGGCTTAAAACCGGGGTACTTCAAAGGACCAGATGCAGGGAAGTGGTATCAGGAGACAGATATCTAGTCTTGTGCACTCCCAGACGCATCTGATAGGGCCACTGTGAGATACAGGAAGCTGGACTAGATGGGCCTTTGGCCTGATCCAGCATGGAAACGGTAACGGGAATTACTCCCCCAGACTTCGAGCTCGAACCGACGAACGAACAATTTTGGTCTGATTTGTCGTGCTCGTTCCTTGCATCGCGAGATCGCGCGATGCCACACGCGGCACAGAAAAAAAGTTTTTAAAAGTTAAAAAAAACCGGTTCCCGGCCAAAAAGCAGGCGGGAAAATGCCTGCCGTGCCTCAGGGCACCTACCAGAGGGGTTGTTTCTGGAGGTCCCCGGCCTCCCCCCTCATCCCCCGTCCTCGGCTGCTCTGGTGGGACTCGCCGCAGGCTCGCAGCCACCAAAATGCCCAGTCTCGCGCCGGCCGGCCGCCCGCAATTAAAGCGCAAGCAAGCGGCACGGACGGCACAGGAAAAAACTTTTAAACTATCCCCCCACCCATTCCCGGGCCAAAAAAGCAGGCGGAAAAATGCCTGCCGTGCCTCAGGGCACCTACCAGAGGGGTTGTTTCTGGAGGTCCCCGGCCTCCCCCCCCCATCCCCCGTCCTAGTGGGCTGCTCTGTGGGACTCGCCGCAGGCTCGCAGCCAGCAAAAAGCCCAGTCTCGCCGCCGGCCGCCGCAATTAAAGTGCAAGCAAGCGGCACGGACGGCACAGGGAAAAACTTTTAAACTCTCCCCCCACCCGTTCCCGGGCCAAAAAAGCAGGCAGAAAAATGCCTGCTTGACTAAGGGCGCAGGGCACCTACCGGAGGGGTGGTTTCTGGAGGGGGGGTCCATGCGGTGCGGGCGGGGGATCCAAAATGGGGCGGCAAACGCAATATTGTTTTTGAAATCGTGGTCCAAAAACACACAAGCACAACAGAAACACGCGAAAATTTATAAACTGCCAGATTTTTCACAGTAGCAGTGGGTTTTTTCTTGCAACAAAATGTCTCTCCTCTCCTCCTCTGTCCTCCATTTATTTTATTTTATTTTATTTTATTTACACCTGCGCAATGATGGGCTGGCCAAGTGGCCAGCCATGTGGGAGTGGACAACCATGCAAATTTTTGGAGCCATCCCACCAGTCGCATGGCCACTTGGCCATGGAGACTTCTGGGATGTGCCAAAAAGCCCCCTAAAACCTGCCCTAGCCCTAACCCTAACCCTTGACTCCGTACCCATACGTCACAGACTGTCTTCTTAGTGGGTCAGAGAGGCACCCAGAGGTGCAACCCACTAGCCCACCGTAACCTTACCCGTCACTAGCCTAACCCTAGCTCTTGCACTAAGCCACCTTAAAGCCAGATCTACTTGCTTGCATTGCACTACACGCAGCAAGTACAATTCCCTTCTGTGTGAGACATGGTGGTGCCAGAGCCTTGTGAAGGGCGGGCATGACCCTATCATTCTCACACTGGTCTCACGTCTGCACATTATGTTATGCAATATCCATATGGCTATTGCATAGCATTTTGCAGCAGCAGCAGGTGAGGAAGGGAGACCCCCATGTAGAGGGGTCTCTTGGAGCCTGCTTCCCCTTCCTAGTGGCAGGAGGCACCCACGGGTGCCTCCAGGAGCCCACTTTCCCTTTATAGCGGGCCAGAGGAGGCACCCACACCACAGAGGTGCCTCCAGGAGCCCGCTCCCCCCCCCCAAAAAAACCCAGTACTAACGACAACAAAAAAACGAAAAAACGAACCGACTAATTTTTGCGAATTTTCGCAAAAACCGGAAACGACCCGAAACGGGACTGGCCCGACTAACGACAACTCGAAAAAAATTTTTTTCAAGTCGTGCCCATCTCTAGTGAAGAAGTCACTGAAAGAATTAATGCTGATAACTCCAGTGCGGCCACATCAACTTCTGCACGTGATGGAAACTTGTTCTTATTGATCGGTGCAAAACCCATTGTCTGGGAGGGAATCAGGCGGCGGGGGGAGGGGAGATGAATGTCTCTCTTCTCTATGGGGACATTCTCCTTGGAATTCTGCGATAAGTGTCAGACTATTATTCTCTCCAGCAATTTCTCTCACAGTGTGATGTTCGACTGCAAATCTAAACTAAATGACACTCTTCAAAATCAGACAGGGATGGCGGGGAGAAGGAGGGGAGAAGAGCGGAGATAATTTCAGCATTATTTGCTTTAGCATTTAAAATCATTTTGTGTCTGAACATTTCTCCAGCGTCTAGACAAGATGGATCACTTGCCGGTAAGAAATATTAAATTTTATAGCATAGCATCTAGTCAACAATGCCCCTCTGGTAGGAAGCATACAGAGTCAATTTAAAGGTGTTTCCCCCCCCCCTCCCTTCCTTTAATTTGGTAAAGCTTTCCCCCAAAACATAAACATCCCAAGATAAGATGCTGAGGCTGGGAACTTGAATCTTATGTGGGCAGTTGGGCCTCCTGTTCTGTTCAGTTCAACCAGCGGTAGATTTTCATCTTTTAAAAGCAGGTGCAGCACGCCCGGTTTGCTGCATCTGCATTTTCTGTCATCAAGCCCTGAAGTGCAGCAATGATGCGACATTAGGCATAATTCAAAAACTACAGGGGATGTCAAGTTTGCATGAAAGAGTGAAATCTTGCATCCCAGTTTCACCATGTTTTTGTGCTTGTACAGCTATTTCACAACACATTTGTAACCAGATATCTGAAAAGGTGTATTTCTGCCATTTGTGCATTTTCCCCCAGAATTGAGGCCTCACTTTTAACCCTGTAGTAGTTGACACTTGAGTCCACCTCAAACAATCTGCATTCGTTTTGAAGACTCACAGTCCTCTGCATCTGAGCAACCAGAATGGAAATCAAGCCAGTGGTTGACTCCTAAAAACCAATCACAAAACAGTGTGGGCTCATTTGCAAAATACAGAATATCAGGGGTTGCAATAAAACAACTTTTAACATTTAATAAACTGCTGCTTCTTACAATGAGCTGGCTATACCAGGTCATTTGTACTAAGGACAAATGCACTGCACTGTCAGGAAAATGCAGCAGACATTGGAGCTAAAATCATATATACTTCAGTCAGAATACAAAAAAGTTTTGATTCAGTGTGTTTGTCTGCCAATGCCGCCCCCGCTGCTGCTTCCTGCCAAAAGAAAGAAAGAAAGAAAGAAAGAAAGAAAGAAAGAAAGAAAGAAAGAAAGAAAGAAAGAAAGAAAGAAAGAAAGAAAGAAAGAAAGAAAGAAAGAAAGAAAGAAAGAAAGAAAGAAAAAGAAAGTTACAGGCAGAAGATGGGAGTGAAGGGGGTGGGAAAGTTGTTGGGAAGGCAATGGGTGTGATTCAGGTGGGGGAGTAATCCAGCTGGCAAGGGTGGGAGATCAGAGAGGCAATGGGTGAGAAATTCAGTTGGCTAAGCAATATGGGTAGCCATCGGTCAGGAAGGGGGAGTATCAGGTGGGCCCAAGAACAGTGCTTTGATATTTTTTAATTCCTGCTATTTGGTATAGCGCTATATCAGATAGCAAAATTTAAAAAAAAAGCTGCAAGGAAATACACACATGTGGAATTGATTCCAATGAATTGATTCCACGTGCACCTCAACAGACCTCTATCAGAAGAGTAGAAAAACTTGCTCCCCTGGCACATGTGCACTTGCCTTGGTTAAGTGTCCCTGGAAGCTGGTGGCACAGATCCTTTGTCCCACCACACCTCTATAGTCTGTGCTGGCAGCTGGCAGCCTGTAAGTACAGCTGAACTCTACACTGACCTGGCTGGCCTCTGTCTCAGAGTGAACATAGGGCAGGGAGGAATGGGAATCTGGTCTTCTTGGGACCAGTAGATAGGTTGAACATGGGGTTTCTCCAGTGGGCAGCCTCCCCTTGCTGCTTCCTCTGCCAGCATTGAGCCTGACACTGATTTTCAGTCTTCCGTGCCTCTCAGCACCTGGCTTAGTCCTTAATAGAGATGGCCATGAATGACCAGCTTGGTGATTCATGCTGGTCCATTTATTGGGTGAGCAGGTGCTCAGGCGCAGCCTTTTAGTGGGTGTCCTATGGAGGACATGGGGCTGGGAAGTACTGAACACCTGTTTGGCCATTAAATTAATTGGCATGAACCGTTTGTGCCATCTCTAGTCCTGATGGACCCAGATGGCTTCTTCCAGGGCACAAGGAGCTTGACCCAGTAGCTAGCCTTGGGATCATGTCTGCAAACTATCTCCAATCCAGTAGCCTTTAATTTCTCCAGTAGCGACAGCCCCTCTTCGGGCTCACAGGCATCCCAGGTCATGAGTAAAGTGGATAGAGGGAAGCTCTTCTCCCTCTCACAAAATACCAGAACTTGGGGACATCCACTGAAATTAAGGGTTGGGAGAGTGAGAACATACAAAAGAAAATGTTTTTTTTTTACCCAGCATGTTGTTAGTCTGTGGAACTTCTTGCCACAGGATGTGGTGATAGCATCTGGCCTGGATGCCCTCAAAAGGGGATTGGACAGATTCCTGCAGGAAAGGTACATCACAAGTTACAAACCATGATGGAGATGTGTAATCTCCAGGCTTAAAACTGGGGTACTTCAAGGGCCAGATGCAGGGGAGTGGTATCAGGAGACAGATATCTAGTCTTGTGCATTCCCAGAGGCATTTGGCAGGGCCACTGTGAGATACAGGAAGCTGGACTAGATGGGCCTTTGGCCTGATCCAGCATGGCTCTTCTTATGTTCTTATTTACATACATACATACATACATACATACATACATACATACATACATACATACATACATACATACATACATACATACATACATATTTTTTCCATCTGTAAGACCCTGGCATGTACAATACTCAAAATTTTTGAATCCAAATTAACAAAATGAACAACTCTTGGCAGAAAGGAAGGGAAACAGTTGGGGAGGGGAGAACCCAAACTGATGCCAGTGAATGAGGTGAGCAGAGTCCCTTCCCTGCCCTGGTTTCCCTTCCAGTTGTTTCCCCTTTCCTTTTGCCCTCCACCTTTCCAGAACATCTCTCCACATTGGTTGGTTGGTTGGTTGGTTTTTGCAGAAATCTGAGCCTCGTTTGTATTTTCTGAGGGGTGGGGGGAAGCCTCAGGAGGGGTTGAGTAGCCCCTTAAGAAGGACCTTTCCTGCTCTGATTTCTGCCAAAAAAAGAAAAAGCAGAGAGGAGTTTGGGAAAGGCAGACAACAATGAAAGAGCCAGGAATCTCTCTCTCTCTCTCTCTCTCTCTCTCTCTCTCTCTCTCTCTCTGTCTCTCTCTCTCTGTGTGTGTGTGTGTAGGAGAACCCAAACCAGAAAGGAAAGGAAACAAGGTAAGTTTGGCTTCTCTCCCACCTCTCAGGAAAGGATTACTTCCGCTTAAATGAGCACCCCCTTTCATTTCAGTGTCATGGTTTTGTGGGTAAATAGTCTTGTCTACACAGAAAAATACAGCACGTGTGTGCGCGCACACACACACACACACACACACACACACACACACACACACACACAGAGAGAGAGAGAGAGAGAGAGAGAGAGAGAGAGAAATTCTGGTGATTGAAGCAGCTAAATTTAACAGGGACAGTAATGGATTGAGGCCAAAAGTTTTAAATTTTAGTGTCTAGCCAAGCGGCTAAACAACACAACTAGTCCCATAAAAGTTTATAATGTGAATTATTTTAAAACAGCATGGGCTTCCGTTCTTGCCATTTCACAGAAAGCAGGCTTATCAAATCATATTACCCATGGCAAACCAAGTGACAGCTTTGATTTTAAATGACCATTGTGAACAAACTAGATGGCTATCCACAGTGATTGTCATTGTCACGCTACACTGTGTCTGTGAGTCCTCGAGACATGTGGCCAGTCATTTTTGGAAACAGACTAATTCTGCTGTGGATAGTTGCTCTGATCTAGTGAAACAATTGCTGCTTTTGGAATCAGAATGGCTAAGAACCTTCTGGGAACTTTTTTCTTTGTTTCCTCCTTTGAAGAAGAGTTTGTGGTCTCAAAAACATATGCAGATCTGATCACTGATGAAATGTTAATTTAATTAGTCTGACTTTCCAGGAAGGAAGAAGAGGATTTTTATTTTATATTATTTTGGAGGGGGTATTTTTCCAGTTTTCTCCACTAAAAGGGGTCAAGTCATTAGCAGTAATAAAACAGTCTTTGCTCAAATAATATCTTTAAAACCCTTCCTTGCTTGTAATATTCAAAGCACAACACTGACAGAGCAATTAAGTGGTGTGCCTTATAATAGCTGGATGCCAAGTAAATTCTCAGGGGATAGACAGGTTTAACTATTCAAAAATGTTGCTGTAAAGGCATTTAATAAGACGCCTGGCTTATTTTCATCAATTCATTTCCTGCTCACGCTTTCATTCATGGAGACCAGCTCTCATTCTAACATGCCTTACACCTTATTGGTTTCCCAGGAAGGTCTGTTGTGTGTATCCATGTTTTGCACACAGTTGCCCAATCTCCTGCATTTTTGCCCCAGATAGCATACAAAGACAAGGAACTGGAGCATGAGGTTCTGCTGGCCATGTCATGCCGTAAAGGTTGCTAGCCCTTTAGCCTACTTACCCCATAATGCACTGCTGTCTTCTAGTGGGCTTACTAGACTATTGTAAAACCCTTCCGAGGTTTAATGACCTATAAAGAACATAGTTTCAAGGAAACAGCACGGGGAAGAAGCAATAGAAAGCACATGGAAACACAGTGCAAGGACAAGGTCTCATAAGGATCTGCTAAATTCCACAGGTCCCGTAATGTCATCATCAACATTAGTTTTGATGACATTAAGATACATACATTTCCTGAGGTGCAACCAGGGTAAGCTGTTAGAGCAATTCAGACATTTGTGATACCCTAATATTACCAATTTATTAGGGAAGATGCTTTCATGGATTATGTCAGATGCTCTAATTTCAACGGAAACAAAGACTAATACTGGGAATGGTACAATATGATCTACTAGACATGAGCACCACATATTTGAGAATATCTCTGACCAAGGTACACAGGACAAACAGCTGTTCCTCTTGAACTCTCCACTCTTCTTCCTTGGAGGACACAATTATTTTTAATTGCAATTATTTTTTTTTTCTTTATTTGTGAAATGTGGAATAGAGAAAGGTGTTTTGTTTTAATCTTCTTGGCCTGCAGATAGATACGGACATACCTCTGTTTACGAACGTCTCTGTTAACATAATTTTCGGTTTACGAACGAAGATCCATTGAAAAATAATGCCTCGGTTTACAATTTTTTTCCGGCAATACTTTGGTTTACAGAATTTTTTTCAAAGCAAGTTTCCCCAGGATGCATTGTGCCCATATGCATTTCAGTTTTGAATTTTTCGTAATGCGAAATGTCCCAAGAGCACGCATTAGACTTGCAAACCATGGTACCACTGTAATTGTAATCTGGACCAGAACCTAGAATTCTTAGTTATTTCTCTACCTCTTTGGGTGGATTTTCTTTTCATGAATGCACATCACTCCGGCCCCTTCTGGCAGCCACTCTTGCTTGCCTCTCTCCACTCCTCTGCCTCCACCTTTGGAGGACTGACACCAACCCTTTGGACCTGAGTATAAAGGCCTGAATGAGGTGAGCATGCAGTGCAGTGCAGGCTTGGAAAAGTAGCACCCAAAATGGCAGAAGAATTGAACAGTTGTTGCCACTGAGGCATTGGTGCTTTTCGCTCCACCGGAGTCTCCGGCTCTTTCAGGTGCTGCAATGTCAACACAGTGAAGATGCTTCTGGCCCTTGCCTTAGTCATGGAAGATAAAGGCAAGAGCACTGGCGTAACTAGGGAGGGGCGGAAAAGTGCATTTGCCCCAGAGAGCGCAGCAATCTGGGGGCACCTTAGGGATAGCCTAAGGATCCCCGCTAAGGCTTGGTGGTCCTTAGTCAGGGGAAAGGAGGAGAGGGAAGCAGGCAATGTTATTTTTCCCAAGCCGCACCTCTGTCAATTGCTCCCCCTCCTTCTCCCCACCCCACCCCCTGCTAAGGCTTAGCGATCATTAGCCTGGGGAAAGGAGGAGAGGAAAGTGTGCAATGGAGGTGCTGGTTGGAAAAAAATCTGATAGCCTGCTTCCCTCTTCTCCTTTCCCTGAGCTAATAATTGCCAAGCCTTAGCCAGGGGAAAGGAGGAGGGGGAAGCATGCTACGGAGGTGATGCCGGGGGGGGGGAATTGCCTGCTTTGCAGTATCTGCACACTGTGCGGTTTGCACAGGAGAGCCTTAACTGTAAAGGAGACCCACAAAGAGGGCATGAGAAGGAGAGACCCTTCTTTTCCTTTCCCACTGTTCCAGAGGGGGAGGAGATGGCACAAAAACTGACTTTGTCCCCTAGCTACATCACTGAGCAAGAGGGGCATAAAGGTAAGAGAGAGAACCAGGGATGGCATGGGGCACAGGGTGAGATCCATGGGGAAGGTGTTTATTTGTGATTGAGGGGCTCTTAACTGAAATGGCTTTGGGGGGGGTGAGATAAAAGAAGGGTCCTTTCCATGCCCTCAAAATGAAATTAAACTCAAAATTGTATTGATATTTTTCCTTTTCACATTCTACCTGCTAGACGCAGATTTACATCCCCCATTATGTATTATTATATTAATATTTGCATGTGTGTGTGTGTGTTGTGTCATTACAGTCGTGACTGATTCTTCGTGACCCCATGTCCATGGAGTTTTCTTGGCAGGAATACTGGAGTGGCTTGCCAGTTCCTACTCCAGGTGCCTACAGCACCTGGTATTCCCTGGTGGTCTCCCATCCAAGTACTAACCAGGGCCGGCCCTGCTTAGCTTCTGAAATCAGGCAAGATCGGATGTGCTCATTTGCATATTAGAGTACAATTAGAAAAGTGTATTTTAATGTATATACTTTAGCCTTTTAAACATGCCTTTATATACAAAGGTGCCAAAGGGATTAAGGTTATTTGGCTATTATGAAAGGGGGCGTCACAACTCAGAAAAGGTTGGGAACCCCTGCCCAACACGTGTTGGATAAGGCAGTTGACTCCCTCTCCATGTGATGCTAGAGTGGGCCTTACAAACTGCAAATGTTTAAGCACCAGAATTGAGAAGAAACCCTTTCAAGTACTCAAACATTGCATCTCTAACTGAAAAGGGACAGAGGAGAAGGCCTGAGGTGTTCATCTGAGAGTATGTAAACAAAGGTGGAAAAGGTTATGAGCCCCTGCCATGAACAAATTAAGTCTTTTTTGATATCTGACAGTGACAGCAAAGGGTTGGCCACTAAGCCCAGCCATAGCTTGCTCCAGAGCTCTCCAGGGGCGGGGGATGTAAATGGTTTATATCTCTACATGAGGCGTGTCCAAACTTTGGCCCACCAGATGTTTTGGACCACAACACCCACAGTGCTTTGCCATTGGCAATACAGGCTTGGAATTCTGGAAGTTGTGGTCCAAAACGTCAGGAAAGCCAAAGTTTGGACATGCCTGCTGTACATGGTGAGATGATTGGCCATTAGAATGTGGTGTGGTGGCTAACGGGAGCATGGTGGCTCAGCCAACTAAGGCTTCCAAAAACTGTTGGCTGCAAAGTCAGCAGCTCAGCGGTTTGAATCCCAGTTGCCACGCAGCAGAGCGAGCTCCCACTGATAACCCCAGCTCCTGCCAACCTAGCAGTTCAAAAGCATGCAAATGCAAGTAGATAAACAGCTACCACTGTAAAAAGCAAGAAGGTAAAACAGTGTTTCCTTGCAGCCATGCCAGCCACGTGACCATGGACTTGCACAACACTGGCTCTTTAGCTTGGATATGTAGATGAGCACCACCCCTAGAGCTGGACATGACTAGCACACATGTGCTGAGGGGAAACTTTACCTTTTATGGTGATGAAGTATTTCTAGCCTTTTTCTTAGTATCATGTTAAGTGGTGTGTTTATAAGACACCTAAAAAGCACAAGCATAAGTTTACTTTCAGACATCTTCACATAAGTCTTTGTCAGGGTTAGTACCCAGTCTCTCTCTCTCTCTCTCTCTCTCTCTCTCTCTCTCTCTCTCTCTCTCTCTCTCTCTCTCTCTCTCTCTCTCTCTCTCTCTGTGTGTGTGTGTGTGTGTGTGTGTGTGTGTGTGTGTGTGAAGAAGAAACAAGTTTTAAAAATGAGAGACTGCGTACTCATGTCAGAGGTAGAGGTTTCAGATTTTTGTCTCCTCCAACCCTGTTACCCAACAGGATTTAAAGCTTAATCATTTGAATTGGGCTTGAAATCAAATACACACGGTAGCTGATTTAGGTAAAATATAATTTGAGTTAGGTGTGGCACATAACATGCACTTGCTTCTGTTTTGGCAGATGTAAAACCATTACATTTTCCAAAAGGTTGTCCAAACCTGCTCCATTTACAACCCCCCTCCCCAGGGTTTACTCTGGATGTTACTCGAGAATGGAATAACTTTTGGGCCTTTCTTTTTAAGAAAGGGTACAACTGCTTCAGGCCATTGTCATCATGTTAGAAAGCCAGAGGTGTTGTTTTAGAAGAGGTAGCTGTTTTAGAATGTGCTAGTATGTCAGGCAAAAACAAATGAAAAATTAAAAAGAACAAAAAAATATATTCTGGCACTCTAATTAGTATCTGCTACATTTTAATGTGAGCTTCTGTGGACAAGACTACTTTGTCAGATAATCCGAAGAGAAGATCCACAGTTTAAACACTTCAGGGAATCTATAACACTATGCAGCTCACATTACGCCGTCAGAACTCGAACTCGAACCAAAAAAAGAAAAATTTGGTCGGGTTTTTCGTTTCTGTTTGTGGCATCGTGGCAATCGCGCGATGCGAAGCACAGAAAAAGTTTTAAACGTTTTTTTTTTTTTTAAAAACGACTCCCGGCCAAAAAAGCAGGCGAAAATATGCCTGCCTGAGGCTTTGCCACCTACCAGAGGGGTGGTTTCTGGGGGGTCCCCGGCCTTCCCCCCCTCTTCTCCTGTCCTGGGCTGCTTGCACCAGGCCGGGGGGGGGTCATCCTCGTCGTCTGTCTCGCTGCATGCCATGCGGTGGGGGGGGGATCCAAAATGGCGACCCCAATTTTTCTTTTGAAATCGTGGTCAAAAAACACACCAAATCACCACAGAACCATTTCAAATTTATTTATTTTAAATGCCTGAATTTTATAGTAGCAGCAGTGGGTTTTTTATAGCAATAAAACGTAGTATTGATTTTATTTTATTTTATTTTATTTTTATTTTTATTTTTTTAGACCTGCCCATTTGGGCTGGGCATGGGATGGGACCGTGCAAACTTTTTGAACCATTCCACCAATGGCATCACCAGGTTTTTGACTGACACTTCTGGATGCCGGCACCTTCCAGAAATCGCAGTCGATGTATGGATGTGGTTGAGGGAGGAGGGCTGGCTGCTGGTGCTGGTGTGATCCGATCGAGATTCAGGAGGAAGGCTGGAGGCTTTAGGATTTAAGTTAGGCAGGCAGGGAGGGAATTGAATTTAGAAAATAATTTCTTTGATTCCCTGCAGCTTTGTCTGCTGAAGGGAATAGCAGTTTATTCTTTATTTCTTCTCTGGCAGTTTGAGGATTTTTTTCTGATATTGGATAAAGGGGGAGGTTCGACTGGGAGTGGGAGGTGTGGATTTATTTTAAAAATATATTATATACTACCATTTATTTTCTATTTTCCCAACTTCAATTTGCTTGCACACACACGCATTTGGGGTGCAAGCCAAGAACAGAACCTCTATCCTTCCTAAGTGATATCCTAACTGCCCACTTGCCCGTCCGCCTGCGCCGCCACCCGCCTGCGGCCCGCGCCACTGCCCGCCCACTCGCCCACCCACCCGCAGCCGCCCACCCATGGCCCCCGCCACCACCACCTGCCCGCACCTCCCCCCGCCCCCGCCCCGCCCACCGCCTAGGGTGCAAAAACACCTAGCGCCGGCCCTGATTGCGGGACACCCCTATGCTCTGGGAAGTCAAATCGCGCTAAATCGCGGTGGAAATGACAAATGACAAATGGAAATGACAAATTTTTGAAAAATTTCGCGACAAACGGAAACGAGCCGAAACGGACCCGTTCCGACAAACAAAAACTCAAAACGTCATTTTTTCTGGTCATGCCCATGTCTACCCCAAACCAGTCCAACGCCCTCAGAATCTATGTCTAGGCATAATTGTGCTAACGTTTGTTCACTGACCTCCACTTGATTCAGTGATCACATCTGTTACTGATTTCAGATATTTGTATCAAACGCTTCCTGGCTCTGCAAATCAGATAGACAACAGGGAAACAGATGAAACTAGAAGTTTCAGAATTAGGAGGTGGTAACACTATCTTTCCAAGAGCTGTGTCTTCATAGATGTTGTGTTTGCAAAAATCAACATGCAAACAGTGATCATTGCTTCCTTCTAATGGCCAATCATCAAATGAAAGCAAGCTAATTTTCAACTTATGAAGCTGTTCTAATTGTGGCACTCCCATCTAATCACTTTTGGTCCAGAGAGAGAGAGAGAGAGAGAGAGAGAGAGAGAGAACTAGCCATGTTTCATATCCTTGCCACAAAGTTTAAAAATGGCCATGGTAAGCAAAAGCAAAATAGCTACAATATCATTGTCATACTATCTTTGTATCTTTCCTAGACATACTCCTTCATTACTTCCTGCCCTGAGACCTTTCTCTGCCCTTGATCTTGTCACTGATACTAAATGTCTTCTCAGAGTTTTCCTGCTTTGCAAACATAATCAAAGTCATTAAATTCTGTATTTTTCACTCTATAAGATGCACCTGACCATAAGGCACACCTAGTTTTTAGAGGAGGAAAACAAGAAAAATATTTAGCCTAAGGTTTCATGGTGGGGGGATCCTGGCTGCAAAAGAGGAGGACAGAGTCTCCATGGAGGAGACCTCCTGGCAAATGAGGTGATTTTTGACTGGGGAATACTTGCTGCAGAAAGGAAGGGGTGGGGAGAGGCTCCGTGGAAGCCTCTTTGCAAACAAGGTGATTGGGACTGTGGAATCCAGCAGCAAAAGGGGGAGGGTTGCAAACGAGGTGAATGGGACTGCAAAAGGGGAGGGTTGCAAACAAGGTGATTGGGACTGTGGAATCCAAGCAGCAAAAGTGGGAGGGCTGCAAACGAGGTGAATGGGACTGGAGGATCCAGGCTGCAGAAGGGGATGACAGAGCCTCCCTGGAGGAGACCTCTTTGCAAACAAGGTGATAGGGACTGGGGAGTCCAGGCTGCAGCAGGGGAGGGCAGAGGCTCCATGCAGGTAACTTTTCTCTAAATGAAAACTTGTGATTTATATGTAGCAGGGACTACTGTATTCACTCTATAAGAAAAACGGACATTTCCCCTTACTTTTGAGGAGGGGAAGCGCATCTTATAGAGTGAAAAATATGGTAATTTACTCTTTCTTCCTATTCTGGACTACCAGTTTATCTTTTTCTGACTGACCAGATAGGGTCGATGCATTTTATCTATTCAAAATGTATATTTTGAATTTATTTATTTGATTTTTATACTGCACCATCACTCTGGGCTTCTAATGTTGTCCCAATTTTTACAAATGCTAAAGAGTGCTCATAAGATGTATGTGGCATGAATAATAAATTATCCTTTATTGGTTTACAGATACTGTATAATGGAACACAGATTTCATCCACAATAAACATTGATCAATTTTCTTTGCATCCATGATACTGAATTTTTCGAGCATCCATATGATGTGAAGCTGAAACTGGTGTTAGTAGTAGCAAAATGGGGCAAACCACTTTACTTTCTGGACTTGTTAAAATATCACTGCTGTATCTTTTGCTTTTCCTTGCTTCACTTCACATCCATGCATAGTCTGTTCACATGTACCCCAGTACTGTGTTGATCTGTGGGGTTCTTTGCTGCTTCTGTGTGTGTCTCATGAGGTGATGTTTCCTTGGGCCTGTTGTAGCGTTACGGTGATTGCCCCCAGCCCTATCACAGGCTATTGACAAACACTGCTACTGATGTTTCCTGTATTGCTGCCACCAACTAGCTTAGCTAGTAAATTAAACCGTTCAGACTGTCTTTCAGCTGAATAAAAATAAAAGAATTTTATTGATTGCAAAGTAGAGTCAAAATCATTAATGGTAATGTGTTGGAGTATAACCAAAAACAGAATGTAGCTCAAACCCACTCAAGTTTGATCACTAATAAAGTTGAATAAATGCACACCCAGTTCCTAAGTTTACTAACTCTAAACACTTAGTTTTCTTCACCGACACTCTAACAATCCTATCTCTTCTTTAGCCCTGTCTGATTCTCTCAAACTCTGTCAGATTCCTATCTGCAAGTGTAGGTCTTTCTGTAGGTCTATCTAACCCTATCTGTCCGTATCGGCCCCATCTGGCTAAAACAATGCTGGGCAGTGCTTTAAATCCTCTCATGCCACCCCCCAAGACTTTCTCGTTGGTTTACAAACCCACCAGTCAGCACAAACACCTCTCATGCATTATTCATTAAAACAGGTAAACACCACATCTGTTTCCACTGGTCACCACTCCACTCCTTTCTTACCTCTTCCAAGTCATCTCTCAGAATAACATCGAAGTAACAGCTGTTGCTACCTTTTGCTGCTAAGTCCAATAGGCACCTTGTACTAAGGATGGGGCTCATGTTTTGGAATATTACTGTGTTGCATTTTCATTTCTCATTTTTGCAATACAAAGATATAATGTGCAATTACACATTACATATGCTAGTAGGAAGGATTACAATTTCTCAGAAAATGAATTGTTCTCTTTTTGGACAAAGTGTCCCTTATATTTTTCTGAAAGCTGGTGCCAAAAGCAGCTAATTTCCATATTATATTTACAGGGAAGTGAGTCTTTATTGTCAACGTTTAAGATCTACAGCTGTTAAAAATATATATCATGCTACCCCAAAGCAGAGCAAAGCAAAGCAAAATCTAGAAAAGGTCATCTTTTTGGAGAGGGGGCCGCCATGTTTTCAAAAGAGTTGAGCTGATTTCCCAATGATCTTAAGAGTATATTGAGCTTCTGAACAGCAAAAGGGAAGCTTGATAGAATATACACAATTCATGCCCTTACACACTGACCGAGTGAGAAATCCAAAGTATAATACCAGCACCCAGGTGATATGACTAAGCCAAGCTATTATTTTGAAAATGCTGGTGGCAAAAGCAATGATGTTGATGGCAAAGAAAATCACGTACCCATCAACTGCTGCAGTACAAAAGTAGAAACATTTAAAAACCAACAACATAATGGGCAATATTGTGGTGCAGTACAATTAGTACACATGAAGAAATGGGAAGGCTTTGGAATTGATGCAATAAGGGAAAAATGACGATATGATCAGGTGGTGGGTGGGTGAAATGGGAAAGAGAGAGAACCGGGAAGAGAAAATAGAGAGGCAAAGGAGGGTAGCCAGAATGTACCAGTTCTTCCCAGTACATTCAGCAACAATTGCCTTCCTCTGTCTGGTTGCAAAGACAAGAATGATCATTTTAAATCAGCAGCAACAACAAAATCAGAAGAGCCTTAGAATCAGAGAATCATCTGGGATGATCGAGAACAGATCCTGCCCCTCCTCTGTATGACAGTCTTTCAAATATTTGAAACATGCTATCCTATCACCCCTCAGTCATCTTTTCTCCAGGCTAAACATGTCCACTGTCTAGTTCTTTTAGCTTTTCTTCATAGGGCAGGCCTGCCCAAAGTCCGGCCCAGGGGCCAAATCTGGCCCATCAGGCCATTCTGAGTGGCCCGTGGCTGGATGGCCCACCCCTCCCTCCCCCTCCTTCGCCCCATTTTTTTTTAAAATTCTTCTGCCAACACTGACACCGCTGGGAAGCTTGAGCGGCTGGGCGGCTGGGCGGACGGGCGGTCTGCCTCCACTGGCACCGCAGGGGAAAGTGTGGGGGTGGGCAGGCCAGCGGGACTCTGCCACCACCAAGGAGCTTTGGGGTGGGCTGGCGGGCGAGCTGTCACCACCACTGGGGAGCTTGGGGGATGCAAGGTCGCACAGATCGCCTCTTCCAAGGGGCGACCTGTGGCTACGGCTCCCTGTGCTCCCTTTGGTCCCCACCTTCATTCTTTCCTCCCTTCCTTGGTCCCCACTTTCCTTCCTTTCTTCCTTCCTTCCTCCCTTGGTCCCCACCTCCCTCCCTCCCTCCCTCCCTCCCTTGGTCCCCGCCTCCCTCCCTCCCTCCCTCCCTCCCTCCCTCCCTCCCTCCCTTGGTCCCCGCCTTCCTTCCTGTGGGTGGGGTTGCAAGGGGTCAGTGGGTGGGGCTTATGGGTCAGTGGGTGGGGCTTGGAGTGGGGTGGCAGGGTCAGGGAGCAACCGGCCCCTGACACATTCTCAGCCATCAAATCTGGCCCTCCTTACAAAAAGTTTGGGCACCCCTTTCCTAGGGCTTGGTTTCCAGCCTCTGGATCATCCTTGTTACCTTCCTCTGAACTTATTCCAGTTTGGTCAGCATCTTTCTTGAAGTGTGGTGTCGAGAACTGGACTCAGTATTCAAGGTGAAGCCTAACCAGTGCAGAATAATATCATTACATGGATAGGCTCAAATTTATACTTTCATCGTTGGGAAAAGGAGTTCAGACACTGGCATTACAAACTATGGCAATTGCAAAAAAATAATAATGTTGTGTTGTTCCCTGTATGTCTACCATTGAACTTTGAATCTAGCATAGAAAGCTGTATATAAGTGTTTTTGTTTTTGGTTTTTTGTATTTTGCATGGATCTTTCAGCATCTTTTGTACAGCAACTGCCACAATTCACCCTGAAAGCCTCCCAGCCAGAGTTATGGGAGCTGCAGCTAAGAAATTCAAGTCTTCTGGGTTATTTTTAATCACTCTCTGATGTAAGCTTCAGCCCTCGGTGGCCTTCATTTTGTCTGTGAATAAGATAGTAGTGACTGGGTGAGGTTAGGTTGCCATGGAACAGCAAGGCACTATGGGACTGGTAGTCTCTCACACATTAGCCTCTGTAAAGTATACCTCTTAAAAGAAAGTAAGGGTGTTTATACACGACCCCTAAGCTCCGCTGCAAATGGCTGCAAGCTCCGGAGCTTAAAAATGTTTCTCCACCAGCTCCGGAGTTTGCAGACAATTAAGTGCGACCCCACCCACTTTAGCGCGACCCAGCGCACTTTTCTTGTACTTTCTCTTTGGAGGTGAAAAATCTTTGATGCGGTGCAACGATAGTGAGTGCGGGGCTCTCCTCACTTCTGTTTGCTTCTTTTTGGCTCCCGCCCCTTTAAGAGCTACTTTTACAGAGACGAGGGGGTTGGACTTGATGGCCTTACAGAGACGAGAGGCAGAACGAGGTGAGCGGCATGCTTTTCTTTCTCTTTTTCTCCCTCCCTCACGCAGCCAGCAACCAGGAAGTGCGGAGGGGGGTGGGGACAGAGGAAGAGCGACGAACCCCTAAGATCTCTGGTCCGAATTTAAGTGGCCAGCGGATCTTAGGGGTCGTGTAAAAAGGCCCTAAGTTGCTCAGGATCCTTGTGAAGGCCTATACCTATTAGTGCCTGAAAACCCCTCTGAACCCCATATCTCCTGGATATGGGTTTCAGATATGGGTTTCTTGGGTCCTTTTCCAAGGAGAAAGGTGGGGGAAAATATTCTAAATAAATAAATAAATAGATAAATAAATAAATAAATAAATAAATAAATAAATAAATAAACTCTGGCTGGGGAAATTCCTTCTGAATTCTGGTGGCTGAAGTGCCAAAAAAAACCCTCAGAGGTTTCACGCTCTGTGTTTTGTAAAACAGGCAAAAGTGTTTCTTGAAAGTTTCTTGAAAGTATTTGATAAAAGTAGAACCCTGGAATGCCATTCAAAACAGACTTGGTCAAGGACCAGAGAGGCTCAGCTTTCGTGTGAGCTACTTGCAACTCATCTTTTTCTCTTCACTTGTAGCACTTAATTGTACAACTCTCTGGGGCAACATTTAGTGGGCAAATTAATTACCAGACTGGTGACAGAGAACTGCATTTGGGGTATAGCTATTTTTCTGCAGCTGCCTAATATATGCCACATTCACAGGAATAAACGCAACTGTTCTTCAATTCTTCTAGCAGAATGCCATAAAGATAGGGAGGCAATTTGAATAATTTAAAGATCCAGTGTTGCTACAGGGTGATCGAGGACTGGTTTGCTTGGACAGACCCACCAGAATCAATTATTCCCTTTGCCAGCTCCAAGACGTACTGTGGCGATACAAATTAGAAGTTTATCTCTCTGCTCCCTGGAAAGAGAAGGAATTTATTTTATAATCTCATCCATCATCTCATCTTTTTTTTAAATTCCCCACTGTAACAAAAGAGAAAGCTGGGATATATGAAATGAAAAACAGCATTTCAAAAACTGGCCAGGTTGGTGGTGAGCCTCCACTTTCTTGTAACAGGCCTCAAATTATTACACAAATAGCTTAGAAAAGTTACTTTTTAAACAAAAATTCCCAACAATCGTACTGGCTGGTAGATTCCAAGAGTTACAATTAAGAAAACATAATGTTTTACAAATTCTGCTCTTGGGGAAGAAGCAGAGAAGGCACTGGTGGTTTGTACTGAGGTCTGAACCACCTCTAGTCAAACCAACACACCTTTAGGTTGAGTTAGCATGACTCAGCCTGAAGTGTTCTGCTTATATG
This sequence comes from Phrynocephalus guinanensis, assembly GCA_037367245.1. NCBI lineage: Eukaryota > Metazoa > Chordata > Lepidosauria > Squamata > Agamidae > Phrynocephalus > Phrynocephalus guinanensis. Next base: position 112,876,994 of record CM074737.1, on the reverse strand, counting down.
TCGCCATATACCATTTCAAGTAGTCTCTGGGAGGTTTACAGTTTTTAATTACAGTATGCAGGCTACACATTGCCCCCCCCCAGCAAGTTGGGTACTCATTTTACCAACCTCGGAAGGATGGAAGGCTAAATCAAACATAATCTGGCTACCTGGGATTGAACCCCAGGTCGTGAGCACAGTTTTACCTGCAGTACAGGCATTTAACCACTGTGCCGCAAGGCTCCTGATCTACGCTTACTCACAAGTAGAGAAACTCACTGCTTCAAGTGACCACCTAGAGCAGTGATGGCGAACCTTTTAGATGCCAAGTGCCCAAACTCTGATTCAAAACTCACTAATTTTTCACAAAGTGCCAATGCAGTCATTTAACCTGAATACAGGTGGCTGTGAAGGGGCGATGCCGGGTGCCCACAGAAGGGGCTCCGAGTGCCACCTTTGGCACCTGTGCCATATTAACTGCTTTGAGCACCTCTTTCCTCTCCCATTCCCTAGTCATGCATATCTTGTCATGAGTTCAGTGCAGAAGAATTGGAAGGTCATCACAACAATGCATGCACAGTAACCTATTTGAAATCCCACTGTTATGTAAACTCTGTGGCACTGACCAGTCAAGAGCAGAGTTTGAAAAGGTTAAGGGTTTTTTTGGGGGGTGGGGGGTGGGGGGTTGATTCCAGAACCCCCAGCCTGTGTCCTCATCCTGAGTGAAGGAATAATAAAGGGATATGGTAGCTGGAGGATTTGGGAGTCACAGCCAAAAAAGCATCTTCCCCAAACCCAGAGCTGTAACTAGGGGGTGGGGAGAAGGGTACATCTGCCCCAAGTGCAGAAATCTGGGGGCGCCTAGAGGGGGAGTAGTAGTAGGAAGCTCTCCGCCCTCCAGCCGCCGCACACCAACCAAGCGGCAAAGCAAGCAGGCAGGCAGGCGTGTGAGCGCGGTGGCTGTGGTGCCCTCCTCCTCCAACTCTTCATCACCACTGTAAGAGAGGTAACACACACATGCAACCACCCACACACCTGCATGCCCCACCCCCACCCCACTCCCGCAGGATTGCTCCCCCTGGCTGGGTGGATGCAATGAGGTTGGGGAGGGCCGGAGGGACGCAAAAACAACTTTGGCTGCTTTTGCACGACCACTAAAATCTGCAGCAAACTTTGACCGGATCACCTCCCGGAGAGGTCACGTGGTTGATGTTGCAGATTGAATGTTCCCATGGTTGCATTTTGAAAATCCGCAACAGTTCTGATCCCACGACTGAGAACCGCAGCCAAGACAACATAATGGGGGCGAAAAGATTTTGGTGTGGATTTTCTGTGTTCCCTTGGACTCGAGTAACGGATTAAAATCCGCATCGGAACAGTGACAAGGATTTTACCACTTCGAGACCAGGTACTTGTAAAATGTGCTGGGTCGCGCTTAAGTGGACGTGGTTGCACTTTATTTAAAGTCCGTTGCTCGTGGGGAAAATGATTTTATGCTCCGCATCTGCAAGCACTTTGCAGCGGATTTTAGTGGTCGTGTGAAACAGCCCAGGTGCCCCAAAACCTTGCTACACCGCTGCCCAAACCTTCTCCTGCAAACAGAGTAAGCCTTTGTACTTCATTGGAAATAGGAAGGATTCAGGGTGCCTGCCTTCTGCCTGCTAGCCTGTCTGTTTCCTGGTCTAGGATTTGAAAAATCACTCCGCTTAAGACCTCCCATTCTTAATCTCCTCTCCTTCTGTTCTTGCAGGGAGACTATTACTGCAGGAAATGGCAGTCTGAATCCAAGGGATGGGATTTCAGGTCCACGGGCTTGTGCCTACCTTGATCACAAATGGTGAGTGCTCTTTGAAAGCCATTCAAGGCAACACTGAGCCTTGGCGCTTTTAACTACCCACCAACATGTTCATCCAAATCAGCCTTCAGCTGGGATGAATGTGCATCCCTGAGCCATCATTCTTTTTGAAAGGCTAATTGGCCCAGTGCCCACTGAGTGAAGCTGTTCCAACATGTAATCAAGTAACTCCTGAGGGGCCCCCAGCTGTTGCCTAATATAGCCATACCTGATACAATGAAGTGATGGCTTTTGCTCTCAGCCAAGTGGAACATTGTCCCTTTGGAGTACAAATCTATCCGATGCCTCCCCCCCTATACACACACACCCCAGAGAAAGAGAGAGAAAAACCAATGGAGAACAATAAGTGAGTGGAATTTTACTGAGGCTATTATGAGAATGAACCCAGCAACAAATGTCTCATTGGCTCACCGCTGCATCCCTCCGCCGCCCCCCCCCCAACAAGCCTTTTCAGCCCCGGGCGTTAAAAACAGTGCTGAAGCAAGAAATGTGTGTATAAGTGGAATGTAGCACATTTGGAACAATTCATAGTTGCCGGGTGCAAAGATCTACACTTGGTGGGAAGTTTCGAGGTGGGGGACAACTGACTCGGTAATACTAGGAGTGCAAAGGATCTTGAAATTATTGCAGATCACAAACTGCATATGAGCCAACAATGCAATGCTGCAAAAAAAGGCAAATACTATTATAGGATGCATTTACAGAAGTAGAGTCTCCAAATCCTCTCAGGCACTAATTCCGCTCTATTCAGAGCTGGTGAGACCTTATCTAGAGTACTGTATCCAGTTCAGGGCACCACACTTCCAAAGGGAGGCTGACAAACTGGAGCAAGTTCAGAAGAGGGCAACAAGGATGATGAAAGAACATAAGAACATAAGAAGAGCCATGCTGGATCAGGCCAAAGGCCCATCTAGTCCAGCTTCCTGTATCTCACAGTGGCCCTATCAGATGCATCTGGGAGTGCACGAGATTAGATATCTGTCTCCTGATACCACTCCCCTGCATCTGGTCCTTGAAGTACCCTGGTTTTAAGCCTGAGGATTGCACATCTCCATCATGGTTTGTAACCTGTGATGGACTTTTCCTCCAGGAATCTGTCCAATCCCCTTTTGAAGGCATCCAGGCCAGATGCCATCACCACATCCTGTGGCAGGGAGTTCCACAGACTAACAACATGCTGGGTGAAAAAATATTTTCTTTTGTCTGTTCTTACTCTCCCAGCCCTCAATTTGAGTGTATGTCCCCTAGTTCTGGTATTTTGTGAGAGGGAGAAGAGTGTCCCTCTATCCACTTTACTCATGCCCTGCATTATTTTGTACATCTCAATCATATCCCCCCCTCAGGTGCCTTTTTTCCAGACTAAAGAGCCCCAAATGTTTTAGCCTTTCCTCATAAGGGAGGTCCTCCAGCCCAGTAATCATTTTAGTCGCTCTCTTCTGCACCTTTTCCAGTTCCACTAAGTCTTTTTTTGAGATGTGGTGACCAGAATTGTACACAATACTCCAGGTGCGGCCTTACTATTGTTTTGTATAATGACATTATAATGATGGGGATTGTAAGCCAAGCCAAGTTGTGAAGAAAAACTGAAAGAACTGGGCATGTTTAACCTTGAGGTAAGAAGGCTGAGGGGAGGCATAATAATGATTTTCAGATATTTGAAAGGTTGGCATACAGAGGAGGGACACGATCTGTTCTCGATCATTCCAGAGTGCCGGACATGTAATAATGGGCTCAAGTACAGGAAGCCAGATTCAGGTTAAATATCAGGAAAATCATCTTCACAGTTAGAGTAGTATGACAATGGAACCAAGTACTTCAGGGACTGGTGAGTGCATCCAAGAGAAAACTGGAGAATCATCTGCCAGATAAATTGTATGTGAAGAATGTGAATGTGAGGGATGTATTTTATGTGTTTTGTTTTATTTATTTATTTAGTTAGTTATATGCCACCCACTACCCAAAGTTCTCTTGGGTACAATAGAAATGAACAATCAAAACAAAGCATTAAAATGTCAATTAAAACAATAAAAACATTTAAATATGTTTTATGTTTCATGTGTTTTAAAATGTGCACCGGAGATGGCATTTAATTTCATTGTACAGAAGTAAAGTTATACAAATGGTATGTATAAGATAAAATTTGTAAAACATAAAAAATTCCAGAGATAGGGGAAATTTGCTTAACAGAATCATCTATGGGGCAAATCCATACAACATAAAAATGGTCGCTATTAGGGATTACTCTGTTTTCAATGCAGTCCTATGGGAAACTTGTATAAAGGAATATTTGTTTAACATAATTTCATTTGGAACTAATTAATTCCTTTATAGAAGGTACCACTGTAATTTGATTTGAATTCCTCCACTGAGCAAGGGGTTGGATTTGATGGCCTTATAGGCCTCTTCCAACTCAATTATTCTATGATTCTGTTATTCTGTGTGGCGTGTTTATATGTGCACCAAGAATGGTAGGCTGCAAGTGGCCCTTCTTAAGGATGGCCAGATGGGCTGAGAAATATTAGAAAAATAAATTGTGGATTTGAAAAAGGAGAACCCTTGTTGGAGAGCCAATGGGTTGTCATGGTTAGACCAGTGGTTCTCAACCTGTGGGTCCCCAGATGCTCCTGGACTGCAACTCCCAGAAATCCCTTCCAGCACAGCGAGTGGTGGAGGCTTCTGGGAGCTGCAGTCCAAGAACATCTGGGGACCCACAGGTTGAGAACCACTGGGTTAGACGCAAGGGAGCCACGATTCTCTTTGGGTGACTTTGAGGTAGTCACACTCTCTCTTGCCTTAGCTACCTCACGAAGTGGTTGTAAAGCAGATGTACGAACCAGGACAATTGTGGACACGGACCTTCTCTTTGGAAGAAAGGTGGGATATGAATAAACAAATGAAGAAATCAATCCTGACAAAAGATGGGAATCCCCTGCTTTCGATCTGGTAAGTTGGGAATGGGAATCTGGGCGTTCTAACCAAAGGGGTAGCTTTCCCTACATCTGATTTTGACTCCTTCCTAATAGCATGGGCTCTGCTTAGGCTACAGTTATTTGCCATGTTTTCCCAAGTTGTGAAAAACCCAGGAAAAGTGCTATGGGCGAGGGATTGGTTTCCTTTGAAGAGGGAACACAGGTGACTCATGGCATCTTTACAATATTTGCAGACATAACAGCAGAAGACAGCTGACGTAAAAAAAAAAGCCTCTCATATAACAGTGTGCAAGTCCCACCATGCAGTTCTATGACTGCATACTTCATAGTATGTCTCCTCTGCATCAAATTCCCCATGAGAACTTTATTACTCTTTCCCTAGACCACAATCCTGATTCATCTAATTCTGGCTAGAAATGTTCACCTCTCTGTAATACCCAGGCTTGCAAATCTGCCTCCCAGCTCTTTAGATCTGATGGGGATGTGACCTGCAGTTGGGTCTGCTTTTGGACATGAGGTAGGATGTTTCTTTTCTAGTGTACAGGGAATGGCAAACCACTCCATCCCTTATCCTTGCCTTACCACACCTAAGGCTCCGAAAGCTGTCGGCTGCAAAGTCAGCAGCTCAGCAGTTCGAATCCTAGGTGCCACGCAGCGGAGCGAGCACCTGCTGATAACCCCAGCTCCTGCTAACCTAGCAGTTCAAAAGCATGTTAATGCAAGTAGATAAACAGGTATCACCATAAAAAGCGGGAAGGCAAAACAGTGTTTCCTTGCAGCCATGCCGGCCACATGGCGATGGACTTGCACAACACTGGCTCTTTGGCTTGAATACGGAGATGAGCACTACCCCTAGAGCCGGACATGACTACCACGTATGTGCAGGAGGAACCTTTTACGTTCATATAAACCAAAACAACCTAACTGGCAACAGTATTGTTATTGGTGGATCTTAAACCTCATCAAAAAGAATTCACAGTTCATACCTATGTGCATTTTCTGAGAATGTTGATACAGTATCTGACGGCCATTTGTATGAAGACTCCTTTTAATCCTGAGTGCATCAGTTGCCAGAGCGGCTGAAGAAACAAAAACAATGGGAAAGAATTATTTTCAATCCAGTTTACATTATCAGGAGACAGCTTTTTCATTCAGTTTACAGAAGAGCAGCAGGCAAATAACATGAAACAAATTTTGTTGTTCCTGCAAGGGGGCAATGACAATAAAGATTCCTATTCCTATTCCTATTCCTAAAATCAAGTAAAATAAAATATTTAAAAGGTTCCGTTGTGCTGTGTGGAGAATTGCAGTTAGGAGTATTACAGGGCAGGATGACTGCTGTATGTTTCTGGGCATTGAATGTACAGCATCAGCAGATCCAAACCCTGATAAAATTCTTATTTCAAATTGCCTTTCCCCTCCAGTGTCTGACTGTATTATCAGGTTGTATTTCAAAAATCCCTTCCCATCACTCTAGAAGGATGACAGCCAATGTCTTTGGGCTCCTCTGAGAACCAGCAAATCATTTTGTCTAGACTGGAGAGATGTTCTCCTGAAGACTTTTAATAAGCTTCCAGTACTTTAATTATGGCTTCTACAGAATAAAGTTCCACAAGTGTGATGCACTACCCACTACATCATATGAATGGAAATGGAAAAGAAATTCACATTGACTGACTTCTTTAAAAAGCTGACATAATTAGTGGTCTGAGATGATAAAATAATAATAATAAAATAAATCAGAGGTCTACATGTACAGTATCCTTCCATTTCCTCTCATGGGGAGGAATGCATAAGCATCCATTTTTTCTCTCAACTCCAATAATGTGTAGACAAAAAGTGTGCAACTGAAAATGCTATATTTGAAAAGGATGTTGCAAAATCACATTTTAGTCAATTGGGAAAATGTGGACAAAAGTCTCTGTTCTGAAAAAATACATCAAGATATTTACCTCAGAAGAGGAATTTGCCAAAAGACATGCAGATTTCAATAAAAGAAGTGTGGGAAAGGGATCACAACCCTGAATAAGAATAGAAACTGGTGGCTTCTAAGATAAGAAACACTATGAAAACAAAGCTCATACATTTTACACCTCCAAGGTGATCTACATGTTGTCCTGTTGCAGAGCTATTTTGTTCTCATCATTCAGGTAGCCCCAATCTTAAGTCTGAGAAAATGGATTTGATCCATGAAATCTCATATTAATATATAGCAATTAGTCTTTAAGGTAAAACAACATTTTGTCTCCATTATTTTTATTTTTATTTTTGTTTTGTTTTCATCTATGCTAGCTAGCACAGACTAACACAGCTATCTCTTCTAAAACAGGTACCATTCAGAATGATTCACTTCATACTGTTCTCATGTACCAACCCTCGTTTCCTGCTTCTCTTTGATCTCAACCTACGCCTTCAAGATCGGATTTTCTGGCCCCAGATTCTAGTACATTGCACTGTTTTGTCCACTAAAGAGGTGCACAATCCATACCATTTAGCAAATGTTATGTCATTTGGGATGGGTGATAATTTTGTCTCCATTCGTGTTTGATAACAATTTGCCAAATTTGCCAAATTTCTTTCATATCAAGAAATATTAGGTAAAGAACTCAATTCCCTTTCTTTTCTTAATACAAAAACCACAAAATTGGCAGCTTCACTTATACAAACCGAGGGCTTTGGATATTTCACTTTTGCAACTGTCGGGTTTGAAACCTTGGGTATAGACATGGGCACGACTCGGCGAAATTGTCGTTTCCGTTTTCTGTTATCGTTTCCGTTACGTAACGGAAACGGTAACGATGATTAAGCCGTCAGAACTCGAACTCAAACTGAAAAAAGAAAAATTTGGTCGGGTTTTTCGTTTCCGTTTGTGGCATCGCGGCGATCGCGCGATGCGAAGCACAGAAAAAAAGTTTTTAAAAGTTTTTTTTTAAAAAAACCCGACTCCCGGCCAATTAAGCAGGCGAAAATATGCCTGCCTGAGGCTTTGCCACCTACCAGAGGGGTGGTTTCTGGGGGTCCCCGGCCTTTCCCCCCTTCTTCTCCTGTCCTGGGCTGCTTGCACCAGGCTGGGGGGGGTCATCCTCGTCATCTGTCTCTCGCTGCATGCCATGCGGTGGGGGGGATCCAAAATGGCGACCACAATTTTTCTTTTGAAATCGTGGTCAAAAAACACACCAAATCACCACAGAAACATGTGAAATTTATTTATTTTAAATGCCTGAATTTTAATAGGAGCAGCAGTGGGTTTTTTATAGCAATAAAACGTCGTATTGATTTTATTTTATTTTATTTTATTTTTTATTTTTTTAGACCTGCCCATTTGGGCTGGGCATGGGATGGGACCATGCAAATTTTTGAACCATTCCACCAATGGCATCGCCAGGTTTTTGACTGACACTTCTGGATGTCTCGGAGGGCATAAAAAGCCGAGGCACCTTCCAGAAATCGCAGTCGGGTGTATGGATGTGGTTGGGGGAGGAGGGCTGGCTGCTGTTGCTGGTGTGATCCGATCAAGATTGAGGAGGGAGGGTGGAGGCTTTAGGATTTAAGTTAGGCAGGCAGGGAGGGAATTGAATTTAGAAAATAATTTCTTTGATTCCCTGCAGCTTTGTCTGCTGAAGGGAATAGCAGTTTATTCTTTATTTCTTCTCTGGCAGTTTGAGGATTTTTTTCTGATATTGGATAAAGGGGGAGGTTCAACTGGGAGTGGGAGGTGTGGATTTATTTTAAAACTATATACTACCATTTATTTTCTATTTTCCCAACTTCAATTTGCTTGCACACACACACATTTGGGGTGCAAGCCAAGAACAGAACCTCTATCCTAAGTGATATCCTAACTGCCCACTCGCCCGCCCGCCCGCGCCACCACCCACCTGCGGCCCGCGCCGCCACCCACCCACTCGCCTGCCCGCCCGCGGCCGCCGCCCGCCCATGGCCCCCCCGCCCTCCCCACCGCCTAGGGCGCAAAAACACCTAGCGCCGGCCCTGATTGCGGGACGCCCCTATGCTCTGGGAAGTCAAATCGCACTAAATCGCGGTGGAAACGACAAACAACAAACGGAAACGACAAATTTTTGAAAAATTTCACGAGAAACGGAAACGACCCGAAACGGACCCATTCCGACAAAGGAAAACTCGAAACGTCATTTTTTCTGGTTGTGCCCATGTCTACTTGTGTATCTAACCACTGTACTGCTGACTTAGAGCTACCATTTCTTCTCTCCCCACTCCATTTGTTTTTTTTTCTCTGATGCTCTTCCTCTTTAACACCCAGGATATCCTTTATGACAGGAATAACTGCATGTGTAGGATATGACCAAGGCGGCTACGGGGAATTTAGTTTCAATCACAGCTTGGAAATTTCATGCTAGAATCCCCCGTCAGCCTCGTCTGTGGCCACAGTTGCTATGGATTCTGGGAAGTATAATTTTTAAAAAGTAACCCCATTCCTCCCTTACCCAAAATGGAGTAAAGAATGAACCAATTGAGTCTTGCTGGTCCTCTCCCATTGCTATTGTCTTCTTGGTGCACCAATGCTGAGCAAGCTCAAAAACAACGCACCACCATATTCCCAGTGCCATCTGGGAGTGGGGAGGATTGGTGCTTGTTTTTAAAGCCGCTATGCACACACAAAGCCAAACTTCCTCCACATCCAGTTCCATTCATCCCAAGATTCCTCCAGTTGCCTGGAGACCCAATGAAGCACAGCCTTTCTCCAAGACTTCATCAGGCACCTGGAGACCCTTAATGCAACCATTCATCCTCCCCAAAATCCAGCAACTTGACACTGGCACAACCGGTCTAAACAAAAAGCTCAAGAAGAAATGAGGGCTTGTGTGCCTCGGTGCCACATCCTCCCCACTTTTGTGCACTGTGTTTTTCTTGTCCGCTGGATGTGTCCTTCAAGCCAGCCCTGACCTGCTGATCCTAGCATATCTCGGCATCATTAGGATGCAAAGTGTACAGATAGAATGCGTCTAGCAGCTGCTCGCACGAGGCAGAGAGATGAGAGGTGCGTGTATGAGACTGACACCTCTGAGCAGTCAATGACTTTTTGCATTACCACAGTCTGAGTGTAGCGTGACAACTGCAGTGCCTCCTGACCTGCTCCAAAAGGGCTGGCTCAGAATGTAATCAACACCGAGATGCCTTGTGTTTGTTTGCTTCTCCTCTCCCTCTCCCTCTCCCTCCCTCCCACCCCCCTCTCTCTTAACCAGCCTATTTCATATCCATAGTCCTAGTTTCTACTAGTTATTTTTTCCCATTTGTTCTTATTTTGAATTGTCAAACCATTTTGATTTGTTGTATTTGTTTATTTGTTCTTTTTATTATGATGATTTCATTATTTGGTTTGATTGATTAGTATTTATTTACTATTTTAAGTTGTTTAATCTGTTTTTATATTTTGTACATGTTTGTAAACCGCCCAGAGTAGCTTTTTTGCTAGATGGTTGCGGTATATAAATCAAATCAAATAAATAAATAAATAAATAAATAGTTGAGGCCTCTGGATATCTAGGCCTAACGCAGCTTTGCCCTTCATGCTGGGTTCTTTACACACACACACACACACACACACACACACACACACACACACCACTCTCTGCCTGGGAAATTTCAAAGAAAACGTCAGCCAGTCCAGCTCATGAATCCGTTATCAGTTCAGCGAGAGGTCTAAGTGCTTTGAAAATAGAACGCCAGTCTGGAATCCAAGGATGTAGTTCCCAACCTGTCTGCCCATCGATCCGTCTATCTGTCTAGCGCTGCGAAGCTTGAAAGGAGAGCTGAAACAAATATTGCTCGTTTGGTTTTTTTTGCCTCACGGATTCCATCTGCATTTGCAAAACCCTCTCAAGCCTCTTCAGGGTCATATCTCTAAGCCTGCTTGGGAAGTTGCTATTGATTCTGTCTTTGGTCTTGTAAAACTAGATTTTGTCTAGAGGTGAGTTGTAACTTTATCTGCTGCTCACTAATTGTACGGCCTTATCATTAACACATGCTGTTTGTTCTGCTAAGAAGTTCAGAGTACAGTAGTTTAATAGTGTGTACTATATCCCTTGCTATACATCTTAAGGCTATATTATCCAGGTATTCTACAGAAATGAGTTTCAGTAATAGAACTGCATTGTCTGCCTTTAGAACTCAAATCCAGGAGGGAATAATTCATATGTGGATTTAGCTATGGCATACACGACATAACTGGAGGGTTCTTTAAAAAAAAAAATTCCAGTCACTGGATTGTTGCTGACACTGGCAGAAAGTTCACTGATAACCCGTGGGACATTCATTCCAAATTCTGCCACTTCTACCAAAACTGAAGAAAGAAGAAGGCTCATGAGTCCCAGTGCTGATGCTCCACTTCTTGTCATACCCCAAATGGCACAATGGGCCCAAACGCATGCTCTCAGTGGGTCTCTTTCTGCTGCCTTCGTTTTGCCTTTGGCTTGTTGATCTAGAGATGCACCACACACATAACAAATATCTTCATGCTCAGTCAACAAGCTGGGTGCCAGCTAGGTCTAGATACGGAATGGGTATATCCACTACCCCGGCTTTAAAGCCACCTCTTTTACAGGAAGAAAACACTTTTCTCCTCCAGTCTTGCTTGCCGTGAGATTTGCCACCCATTTGAGAAACACTTCTCAGTGACTTTGGTCACCTGGCAAGAACTATTGACTCTTTTTATAGGACTTGCAATGAGAAGTCATGAGATGTTCATGCTACCCAAACAATAACACAGCCTGAAGAATGCTACTTTTTAACACCGTGTTTTATCCATTGGATCATTCTGTGGAGTACATGAACAATTCCTATCTCCTACCAGTTGTGTTTCTGCTGCAGAAACTCCTTTTTTTTCCAGGAAGGTGGGAGGAGGAATCTATTGCCTTCTCTATGTTGGTAGGACTTCCAAAGTCCAAAGCACACCCTTTTCTTCAGCCCCTGAACTCAATGGAACACCCAGCAAACACTTTGGCCTAGTGGTATTCTGCACAGCCATATGCAACAATCTTTAATTATTGGTGCAAGTGTCTAAGAGCAGGACTGATCAACAGGTAAGATTCAAGAGGTAAAATTCCCAGATGCTACGGATAAAAATCTGTCTTTTTCTCTGGTTGTGAATAGTTTGTAGAAGACCTTGCATTCTAAGAGAATTTTAATTTAGAATTTTGACAGTTGAAGTCATTAAGTTTTTTTTATTCTTTTTTTGTGCACATGCCTCTGAGTCTACCTGGACAGTAGTTTGTACAGTGACCCCCCACCTATCGAGGGGGTTAGGGACCGACCTAACCCACAATAATTGAAAATCTACAATATGCAGTTGCAGGTTGGGTCGGGCCTGGGGGGCCTAATTGGGGGCTCGGAAGCCTCAGAAATTATTTTTGGCAACCCAGAAGTGACTTCCGGTTCACAGGGAGGCCCTTTGGGGGCCTCCAGAAGGCCCTCGCAGGCCCTCGCAGGCCCATTTAGGGCAGCCCCAGTCCTGGGGTAAGTATGGGAGGCCTGAAACAGGCCTTTGCCCCTTACCCCAGGGGGCCTTTTTTCATATACTGCAGTCCTGCGATATAGTGGGACCGCAGTATATGAACTGCGATAGGGCGGGGGAACCACTGTATAATGCTGACTCCAGGGCAAAAATGAGATGATTTTAGTAGGGCTATCCCACTGGATTTACAAAACCAGAAACCATATTTTGGTAGATTTGTGGGCTGATAAATATGAGTTTTTAAAACAAGGAGGGCTACAGATTCTCGAAGATCACAGGGTCTTCACCCTTCCAGGGAGCCTTAGAATAGCTTTTAGGCTAGTGCTCTTCTGATGTTTTGGACTGCAATTCTCCTTATTCTCAACCAGTGCAGTCAACATCTCTGTTGGACACTGCTTCCAAAAGGCTCCCTTAAAGTCTAGTCATTTTGGGCACTGTAGACATTACCAATGTTTCACTGGGCAGCAGGAAATAAACATAGCAAAATACTCTCTCTGTTAAGAGTGGAACACCTTGATAAAATATGTAGCATGAAGTTGAAATTCATTTTCTCTTTTGTTTACAGCTGATCTCATGGAGTTCCAGTTTCGATTCGGAACACTACACATTGACTGGAAGATTTAAAGCTTCCCCTCACAGCCTTTCCCCTTAAATCCTGCACCCTACGTGGTGCGGGGGAGGGGGGAGTGGTTTTTTTTAAGTGCTCCTCCACTGAGGCAAATTGAGATTTTCATTCTTCTTCATCTTCCCCAACCTTAAGATAGGTTGGAGTCCCAAACATATGAATCATAGATAGATAGATAGATAGATAGATAGATAGATAGATAGATAGATAGATAGATAGATAGATAGATAGATAGATAGATAGATATGGAGGAGGGATGTACGATATTTATATGTGGTGCCTTACAGGACAACCGAAACAAAAGCAGAGTTTAAAACAGTTGATTTTCTGATAAGTAAAACTTCCAGAATCTTCCAGAGGCTGCCATGTAAGCTAGAGGTCTGTCGGAGTTCTTAATCTGAAAAGTAATACATTTCCAAGCTGTGGCAGCAAACAACAACAACAACAACAACAACAACTACTACTACTACTACTACTACTACTACTACTACTACTACTACTACTACTACTACTACTACTACTACTACTACTACAGGCCTCTGAGTTGGCGTCAATAAGTTAACAATCAAATTTATGTGATGAAACAATAGTCAACACACACACACACAGAGGGGGGGTAAAAGGAAACACGAACAAATTGTGTGCATTTGTGTGATTTTGGACTACAATTCCACATCAGTGCCCTTCTGGCAACAGCAACAAACTAGGGGCAGGAAGCAACAATAAGTCATTAATGTGAGAAAATGCAGTATGCCAACCCAAACGATTAGTCTCCTATGGTCAGTAAGGAGCTGGTGGTAAGCGTGCAATGACATCTACATTATATCAAATACTTCCTCGGGTGCTTTACCAGCTCTGAGGCAGTAGCTGGCATTGAGAAGTGGGTCTATAGGGGTTTCTTTGCTTGTGTCTAAATTGGAAACGTCATTTGTGCTGAGGATACAGATTTTAATACCCGTCTGCCTGTCAGAGAGTACAGTCAAAGATTTATCCTTCACAGCATTTCACGAAAGGTTGGCCACAGGAGATTGCACCCCCCCCACGCACACCCTCTGAAGTCGAGACACTGTGCAAGTCCCAGTTCTTTTTAAGGCACCATCAAGAGGAATAGATCTGAATGGGCAGAAACGGCTGTCTGAGGTACAGTTATAACTCTTGAACCAGATATGGTGGTCTGATGCTGAAACTTTTTTTTTGGAAAAGATTATGTTGTAGGTCCTACAAACCGTTGGCAGCATGGCCCATAGTTATGCCAGCTGGAGAATTTGTGGGCGCTGACTTTAAAAGGAAAGTCACATTCCCCATTTTTGTCTGATTAAGGGATGAATTGCCAGGAAATGGAATGTGTGCTTCTCAGATTCTAAACCCCCCCACCAAAAAAGGAACCTGAGCATCTGAAAATCCTGTTTCTCTTGGAGAAGGGATTGCACTTAGGCCCCAACCACACTCCAGTAGATTCAAGATCTTTTGTGGAACCTCCTCATGATACAATTCCAGGCAAGGTCTTAAAGCAACAACAGCCCTAAACCACTTGGTCCATTTCTGAAGGTGTCCAGAATGGATTCCACGAACCATTCATGATTGAATTGGGAGATAGCCCATTGAATCCATTCCTGACTCATATTAAACTCACCAAACAAGAGCACCCAGTTGTGTTGCTCATCCTTTATAATAAGTCGGATACTTATGCTTTGAGACAACTTATCATTTCCCTCGTGTGGATGGTGCTTGTGATCTCCCTGTCTCTCTCAGGAAAGAGATCAGGTAGCGTGAGTTTCATTCCCAGTTATGGGGAAGTCCAGGATATCCAGTTGTGAGAGGTGGCAGTGAACGGACTGCAGAAGTCACGAGCAATTTACATTCAGTGACTGTTCCGGAATGGAGGGACAGAAAGAGCAGATCTGCCCCTCCGAGTGCTCTATTGCCCAAGGCCACTGTTACATGCTGCCTAATTGTACCACTGTGTCTATTCCAAAAAGCAGGTTTTGTCCATGCAGCTCAGTTGGGAGATAAGCACTAGACAGATAGTAGGAACTGCTTTGGATGGGAGGCAGCAAAAGCAACAAACAAACACAATGTGCTGCTTCTATACCACCCCATAGTACTTAAAGCACTCTCTGGGTGATTTATAAGTAGGCAGGTTACACATTCTACCACCCCCTTCCAGCAAGCTGGGTACTCATTTTACTGACTTGGGAAGGATGGAAGGCTGAGTGAACCTTGAGCCTGCTACCTGAAATTAAACTCCAAGTTGTGAGCAGAGTTATAGCTGCAGTACAGCAGTTTAACCATTGCGCCACGAGACTTTTCCTTCTGAGCTCCTGCTTGCTCCTTCATGTTGGAGAATGAAGCAGAATGTGGTCCGTGGCCTGTCTTGGATGCACTGAACTGGTTCTGCTTCCTTAGGTGTGATGGAAGCCAGTACTGTACTCCAACATTACAGCAAACGTCAGAACTGCCACCTCATTTGCCTTCTATAAATGGAATACGATCCGTTCACCATAATGTCGTGAGCCTTCATGTTGGAGAATGAAGCAGAATGTGGTCCGTGGCCTTGCTCCTTCATGTTGGAGAATGAAGCAGAATGTGGTCCGTGGCCTGTCTTGGATGCACTGAACTGGTTCTGCTTCCTTAGGTGTGATGGAAGCCAGTACTGTACTCCAACATTACAGCAAACGTCAGAACTGCCACCTCATTTGCCTTCTATAAATGGAATACGATCCGTTCACCATAATGTCGTGAGCCTTGGGCGATAAAGCATCTTGGGTCAGCCATAGTCTATCTTCAGATCAAGTTTCCTCCTCAACATTCCAGAGAATGATCAGATTGCCCGGTTCCACATACCACTGCGTTTTGTCAGTCATGGGAAACCACCGAGTAAGGGTACAACATCTATTTCAAGCAATAGGATACTAGAATAGCAACATTTCAACCCTTTAGGAAAGCCACAAGGTTATCAGTCACAATGATAAATATTTGCACTGTCGTAACAGGCCCATTTCCATTGTATTCAGATGCTTGTTAAGTGAACTGTTTAAAGCGAGAACTTTGGCTCATTGTTTTTATAGGAAGAAATAAATCAGCCAGATTTAATGAAGAAAGGGATATGAGTTGTCCGCAACTGTGTATGAAGACTGAGGGGCAGGCTAATGAAAGCTAAAGGGTGAGAGCGGGGAAAGCCATGCTTGGAAAGATCATAAAAATGATTCAGTAGCCATAAAAGTGTGTGACAGGTCAGCTGACATACCTTTCAGTACAGCCATATTTATTATTTCTTACAGTCACCCCCCCTGCCATTTCGTGGTTCAGGTACTGCGGTCCCGCTATATCACGGGATCGCAGTATCTGCACCTTGGAGCCGCGCGGGGTGGTGGTGGCGGGGAATGATCGGGTCGCTCCCCGCTGCCCCCCCAGGCCCCTCTGAAAGGCCTCGAAGCCGTGGGGAGGGGTGGCGGGGAGCAATCGGGTCACTTCCCGTGGCCTCCCCGGGCCCCTCCAAAAAGCCTTGGAGCCGCCCCCCGGGCACTCCGAGAAGTCTCGGGCTGCGCAGGTGGGCAGCGGCAGGGGGTCAGATCCCGCAATACCACCTGTGCACACCACGCCAAGACTTCTCAGACAGGTGCGTGATCACCCCCGCCCCGCCCCCAGCCCCCAACGCTTCCGCATATCGCGGGTTTTCATGCATGCAGGTGGGGTGGGTCCCTAACCCCCGCGATCGGCGGGGGGTTACTGTATTTATTTATTTTGAATATTTTTACCTCACCTTTCTCCTTGGAAAAGGACCCA
Organism: Phrynocephalus guinanensis; assembly: GCA_037367245.1. Lineage (NCBI taxonomy): Eukaryota > Metazoa > Chordata > Lepidosauria > Squamata > Agamidae > Phrynocephalus > Phrynocephalus guinanensis. Next base: position 112,860,330 of record CM074737.1, on the reverse strand, counting down.
AGGTGGCATACAATAATGAGGGACAATAAACAGTCCAGAACATTTTAAAACATATTCAAGTTAAGAGCAGGGAATTTGAAGAGGCATCCTAGAACATTAAAAAGGTAACATTAGAGCAAGAAGAAAAGAAAAATCCATTATGAGGGGTGAAAAGCCACATGGAGAATGCTAGTGTTCCTATGAAATTAGTCAATGCAATCATGTATGGTAATCCATATAAAGTCATATAGTAGATAGTCCCTCATTCAGGGAAAGCTTGACTGAAGAGGACGGTCTTTGTCAGCATATAGCAAGAGGGGAGGGGGTTGTTATCTCCTACCACCCTTTCAGAGAAGAACAGATGGAGAAATTATAATCTTGTCTTATTTTGGAAGCTAAGCAGGGTCGGCCCTGGTTAGTACTTGGATGGGAGACCACCAGGGAATACCAGGTGCTGTAGGTGCCTGGAGCAGGAACTGGCAAACCACTCTAGTATTCCTGCCAAGAAAACTCCATGGGCATGGGGTCACAAAAAGTCGATCACGACTGTAATGACAGAATACACACAAAGGAAGGTTGAACCCTTTCTCCTCTTGCCAACTAGCCAAGATACTAGCTGTGGTGTAAGAGGCTGAAAAATCAACCAATGAAGTTTATTTCAGCCATGGAGCTGTGGTGTCGTGGATAGCTTGTTTGTTCAATTTCTCCCTGCCCTGCAGCTGTCAAAACTGTAGCAGGCCTGTCAGGATGAAAAGCAGCTCAGCCCAGAATGCCTGGAGAATGAAAGATTGTCTACATGTGACCCTTTGCTACAAGGAACAGCCTCCTTAGGAATTGTTTTCCATGACATTTGTGGCCTGCATAGTATGATTGGGCCCAGCTCATGGGAGAAATGTCCTAAAGCAGTGCTTCCAAAGCTTTTCCCCATGAGGGAACACTGACCTCATTGCAAAATAATAAATAAATAAATAAATAAAATCTGCATTAAGCAAGGACAGCTATTTACACATCATCAAGAGGAATGTATTACCAAAAAGTGACTGAAGCAATACTGACCCTAATAAGCACTTTCAAGTTAAGTGAGATATTTTGAGGAGTGGTTTTACCAGTTCCACTCCCCTAGGGAGTTTCCATGGCTGAGCAGGACTTTGAACTCTGGTCTTCAGAGTCTGAATCCATCAGTCCATCCACTGCACTACATTCGATAATTGAATTTAAATATGCAGACACACACAATGAAAAATGATTTTTCTGCTTTACATTTCATTCCTTCAAGTGGAGAAGACTGAGACAAGGAACATATCTAGATACTGCTTACTATGTATGGGCCTCTTCAAGGTCCATGATCTCCCTTCTTTCAGTTCTCTCTCTTTACATGCATCTTGGTCTGGACAGCCATTCAAGTAGAGAACAACATAAAAAAAGATCTGAAACTTGAGTCATGGCAACTGGACTTATTTTCTTGAGAGATTGTAACGTTTCGCTGTTCATCCAAACAGCTTTGTCAGTCTGAGGAGAACTAGTTGCGAATCCTCTGTTTTATAGTTCTCTTTGGCCTCATGTCACCCTCGTCTGAAATAGGCTCATAAGATGAGCCTGAATAGGCTCGTTAGGTGGACAATAGTTTCAATAGACCATTTAGATGAACAATGTACTAAGATGCTGAAACCTATAAAGTATGGGTTGTTAGCTTGGTGGTGAAGGTGTGAACTATTTTTGATTTGTCTGGGGATTGTTGAAGTCACTGCCTGATAACTAGCAGAGCCTCCCACCTCTGTTGAGATAGAGGTTTTCAATGCTCACATGAATGGCTTCCCTGACCCCTCTCGCAAACCTGTCTAATATATGTACATCTTCATCTTTGAATGAGTGCCCTTTGTCCTTCAAGTGGAGGTGTACAGCTGATTCCGGTCCTGAGCTATAGCCCCTCCTAAGTTGGGCCAACCTCCTGTTTAATGGCTGTTTGGTTTCTCCAAGGTAGAGGTCTGCACATTCCTCACTGCATTGGACCGCGTGCACTATATTGCTCCTTTTGTGGAGCAATATGTACAGGGATGTTTGCTTCAAACCCACAAACACACTAAAGCAGAGACTCATCCACCCAAAGAACCTGACAACAAAACACAAAAGGAGCAATATAGTGTACACAGTTACAGTAGTCCCTCGCCACAATGCAGTTCATACATTACGGTCTCAGTATATCACAGTTTTTTTCTTGAGAGAAGCAGGCTTCCAAAGAGAGGGTTTAACCCCCTCCTGGCACCTCAGCAAACAGACTTTGAGCTCCTGGCAGCAAGGTTTGCTGAGGTGTCAGGATGGAGTTAAAAACATCTCTTTGGAAATGCAGCAGGCAGGATCAGCCCAAGGTCAGTTTACTCAGGCGTCTGCATTTCACATTTTTTCCTTAATCGCGGTGCATCAGGCACTTAACTCCCACAATAAATGAGGGAGTACTGTACTATACAAATACTATACTATACAAATAATTTGTATATGTTATGAACTCTGTGACCCCTAAAGAATCTGGGGTCAGATTATTTAGCCAGCCCCCTAGATGGGCCAAAGAACCCATCTTGCTTTAAAGCCTAGGCATCCATCTCAACCAGTAACAGGGCTCAATGGGTCAGTGTGAAGGATATATGTTGGCCTGCCTCTTAACCCTTGTGTCTCCTGCCTCCTGAAATCACACAATCCATCTGGTGACACTGAACGATCCATCGACATGACATCACAAGGGCCCACCCCCTTGTCTCCAGTTTTGGCCCTGAAATGTCAGTGAATGGGTTGGTATGACGCTGGCAACCCTAGCTGTGCCTTGAGCACATGCTATCTGAATCCACTGGTGCAAAAAAGAAGTCCAGTAGCCATGACTCAACTTCCAGATAAACTCACCTGGATGATTGAGAATCTTCACAGTCACTGGTGCATTTCTATTTTTTGCTAATGGTTGTGCACATTTCATATCACCACCAAGTTGACGTGGTGGTTTGTTAAAACAGAAGACTCTTTAATGCTTTTAATAAGCACAAAGTGTTTTCAGATCTGGAGTTCCTACCAAATGGGTAGCTGTCATCACAGCTTGTCCGGAAGGACCATCCTTGCCTTTGATGCCTTCTCTCTTAAGGCTGCGAACAAATGGGTCGCGACCCAGTTGTGTGATTATACAACGTGTTTACAATTTCAGTCATGCTGGAGATGCCCAGAATATGTCTTATTTATAAACTGGGGCCATGGCATAGCTTTCAACCTGATGTCAAATGCTTGTTGCTTTTGTAATACCTGCCAATGTTTCAAAATGCAAGAGAGGTTGATATTATCGACCTAGAAATGCTCACGTGAGACCTAGAGCTTCAATTTTACCTGCACATAGGCACAGTACCCATGGGCTGTGCTGAACAGAATGAGAAAACAACTCTGTTTCAGCCATTTTAATTCTTGCACTCATTCAAGTTACGTCCCTTAAATCTAAATCTAAATGCCTAGCTCTAAGGCAGTCTCTATGTCAAAGAAGAAGTGTTTGATTTTTTTAAAAAGGGGGTCAGCCCAGACATAAACAAACGTAACCACTCAGTTCTTAAATAATAATGAAGTATTTAATTTATTAGAAAAGCAATGCCAGTGAGCTCCTGGGCTTGGGTTTGGATACTGCTTAGATGCTTCAGAAAGCATCAGAAAAGCAAAAGCATTTAAGCTATTTTTAAATTAAAAATGTGCAAAAACACAAGAGAATTATGTGATCTCCTTGAACTACTGCTGAATTATCCAGTCCTTTCCGGAAGCTACAGAAACCACTTTGTGCCACAAAGAATCAGTAGCAGACCTGCCTTCAGGCCATTTGTAACCTTTGTCACTGAGATGACAGCATCTTTGCTTCTGGCATCTTCTGTCCCCTTTTCTTGTCCTGGTAAAATAATCCTGTAAAACATATGGCCAACAGGAAGAGCTTGTTGATGGTGGAAGGAAGGATGGTTGAAGCTGTCTGGGAAAGATTGCAAGTTTGAAGAGTCTGCTTTCAGAGAGGGGCCTACCTCTAGGGAGGGTGAGGCAACCACCCCGGGAAACATTGGTGGTCCATTGGCTGTTCATCTAGAGTCTCACTACTAGACATGGGTACGACCAGAAAAAAATGATGTTTCGAGTTTTCGTTTGTTGGAACGGGTCCGTTTCGGGTCATTTCCGTTTGTCGCGAAATTTTTCAAAAATTTGTCATTTCCGTTTGTCGTTTGTCGTTTGTCACCGCGATTTAGCGCGATTTGACTTCCCAGAGCATAGGGGCGTCCTGCAATGAGGGCCGGCGCTAGGTGTTTTTGCGCCCTAGGTGGCAGGCGGGGCGGGGGGTGGGCGAGTGGGCGGGCGGCGGCGCGGGCCGCAGGCGGGTGGCAGCGCGGGTGGACGGGCGAGTGGGCAGTTAGGATATCACTTAGGATAGAGGTTTTGTTCTTGGCTTGCACCCCAAATGTGTGTGTGTGCAAGCAAATTGAAGTTGGGAAAATAGAAAATAAATGGTAGTATATAATATATTTTTAAAATAAATCCACACCTCCCACTCCCAGTCGAACCTCCCCCTTTAACCAATATCAGAAAAAAATCCTCACAAACTGCCAGAGAAGAAATAAAGAATAAACTGCTATTCCCTTCAGCAGACAAAGCTGCAGGGAATCAAAGAAATTATTTTCTAAATTCAATTCCCTCCCTGCCTGCCTAACCTAAATCCTAAAGCCTCCAGCCTCCCTCCTCAATCTCGATCGGATCACACCAGCACCAGCAGCCAGCCCTCCTCCCTCAACCACATCCATAGACCCTACTGCGATTCCTGGAAGGTGCCTCGGCTTTTTATGCCCTCCGAGAAATCCAGAAGTGTCAGTCAAAAACCTGGCGATGCCATTGGTGGAATGGTTCAAACAATTTGCATGGTCCCATCCCGATGGGCAGGTCTAAAAAAATAAAAAATAAAATAAAATAAAATAAAATCAATACGACGTTTTATGGCTATAAAAAAACCCACTGCTGCTACTATTAAAATTCAGGCATTTAAAATAAATAAATTTCACATGTTTCTGTGGTGATTTGGTGTGTTTTTTGACCACGATTTCAAAAGAAAAATTGCGATCGCCATTTTGGATTCCCCCCCCCCCACTGCATGGCATGGCGAGACAACGAGGATGACCCCCCCAGCCTGGTGCAAGTAGCCCAGGACAGGAGAAGGGGGGGGAGGCCGGGGACCCCCCAGAAACCACCTCTCTGGTGGGTGGCAAAGCCTCAGGCAGGCATATTTTCTCCTGCTTTTTTGGCCGGGAGTCGGGATTTTTAAAAAAAAACTTTTAAAAACTTTTTCTGTGCTTTGGCATTGCACAATCGCCGCGATGCCACATACGGAAACGAAAAACCCGACCAAATTTTTCTTTTTTCAGTTCGAGTTCGAGTTCTGACGGCTTAATTATCGTTACCGTTTCCGTTACGTAACGGAAACGATAACCAAAAACGGAAATGACAATTTCGCCGAGTCGTGCCCATGTCTACCCGCTACCATTCCCTTTCTTCAAAAATCAAACCTATGTGCACTTCAGGGTCTAATTTGTTCCCTTTAGCCAAAATTGGGCAAAGTACAGTCATGGGGTCACATGTGGTTCGACCAAGATCATCATGTGTAAAACCAGCTTTTTCTGCCCCCCCCCCCAAAAAAAAGCCTTCCTGGGAGTTCCTGGGATTACTGGAGTTGTTAGTTAATCCACACTGAGTTCACTGAGAAAATCTGGTAGAACTAATGCTCTGGATTCCAATTGTGTGAAATATTAGAATAATAGTGCAAAGAGTAACATAAATACATATACATGCAGCCAAAAGCAAAGAAAATTTTTGTCAGTGGTTGAATAGAGGGATATGAACACTGTGAGGTAGAAATTTTCTAAACAAAATAAAATAAAGAATCACTAGCAAATATAAATGCTATCATAAGCATAATAACACTTTTTATTAAGGTGTTGTGAATGGGTGATATGTTTAATAAGCTACTTTCCAAACTGCAGTAGGAGCCCGGTTTCCATTGGGAATCATTTCCAGGCCTTCCCATGGATAACAAAAACCGTGGATAAAAGAGAACACCAAAGCCCCCAAACTGTTCTTTTGTGACAGTTGCTTGCTTTATGGCTGTTGCTTTGCGACAACAGCTTGCTTTACAGCTGCTGTTTGTGACAGTAGCTTGCTTTACAGCTGGTGTTTGGACAGCTTGCTTTGCGACTGCTTAATTATTTATTTTATTTTTTCCTCTGCCAACCGTAGATAACTGAACCAGTGGTTAATGAATCAGTGGACATGTGGGTTCTACTGTACTAGAAAGTAGAAATCCCAGCAGCGAAATGGAAATCAGGATATGGCATAGTATCAAGTGGAAGCAGTAAAACCTGCTCTGAACCAGTGAGACACTGAATCAGTGAGGGATTATCTTAGCACCATCCTTGAGATAAACTGCACTCTGTAAGAGGACTGCTTTTGGCACCACTACCACTCCTGGTTATCTCTAGAAGGCCATCCAGAGGACCTATGGAGCCCTGGGCAGGTGTGATGTTAGGGGTTCTTATTATGGACTTTTGCTTATACGTGAAAAGCAAGGGGGCACATGCAACAATTACCCCATGCATGTAAAACATGAAAATTCTCATCTGCAGCATCTCTTTGTCCATGGAATGATAGATGTACTTAATTTTTTATCATATAAAGTTAAGAGAACAGGAATCAAGTTGTGCTTTTCCTAAGAACCTACATCAAATTCCAGCCCTGTTTTGGAAGGGCTGCTGCTTCTTTCCTGTGCCTCATTCTCATGTGACTTATAATTTAACCGGCTGCCGGCCTTTTACACTAGTCAATCATAAAAGGTTCTTCCTTTATGACATGGCCTCACACATCTCCTATACCTTTACCTATGGCTAATGTCACAGAGAATTACTCTTTAGTAGTACCTAGCCTGTAATTCTCAGACATACTCACTTCCTTAACTGTTTCCCTTGCAAATCTTGAATAGAGATGGGCATGAATTTTAAAAATCAATTGCAAAATTAATTCAAAAATTGCTAATGTGTCAATTCATTATTGTACAAATTGGTTACCCCCCATGAATCCAAATTGATGATTTTTTTAAACTGATTATTGATCCACTGATTCTTTGGGCTATAAAATCTGTGGGTGTATATCTCAGATGTCTGAAACTCAATCTTCACCAAACCTGGAGGGATTGTAGAGCAGTCATATAAGGCTTTCCTACAAATTTGGTAACTCCAGGGGGTTCATAACTCAGACATAAAGAACTGAAACTTTACCATAATTACAGGTCTTGTAGGGGACAGTCAGGGAAAGTTTTAAAAAATGAATTTACAAATTAATTTTGTTGATTCCTCAGGAAAAATGCATATTTGTTTTTTTGTGATTCATTGACCTTGACATATCACAAATCAATAAGAATCACCATTGTTTTATTCGTCCCCATCTGTAGTCTAGAGTCTTTCTGCGAAATGAACAGCTCCCCCTGCTCTCTCACAAAATCCTGATTAAAGTGTTCCCTTTTCCTTCTCTCCTTAAAACAAACCCAGAAATCAAAGCTACTTGGCCTAGGTCTGTCCTAAACTAGCATGAGTAATATTATTGCTTCTGCTCCTTCAGCATAAATTTAAAAATTTACTTTGCAGTGATTGGTTTAGAATGCTCTCGAGTTGGTCTGCAGGCCTAAATAATAAATAGCACTTCCCTCCCAGCTGACATACATATAATAGCCAGCTTACGTTTGGCCCAAGGGCCAAAAATAATTCATCCCTTCTCACACTGAATGCACACCAGTGCTTTAAATCACCACTCATGCCTCAAATTAGCATTTATTCTGTTTCATGCACCACTGTGTAAAATGTTTACTTCAGCATGGCTAGTAGGGCGGCATCGTAACACAATGTGTTTACATGTGGAGATTCATTGTCATCATACACTGAAATATACCATCTTCTGATAAAAAATTTGAATACAGTAACCCCCCACCCTTTTGCGGTTCATATACTGCAGTCCCAGTATATCGCAGGATTGCAGTATATGAAAAAAGCCCCCTCAGGTAAGCTAGAAAGGCCTGCTTCAGGATTCCTGTACTTACCCCAGGCCTCGCGCTGCCCTGAACAGGCCTCCGACGGCCTTCCCAGACCTGTTGGAGGCCCCCAAAGTGCTTCTCATCAAACCGGAAGTGACCTCTGGATCACTAGAAAGCACTTTTGGGGCCTCTGAAGGCCTTTCTACTAGGCATGTCAGAGGCCTCAGAAACGCCTTTCATTTACGGTTCACAGAAAAGCATTTCTGAGTCCTCCGACATGAACGGACCTCTGAGGCCTCTTTCTAGCAATCCGGAGGTCACTTCCGGTTTTCTGGAAGTCCCTTCCAGTTTGGCGAGAAGGCTTTTGGAGGCCCGTTTGGGGGCAGCGCAAGGCCTGGGGTAAGTACAGGAAGCCCCAAACAGGCCCACCAGTCACAACCTAACCCTGCATCTGCATATTGTGGATTTTCAATTATCGCAGGTCAGGTCGGGTCCCTAACCTCCATGATAGGCTATTGGTGAGCAATGTGTCAGGGCAAGAGCCAGGAATGAGGAGTGAAGCACAGGACCTTGTCCTTCCAGGGAAGGCTTGGGTCCAAACCCCTCAAAACTTCAGAAACACTGCAGGATTCCATGCCTTGTATGCACCTTCAGAACCTAGCCACGTAACAGGTTCTGCTGTTCCCAGGCCTTCCCCCAGCAACATCTATTAAAAGGAACTTGAACTACTTCTTATTTGCTGCTCTAATATCAGTGCACTCCTGGCCCAGTTATAGGGCCAGGAGAGCACCCACACCAGTGTGGGTGACCTGTGAGTGATATTGTTCAAAACCTTGATTTCTCTCTCACTGTGCTATAGTTTGGCAGAAGTCAAAGTACAAATGACTGTCTTCTGAGCTGTGGCAGTGCTTTATGCAACACAGCAGAAGAATAATATGTTATACTTTTTATTGTTTGGTTTCGTAGCATTCCTTTCCCTTTGGCAGTCTACTATATACACTTGTCCAGGACAACACAGCCACTAAACTCATATTGGTGCTCCCTTCAGCATAGTCTGTGCCTTCTTCAGCTCAGCTTGATGGCTCAAGTGAAGGCACGGACATGCGGGGATCTCAAGGTTGCAGGGAAGGCTTGTGTGCTTTGGGGGGGGGGGGGAGAGAATCATATTCGGTATACAGTAGGACACCCATATCTGCAGGGGGTTGGTTCTGGGCTGCCCTGCGGACATTGAAATCCATAGATAAGAGCAAACACTCTTATCTGAGGGTGATAGTGGTGACAGTGGTGGTAGGGTGCCGGGGTGAAAGCTGGGCAATACCAATGGGAAACACGGCGGATTGGGTGGCTCAAACCAGGGGTGTCCCCAGGCATTCAAGTTTCCCGGGTGGCAGACTGGGTGATGTAGTAATGCACCTTGGCAGAAAGCTGTGAGATCCCCCTTGGTAGCTGAAGTAGCAGCAGAAACAGCAGCTGTGGCGGTGGGCAGCAAAACTCACCCACTCTGCCTCAACCCCCCTGCCTTCTTGCTTGCCTGCCTGCCTGCCTTCCTAGCTAGCAGCCCTACCTCTCACCTCTCTTTCCCCTTCCTTCCCCTCCCAGTGGCGCCTCTTGCGATAACCAGGACCCCGACACCTTGCCTGTCTCAGGCCGACTCCACTCGGTCTTGCCCCTTCAGCTCGCAGTGCCTGCCTGGCTCTTGCTCACTCACTCTCGGCTACCTTCTCTCTCCTGCCTGCAGCATCCAAAAGACCAGGGGTCCTCAACCTAAGGCCCCGGGGCCAGATGTGGCCCCCCAAGGTCCTGAATCCAGCCCTCGGGACCAATTGCAACCCCTCCACCTACCCCCTGCTTTACGAGAAAGACAGCCTCCGCAGATGCTTCTATTGCTGAGGCAGTTCAAAGCAGTGGGCTGTGTTGCTTCTTCCACTCCCCCCAACTACCGCCCAGATGATCAGCATGCTGGCTAGTGGGGCATTCAAAGTGGGAGGACTATGGCAATGTCCGCCACTCCCCCCACCCACTGCCCAGATTGTCGGGGCGCCGGGTGCAGCCGAGCGGGACAATTTAAAACAGGAGGGCTGCAGCAAGGTCTCTCACTCCCTCCAAGGCCCTGAGGCCCCACCACTGCTCGTCCTCCACCCTGCCCACCTGCCTTCCTTGTGTGGCTACCGTCTGTGTTATTGTAGTTGTGAGAAATGAAGGGGGCAGGCAGAGGCACGGCCAGCCAGCCTTCTGAGCCAGAGCATCCATGGCAGTGGACTGCTGGAGGGATGGACAGCAGGTGACTGAGGGGGAAATGGAGCTACTTCCCGCCCACCCAGCCCCCTCTGAGCTGCTGCCTTGCTCCATGGAGTGAGGGAGGGGAGGAGGGAGCACAGCCATGGCCGGAGGCTGAAGCTGCCACCACCATCACCGGGTTAGAGACCAGCGAGGAGGGGGTGGTGGAGAAAGAAGAGAAGGGCAACGGTGGCCAGGGCCTGGTTTCTGGGAGGCTGGCGGGGCTGCATTTTTCTCTGGTTGGTGATGGGCGGGCTGGCGAGTCAAGAGAGCACTGCAGCCTGGCTGAACTCGGACAGTGAGTGGGTTGCAGGTGGCTTTCGGCCCTTCCTGCCTCCGCTCCCTCCTTCCCAGGCCTTGTTCCCTCTCTCCCTCCCTCACTTGCAGCGCACCAAGAGAGGAGCCAGGCCGAGAGAGGAGGCAGCTTTCCCTCCAGGGCACAGTGAGGACGTGATGGCCAGGGCACACGGCTGGATCTGCTCGCAGTGGCACCAGCCTTGCTACCCTTGCTACGGCTGCTGCTCCTCATCCTGAGTGGCCGCCCAGAAGGTGATGAGGGGCCTGAGTTTGCCTGGGCTGCCACCTCCTTGCCGACAAAATGAAGGAAAGAAGGAAGGAGAGCGCTCCAGCTGCTGCCACTGGAGGAGGAGGAGAAGGTGCAGCAGAGGGATCCCAGTGGTTGCACCTCAGGGTGGTGATCCGGAGCAGCAGGCATTGATGGGGCCCTGGAGACACAATGATCATGGGCCAATTGTGGAGAGCTCCGCCCACTTGCCCCTCCTTCCCCCTTTTTGCCATGTCAGTCTTTTTTTTTTAAACTGTGGTCCAGCCCCCAGTGGTGTCTGGGGCGTGGTGGACTGGCCCGCTGTTTGAAAACTTTGAGGACCCCTGCGAAAGATGAAAGCATGGGTGGGGCTGGTGTCCAGGCGGGAGAGAGCAGGTAGCCAAAAGCAAGCAATAGATTGCCAGGCAGGCAGGCAGACACACAAGCAAGAAGGTAGGGGGATCATGACGTCCGCAGCAGCTGCTGCCGTTTCTGCTGCAGCTGCAAGGGGTATCTCCGTGTATCTCCACCAAGACGCATCACTGCTCGGAAAGATTGAATGGCCAGGGACACCCCTGTCTATTCAAGCATACCGGACAGTGCAGCAGTTCTGCTGCCTGGGAAGCTTGAAGGGCTACAGCCACCCCACTTCCACCCCACTGATTGCCAACTGCGGGTGGTGAATCAGCGGATACTGGGGTACCTCAGTGGTCAAGGTCAGAGAGTTAAAGGTTTAGAGTTCAGTTCCCTACCATGCCTCCTGAATAGGGTCTGGACTCAATTATCCATGCAGCCCCTTCCAGTTCTGCCATTCTAAGATAATGATGATAATGATTTTTAAAATATATTTCAAAGATGAGTTTAAAAGGCAATTAAGCCTATTGTTAGCTCAGTTCACAGCATACTCTATGACGTACAGGATTTCTCCTTTATTTACCATTTATCTCTGATTACGTTGCAATTGCTGTGGGAACACTGATGATCAACATAATTATTTCTCTGGATTTATAAATGCTTTCTTTCCATTGTGATGTTTCAGATTTCAGTTTAAATTATTAGGGGAATGGGGGATAGGTTTCAAGGTGAATATAAAATTTTTACATTTATCAAAAGGGGAATGAATTTTTTTCTCCCAAAGATAAAAAATGTACTTACATACTTCAAAATAAAAATCTCACAAATATGCCCATTATTGATACAGTGGCACTTCCAGACAGGTAGTTTTAATCCTCTAACATTTTGATTGCTGCTGAAGTAAAAAATATGATTGAATAGGTACTCTGCAACTGGGAACATACAGAACAGGGAGCACCTACCTCCACTTTTCCACTGCTAAATATTTCACAGTTATCAGCACCAGGCCTTAGCAGACCCCACCACCAAGTGGGACAAACGCTAAGGCAGTTACGTCACGTCCTTCTTTGTTCTGCAGCTAGTTTTGTACCATGACAGTGTTGGTTGCAATCATGTGTTTTTGTCCCTGTTTCAGTGTTTCCATGGTTGTGATAACTTGTCTCGTGACAAGTGTTACCTCACGGTCTTGTACCATGACAAACACTCAATTTGTCTAGCTTCCTTTTTCCTTTGGGGGAGGGGAGGGGGCTTAAAAATTCTTTTTCAATATTTTGCTTCTGAAAAGTAAAAAAAAAAAGGGGACACAGTTTTCTGAGAGAAACAAATGTTTTCCGGAGGTGTGGTCGAGACAAATTTCAGTAGTTGCGCGACGGGCATGAAGTAACATTTTTGTACCGCTCCTAAGTGCAACACGAACAGAGACAAAATGGATGTGATGTAACTGCCTAAGAAAAACACCAGGCCTGAAGAGAAGGCTGTGCTAGCATAACACCTCTGCACGAAAACGAACCCAAATTTTCTGGGGCTCTGGGGCTCACATGTGTACCTATACCTACATGTTAGCAGGACTCTTTCATTGATGAAACCTTAAAGAACATGCTGACAGAGTGGGTGAGGGTAGTTGTTCATCTTTGTGCATGCTGGGCTGTACAATACCTGAATAAGGTTCAAGTCTGGGTTGAAGTTGAGGGGCCATGATCTTGCAGCCAATTCTTCAACCAGCCGCCTTCAGATCTATAGTGGGGAAACTGAATTAAGACTCCTATGTTATGAAGTATCTTCTCCTGGACCCTTGGGGTGAAGAGGGAGACTTCCCCATAGTTTATTGTGCAATGTTCTCTTCATCTCTCTCTCTCTCTCTCTCTCTCTCTCTCTCTCTCTTAAATCAGTCACTTGAAAATGCACTTAAGAAAATTGCTTCTTTTGCCATTTTTACAACAGCTTTGGAAAAGCTGCCTCCAGTTTAAAGCTATAACTGCTTTTAATCACAGCCTGGCTTGTTTGATTTTGACAGCCTGATGTGGCAAATTATTTATTTTCTATACATTTAAATATATTGTCATTCTGAGCTCCCGGAATTTGGGTACGGCAACACAAACTGCAGCAAATGACAAAGCTTGTATCTCATTAAGGTAATTTGTGTCTACAGAAATTGCCAGTAAACACAAACTATAAAATAACAGTCAATCTTCTCCAACAGTGTCATTTTGAAGCCATTTTACCTTAGTTTCAATGTTTTGTTTTTAAGCCTTTAAAAGTTTTCTAGAGGTAGTAGCAAATCTATGTACTTCATTACTGGCATTGGACAGAATCGCTGGAGGAGACCTCGCCAAAATGCTTAGATAATCAGGGTTTTAAACAGAAATGTTGGATGCCTGGAGTCACATTCAGAAGATGTGGAAATCGGCATGCCAGCAATTATACCAGAGAAAAGCATCCAACACAGAATCCAACAGCTGGAACTAAGACTTCAAAATCCACTTTGTTTGGGGTTTTTTCTCTCTCTCTCCTTCAATATAAACCAAACCTCTCACTTCTCCAAATGGTTGCAGAAAGCTATTGCCAGTTTTTATTAAAATGAAGTTGTCGATATGCGATCAGTAATTCTGTCTTTTTTCACCTATCACTGGCAGATCTGGAAAAGAAACAGAGTGCCCTGATTTATTTATGACTATCAGTGGCTTGTGAGTGGGGCAGACAGGTTGTTGAAGTCTGAAAAGCAAGGGTGAGCCAAAAGTTACAGTGGATGGTTCATCATTCCTCAACCTAGGCTCCCTGTATGAAAAACAGTTATATACAATTTTAAAACAAAAATGTCACACAATATTAAAAGTTGCATCGGGGGAAAAATAATTAAATAATATGACAGACAGCCATAACACCCTGAAGCCCCATCTCACCTGATCTCAGAAGCTAAGCAGGGTCGGGCTTGGTTAGTACTTGGATGGGTGACCACCAGGGAATACCAGGTGCTGTAGGCAACAAGCCCTGTGACAGGCCATCTTGCATCAAAAACAATGGATCTGGCTAGTCCACCCCACCACCAAGTGGGACAAATGCTAAAGAAGAATCTATAGTACAACTGTGACGGAATATAGAGTAACATAACCCCATTCACAGTGTTATTTATTTATTTTAAGAAATTTTCCCAATAGGAACTCTGGGCGGTTTACATAGAAAACATCACAAGGACAGTTAAAATCAACCCAAGAAATAAAGGTAAACCCAATAATGGCCTAAAGAAACAACTTATAAGCTGTTCACCACAAAAAGCCTCAAAGATCCTAGCAGGGTTGAAAACATGTATCACCAGGAAAAGCAGAGACACAAATAATATTTTTATAGAGAGTAGAACGTTAAAGAGGTTGGAAAGTGCCAGACAAGCTCTTCTAAGCAGGGCATCCATCCTACAAGGAGGAAGCTTTTAGAGCCAGGCGTTCAAGAAATAACCAGCTCAAAAGGGCTCTCTGGAGGACAGAGTGTGAGACCATGTCCTCTGGCAGCATAAAGGGTGTGTGTGTGTTATTGGCACGACCTGCACTTCTTGCATCTTGTCATTATTCGATCACAAGGAACAGGCTGCATTCAGAATGGCAACTCACACATATCCAGCCCACCCACCTACTCTGTCATATAAGTCATTGTTTTGTTTTGTTTTACTGGGTGGGGTTTACATCACCAAAAGGTAAACAAGCCAAGAGAACAAAAAACTCAACTAAAAAAAAACCTCTGCCAAATGGATCATATAAGCCAGTTGAGGAAGTCCCAAAGCTGAACTCCAATAAAAATTCATGGGCTAAATCAATCGAGCTATAAACAGTGAACGGGCAGGAAGATTCCAAGAGGGGAAGTCAAGGTAACCCAGATACATTTTTTTAAAAAATAGAACACAAGGAACACACCATGCAGAATCCAGAGCTGAGGACAAACAATGGGAAGAAAACAGGCAGGGATTTTACCACAGGGCCAGCTGGTGTACAGAGATGAAACAAATTGCTAGGTTTTTTTTATCATCTTAACAATCCACACCTTAATGCAGTATTCATTCATTTTAACAATGTGGAGGTTCTACAAATAGCATTTTTACATGCCTGGACAAAAAGTAATGAGATCCATAATTAAGAAAGTAACGTGGACTAGCTTTTCTTAAATATTGTACTTTCTATCTGATAATGTAGCAGAATAGCAATGTGTGTCCGACCAATGAAAGCCAAAAGGGATGTGTTCCCTCATTCTAGTTTTCTCATTCTCTTCACTCTGCAGATTTTGTTGTTGTGTGTGTTTTTTTTTTTTACAATTTTCTCATTTTTTCCCCATCTAGATTTCCAAGGTTGAAGTTTGAGGTGCTGAGCTGTTGTGGTGCTATCCAGAGCTCATACATCCAAGCATTTAGACAGTTTGGATTCCTGGGAAAGAGATTTACCCCCAAGAAGACTCTCTAAGGTCTCACACACCTCTACTCCTGAGAAGCCCCCAGAAGTGTTTCTTCAGTCTATGCTGTTCTTCTCACCCAAGAACAAAGCTGCCTTTACTTAGGGTTGCAATGCAGACTCCTATACTACTGAGGAGCTACCATCTTTACAACTAGACAACTGCTTCATCATTATGTTGACTGCATGTTGTGTCTGTCTGCGCATGCTTCACTTCACAGAAATAACATAAAATTGTTTTGCACAGTGAGTTTGCATGGATTGTGGATATTGTTGTTGTGTCGTACAGTCGTGACCGACTCTTCGTGACCCCATGTCCATGGAGTTTTTCTTGGACGGAATAGTAGAATGGCTTGCCAGTTCCTACTCCAGGTGACTACAGCACCTGGTATTCCCTAGTGGTCGCCCATCCAAGTACTAGCCAGGCCTGAACCTGCTTAGCTTCCGAAATCAGATGAGATGGGATGTGCTTAGGGCATCTAGGCAGCTGATTATGGATATCTTCTCACATAAAAAGAGCATCCTTTCTCTTCTCTCACTTAGAGGTGTTATTTTGTGAAATTAAGACAGCACTGAAAAATTCAGTGAGTATTTACAGCCCTACCTAGAACAATAGAGTTGAAAGCAAAAGCTGATGTGTTTACAATATTCTTTTAAATTGCTACACCTGAACTCGGCTCTAGAACTCCCCAAACATTGCCTTCTCCCTTCCCTACCATCCTGCAGCCTCATTACAACAACCTTTCTAAAATAAAAAAGGAAATATTTACAGTGTCTGTGAATGTGAATGTTCTAATCTGCAGGGGAGCTGCTAACACAGTAAACAGCTGGGGAGGACAGCCAGGGGTACATTGTGTTTTCAGAAAGACAGCGCTGGGCCTTGAATATTCCTATAAACTATTGCTGATGGGACAAATATCTACCAGTTTCCCCCTGAGTGATGCTTTTTTGCTGTGTGCCTGTTAATTTATCTGTTTTCAGGCTGTCTAGACATTGTTTGGGTCAAAAACTGTTGTCTCTCCCTTGTCGTGGGATTGGCGTACTCAGCTCTTACTGGAGGGAGACTTACCGTATATACTCAAATATAAGCCAAGTTTTTCAGCCCTTATTTTTGGCTGAAAAATAATGCCCTTGGCTTATATTCAAGTGAATATCATTACTGCACTTCCGCCACCTCCCAAGTGCTCGTTGGGCTTGGGGAAGGCAGCGAGGGCAACTCCTGCCCGTTGAAGAAGGCACCCTAGGCTTATAGTCAGTCAATAGGTTTTCCGAGTTTAGGGGGCGGGAGGTGCCTTGGCTTATATTTGGGTCGGCTTATATTCAAGCATATACGGTACTTGCCAACCAGAGTATATAACATAACACTCCCTCTGTCTGGGTGGTTTATTAAAACAGCACTTACAACAGGAACGTTTTATTATCAGGCTCAGACTTCCTATCCAGATAAAGCTTGTTTGGCTTTCAGCACCAAATATTATGCAGGCTAGTGTGTGAGAAAAAAGAAAATCCAGTTTCCTTTCTTAATTTATTTTTTATTAAAGAAGAGGTAATGATGGGTTAGGATTACATATTTTCCTTTTGTTTTCAAGGAAGTGCTAGATGTCAATCAATTGACCAGAATCCATCTGGACTTTGGGTTTTAAAACTGCCTTTTAAAATTGTTTTAATACAAGCATACATAATTTGTGCATCGCTTTGCAGGGCCTGGCAGGCACAAAGACTATTGATAAATATATTCTTAGTGAATAAATATCATAAATAATAGACATGCAGTGAAAACTCCTGTATTTCGGGTCACAATCCCAATATATTGTGATGTTTGTTCAAATGTGGACCAACGTGTCCCTTCTTCATGTGCATGTTGTGGATTGGGAAGGAGGAGGAAGACAGTTTGACACTCCACTTTCTGTATCTTTGTTATGCATAAATGCAGCACCTAAACTGCTGACTGGGGCGGATTACAGATATCACATTACACCCCTATTAAAGCAGCTCCACTGCTGCTAATCAGCAATCAGGCACAATTCAAAGTGTTGGTTTTAACCTACAAAGCACAAAATGGCCGGGGTCCAAGCTTCGTCAAAGATAGAATCTCGCAGTATGAACCATCTCGGGTGCTAACATCATCAGGAGAGGCCTTTCTCTCCATCCCGCCACCTTCACCGGTGTGTCTCATAAGAACACATGAAAGGGCCTTCTCTGTTGCTGCTCCCAAATTTTGGAACTCCCTCCTACTAGAGGCCAGGACTGCCCCATCTCTGCTGTCTTTCTGGAAGCAGGCAATGACCTTCCTTTTCACGCAAGGTTTCCCTGAATGATGGACTACCTATTATGTGACTTTTAGATGGATTACCATGCATGATTGCATTGCCTGATTTCATAAGAGGACCATTGTTTTCCATGTTAGTTTTCATCCCTCATAATGGAATTTTTTCCTTTTTTTCACATGCTCTTTGTAGCTTTAATGTTACATTTTAATGTTACAAGATGCCTCTTCCTATTCTCTGTTCATAACTTGAATATGTCTTCTGGGCTGTATATCGTCCCTTATTATTGTAAGCCACCTTGGGTCCTATTCCAAGGAGAAAGGTTAGGTAAAAATATTATAAATAAATAAATAAATAAATAAATAAATAAATAAATAAATAAATAAATAAATGTTGCTAGGCTACATCTGACCATTTGGCCATAGTGGCTAAGGCTAATGGGAATTTTTGCATACTAGCGTACTTTTGGCTGTCAGTCAGACACAGTACAGTATAGTCTGTGTTTAGAATGTGCTTATGTCAACACACTGCTTCTTAACCAGTAGGTACGCACTGCCAGTGGGACATACAATTAGTGCTGGTGGGACTTAGACATTTCATAAAAGTTGCTACAAATTCATTTTGTTAATCCTCAAGTCCAGCTGCAAATGTGGCGTGCTGCTCCCTACCCAACCAATGCTCATAGTAACCCTGGGCACATGCTGTTTTTGCTAATCTTCCTCTTTCCCTGCCCACTAATTTACTTATAAATACAGCAGGCAAAAAACTAGAATGTAAGAATCCCTTGGAAATCTCCTTAAATTGTTCTTGACTCCCCAAGAAATCTCATTGAAGAATTTTCAAGCCAAGTGAAATTCCTTGCCTCCACATGTAAGCAAGCCAAAGAACCTTATTTTCCCCCCATCAAGATCCCCACAGTTTGTACAAATATCCTCTGCTCAAGCCTGGTATCCTTTTTGATTGAGAGGCAAAGCAAACACATGTACACACAAACACAAAATGCAAACACAGAATACTAGATAATTGTTTAATATGCTACAAATAATCTGTCTGTTGCTTCAATCCATTCAACTAGGCAACATTGTTACTTTTCACAATTTGTGGTAGTTGCATGATTAAAGCATTGCTTGAGTTAAAGAATTATCTATGCACATTTTGCTTAATTTGTAGAGGAAAACTTTTTTTAACTTTCTGAGAATTAAAAATATACTACTCTCACATAGTGATGGATGCAAGTGGAGGGAGGTGCTCAAAACATACTCCCTTTGTTTGAACTGGGCTGTGAAATCCAGCCCCCAAATGACCATGCTGCCCAGGTCCACTATGGTCCTCTGGGTGAACTGTCAGATGAGATCCTGAGCAACAGGGGGGTTAAGTAAGGCCTTATCTTTTAACCTATGAACAAATGACTTGGATTCACACCTAAAGAGAATTGAGGGCCACTTCCCAAAACTTGGTGCCCAGCAGGTCCCACTATTATTATATGCAGATGATGCCGTAGTATTATCTCTAACCCAGTTGGGTTTAAAATGACTTATTTTAAGTACACCTGTAGCTGGACTGCTCACTACAGTTATGCGCTTAGTAAGGCCAGTTGCAGTTTGACAGCCATTGCTCACCTTTTTTTTTAACATTAATGGTGGACATCACATCCTCTCTGCTGCTCAGGTTTTCAAATCAAAAAGAAGAACCCAATTGTTCTATGAGATACCTATTTGGATCAGTTCATATAACTCTGAGGTAAGGAAGGTACAATCTACTTTTTTGCATCGTATCCAGGGTGTCCCCAATTGCACAGGACTGGCAGCTCTATATCTGGAAGCAGGATTTGACCGAATGGAAACTAGGGCATGGATCCAGACCTTACAATTCTGGTTGAGGATTCACTTTCTGGCTGAACACCCGGGTTACATATACCTTATGTTAACTGATTTTTATACCAGTTAGTGGTAAAACAGTATTTCCTTGCAGCCATGCCGGCCATGTGGCCATGGACTTGCACAACACTGGCTCTTTGGCTGCAAAACGGAAATGAGCACTGCCCCTAGATGACTAGCATGCATGTGTAGGGGGAACCTTTACCTTTACTAAGTGGTTATCCACAATTCATTCAGACCATTGGTATGCCCCTTGATTCTATTCCATTGCTTTGACAACAACATGCCTATCAAGCATTAAGCCAGAGACTAGAGATGGGCACAAAACGCACGTTTTTTCGTTTCCGTTTCCGTTTGTCGTTTCCATTACGTAACGAAACGACAAACGAAAATGGTGATGAAAATGAAACGAAATGAACAGAACCACGAAGATTTCGTTCGTACGTTTCGTTTCCGTTACTGGCGGCATGCAATGAAATTGAGCTGTTTTGAATGTTAAAAAACGCCCTGGACATCCATAAAAATGCAGCGATAATTATTTATACTGCCTGATAATACCTACAGGGGGGTTGGGGGCCTTAAAACATGCATTTATGTCTTTTCTCAGATCGCTGTATTTTTTTTCCTTTAAGGGGAGTTAGGGGACATTGACCCAAAATGGCTCCCAGATGCCTAATATTGATTTCTTGGGTATTAAAATGCCCTGGACATCCATAAAAATGCAGCAATAATGTGATAATTATTTGAAATTATTACCTACCAGGGGGTTGGGGTCCTTAAAATGTTTGTTTTTGTCTTCTCCCATCGCGATGTATTGTTCTTTTCCCTTTAAGGATGACAAAATGGATGTCGCCACTCCAGCCACACCATGGAGGCAAGCCATGTGATGGGATCATGTAAATTACTGGACAACTTCAACCAATAGCATGCCCAGGTTGCAGACTGGGCAGGTCTGGCAGCCACAGAGGGCATAAAAAGCTCTGGCAGCCCCCAGAAATGCTTTAAAATTGTGCAAAAAGCAGGTAGAAACGACAAATGACAAATGAAAAACGGAAACGAAAAATTTTCAAAAAATTCACGAAAAACGGAAACGAACCGAAACAGACCTCTCAACAACAAACGACAAACGAAACACCATTTTTTTATTCGTGCCCATCTCTACCAGAGACTACATGATATAGGGAAACAAGAATTGTTTTCACTAGTGAACAGAACCTGCTTACCTCTGGCATATGGTATCCTCCCAGTGTATAGGACACCTGCAACCTAACTAACTACGCATCGAACACCTCAAGCCGGTAGAGCATTTATCCATGCAATTTTCTACCCTCAGCTTTAATTCAGGGCAGGTTTCAAGGAACCCCACACTTAGAAACATTCTGCCCTTGTGGAGCTGGGGTTCCTGAATTTCTATCATACCCCCTTTTCCACTGTATCTTCTATAAACAAATCAGGTGGGATCCGATCCATTCTCTGATCCACAGCTTTCAAAGTTGTTCAGATAAGTGGTTGGTCTCATACTGCCTCTCAGGCCAGAATTCTTATATAACAACTCAGGTTGCTTAAAAAATAGCTGCAATTCATAGAAAGGCTGTACTTAGCAGAAGGCTGATCTATGCATACATTCTCTATTGTTAAATGCCTGTAATGCAGGTAAAACTATGCTCATGACCTGGGGTTCAATCCTAGGTAGCAGGCTCATGGTTGACTCCGCCTTCCATCCTTCCGAGGTCAATAAAATGAGTATCCAGCTTGCTGGGGGGGGGGCAATTTGTAGCTGGCATACTGTAATAAAACTGTAAACCACCCAGAGATTACTTGAAGTGGTATGGGGCTGTATATAAGCAGAACACTTCGCTTTTTGCTTTTGCTTTTGTTGCTATTTCTTTTTCCTTTCTTTGAATGGGTCATATGACCGCAACAAACTATTGATTGCTTGATATTGCTTATAATTTCAAATTTTATACTGAATGCAAGGCCATCCTGGGTGGTTCACAACATGGTGGCACATGTATTTGGAATCCAACTGGATCGAATCGTATTTGTGTAGCTTTCACCATTTGTGGTTCTTTCAAGAGATGAGAAATGTTTTTGTTTTGGACTACAACTCCCACAATCCTGAAGCCAGCATGTCTGGCTGTGAGATTCTGGGAATTGTAGTTTGTTCTTTAAACACCCCAGAATCTGCTTTCAATGATTTGTTCCAGCATGTACTTGATGCAGTAACAACCGTGAAAGCCAAATCCTTCTTGTCCTCTTGGAGTGTTCCCTTTATAGGGGATATCCGGAGGACTCTTCTTCAGTCTATCTTGCAGCAAACCCAGGGGAGGCCAAGGGAGTTTTGTGTTCTACACCTGCTTGCAGATAAAAAGCCAGATGTAACTGTGGTGGTGGCTAAATTCTGTGCCACAGCAATGAGGCATCGCTCTTTCCTGCCCACTTCATGTGGCGGGGTCAGATGACTGGCAATGGCCATTGTGTATTTATTAGAGATGGGCACAAAACAATTTTTTGTTTCATTATTTGTTATTTGTTTCATTACATAACAAAACAAATAACGACCCTAGGGGCAAATTTAACATGAAACGAACCAAACCGAGAAAAATTGGTTCAGTTAGGTTTGGTTCATTAATGGGGGGCAGAGATCTCTCCTACCTGGTGCTGGTCCGGAGGTCCTTTCGCGCTGAGCTGCATGGAGGGAGCATGCACCTTGTCGGTGTCATCGAGGAACGTGGTAGGCTCGAGCGTCAGCCCAGCCCCGGGAGGAGAGATAAGAAGCAGGCCACGTTTAGGCGGCCAGAGCAGTGTGGTTTCAAAGCTGCCCCCTTGTGCCTCCCTCCCACATCCCGTTATCGTGGGACCGATTGGGAGGGGAGATAAGGAGGCCGTGATTAGGCGGCCAGAGCAGCGCGGCTTCATAACCACTGCCCCCTTGCACCTCCCTCCTGTGTCCCATTATCGCGGGGCCAATCAGGAGGGGAGATAAGGTGGCCGCTCTTTGGTGGCCAGAGCAGCACGGCTTCAAAGCTGCTGCCCCCTTGTACCTCCCTCCCACGGCCTATTTATCATGGGGCTGATTGGGAGGGGTGATAAGGAGGCCGCACTTAGGTGGCCAGAGCAGCGTGGCTCCGATGCCGCTCCCCCTCTTTATTCCTCCCATCGCCCGTTCGTAGGCACCCCCCAGCTCCGACCGGGCCCCAGGGGCCATGTAACGGTTATGCTATTGCATTATGCTTGTTCTTGTGTGCATGCTTTTATTGTTTTTTATATCATTTTATTTTGGTTTTATGTGGGATGTATTTCGTATTTTGTGTTTTGTCTGGTCAGTGACCGAAATAAAGACTATTACTTCCTATTACTTCCTTCTTGTCGGGGTAGCAGTCATTTCCATCGGATGGCAAACTTTCAGACATTTAAGGATCCCACTTCCAACGACTACCATCCATCCTAATGTTCTTTCCTGAAGAGCTTCCTGAGGACCATCAGGTTCTTAAGGGAGCCTAGAATTACAAATTTTTTTATTAGCAAAATATCCCCACAGCGGATAGCATAATCAGGCTTATTTATTTATTTATTTTAATACTTATATACCGCCCGTCTTCTGGAGGAACTCCAGGCAGTTTACAACACTATCAATAACAATAAGGACAAACTGAATAAAAGAAAGAAAGAATTTAAAAAGAAAGAAAACAATAATAATAAAATAAAATAAAATCATAATATAAACATCGTGGTGAAACTACAATAAGATTCACTGGCAAGAAGGTGGGACAGGAAGGGAAAAAATTAAATTAGCGGTCGCCAAATGCCTCACGAACAAAACAGGTCTTTAAGTTTTTTTTAAAGGCCGGCAGGGACTGTGCAAGGCGCAGCTCACTCGGGAGATGGTTCCAAAGCACGGGACCAGCCACAGAGAAGGCTCGGTTGCGTGTCACTATTTTCCGAGCCTCCCTGGGCGTGGCCACCCAAAGCGAGTACACCCGTGACATTCTAGTAGGTCGGGCCTCAGTTGATCTCTGAGAGATTCGCTCTGCCAGGTATTCAGGTCCCAAGCCGTGGAGGGTTTTATAAAATATAACCAAGATCTTGAAGCTTATTCGGGACACAACGGGTAGCCAATGCAAGCGAGCCAGTACTGGGGTGATGTGGTCATATCGACCCACACCCGTCACCAGTCTGGCTGCGGCATTTTGCAGCAGCTGAAGTCGCCGCATAAGAGTAAAGGGCAACCCCACATAGAGAGCGTTGCAATAGCCTATCCTCGAGATCACAAGCGCTTGCACTACAGTTCTCAGGGAGTCCAAGATAACTTGATGTTACTGGACTTCAGCCAGTCTCCTATTTCCCTAGCAGGCTGCAATCTATTCAGGTGATCTCTTTGTCTCCCCACCCCCAACGGAAGGGTTTTTTTTTTTACTCCTCCTTCCCCGAGCTCTTGCTTTGCTCCTGTGACAGTTCATTGTTATTATTTTCTCCTGTAATTGTGGTTATTTTAGAACCAATGTCACTCTTCTGGAAAGCGTTAAGGACCTTAATTACATAGTGGCTAGACATGAGACTGTATTTCTATAAGGAGGTTTTCATTTTGAATCATGTTTATTTCTTACTCTGCCAAGTTTAGGAGTGTCAGCATTTTTTTGGCTTTTTAAACATAATTTCAGGGACCCCACTGAAAATTCTCTGTTCATTTCTTTTAGCTCGGTGTTGTTTTCTAACCCTCCTTTATGGCAAAAATTCACGAGGCCCAACTATGGATTTAAACCAAGGCATAGAAATGAAATCTAAAATTAAATCTGAAATGGTGTAGCAATTTCTGGAAGCAACAAGTTGCTTCCCAGAGATTTACCAACAGCTTTCAGGCTGCCAAGGAGATGTGTACGCTCTGTTGGATATTGGGTATCTCTCTATTAGACCATGTCACAAATGATACTACCCAACAGCAGCTGCAATAGGTGTGGTATCACTCACAGAGAACATGAGAGAAAGCTGGCTCTGCTGGTTTGTCCTGGCTCTGAGCAGCACCTTCCACCATCGCCCAAAATGTTTGCCATCTGGAAACCAACAGCTGGCAGCAACTGGGGTGACCAAAACAGAGACTGGCGGACACTGTCAAGCAAATCATCAACCTGCACCCTGAAGACATCGTCGATCAGGCAAAGTGGTGTTTCAGGATCCAAAAACAGACCCTGAACCTGTAGGAAAATATTAGGAGAAGGAGGAAGAAGATCTTCATCTAAACTATTTATTTATTTATTTATTTATTTATTTATTTATTTATTTATTTAATTTCTGCCCCATCCATCTAGTGACAAGCCATGAACCTGGCAGAAATTAAATGAATAAAATAAATAAGTTACCCTGTGGTGAAGGGAAACTTATGATGGCACTGCTTCCCAAACTTGAATTCCTGGAATACAACTCCCAGATATCCTGGCCAGAACAGTAGCGGTGAAGGCTTCTGGGAGGTTTCGTCCAATAACAGCTAGAAACCATTGATTTTGGGTAAGAGAAACCAAACAGACCTTACAGGGTAGTTAATCATGGATACCCAGAAAGTCACAATGAGGACAGGTTCTGTAGCAGTACAGGACAGGGTTGTGGAATGGCATAAAATAAATCACTAGTTCCTAACCTTCACTGAAATCTCCTCAATTTCCCATAGCAAGGAGCTATGACCCTGGGAGCTTCTTGAATACATAATTGCAAAACAATTATAATAAGATAAACTGTGGGTACATCTGGCAGAAGCTTTTCAGCCAGATGAAACATTATAGGGAATGTATAGAAAATGGGTGGAGGGCAAATCATGAAGGATATATTCAAATGAGGAGGTTAGACGAGGCAATCTCTGGTGACTGTTCTAACTTTTGATGCCTCTAAAGCTCTAGATTTTGCAGAATTATAAAAGGAGGCCACTGGGTTTGGAGACACTGGGAAATCTTATTCCAAAATACCTTTGTTAATTGTTTGCTCGTGTATCTCATTTATAGGCCTCCTTTCTCCCAGTGGCAGAACTCAAGGCAGGGGTGTTATATGCTCCCTATAACTGACCCTGGTTTGCAGCCAATATCCATGTGTACAACAGCAAAGTTTTAGTAATTTTCCGGCTGCCAATTGCACCCCCTACAATGTGACTTATCACACTTCCCAATGCACAAGAATTGCTGACAGACAGCAGATTATTTTCCATTGCCTATGCAAGTACTGATATATAATAACATAAAACAACAGTAATCCAAAAGAAGTAATATCCCAGTGCAAAGCATAGCTCTCTAAGGCACCAAGAGCCCTATAAGTAGTTGGTGGTTCCAAATATGTGGTCACATACCCAAAACAGGACAGTCATATCCATGCTAGGCAGAAAGACGGCAGGTAAGCTCACAGTGCAATGGGGCTGTGAGCAAAACCTAAAACGGGTGCATCATATCTGTTGAAAATGTATCTGGATATACAGTCCAAAGTGGTGCATCTCCCATACAACCCAGTGAGGGAGCTCTGCTGCAAACCCTGGAACATATTTTGATCCAGGAATCACAGGGTAGTAGGGATGTCAAGGAAAGCAATGGCATGCAATGAGTTAGGTGCCAAGCAACTCCTACTTAATGTCCTTGAGTTGCATGACAGTCTGTCCACATTGGGTTTCATGATAATGAAGAGCAATGAGCACCCAAGTTCAAGGACTCTTCTAGACTTCAAACAAAGAGAAAATTACTCTGCTTTGGATTTCAAAACGCAAACCAAGCACAAGATAGAACAAAGAGATCAAACTGATGAAAGGAAAACTGATGAAAGGAAACTTTAGAAAAGTTCCTGGCCACTTGACTGAACTGAAGCAACTAATATAAATGCCATGGCTCCTGGAAGACAGATAGAGGGACTCAGAACAAAGGTAACCCAAGGGGTGTCCAGGTTGTGCTCCCACCCATTGATCTATCTTGAAACCAGGGTGTTGCATGACTCAGCCATGTATCCCAGCCCAATTTAATGTTACACTTGTAGACATTCAAGACTTGGCTGTCCAGAAATATCTGCACTTAGTTGGCTTTCCTACGTTGCATGCAGGATCAGAGAAACTTTTTTCAGGTTTAAGACAGAGGGTGTGAGAGTCATTAACCTGTAATATTCTTTAGCAGGACGGTGGAACAGGAATACTATTAGACAAGTGACAGTTGGAGTAGTTTCTACCAAATACCCAAAGACTAATTATGTGTGTCCAAAAGTTGCTTCAGAGTTATGGTGACCCTATGGATCAGTGAATTCCACACAGCCCAGCCCGATCATTAGCAGACCACGCTCAAGTGCTACAAACAAAAGGTCTGCTTTCGTTTGTTATCTGCCTCATGCTAGGCTTCTATGCCTACTGCCTTCCACTTCTTGTAGCATTTTTGTCATTTCTACTGGCCCTTGTCTTGCCATCATGGTATGTCCACAGTAAAATATCCTCACTTTACTGATTTGATTTCTATTGTGAATTCTGACTTGATATGATCTGGAGCCCACTTATTTGTCTTTCTGGCAGTTTGTGGCATCCAGAAATCTTTCTTCAAACACCACATTTTGAATGAATTTTGTTCTGTTTTGTTTTGGGGTTCTGTGTTTTTTCCTTGCCAGTTTCTTCACAATTCAGCTTTCACCATACTTAATAACTAACAATTCAGTGTTGATTAAAGCCTACACAGACAAGCATCCCAGATTCAAAGCTCCCGAAGCTTCCCCCAGGAAAAATTAATTGAAGAAGGATGGGAGACCTAGTACCCACACATCTTTTGCATACTGCTAGTTAAATAAGCTTCTTCCTTGAATTGCATGGGTCTGGGCAGCATGCTTTTGGTTGGATTTTACATGGACATTTTTCAATAAATAGCGAATATTCATTAAATATGTGTTGCTATTCATCTCCAGAGGGCGGGCTGAAAAGGTGGATCTTGGATTTACTGAGATCCCTGTAGTTGGCAGTGTGGTAGCCCCCGGTTTGATGATGGCAGCCCAACTGGCCCTCCTCTCTTCGGATGGCAGCTCCATGTGCAAACTAGGGAAGGTCCTGCTGTGGGTTGGGTGAACTGTGTGTTTGTGTGTGAGAAAGAATAAACCATTTATACTTATACAAGAGTTATACGTGGTTTTTGAACTACATGGGGGTCCAGTGCCCCACCCCAGCACTGTTGAAGGAAGAAGTGTAATTATTTTGTGTGGAGGAGCACACAGTTACAAACCATGATGGAGATGTGTAATCTCCATGCTTAAAACCAGGGTACTTCAAGGGCCAGATGAAGGGGAGTGGTATCAGGAGACAGATATCTAGTCTTGTGCGCTCCCAAACGCATCTGGTGGGGCGACTGTGAGATACACGAAGCTGGACTAGATGGGCCTTTGGCCTGATCCAGCATGGCTTTTCTTATGTTCTCATGTTCTAGTCTTGTGAGTGTGCCAGGTCAAGAAATATGTAGTTGTTACATCCAAGATAAAAATTCCTGCATTTTCCAGCCACCAGATGATGCCAACAAAGAGTGCAACTCCATGAATAAAGAGTATTTACTCCACTTATAAAACGAGTAAATTCGAAGTGTGTGTGTGTGTGTGTGTGCGCACGCGCGTGCTTGTGTGTATGTGTGTGTGTTAGTTGCTCATCACATGACACAAAGAATATATTTTACACTCTGCATCATTTTGTCAAATAATGGCACTCAAAGCAGTTAATGGGGGTAAAATAAAACTCATCAAAACAGATTTAAAGTGCAATTTAAAATGAACTAATAATAAAAATAGTGTACACTGCTGCCAGGCAGTCAAAGACTTCTTCAACCAAAAATCACCTTAGCCCTCTCTAAAGACAAGGGGGACTTTCCTCTGAGCAACCGGACAATGGTAATTGAGGTTTGCTCTTCAAAATTCAGGACTTGTGCATTCTCTTTTCCTTGTGGTGTGTATGTGTGTTGTATGATTTTGCAACACTTTGGGGAATCTCAGAGGATGACGGGTACTGCATGAAATTTTATTATTAACATCATGTCTTGCCATGCCCACAAACTGTTTTAATTTTTTAAAACCTCTGCGAGGAATACTGAAAAGGGGATCCAGTGGGGAGGCTAAAAGTTATTTCCTTGAAGTTATATCCCCTGCGATTTGATTTCTCCTGACAGCGTATCCATCATGTTATGTGTTTATTTAGGAAAACAAATAAGAGAACGCTGCTGGCCTGCCAGCCTGGCCTGAAGGTTGGGTAATTAAATTTTGGCAACACTTGCAAAACTGTGTTGCTTCCCACCCACCCACCCCTTCCCTTCTGCTATTAAAGTATCACTAGGAAACAATATGTTGAGAATAAAGCTGGGTGCAATTAGTCTTATTATTCTGATCCAACAGAAAACCCAGTTGGGTTGCTAATACGTAAAACTAAAAAAGGCATCTGGGACTTAAGAACAAGTCAGCACCTTGGTCCTCCATCAACAGTCACACAAACAATTACTATTGAAAATCAATGGTATCAGCACCAAATACGCCATTTTCATGCTTTTCATCTTGAATAACAATGGAGAAATGGATGAACATCTTTGGAGAAAAGTGAAGGAGGGGATATTTTGAATAAATAATAAATAAATCATTTGATCTACATTTTGGAGAGTCCATATAGTTCAAAAATAACAAAGTGGCACTTATGGAACTTTAAAGGCTTAACAAGTGGTACCGCCATCCGTAGGCTGTAGGTCATTCCATTTCATTATGAAGGAACTGGAAAAGGTCATCCATACTAAGTCAAGAAGTCTGAACTTTTCCCACTAATGGATTTATATTGATCATTTTAAATGCCAATAATTGTTCTACATGATTTGAAGAGTGAAATTTTCACTGGGATAGTGGCATTGCAGTAGGTCTCTGAGAGATACGGATTGACAATATTCCCTTCCCCTGAGACAAAGGGGCAGTTCCTTCTGATGTCACAGGGTATACAGAAGTGGGAGAGGGTAGAACTGCTTTTGGGCCAAGTGAGTATGGAAACAGGTACCAAAAAATGGGTAAATGGGCCCAATATCTAGGAAGAACCTGGTGAACAAGGTATTATCTGGCTAACAAAACAACCCAGAGAGAGAAGGAAGAAATACTTTTTTGTGGTGGCCAGCCTGTGACAAAACATAATCTGCTGTTGCAACAGTTTCCACTTGTACAGTAACCCCCCTGTCTGTCACGGGGGTTAGGGACCAACCCGACCCACAATCATTGAAAATCCACGATATGCAGATGCAAGTTGGGTCGGGACTGGGGGGGGCACACACAATGTTTAAAATGACTTTCAGCAGTGGAGCCAAGCACTTGGCTCCCTTGCTGAAAGCATTTTAAACATCACTTGCCGCTTCCCAGCACCTGGGCGGGGAGCAATGCGCAATGTTTTAAATGACTTTCAGGCAACACGAGATGCCTCCATGGAGGCAAGCCCCAGGTGGGGGAGAAAACCTTCCCCCACCCCGGCTTTTAAAACCTCTCCCCTCCCTTAAGTACTGTGGTCCCGCGATAATAGTGGGACCGCAGTATATGAACTGTGAAAGGGCAGGGGACCCCTGTACTGTACGGCAGTAGGTATCTGACTGCAAAGCCAGAAATCACATGTTTGACTCTCCACTGTGCAAACCAGCCTGTTGTAGCCTTGGGAAAGCTTCACAGCTGTGGGATACATCCAGCAGAAGAACACTTCTGAGTTCCCTGATAAAGCAAAGTGTGCTGCTTATATACAGCCCATAATACTTAAAAGCACTACCTGGGAGGTTTACAATTTAATCTGGCAGGCTACAGATTGCCCCACATCTCAGCGAGCTGGGTACTCAATTTGCCAAACTCAGTGGGATAGAAGGCTGAGTGAACCTTGAGCCAGCTACCTGGGATTGAACCCCATGTCATGAGCCATTTCGGCTGCAGTACAAGAGGAACATATCAAATTGAATCTAAAAACCTTTAATTGGCATCACACAAACAAACATTAATATAAATAAGCAATTACAAGAGGAACATATTTTTCTACACCTGTGCTGCTAGGACATATGAAACAGCCAGTATAAAGCCTCCCCCCCTTTGAAGCCTTGCATCACTGCTCCCAGGAATAAGATAACACGAAAGCTCATGTGGGTACCAGCACGTCACTCCTTGCCTTGCTCCAAATGGCACAATGTTTCAGCACCCCTACCATATCTTCCTCCCAAGCCCCCTTGCCTTGCTCATGGCATTTTTACAGGCCAATATTGTGCAATAATATTGAACTCCTGCTGATAACCCCAGCTCCTGCCAACCCAACAGTTCAAAAGCATGTAAAATGCATGTAGATAAATAGGTACCGCCGTAAAAAGTGGGAGGATAAAGCAGTGTTTCCTTGCAGCCATGCCGGCCATGTGGCCACGAACTTGCACAACACTGGCTCTTTGGCTTGGATGCGGAGAAGAGCACTGCCCCTAGAGTCGGACACGACTAGCATGCATATATGTGTGTGAGGGGGGAACCTTTACCTTTGTTGTACAACTAAAAAAAAACACCATTACACTCAATCAGTTAATCCTGGAGCCAGCTGGGAATTGGTGGAGAAGGGTGCCAAGGCTTTAAAGCCACTTAGGGCCTTTTCACACAACCCCTAAGATCCGCTGGCCACTTAAATTCGGACCAGAGATCTTGGGGGTTTGTTGCTCTTCCTGCGTCCCCACACCTCCGCACTTCCTTGATCCTGTCTGTGTGAGGGGAGGGAGAAAAAAGGGGACAAAAGAATGCAGGCTCACCTCCGTTTGCTGGTCCAAGCCTCCCCGTCGTCCTGATTCCTTCTCTTAAAGGGGCAGGAGGCAAAAAACAACAACAAACAGAAGCGAGGAGAGCTGGGCACTCACTCCTTTACATCCGGATCTGGGATTTTTCACCCTCTAAGAGCAGGTACCTGAAAAGTGCGCTGGGACGCGCTTAGGTGGGCGTGGCCGAACTTAATTTTCTGTAAACTCCAGTGGGGAAACAATTTTAAGCTCCGGAGCTGGGAGCCATTTGCGGCGGAGTTTAGGGGTTGTGTACAAATACCCTTAGAGAACCCTGATATCTGGCCAATCTATCTCCTATCTATATGAAAAATGTCCTGATTTCTCACATGCCTAACCAGCAGATTTCTCTGGGATGGCTATGGCTCCTGATACCTCCAACTTTGTAAGCCAGAACTAGGACTTCTATTGCTTTTCCTGTCCCAAGTGTATTCTCTAATAAGCACAAGCTTTCTTATTTTCTTAGACAGAAGTGTGGATGTGATTGCTTTACAAATGCTCAGGTAATTATTCTGAGTTTCAAAGGAATGAACCCACAAGTTAAAATTGCTCTCATACCACCGCATGCTTATGCTTAGAGCAAGAGTGGGCAACTTTGCCAGATGTGAAAACTTATCCTTTTTTGATAATCTACTTGGGGCCACGCCACTGTCAAAATTTGGTGGCAAATGGCTTTAACATGCTCTTTTTAAAAAAGCTTTAGAAAAAAAGAGCAAATGTATCTTTCAATATCTTTCAATACATTTGAGCTCTTTGCCCTCTGAAGATGCCAGCCACAGGGTCTGGTGAAGCGTCAGGAAAATTTTTTTCCATAACACAGCCAAACAGCCCGAAAAACTCACAACTGCTATCTTTCAAGTGTTTATTTTTTGGGAGGGGGTTTGTTTTGTAATTGGTGACAAATTTCAGCAGTCCGTCACGAAAACCACTATAAAACACACATTTTGTTCCAGATTATCACTTTGTGGCCTGTTTATTTACTGAGAAATACTACTTTTACTGCTGAAATTCAACAGGATGAATTTGTGGCCATATGGCAACAGTGCAGTTTGAGAATCAGGAAAATGGTCTTAGGGCAAGGAATTGTTCAGGTTACACCCTTCAGAAAGTTTGACAGGACCGCCAAGGTGAAAACAGGGTGAAATAGGCATGTTAATATAATGAATGAAT
This sequence comes from Phrynocephalus guinanensis, assembly GCA_037367245.1. NCBI lineage: Eukaryota > Metazoa > Chordata > Lepidosauria > Squamata > Agamidae > Phrynocephalus > Phrynocephalus guinanensis. Next base: position 112,827,593 of record CM074737.1, on the reverse strand, counting down.
ATTTAGGTTGCTTTACATATAGCCTAATCCTCACACTTGCTTCTGAAAACACTTCATGTTCGTTATGCTGGAGCTTGAGGAAAAATATTTTACCTAAAATAAGATTATTCCTAATCCAGTATTTGGGCCACAATACTGTACTTGGAGGGCCTGAGTTCTCTGCCCACTGCGTTTTCTTTAGAGTAAGTCTGCCTGAATTCAGTGGGACTTGGTTCTCAGTGTCCATGCCCAGGAGTTGCAGTGTAGATACAGGATGTATTGTTTTATATTTCATTTTTATTTTCCAAGTGCCATGATTTGCATTAATTCATTTGCCTTTAGCAAGGCAATCAGCAGCTAAAGTGAGGGGACAATTTTGCATTGGAAAACAGTAAAGGGAGAAAAGGTACAGACAGCCTCTCAATTACCAGTCTGTTCATTATTTGGAGCCTGAAATGGGACATGTGGATATGTGCCATCTTGACCTTTGCCTCTGGCAAACAAAAATCTTAAACTGCTCTGGGAGGGCCAGAAGCCAAGTTGAAGACTAATGGGAAGGGACAGGAAAACGTGTGACAGTGGATATTGAGATGGGGGAGGTGCTATGTCAAAAAGTAAAATGTCATTTCAATTAGCCTGTCATTTACCATCACCACTCTATGGCTGTTTACACGACCGAGTGCAGGACACCAGTGTTGCATAGTTGTTTGAGTGGTGAACTAAGGCTTGGGAAATCTAGGTTCAAATCTCCACTTGGCCACAAAACTAGCTCTCAGAATGACCTATCTTTCAGGTTTGGTGTGGCTCTTCTTGCAGGAAGCAGAGCAAAGAATCAAACTCCTAATCTCTGACTCCCCAACCAGATACTGTACCTAAACCACTGTGAAATGAGAAAGCCATGAATACAGCTGCAAGCTTGTGGGGGAGATAGAGTGGGATATAAACACAATAAATGATGATGATGATGATGATGATGATGATGAAGAAGAAGAAGAAGAAGAAGAAGAAGAAGAAGAAGAAGAAGAAGAAGAAGAAGAAGAAGAAGAAGAAGAAGAAGAAGAAGAAGAAAGTAATGCTCATTAATTTTTGGTGGATTTGGGAAAACCTTTTACATTTCCTGTTGCAGTAATTTAATAGAGGATCACCACCAGCACTTGAAAACACTTCCAAGGTCCTTGCCTGTTTCATTTTTAATTTTATCTATTCAACCCCCTCCGTGCACCTTTAGTTCCCACTGCTGCTATAATTCTAGCTCCAGCTCTGCATTACACAATATATATAAGGGCTTCTATTTCCTTCTTGTTCTCTCTTTTTAAAAAAATCAAGTACACCAGAGGATATTACAACCTACCTTCTTACAAACAAGTTATGAATATGACTGACTTTGAAATTACTTTGGTCTTTTAGAAGGGTTTTTTTCTTCCTCTTTTCCAAAAGAGGTTTATTCTGATTAACTGACCTGAATGTTAACAGAACTGGAATTTTAATTTGTATTCAGGCTGTAAGAATATCATCCACTCAAATGAGACAGTACTGTTTAATTAGGTCTAGTAGTTAACTCAGAAGAAAGTAAATGCACTGCCAGGGGTTTGGAAAGAAGGCTAGAGTCCCCTGGGATCTAAGACTGCGTTTGGAGAAGCTTAAAAATATGAAGTCAGTAGTTTTTCAGGAATTAGAAATGAATGCCTTAGAAGAATTTGGAGAGAGAGAGAGAGAGAGAGAGAGAGAGAGAGAGAGAGAGAGAGAGTTAAGCTCTGTAGTCAGCAAGTTTTTTTTTTACTTAGCATTGCCCATTAGTTTTAATGAACTTGGTTAGAAGACCGTATGGAATTCTGCATTGGACCCAATAAATAAATAAACAGAAAACGCTCTTCTTTTAGCATTTCCAGAAAGAAGTGTCTGATATTATGATAAATATGGTACCTCCAGGGTGTTCATCTGCCACCGGATTTGTGTCTCATTTATGACACAAACAAGCTGTGAAAATTATATGGAGTGAACGCTCAGCAAACAACCACCATTAATAGCCACAGAAGGATAATATCCACACAATTATAGGGGTGAATCTTCTTTGCAATTCTCCCTGTGGCTCGTGAAATACAAGCTCTCTGCATATCTCAAGACCCACATGGCTTAATACAGCTTGCTTTGGGTTTTTCATTAGGGTTTCTCTCGCTGTTTTCCCCCTTCCTCTCCTTCTCTCCCCCCCCCCCTTTGATTTGAAAATTATTAAGTGACACACTTTTTGACAAGACGATAACACTGACAAAATGAGGTGGTGGGGAATGATGGAATGAGGCTTTAGGGTTCTCAAAAGTGAAAATTGGTTTGAGAACGCTGGCTGTTTTTAATTTTTCATTACCACTTCTCGTAAGGCCACCCAGGTTCTTCACAAGCTCGACATTTGTAGTCCAATATAAAAATATAATTAACACTTGAATTGACATTTAGGATCCCATAGGATAGATTTTTAAAGCTTAAAGAACCCATAAAGAATGATTGTCCAGAGAAAGACAAATGACTCAAAACTTTAGGATGAAAAGGTGTGCTGTATAATTTTTTTCGAGGTCACCATCAACAGTCATTATGGCAATTAGAGATGGGCACGACCAGGAGAAATGACGTTTCGAGTTGTCGTTTGTCGGGACGGGTCCGTTTCGGCTCGTTTCCGTTTGTCACAGAAATTTTCAAAAATTTGTCATTTCCGTTTGTTGTTTGTCGTTTGTGTTGGGGTTGGGGTTGGGGTTGGGGTAAGTGGGCTCTGGGAGGCACCTCTCTGGGTGCCTCTGATGTCTGACCCACTAAGAAGGGAAGGGAAGGGAAGTGTTTCGCGTAGCCGCCGCGTACCATACATTATGTTAGGGTTGGGGGGGTAAGTGGCAGAGGCACCTCTCTGGGTGCCTCTGACTCACTAAGAAGGAAAGCATACTGGCGTACTGGCGTACAGGTTAGGGGTAGGGGTAGTGGGCTCTGGCTGGGAGGCACCTCTCTGGGTGCCTCTACTGTGACCCACTAAGAAGGGAAGTGTACTTGCGTACAGATCTGGGTTAGGGTTGGGGTTAGGGTAAGGGCTAGGCTTAGGGTTACGGTTAAGGTTAGGGTGGGTTAGTGGGCTGCACCTCTGGGTGCCTCTGACCCACTAAGAAGGACAGTGTACTGGCGTATGGGTTAGGGTTAGGGTTAGGGTTAGGGTTAGGGTTAGGGTTAGGGTTAGGGTTCGGGCTAGGGTTAGTGGGCTTTTTATGCCCTCTGGCATATCCAGAAGTCTCAGTCAAAACCTGGCCATGCGATTGGTGGAATGGGTCCAAAAATTGGCATGGTCCCATCCCATGGCCAGCCCATCATTGCGCAGGTGTAAAAAATAAAAAAATAAAATAAAATAAAATAAAATCAATGGAGATGTTTTATTGCAAGAAAAACCCACTGCTGCTACTATAAAAATCAGGCATTTAAAATACCTAATTTTCAAATGTTTCTGTGGTGCTTTGGTGGGTTTTTGGACCACGATTTAAAAATAAATATTGCGGTCGCCATTTTGGATCCCCCCCACCGCATGGCAAATGGAGACGACGAGGATGCCTCCCCCTGCCTGGTACCAGCAGCCCAGGACAGGAGAGGGGGGGAGGCCGGGGACCCCCCCCCCAGAAACCACCCCTCTCTGGTAGGTGCCCTCACTGAGGCAGGCATATTTTCGCCTGCTTTTTTGGCCGGGAATCGGGGGTTTTTTAAAACTTTTTTTTCTGTGCTGCTTGGCATCGCGTGATCGCCGCGATGACATGAACGACAACGAAAAATCAGACCCAATTTTTCTTTTTCGGGTCGAGTTTGAGCTGTAGAGGAGTAATTCTCGTTACCGTTACCCGTTACGTAACGAGAACGAGAACCGAAAACGGAAACGAGAATTTCGCTGCTCCGTGCCCATGTCTAATGGCAATCCACTTGACCGGGCCCTTACATAGAGCCCCCCAATGCTGGTCCATCTCAACAAGTTAAGGTCTAGCAATTTTCTTCTTCACTGGAGGCAACCCTTTGCAAATTGAATGTGTCTTAATTTATTATCCATTGATTACTATGCATTAATAGAGGTGTGGTGCACTACAACATTTTGTTGCTAGGAAAACCCTTTCTCTTTCCAATGCCTGCAGCCCTATCGTGGGGAATCTGGAAGTGCAGGCACCTGTCATGACCACCATAATCTGATCTTGTAAAGTCGCCATCTGTGAAGGAAAAGCTATAGCACATAGACTCTACTAGACAGTAGACACCCTCCGAACACAGAATTATAATCCATTTAAAAGGACTGGAATACTGCCAATATTCTAGCTTCAGGATGAAGCAGTACTGAACATTGTGAACAGTTGATTGCATTGGCTTTCCTTCTTGAAAATTCTTCCATTTATTTTGAAATGGAAGGTCCAAACTGCATCAGACCAATGAAAGACTAATCAAGCAGAATAGAGAGCTATGGGATATACTTTTGAAAAATAGAAATGAAAACAATAAACACAACAATTATCAATAGTTTGCTTATTTCTTTAAAATATTTTAACCTTTCTACTTAAAAAGGACCCAAGGTAAACCTATATCATTAAAAGGTAGGCTCTAAAGCTAACAGCAGTGAATATACAAATAGTGAAAAAGGATCAAACAAATATCATAATTAAAAAAAAGCACACGGTAAGCAACACCAAAGCACATTCAAAGCAGTAAGACACCACAATCCATTTAAAAACCTCACTCAGGCTGTTAGTCATAAGGAAAAGCTTGCCTGAACTCAAAAGTATTGACTTGCTTGAAAAAGAACAGAAAAGTTGGGACCAATCTAGCATCCTGCGGAAGTTCCAAAATCTGGGAGCAGGAGCCGAGTGTGCCCACCAAATGCACCTGGGAAGGTAGTGGGACCAAGATAAAAGCCTCTCCAGATGATCTCAACCCCTGAACAAGCACTTAAAGGAAGATGCAGTCTTGAGATCACTTGGACCCAGCTTATTTAAGGCTTTGCAGTTTAGAACCAGCAGCACTTTGAATTCTACCTGGAAATATTATCATCAGCAAGTGAAACTGCTGTAACGGGGTGGTGGTGGTGTATGTGATCTCCGGGAATACTGTACATGCAGTGCTTTATGTCAAGGCCCTATTTTGTTTTTTGAAATATTTAATATTCTTGAAAAGAAAACCTCTCATATTTCATTTGAGTTAAATCTATAATAATAATAATAATAATAATAATAATAATAATAATAATAATAATAATAATAATAATAATAATAATAATAATAATAGGATTTTTATACCGCCCATTTGGCAGCGAGGCCACCAAATCTCAGTTAAGCTGCCACTGTGGGTCACATGCAGGCATACTACTGTGATAAATGAAAATATGTTATTTTCACATGTACTCTGAGCATAAACAGAAGGCATATGTTTGAAGCAAAGACAGAACATCTTGCTTAACAAAGGAATTGCCTTGAAGACCTTGCATAGGGTAAGCTTTTGACCTTGAGGCCCATATGCCTTCTTGAGGCCCCTTGAGGTTGGTGGTGCCTGGCAATGGTGGACTGCAGGAACAAAGACATTCCAAGACTAGATAGAGTGAAATTGTAGGTGGGGAATAAAAAGTGGGCATGTGATTCAGGTCAATCAGAAAGTCTGACTCTCTACTCCTATCCAATGGAAGTTGAAGGGAGGGACGTCTGTGGCAGTGGGGGCTAAGGCATAAAACTGCTGGAATGCTGTCTCTGGGTATGTGCATCTGTGGTGTGTGTGTGTTGTGTCATTACAGTCGTGACCGACTCTTCGTAACTCCATGACCATGGAGTTTTCTTGGCAGGAATACTGGAGTGGTTTGCCAGTTCCTACTCCAGGCACCTACAGCACCCTGCTTAGCTTCTGAAATCAGGCAAGATCAGATGTGCTTAGGGCGTCTAGGCATCTCTGGTAGACACCCATTATTGCAACATATTAATAAATACTGCTGCTTCACTGAGTAACTTCTCTGATCCGTTTTATTTAATTTTTGACTTCATAGCTCATATTCCACACTACGAGTGAAAAAGCTGCAAAACCCCCGAATAATTACCTTTAAAAAAAAGAAATTGCAGGCCTGAAGCCAGATTGAAATGGATCTAGATAATCTGTCTCATCCAGGAAATCCTGAAACTGAGAATCCACTATCTGCTCCAACATAAGAACATAAGAACATAAGAGGAGCCATGCTGGATCAGGCCAAAGACCCATGTAGTCCAGCTTCCTGTATCTCACAGCGGCTCCACCAGATGCGTTTGGGAGCGCATGAGACTAGATATCTGTCTCCTGATACCACTCCCCTGCATCTGGCCCTTGAAGTACCCTGGTTTAAAGCCTGGAGATTACACATCTCCATCATGGTTTGTAACCTGTGATGGAGTTTTCCACCAGGAATCTGTCCAATCCCCTTTTGAAGGCATCCAGGCCAGATGCCATCACCACATCCTGTGGCAGGGAGTTCCATAGACCCACAACGCGCTGGGTGAAAAAAATATTTTCTTTTGTCAGTTCTTACTCTCCCAGCCCTCAATTTGAGTGTATGTCCCCTAGTTCTGGTATTTTGGGAGAGGGAGAAGAGCTTCCCTCTATCCACTTTACACATGCCCTGCATTATTTTGTATGTCTCAATCATATCCCCCCTCAGGCGCCTTTTTTCCAGACTAAAGAGGCCCAAATGTCTTAGCCTTTCCTCATAAGGGAGGTGCCCCAACCCAGTAATCATTTTAGTCGCTCTCTTCTGCACCTTTTCCAGTTCCACTTTGTCTTTCTTGAGATGCGGTGACCAGATTTGTACACAATACTCCAGGTGCGGCCTTACTATTGTTTTGTATAATGGCATTATAATGTTGGCTGTTTTATTTTCAATCCCCTTTTTGATAATCCCTAGCATGGAATTGGCCTTCTTCACTGCTGCCACACATTGGGGAGACACCTTCATGGAGCTGTCCACCAACACACCAAGATCTCTTTCCTGATCCGTCACAGATAACTCAGAGCCCATGAGTTGATAGATAAAGTTTGGATTTTTTGCTCCAATATGCATTACTTTACATTTGGCTACATTAAAATGCATTTGCCATTTCTCAGCCCATACCCCCAGTTTGGAGAGATCCTTCTGGAGCTCTTCACAATCTTCTCTGGTTTTTACCACACGGAAAAGTTTTGTGTCATCTGCAAACTTGGCCACCTCACTGTTTATCCCTGTCTCCAGGTCATTTATGAACAGATTGAAAAGCACCGGTCCCAGGACAGAGCCCTGGGGCACACCGCTTTTCACTTCTCTCCATTGTGAAAATTTCCCATTGACACCTACTCTTTGTTTCCTGGATCTCAACCAGTTCTCAATCCATAAGAGAACCTGCCCTCTTATCCCCTGACTGTGCAATTTTCTCAGCAGCCTTTGGTGAGGGACTGTGTCAAAAGCCTTCTGAAAATTCAGATAGACTATATCCACCGGTTCACCCAAATCCACATGCCTGTTGACCTTTTCAAAAAAATCTAAAAGATTTGTCAGACAAGATTTACCCTTACAGAAGCCATGCTGATTTTCTCTCAGCAAGGTTTGTTCTTCTATGTGTTTTAAGATTTTCTCTTGGATGAGGCTTTCCACCATCTTCCCTGGGACAGATGTAAGGCTAACTGGCCTGTAGTTTCCCGGGTCCCCCCTCCTTCCTTTTTAAAAAATTGGTGTGACATCTTCTATCCTCCAGTCCTCCGGCACTGTGGCCGTTTTAAGAGACAAGTTGCATATAACCGTTAAGAGATCTCAATTTCATTTCTCAGTTCCCTAATAACCCTTGGGTGGATGCCATCTGGGCCCGGTGACTTGTTAATCTTCAATTTATCATTAGTCCTAAAACAACCTCTCTTTTAACCTGTATTTGATTTAATTGTTTAGTCAAGAGGGGTGGTTCAGGCAGCGGAATCTGCTCAAGGTCTTCTGTCGTGAAGACAGATGCAAAGAACTCATTTAATTTCTCTGCAATTTCCAAGTCCTCCTTAACCTCCCCTTTTCCTCCCTCACCATCCAGAGGGCCAACTGGTTCTCTGGCAGGTTTTCTACTTCTAACATATTTAAAGAAGCTTTTATTATTACCCTTTATATCGCTAGCCATGCGTTCCTCAAAATCTTTCTTTGCCTCTCTTATCATCTTTTTACATTTCTTTTGCCAGAGTTTGTGTTCCTTTTTATTTTCCTCATTTGGGGAGGATTTCCATCTACAGAAAGACCTCTCCTTGCACTTTAGAGCCTCTCTAACTCCACTCGTTAACCATGCCGGTGTCCTCTTGGACTTAAATGAGCTCTTCTTTCTTTGTGGTATGCACTTGTGCTGGGCCTCTATTACCGTTGTTTTAAACAGGCTCCATGCACTCTGAAGAGATTGGATTCTTCTAACCTTCCCCTTCAATTTCTCTCTAACTAGTTTCCTCATCTGAGGGAAGTTTGCCCTTCAAAAATCAAAGGTTTTTATGTCTGATTTGGTTGACACTCTTCCTCCAACATGCATGGCAAAGGAAATTGCAGCATGGTCACTGTTCCCCAGAGGCTCAGTGACATTCACATCCCTGACCAGGTCCTGAGTATCACACAGTATTAGATCCAGGGTTGCCTGTTCTCGGGTGGGCTCCATGACAAGTTGCTCTAAGGCACAATCATTCAGCAAGTTGAGAAACCCAGTTTCTCTTTCTTGCCCACAGCTCGCATTGGCCCAGTCAATGTGAGGATAATTGAAGTCCCCCATGATTACTATCCTATCCCTCTTAGACACCTCCATGATTTCTCTCCTCATTTCAAGGTCCCCCTCAAGTTTTTGATCTGGTGGACGATAGAATACCCCAACTATCACATCGCTCCTTGGACCTGGAAGTTTAACCCACAGTGATTCTATGGTGGAGTCAGACCCTCTGTCAATCTCCATTTTGCTGGATTTTACCCCTTCTTTGACATAGATGGCCACTCCTCCTCCAACCCGCCCCTCTCTATCCCTTCTATAGAGTTTGTAGCCTAGGATTGCTGTATCCCACTGGTTCTCCACATTCCACCAGGTTTCTGTTATGATTATTATAGCTATGTTATCCCTAGCTGCCAAATGTTCAAGTTCTCCCATCTTTGCTCGGAGGCTTCGAGCATTGGTGTAGAAGCACCTGTACAGTGGGTCCCACAACAACAGCTGATGCCTTGTTTCTCCCCCCCCACAGCTTTTATTTTCAGTAGACAAACTGTCACATTCCATTATTCTCCCAGTGCTAATACCTGCTATGTCATCTCTATGTGATTCTCTACCCTCTCCAACCTCATTCCCCAAGGATGAGTTGTTCCGAACCGGATGCCACTCAGCTCCTGTCGGCTTTCCCCAGTTATCAGTTTAAAAGCTGCTCTGCAGCCTTTTTGAGGTTGAGTGCCAGCAATCTGGTCCCATCAGGATTCAAGTGCAACCCATCCCTCCTGAACAGGTTTGGCTTGTCCCAGAATGTTCTCCAGTTCCTGACAAATCTAAAGCCCTCCTCTCGACACCATCGCCTCATCCACGCATTGAGGCTTCTGAGTTCTTCCTGCCTGGCAGGCCCTGCACGAGGAACAGGTAGCACTTCTGAAAATGCTACCTTGGAAGTCTGGGACTTCAATCTTCTACCTAACAACCTGAATTTGGCTTCCAAGACTGACCGCTTGGCTTTCCCGACATCATTGGTACCAACGTGTACCATGACCACTGGCTCCTTCCCAGTTCTCTCAAATCATCCTCTCAAACCAGTTATAATATTTAAAATACCTATTAACTAGCAGTACCTGTGGCAATTTTATTGGGATCAGTTCAAAATCTGGCTCTGTTGTGGCCCTCAATGATAATGCTAAATATCAAGTTCTTAACTCAATATGAGAAACAAAACAATGAGAAAGGCTGCAGTATTTTTCCTGATAGAAAACATCAGCCAAGTTGGTATGACTGAGGTCTCAACAGAGACGAGTGTCTCAGCGCCTTAAAGACTAAAACATCTTATTTTCCATAAGCTTTTATGCACAGGGTATGCCTTCAACTGCTGCCTAGATGCCCTAAGCCAGTGATGGCAAACCTTTTAGAGACCGAGTGCCCAAACTGGGATTCAAAACCCACTAATTTTTCACAAAGTGCCAATATATCAATTTAACCTGAATACTAGACATGGGCACGACTTGGCGAAATTCTCGTTTCCGTTTCCGTTCCTCGTTTCCATTACGCAACGGAAACGGAAACGACAATTACTCCGCCAGAACTCGAACTCGAACCGAAAAAAGAAAAATTGGGTCTGATTTGTCATTGTCGTTCCTGGCATCGCAGCGATCATGCGATGCAAAGCGGCAGAGAAAAAAAGTTTTAAAAATAAAAAAAAACCGATTCCTGGCCAAAAAAGCAGGCGAAAATATGCCTGTCTGAGTGAGGGCACCTACCAGAGGGGTGGTTTCTGGGGGGGGGGTCCCCGGCCTCCCCCCCCTCTCCTGTCCTGGGCTGCTCTGGTGGGGGGCATCCTCGTCGTCTCGCCAACTCGCCATGCCATGCGGTGCGGGTGGGGGATCCAAAATGGGGCGACCGCAATATTTATTTTGAAATTGTGGTCCAAAAACACACCAAAGCACCACAGAAACATGCAAAAATAGCTATTTTAAAACTGCCTGAATTTTTACAGTAGCAGCAGTGGGTTTTTCTTGCAACAAAACGTCTCCATTGATTTTATTTTATTTTATTTTTATTTTTATTTTTTTACACCTGCGCAATGATGGGCTGGGCATGGGAGTGGACCATGCAAATTTTTGGAGCCATTCCACCAATTGCATGGCCACTTGGCCAGGTTTTGACCAAGACTTCTGGGATGTGCCAGTCGGGCATAAAAAGCCCACTAACCCTAGCCCGAACCCGAACCCTAACCCTAACCCTAACCCATACGCCAGTACACTGTCCTTCTTAGTGGGTCAGAGAAGCACCCAGAGGTGCACCCCACTAACTCACCCTAACCTTACCCGTAACCCTAAGCCTAACCCTTGCGCTAACCCTAACCCTTAGCCAGATCTGTGTACTCGCATTGCACTACAGCAAGTACACTTCCCTTCTTAGTGAGTCAGAGGGCGCCCATAGGGGTCCTCTCTCACTTTTTTCCTCCTCCCCATCCCCAGCCCAAGTGCACCGTATGCCAGTGAGTCACAGTAGAGGCACCTGAAAGAGAGGTGCCTCTGCCTGCCACTGCAACTTGGTATGCATATCCAATTGGCTATGCGTACCCTTTTGTAGCGGGCCAGAGGAGGCACCCACCCCAGAGAGGTGCCTCCAGAAGCCCGCTTTCCCTTCATAGCGGGCCAGAGGAGGCACCCACCCCAGAGAGGTGCCTCCAGGAGCCTGCTACCCCCCCAAACCAGTACTAATGACAGACGAAAAAACGACAAACGAAATGACAAATTTTTGAAAAATTTCGCGACAAACGGAAACGAGCCGAAACGGGCCGGCTCCAACACACGACAACTCGAAACGTCATTTTTCCTGGTCGTGCCCATCTCTAGGTGGCTGTGAAGGGTTGATGTTGGGTGCCCACAGAAAGGGCTCTGAGTGCCACCTTTGGCACCCGTGCCATAGGTTCACCACCATTGCCCTAAGCACATCTGATCTCACATGATTACAGAAGCTAAGCAGGGTCAGCCCTGGTTAGTACTTAGATGGGAGACCACCAGGGAATACCAGGTGCTGTAGGTGCCTGGAGTAGGAACTGGCAAGCCACTCTAGTATCCCTGCCAAGAAAACTCCATGGGACATGGGGTCACGAAGAGTCAGTCATGACTGTAACAACAGAACACACATGCCTTCAACTGACAGTCAAAACAGACATGGAGAGAATAGGATGCAATACTGTACGTGTATAAGGGAGAAGCAAAACAGCTGGCCTGTCCAGTAGCCATTAAAGGTTATTAACCGTCTTTGGAGGTGATAGACAGTGGTCTTAATAGTAGTTGTTAAGCATAGTTCAAGGGTCATTGGTAGGTGACCAGTACATCCAAGCAAAGATAAAGAGACTAACACAAGGGGAAAGGTTTACGCTGAACATAATGGCGACTAACAGCCCAGACAATTGGTCTAGGGTTGAACTCAAAGAGGACAAAAGTGCAAAAAATAACAATGATTTGAAAGAAAGGTGAAGAAAAGTATCCATGCACTCAATGCTGAAGTCCTGTTTCACACAACTAATACGTCAACCCCCCCCCCCCAAAAAAAAGCTCCAGTACATTACAGAAGCTAGTCAAGAATTTTTGGAGGGAATCCGCATTACATATATTTTGCAAGGGTGCCTTATGCAGCCTGAAAGGTCTCTAACATTTCAAGAAGTTCATTGGCATTTATTTCAGCAATGAAAAGCTTCCAACCTTAAGGCAGTTCTTCAGCATTGTACTGTTCTGATGCAAATATGTAATATATGCACATATACCCATATAAGCATATGGATCAGAAGCATGTTTCAGAACAGGATGCTGAAGAATTAAGGCAAGACTAGAGAGCTTGTTTCACAAGAAACGTGAACGCTTGAAATGTCAGAGACTTCTCCGGTTCTAAAACTTCTGCCTCCTTTATGTTGCCCACCTGGACTTCAAGCCAGACTCCTACAGCTTCAACCTATAGGGCGTGACGTTGGAGCCATGACGTCACCCCAAAACACTTCATTGGCGGGACCATATCTTAAGATCAGATTTTTGGGGGGGGGGGAAGGGGGGCTTTATAAAGTTCCTGCTTTATTTATTTTTTTACACTCAATCGTTTCCACTTGAGTGTAGCCCTTGCAAGTTGCGGAAATTGTTTGCAAAAGAGGGAGACCTCCCAACCCGAAAGCGCACGCTAATCCCTAACTTTCACCAGGGAATGAATGAACTAATAAAATAAATTAGAGGGGAAAGGGCTTGGGGGGGGATCCAGACCGCTAGATGCTTTGTCTCATTCACAAAAATGTATCCACCAAAGCTGAGATTTAGTGGTGCTTTAGAGTGTACGAGACTGAACGCAGAGCCCGAGAGAGAGAGCGAGAGCGAGAGCGAGAGAGCGAGAGAGAGAGAGAGAGAGAGAGAGAGAGAGAGAGAGAGAGAGAGAGAGAGACCATTTTCATCATCAAATCCAGCGCCTCATTCTTGGGAAAGCAACCCGGGGTCTGCGGCATTAATAAACCATCTTCCACTGGTTCATCGGTAGCTGTAGAAAGGGGGGGGGGCGCGAGCGAGCGACCGAGCAAACCAGGGCGAGAGAAGAGGCTTGCCCGCAGACCCCTCCTGCAATGTACAGTGTTGTTCTCGCTTGCGTTTCCGTGGCTTCCCAAAAATAGATTCCTCAGAAGCTGAAAACGGCACCCTCTGTGTGTGTGTGTGTGTGTGTGTGTGTGCTTTATTTCCGCACTTCCATTTTGTTGAAAGACTTTTTAAAAAAATACATGAAAACGCTTTCCGAAACCGGGTTCTCAATGGAAAGTGGTGCTTATGCAACTTCACACACACACACACAGAGGGGGGGGGAGTTGAGAAGGCGAGAGATTAAATGTGAGGAAGTTTCTGGAAGATGATTCCACACCTAACTTGCTTTCTTACTCTTCCGCGCGCCTTGCCTTCACCTCCCTCCCCACCACCACCCGCCGCCGGCGGCTCCTCCTCTTTCTCTTCGCCGGCCCCGCGCGCGCAATTCCTCTCCCCGGGAGTGTCTGACTGGTTCTGCAGCTTGGCAGCAAAGCCAGACGTTACATCATTGCTGCGGCCAGACAGCCCCCTCGCCCATGCCAAGCGGCCGCGCGCGCGCGCCCGCCCCAGCGCGGCGTCGGGCTTGTGGAGGGCTCGCGGGGCTGTCCAAAAAGGCCAGGCGCTGTTTGGTCCAGGTGGGCGCGTGCGGAACGGGGGTAGCTTTGTTGTGCCCGGGAGCTCACGGGGGAGGGGGGGGGGGACAGGCAAAAAGAGGCCAGGGCAAGGAGAATGGAAATTTCTCTTGGTCTCTCCTACTACATAAAGGAAACCGCGATGGTTTTATGTAAAGAAGACCCTGGCCTCTTTAGGTTGATGCTATGAAGCCCCAAAAGGTCAGTATGAGGAAGAAGAAGGAAAAAATGGGTGCATAAACAGCTGTAATGCAGCAGGGGAAAAGCCACCACCATATATTGAATTATTAAGCATTTTTTTATTTGCAAGGAGAGTCCCAGTTCCTGTACCTGGTCCAATTACTGTCTCCAAGGAGAATAGTAATTAATTTATCACTGACATTCCAAAAGCTGTCATATTTTTTAAAAAGGTAATTGTTGCCCTGGTGCATGGAGGCTGCCTACAGTGGCATCCGAACTGACGCTTGGTTTAACTCGGAATGAAGTCTAAGGTGTTCTTTTTCAAAGATATTAAATATTTCAAAAGCAAAAGAGAGACCATGATATGAAGCGCCACCTGTGTTCTTAAGCAAGGGTGATCCATTGGGTCTTGATTCACCAGCTGTTCTAGAAAGAAGGACACTTGTTGAACTAAAAGTCACAATGGAAAGGGCTGCGCCTGGCCTTAATTCAGGGTTGTGAGCCACACTTTTATCCCTTCACACTGCTGGGAATTACTGCTTTTTGGAGACCGCACGTTTCTGGACCTTACAATGTGAAAACTGTTAGAAGGCAGTGGCTGGAGTGTCTTGGAACTCTGGATACAGGGAGCAATGCTTAGTTGAAGATAGGAAGAAATTATCCCCGATTTTTTGCAAGATAAACCCAAACATTTTAGTTAGGAAAACTGAGTACAGTAATGGGAAAAACAAATTACCACAATATTTATTTATTTATTTATTTATTACCAAAGGAACTCCGGGCGGTTCACAACAAAAAAGTACAACAAATCAAAACAATAAATATATCACTCTAAAAACAATTAAGTAACAATAGAGCCAAGCAAGCGGCAAATGGCAGATGGTGGGAGAAAAAAAATTAGTCACCAAACGCCTCTCGGAAGAGCCAGGTTTTTAATATGAATGTGGATCTGGCAAAAAAAAAACCTCCATAATTATCTAACTTACCTTGACTGCCCTACCAGGATCATTGTATGTGGGTTCTGACCTGATAGCATACAGTATAACGAGCAAACATACTGTATATACTCGAACATAAGTTGAATTTTTGGCTGGGGGGGGGGAACCACCCTCGGCTTATATTCGGGTGAATACGGTAGCCAGCTTGGGAAAGGCAGCAGAAGGCAAGTCCTGCCCGTTCCGCTGCCTTGGAAGCCCCCTCCGTGAGGGTTCGTCGGTGTCCTCCCCGCGGCCTGGGAAGCCCCCCTCTGTGGGGGTTCGTTGGTTGCTGTGGCGGCCCTAGGAGGCCTCCCTGCGGCCTTGGAAGCCCCCTTCTGCCACTTCCAGAGCACTCTGCTGGGAGGCTCAGGCTGCCCCAGGCCCGCTGGAGGCCGCCTCGGTGGTGAGGTGAGTACAGCCTGAGACCCCAGCCCACCCGCTGGGTCGCCGAACACATAAGGCCAGTGTCAGGCAATATAAGCCAACCCAAATATAACCCCTCGACTTTAGACTGGTTTTCTCTTTTACCTTTCTCATTGCTTCACCTCATTTTTCATGCACTTTTAATTTTCATTGATTCAGAGGGTTTTAGCTTGATGAAATCTTATGGACCCCGCATGCATCACTGAAAAACCTGGTGCAGAGGGTTTTTTTAAAATGTGCAAATCAGGTGGCAAGAAAAGATTGTATCTGATTACTGGAAAGCATTATTTTGCTGGGAGTGATCTCCCTTAGAATCATAGAATAATGAAGTTGATGGGGGTCCATAAAGCCATCAAAGTCCAGTTACTTACTCAAAGGAGGAACCCAAGTCAAAGCAGATCTGACAGGTGTTTCTCAAGTACCATTTTTTTAAAATGTGGAAATTGAGCCCTCTTTTTTTAAAATGTTTTTCATTGTCTTAAAGCAGGGGTGCCCAAAGTTTTTGTAAGGAGGCCAGATTTGGTGGCTGAGAATGTGTCAGGGGCCGGTTGCTCCCCAACCCTGCCACCCCACTGCAAGCCCCACCCACTTTCTTTAAAAAAAACATGGGGTGAAGGAGGGGGAGGGAGGGGCAGGCCAGCCAGCCGCGGGCCACTCAGAATGGCCTGATGGGCCGGATTTGGCCTCCGGGCTGGACTTTGGACAGGCCTGCCTTAAAGTTTCCAAGGACAGACGATTAAGTTTCAGAACATCCTCTATCTCTTGCCTAACCCTGCTCTAAGATGGTTACTTCACGTCCTTCCTTGTTCCACAACTAGTTTTGTACAGTGGCAGCACTGGTCGCGATCACAGGGTTTTGTCCCTGTTTAGTCCTTGTTTCTGTTTTCTCATGGTCGTGATAACTTGTCTTATGACAACTTCAAGGTCTTGTTCTGTGACAAATTCTGAGTTTGTCTTGCTTTCTTTACCCTTTTTTAAATATCATAAATAAAACTTTTTCATTATTTCGATTTACTGGTCTTCTGGGATTTACACGTCAATGCTACAGAATTTTCTGTACTTTCTTTAATAAACATTTACGCTGCATGGTGTTTCCCGTAGGGAAACTAATGTTGAATGCCGCTTCAGCCACTGACCGCTAGGTGGACATTGGTTGTTGCTTGACAGTTGTTACCACATGGTCCCTTGTCTCGGAACAGGAACCGGGGACAAACCGTGACAAGAGAATACCCCAACCCAGCACAAGGTACAGTATTGTCAGGCTCTGCTCCTGCTCCAGGGGTGCGGTTGAGACAAATTTCAGCTGTTGCGCAATGGACATGAAGTAAGATTTTTTTTGTACCAGTCCGAAGTGCAACACTTACAGAGACAAAACGGACATGAAGTAACCAACTAAGTCTCCCCCCCCCATGCACACACACACTGGTGCATTTGTATATATCAACATTTAGATAGAAGAACACAGCTTTTCTGTTAAGAACAGGAGCAAAGTAGAGGTAAGTGTTTTTGATTGCTGGTGGAGTTTGAGAGTCATTGTATGGTGATAGTGAAGCAATAATGAAAGAAATGATGTTGAGGATAACAGCAAAAATAGGGTAGTCTGCACCCTAAAAAAACAAGACTATATTGGACTTCCAGTCTGCACAACAGTTGGCCATATTTCAAAACAGTCAAGAATATAAGAGCTTTTACATTTAAATTTCATTTTACAACCAGTCAATTTCTGTTCTGAAAACTGTAAAATCAGACTGAGCTATGACATTATTTCCCTTCATTCAGAAAACTGCCAGATCATTCTGCATCCCAATGGAACCACCATCATTTTGTACCCCCTGTGAGCTGAGGGACAGGTCAAGAAGCCAAAGTAATTTTGATCAGTGAGAAACAATTGGACCCTTGCATTCCCTCCCCATTAATCCCAGTCTCAAACCCTGTTTATATATTCATAGATAACAAACACATTAAATCTGTATTTCCTTTCCTGGATTATTCTGATCGTTCCTGCTCCATTTTGAAAATGATTTCTTAGCCTTTCCTCTATTTACATTCAAAAATTTGCTAAGCAGTTCATCCAGCAGTGCAGCTTTCCTAACAACATGATAGAGGTAGTTTGATGATGCCACTGCTGTTCTGTAAGCAAGTGTCTTATTTTTAACATCTTGGGATGATACCTGGGGAACTCATTCTGCACGTTATCTTGAACTGGTGAAAGACAGCTGTGGAGGGTGCATACTCTGGTATCTCCAACATCACTGTTTCTCCTCCCCAACCAACCATCCAGTCATGATCACTCGGGTTGTTTTGCAATGATCTTTCAGTGTTTTATATATCTAATCATAATCATCAGTAGGGTTGCAGATCTGGAAGGAACCCTATGGGCCAGCAAGTTCAGATCCTCTCATGGAGGCACAAGGAGGAACTGAATTCTCAGCCTGAGCTACCCAGCAGTTATTTTTGTAAAACAAAAGGTGTCTATATATGGACATAGATGGAAAAAGATACTTTTTAAGACTGATATTCCCAAAGTGTTCCAATTAGTTCTGGCCACCTGGGGTATTCTGGTAGTCCAAGAATATAATTTTTATAATATTTCTATATGACCCTTGATCCCAGGTTGGACACTCAGGGATTCTGCCTTTTTGGGCAAAATTTGTGATTGCCATAGCCATGTAATACCATACAATCTTGGATGGAACCGATTTGCTAGATCCATTTCCAGCTGGTTCCAGCTAGATCCATTTCAGCTCTGAGTCAGAAACTACCTTGTTCCTCCTGATTAGATGGACCTCTGTTGGAGAACAAGAGCCTTCTCAAGAGTTTTCAGTGGCAATGGATTATTCTTTCAGGTTGGTTGTAGTAGATTTATTTATTTATTTATTTAAAAGCTTATATCCCGCCCATCTTCCCTGGCGGGAACTCTGGGCGGCTAACATTATGACCTGGTACTTCAGTAGTTGCATCTGCATTTGAAGAATGGAATCCAAAAATAATAATGGGGAATTATAGTGTAACAGGATTATTATTATTTTTGTACTGTGATGTTCAGCCGGGTTTGGTCTTGACTAGTCTGGACTAACTACTAGCTTTAGGCGATGAAGAGTCTGGAGCAAGAATTTGGAGTTGTGAGTAATCAGTATGTGGATGGCAGCACCCAATCATTTCCCTCTTGTGCTTTTGATTGAAGTGAAGCTTTCAAAATAATGAAGTTGTGTCCAGGAGCACAGCAGGGACCCATTGGATATACACCTGAAACCTGATTCAAAAAATTACAAGAGTGGCACAAAATAATCAACCCTTTCCCTCTGCTTTCTTTAACATCTGGCATTGAAGAGAAGGAAACATAGGCATCTGAATGCCATGGAGGGAAGGATGGGATCATAGAATCATAGAGTTGGAAGAGACCTCAAGGGCCATCTTGTCCAACCCCCTGCCATCACAATATTACCGACAGATGGCCGTCCAGCCTCTGCTTAAAAACCTCCAAAGAAGGAGACTCCACCACCCTTTGTGGCAGCATATTCCACTGGGAACAGCTCTAACTGTCATGAAAGTGCAATAATTAAAGCAACAACTATATCAACAAGGATATATTGCCTAACAGTGAATCTGGCAGCTTCCTCTGACCTTTGAAGAAATTATGTTTTAAAAAACTTTGTTGCCCTCTTTTGTTTCCTTTTTATGATCTACTTATGTGGTGAACATAAATTATATTAGTGGTTTATGATCAGCTCCACCTGTCTTCATTTTACCTGTGCCCGTTCTATTGCTTTTTAGTTGCAAGCTGAGTTTACAGTTTTATTGACTCATTTGTTCTTAGCCTCCCTGAGAATGCAAAACATATTATGAGAGCAGGATACAACATTTCTAACAAGACAGATTGGAGTCCTTAACGAGGCAGGATGCCTGAGGCCCAGCAGCTTGAGAAGTAATCCAGATGAAGCTGTCCTGTATATAAAATCCTCACATTTTTAGTATATTGAAAATTATTTAGCACTACCCTACTTTCATGATGTGGATCTATGGTTGCCAGGTTGAAGCCCTGGGGCTTTTGACTATCAGAAACCAGGCTTCTGGTTTTTTACCTGCAGTCCTAGTAGCAGAGAGCGAAATGGACTTCCCTGGAACATACAGTGGTACCTTGACTTAACAAATTTAATCCGTTCCAAATGCATGCTCTTAAGTCGAACTACTCTTAAGTCAGGGTACCTATCTAAAAAATTAAAAAAATAAGTTAAAAATGCAAAAATGGAAAAATATTTGTTAAGTCAAACAGACCTTATCTAAAATTTGTAAGGCAGCAGTTAAAATGGCAACAGTTTTCTGCTCTTAAGTCGAAGTGCTCTTAAGTCAGGGTACCACTGTATTTAAAAAGCAAAGGATGCTAATTGCTTTTTGCTTCATAGTGCTTAAAGCCAAAAAGGTCTCACCCTGGAGACCAGTGGATCCTGACCAAGGGGATGTCCAAAACAGTACTGGACGAACATCCTTGAGAATGACATGAAGTTGTCTTGGGTTCACCCGGACCTAGCCCATGACCACACCAAGTAGAAGGCCAAAACAAGAATAGTGGATCCCACCACCAAGTGGGACAAACACTAAGAGAAAGAAGAAGAAGAATTGCTTGAAGCACTCTCTGGGCGATTTACAATTTAAATATACAGTCTACACATGATACTGATCAAAAGGACAGAAGGCTGAGTCAACCTCAAGCCAGCTGCCTGAATCTACTGGGATCAAACACATGCCACAAGCAGGTTTTTGACTGCAATACTGCAGCTTAACCACTACGACAGGCAGGAAATCCCTCACAATGCGAGTCCAGTTGCTTGAAATCTTGAAATATTGCAACACTCTTTACACAGGGCTGCCGTTGAATGTGGTTCGAAAGATGCATCTGGTGCCGAACACTGCTGCCAGGCTGGTCTCCATATAACTTCTGTTCTGCCTATACTGGCTTCAGGAGCTTCCTGGCCAAATTCAGGGTAGTTAGTTTGCCATTTAAAGCCTTCAGAGTTTAGGACCTCGTTACTTGGCTGAGCCTCTCCCTCAAAGCATCTACCCATCCCATCCATATCTCTTATATGAGGATGCTCTGAGCACCCTCCTGTGGGGAGTCTGAATAGGATATGATCTATAACCAGGCCTTCTCAGAGGTGGCCTGGCCAGAGGTGCAGCTAGCTAGCCCCATCCTTCACTTTTATTTATATTTATTTATTTATACAACTTATATGCTGCCCACTACCCAAAGGTAGTGAGGGGACATAAGACTGGAACATTCTCCCAAGCTTTGGGAGTAGCTTGCCCCAAAGCAATGTACAGGAGTACCTTGGTTTAAGAGTAACTTGGTTTAAGAGCGGTCTGCAAGACAAACAAATATTTCTTCTAAAATTTGCCTTGATCAACAAGCAATGTCTTGATATACAAGCACTGGGACACAGGTCACATGATCACAAGTGAGCCAGTGGTGGGCTCTGTCTCCCTCCTTCCCCCTGCTGGACTGTGCATGATTGTCTTGAACTTTCCATCTCAGGAAGACTTCAAAGCAGAGGGAAGAAAGAAAAATAGTGATCTCCCTTGAACCAGCCAGGAACATTTTCAAAGCAGAGTGCAGGTTAGGGTTTTATTTTTCTTTATATTTATATTTATATTTAATTTGTTTTCAACATTCTTATTTTTGAAACCATTTATATTCATTGGGCAGCTAGTCAAGCGTGTATATGGCTACAAATTGCACTTTACTATTGTCACCTTAAAAATACAGAGTAAAAGCCCGTTCTTAGTCACAAGCAGAGCAGTACCTACACCATTGTGTGGACATGGACTTCTGGCCAAGTTCTTTTGTGAGTTTTGGCATTTTGTGTGTACAGCATGTGGTCTGTGGGACCCCAAAATGAATCATCTGAGATTCCATTTTTTCTTATGGGGAAATTTGCTTTGCTATAAGTGTTTTGGTTTACAAGCATAATGAAATGAATTATGCTCGTAAACCAAGATATTACTGGTAATGAATTCCTCTTGGCCCTCTGGACACTAATATTTATTGGTGGGTGGGTGGCCTTTGTGTGTCTCTTGTTTATTAGGACCTTTGTTACTAGGATCCCGGAATTTGGTTTATTTTCCTTTTGATTTTTAAAATTGCATTTCTATTATTGTTACCTTTTGTTGCGTCCGCTGTCCAGAGTAGTAGCTTATTGTTTGAAATTTGGGGGTTCCATTCTTTGAATTTCCAGGAAGTTATCGCTAGTACTTTGCAAGACTTGAGCAGAACTTAATTGTCAGCAGAATATTTTTTTTTTGGGGGGGGGGGGAGGAAGAGATAACAGCCTAGCATGAGATATTGTTGGTTTGCAAGATCTGAGAGGAACTGACAATGATGTGACATTTTGTTGGCCATTAACTCATCTAGTCACCACAAATTACAAGTTACTTGTTTACACATAACACCTTTGTGTCATTTTTACTTTTAATATCAGACAATTGCAGAGTGACAAGACAGATGGAATGGTCTTGTTTTTCTTTATTCATGTGAGAAGCACTAGCAAATTATATTGACATATAAACATAAACTACTAAGCAGGATATACATAAGTAGTAAAACTATTGTGTATAAAATGGTGTATAAAATGTGTAAGATTAAAAAGAAAGCAATTTTTAAAAGCTAGATGACATTTATACAATTTACCAGGCCATGTCAACAGCATTCCCTCTGAGAGGCATCATTTGCATTGTAACACATTTGTTTTGCTCCACCTTCACACAAGGTGTCTTCTATAGGGAAGCCCTATTTTCACATTATCCTTTGATCTTCCAGTCCCAGCACACAGTCTGGTTGATGCATTCCATACAGGCTATGGTTGTCTCCAAAGCTGAGACTGAAATCAAGATATAGTTTCCTCAAAACTTCTGCCATTTCCAACAAAGACCCCCAACAAATCACCCTAGAACTATGGAGGGCAAGCAAGGAGCTACCAGGTAACTGTGCAGAGGTTATGCATTTGGTTGATGACCAAATCACAAGTGTGCTTCTGAAGATGTTGCTTTGACCCACCCTTTCTGTGCAGCACTTTTCCAAAGGAATTTTGGTGGAGGAATGCCAGGTAAGTTATGAACCTTGTATACTGGGGCTGGTTTTAAACATCCCATGAACACTTCAGTCAAGCTGTTTCATTTTTAAGGCTTTATCCACCTGCTTTGCGTGCTTTGAGATATACTAAACAGGGCTAGCATATTCTCCTACAGAGTAACATAAGGTAGTCAGATGTTCTTAATATCTGGTTGAGCACCCAACCTGGTACGCTTTGTTTCCCCTCAAATGTTGTTTCTAGCATAAATATTCTGTTTGGTATTAAAACAATGATTCTTTGAAAATGAGAGTTCGATCCAGGGTAGCTCCCCTGTATTTTGGGATAGCACAATATGGTACAGGAGGAGAGTCGTGAGAGTCCCCTGGACTACAAGGAGATCAAACCTATCCATCCTGAAAGAAATCAACCCCGAATGTTCACTGGAAGGACAGACTTTGAAGCTGAGGCTCCAGTACTTTGGCCACCTCAGGGGGAGAGAGGAGTCCTTGGAAAAGTCCCTGATGTTGGGAAAGATTGAAGGCAAAAGGAAAAGAGGACGGCAAAGAATGAGATGGTTGGACGGTGTCATCGATGCAACCAATATGGATTTGACCAAACTCCGGGAGGCAGTAGAATATAGCAAGGCCTGGCGAGCTCTGGTCCATGGGGTCACGAAAGAGTCGGACATGACTGAACAACTGAACAACAACAGTCCATGTCACTTGCAGCATTCTTTATGCCGCACTTTTTCAAGTAGAAAGCACAGAGTTGAATTTTTTAGGGAGTTTGACATCAACTGGTCATCTCTGTAACAGATAGTCATTAGATTCAGAGCCTCGGTTAGTTTTTTCTTGACAGCCTCAAAGGTTGCACTCTGTGTAGCAATTGCCATGTCATCAGCATAGATTGTTAGATTGTGCGTGACATGATGTACAATATAAGGGGGGCGTGGTAGCTCAGTGGACTAAGGCTTCCGAAAACTGTCGGCAGTTCAGCGGTTCGAATCCCGAGTGCCAAGCAGCAGAGCGAGTTCCTGCTGATAACCCCAGCTCCTGCCAACCTAGCAGTTCGAAAACATGTAAATGCAAGAAGGTAAATAGCTACCACTGTAAAAAGCAGTGTTTCCTTGCAGCCATGCCGGCCACGCGGCCATGGACTTGCACAACACTGGCTCTTTGGTTTGAATACGGAGATGAGCACTGCCCCTAGAGTCAGACATTACTAGCATGCATGTGTGTGGGGAATTTTATACAATATAAGCATCAAAGCCTTGCTAACATCGAGTAAAATTATCCCTAGCCACAAAGCAAAAGCAAAACACCACATACAAAAACCACCATAATTTCACAGCTAAATGAGAGAACTTCTGAATATTTGTTTTCTACTCTTTTTAAAGCACCTTTTAAAATATTTTTGCAGTCAGACACAGAACCCCTTTGCAAGCACGAGTGCCTGTTTGGCAGGGCAGAGTTAAAATCCAATTGGTTCCAGGCTGACAGGTTTAAATTTTTTAAATTGCGCCAGACCTGGAGCTGATTTCCTCTTTGCAAACTTATGTCAGAAGCCTAGCCTTAGACTTCTTATGAGAAACGCCCAGGGCTAGGACAAACAAAACTGCTGTAATGCAGAAATGCTTTGAATAATGCCTTACAAAAGTGTATGCCAATTTTCTGGAGATAAATGGCAAAATGTCCTTTGCTTTTTAAAGAAAACCTTCTTTTGACTGCTGTGACCTTGAATTGCCCTAAGCTCCCCAAATATCCCCCTTACCTGCCCCCAAAGCTACAACACTATATCTAATTTGCAAAGTTCTTGTTAGGAAACCTGTTAGACACATGCTTAGGCATGGTAAGAAACGACTCTCCCTTTTAAAAGGCCTTTTTTGAGGACCAATATTTCAGCCCTTCCTGTCTAGATTCTTTCAACAATAATGACAGCAACAAACAAGTAGATGGGGCCAACCATTCTCTTTCAAGATAAGCAAGAGCGGTCTTTTCAGTATATGTGACCTATTTTAAATCTGAGGGTGTCAGAATCTAAATGGGAGTATAAAACAGTTTTGTTTTTTTTAAAAATCATGATAACACAACTCAAAAATTTTTTGCCCAAATTTCCCCATTGTTGGTATAGAGCAGGAGCAGACTGCTACCACTGTGCCAAGTTTAATGCTGATTTGATATTTTTGACTTGCTTTGTAGAATGTTGATTTGCTTATGCAGCACAATACACTCCTGTGCAGCAATAATGTTAGGAAATCCCCTTGTCAATTTGAATCATCTATACAGCTACACCAGGGCTGTCCAGCTTTGAACAGGCTGAGGTCTACTTTTTTCAGACAAATGTGCCTGAGGTCTACTACACTAAAACCTCTACTTATGAATTTTGTTCCAATATGTTCCAAGCATATGCTCATAAGTAAAAAAAATTGTAAGTAGAGCAGCGGTTTCCCATATGAACGCATTGAAAATCAGTCCTTTCTGGAGGGAACATTTCAATGCATGCCTATGGTGAGGTTGACCGTGCACATGCTTCCCTTACACCCTCTCGATCCAGTGTGGACAGGTGCAAGGGAGGCGTGTCCATGCTTGCACAGATCGCCCATTCCGCTTGCCCGGGCTGCTGGAAGACTTTTTTAAAAAGGTGCACTTTCCCTCCCAACCCACCCGGGGCCTGACTTGACTCTGCTTCTCCTCCTGTTTTCTCCCTTCTCCCTTCCAGCCCCCTCGCTGCCATTGCTGCTGCCGCCCATAGCTCTCACTCATCTCTGCCATGTTCTCTGTGCAGCTGGGATGGGCCAAGCCAGCAGCGGGGCAATCACATCGCCACGTCGGCGCATGGAGGAGGGAATGGATCAGAAGGGGAGCAGGAGGAACGGCAGGTCACAGGCTCTGTGAGGCAGCTGTGGGGGTGGGAGGAGGAGGATGGGAGGAAGGAATTCTCCAGGGGGGGAGAAGAGGGGGACATTACAATGAGGTCACACCCATGACCCCGCCCCCTCGCTGTCCCCTCTACTCCCCTTCCTCCGCTCTGCACCAACAACTCAGTTGGTCACGAGACAGTGGCACACCGATCATCTGGCCGGTAGGGAGAGCAGAGGACTGTGTCATGGCCCTTGAACTGCCCTGCTCGACTGAGACAGTGGGCTGGCAGACCCAGAGCTTTGCTGAGCAGTGGTGGTCCTTGGGGTGGGAGAGGTCGAGGTGGAGAACTTATCACTTCACATTTTTAATTGATGGCTGGCGGGCTACTTTTGAACTACTGGTAGCCCCCGGTCTACTGGTAGCCCCCGGTCTACCCAATCAGGTATATTAGTTGCCTATTCATCTATAATAAAGACTGGTTTTTAAAATGTGCTGTACTTTCAAAGAACTATCCAAGAGGATTCTGTTTCTTAGATTTCCAGTGTCAGCATTATTTTTTTGGTTATTATGTTCCATCACATTACTTGGTACTCATTGGGACCTTGTAGGGTTTTTGAGATATGAAAGATACTCAAGGAGTGTTTGCCAGTGGCACTTCCCAGTGAGTTTGCATGGCCCAGCATTATTTTGAACCCTGGTCTTCAGAATCCTAGTATAATGCCATATCCATTACACTACACTGGCTCATATGCATTTATATCTGATTCAACCTTTTATTGACTACTACTGCGGTTTGGAGAAAATGTTTTGGAGCTGTACATTGTTTTTTATTATTCTTAAATAATGTGGGTATTGCCTATTACCTTGGCTGCTTACTCATTCCAGATAATTGGTGTTAAGTGCCACCCATTCCAAAACAGACCTTTGAAGACTGTTGTCCTTTATTTCTCTTTCCACTGTGAAAAAAATTCAATTTATTTGAATCCTTTGCTTTCTTTTGTTTATTGAGTTACCTTTCCATAAATATCTCACATCTACCTAGGAGTTTTTCGTAAAGAATCTTGTCAACTCTATTTCGAAGGGAAATCATGTGGAGTTTAGACTCTGCATCAATCCAGTGCTCTCCAGATGCATTGTGCTCCTACTGACAAGTTCAGCAGGATGGTGCAAGTTGTATCTCAATACATCTGAAAAGCACTTTGTTGATCTAAACTTTTTATGTCTTCCAGAGAACTTAAAACAATAAATAAGGCAAAAGCTGGATTTGCAGAAACTACTCTGGTTCTTCTTTATAAAGTTTCATTATTCTACATGGACAATAATTGTAGGGTTAATGATGTTTTATAGTATTTTCTCTGGGGCATATGCTAGACTGTGGTGGCCTGGCTCCTCTCTTTCCTTCTCTAGTTCTATTTGAAAGTTTGCATAATGTTGACTTCCAAGCTAAGTCTCATGCTTCGAAACAAATTTTAATGTATAGTTCCTTGTTTTCTTTAGATTATCAACAAACTCAGACTTGTGTTCTGTAAGGATATGTGGGTCCATTCTGCACAGTCCTTGCTGAGTGACTTCAATGAAGACACGTGGGTCCATGTTGAATCGCCATAGTGGCTTCACAATTTCAATGTTGCATTTGTCATATTTCTGTTGAATTTGTAATTCTGTATATTGGTCAAAATCCTGTTAACTAATGTAATAAATTGTTCTAGAATAGGTACACTGAATCCATGGAGATTTAATAAATCAAGTCTTCCATATATTCCATTGATTCAAATAGCACTATTGTATTTGTGACTTAGTATATTCAAATTGTACCTGTGAAGGCATTAACTCACCATATTTTCCATGATTCAGTGGATGTACTCTAGTGTTATTTGCTATTACAGTGGTACGTCTACTTACAAACGGCACAGCGGTACCTCTACTTGCGAGCAATTCACCTGTTGGTGTTTTAACTGCTGCCTTACAAATTTTAGATGCAGTCTGCTCTACTTCCTTTTTTATTTTTTATTTTTTAGATACAGCTGCTCTACTTACGAGTTGTCCAACTTATGAGCTTGCATTTGGAATGGATTAAACTCGTAAGTAGAGGCACCACTATATATGCATCAGGATTCTGGCCATTTAGATTAAGTTCTTTTTCACCTCAGCTTAACTTCTTCAGATGCTATCCTAAATTGGCTTCTCTGCTCTTTTATAGCATATTCCCTGTAAGCACCCAATTTTTGAGAGATTTGGGGCTCAGTGGGCTGAGTTATTAAGCTCCAAAGTGGGTGCCCCTAGGAAAAAAATCTTTCTAATTGAATTGGAAGCTGATAATAGCCCCCACACAGGTAAACGATTAGCGCTATCACGGCTTGGCTTCCGAATCTTGATTCAGTCACTTAGAAAGATTTTTTCCTCTACCATTTCCTCTAGGACGAATCATGACGAAACATATCCTGCCATTTTGTTACGTAGTGAAATGACAAAACAGTGTTTTGGTTTTTGTTTTGTGCCCATCTCTAATGCAGACATGATATTCTGTACCAATACCAAGCCATTCTTGGGTGTTTTAAATTTTGAACATACCACCGTGATATTCCATATTCATAAATCAGAAATGAATTAAAGAAATGAATCAATTGGAGTTTGTTCTGAATGATTGTGCTGTGCTGTGTTTTCAAGCATTCATGGGAGTTACAGTCCAAGAACATCCAGAGACCTAAGGTTGAGATCCACTAAATTAAAATAACACAATAAAACTAGTTAAGGTCATGGTATGGGTATATTAAAAATTAATGACTAATACCATTAAAAAGAAACATTTAAAAAACACAAATATACCTTAGATGAGTATATACAGAGTCCTGCAATAATCCTATCTTGTCCAAATCAATTCAGAACCTGCCTTTGAAAAAGAAGATGTTTGTCAGAGAGGAGAGGGGGTACAATCTTGGAGAGCACAATCTTCAGCTCAGGAACAGCCACTGAGAAGGCAGTCTCTTATATTTTCACAAAATGAGTATGCGAAGGATTGAAAGCAAGGCCTCCCTAGAAGACCTCACAAATGAGAGGAGCTCGTGTAAGGTGATATCATTGTTCAGATAGCCTGGATCCAGGCCATATAGAGTGTTGTAAGCTTTGGCCAGCACTTGGAATTGCCCCTGGAAATAGACCAGCAGCCAATGAAAGAGAGGTAAGGAAGGAGTTAAATGCTCACTGCAGTGCCCATGCATAGTGTGGCCAAAGCATTTTGAACCTTCTGATGCTTCTAAACATCTTTCAAAGATACTGGCATGCACAATGCATTGTAGTAGTCCAAATGGGATGTTACTAAGGCGTGTGTCACCTTAAGTCATGTGGTCCTTTATAAAATCCATGTTGTTGGTTTGCATCAAACTTGGCTTGTTATTTGTAACTAAGAAGATAGGCAGACTACAAACGGACAATAATACACCCATGTCACACTAAGCTATGTGTTACCAGAAGGAACATTGTAATTAACGGAAACAGACACTTTCACTAAACACTTGAATGAATGAACCAAAGAGCTCTCTGGGCAGTATACAATTTAATTATGGTGATGACATTCCTGAGTCGGACCAGGTTGCACCTTCAGGCAACATTGCAGCTAGTGGGAAGCAACATTAAAGTGGAAATTCTTGACATGGCATAGTCTTAACTGATAGTGCTCCTTCTATGAGATTTAAAAGGGTAAAGGTTCCCTCTGCACTTGCATGCTAGTCGTGTCCAGCTCTAGGGGCGGTGCTCATCTCTATTTCCAAGTCAAAGAACCCATGTTGTGCAAGTATGGTGCCATGTGGCCAGCATGGCTGAATGCATTTCTGCACGTGGAACACTGTTTACCTTCCTGCTTTTTACGATAGTACCTGTTTATCTACTTGCATGCTTTCGAACTGCTAGGTTGGCAAGAGTTAACAGTGGCAGCTCGCTCCGCTGCATGGCACGCAGGATTTGAACCGCCGAGGTGCTGACTTTGCAGCTGACATTTCAGCACTCTTGCCCACTGAGCCACAATGCCCCTCTGAGATTTACTTGCAAGTAAATATTGAGCCGCTTTGAGTCCTTTCACTGGGAGAAGAGTGCATAAAATGCAACAGCAAATAAGTCACATTCAGACAAAGCTCTCAGGAAATATTAATTTTAAAATGGCACATTCCTATAAATTCAATCAGTTTTATTTCTAAGAAGATGGGGGTGGGTAAAATGGAAGAAACAAAGTAATAGAACATACACAGCCCAGCAGAAGAGGAAGAAAAGTAGTATTGGGAAAAACTTTTGTAAATCCCTGGGTGAGAGTTTTTTAGGAGACTCATGCAGGTAGAGCCATGGCACCTGGGCTTCACTGCATTGGCACTGCATTCACTACATTCACTGAGTTGGCATGAGAGGAAGGGAAATTGAGGAATGATAAATGTCTGTCAAAGTTGGGTTTGGTCCACACTAATTGATTCATGTGGAATTTAAATCTCAGAAAGCAACGTTTGGTCAGCTCGATCAGAAAGCAACTCAATCGCAGAATTTTATTATTTATTTATTTATTAAATGTATATACCAATCCATCTAGCTGCACAGCTACTCTGGGCTCTTTACAAGGTTAAACAGATATCAAATACAGACCATAACCAACAAACAGTACAGCGGATAAACAATCCAGTATAATAAAACACAATAGCTTAATAAAACAATATACATCAAACAAAGAGTAAAATGGGCTACAGACAGAGCGACACAATAAAATAGGTAACAGCGTATCATTAATAAAATAAATTAATCACCTTAAACACAAGCAAAGCACTGTGGATCCTCTTCCTTCTAACTGGATGATGAAAGGATACTACAAGCAATAAGGCCAATACCTGCACACATACGGCATTGTATTCTGTGTTTGGGAAGGTACAGGTTGTCCACAGAAACCTCCCTTGCAAAATCCTGGAGCTTCATGTGTAAGAATAGAAACTTGTTTAAGTGATTGGGAAGGAGGGGAAGGAGGAGAGAGAAAACACTGCAGCGACAATCTGAACATGCAGATCTAGGGAAAGAGAGACTGGCAGTACTGTGTCATTAGAGGTTGCAGTTGGAAACGTTTCAGAGACTGAAACTAGCAATAGAAATATTTTATAGGCCACCTAACCAGAAAGAACAACTGGCCTGTGAAATGACTGTGTAAATAAAACAGACACACTTTTTTAAAAAGGGGAGGGAGGAATAATAAGTCTCCAGCAGACAGCAAGAATTCTGGATTTTAACAACCCGGTCTTAGCCTGGAATACATTAAAGCAGTATTTCCCCATCGTCTTGTGAATTAAAATGGGAGGAACACTTTGTTCTTAGCACTCAACAAGGTTTATTTTCAGAGTGTGAAAGCAGAAGAATTGCCCTCTGGCAGAGGGCCCTCCTCCCTCCCCCTTGCACGGAATTAATTTGTAGAATCCTCCACCACAAGATTAGGGTGGGCACTTATGCATTGCCAAAAAGAAGGCACAAAAGACGGCGCAGATTTGCATTACATTTGCATTTGTTATTTAATATGTGTAGGTGAAAAATCAGCTCTCTGTCTCTCTGTGTGTAGGGAATGACTGCCATTGAAACAGGAAAAACAGCACCTCTCACCCATAGTGGGAAACATGATGATTAGGATGACCTACTTGTCTGTTCCTCTGCCTTCTTTCTTCTTACTTGTTGTAGGTGTTTTTGGAGCAATGATTTAGCCCTCTTTATGGTTTTTTCAACCTTTAAAATGGACGTGGACAAAACAGTCTTGGGAATAGCGGACTTCTAGTGTGAAATTCTGGCACACAAATATCCCCAAATATTTCCAGAACATAGGGCGTTTATACACGACCCCTAAGCTCTGCTGCAAATGGCTGCAAGGTCCAGACCTTAAAAATGTTTACCCACCAGCTCCGGACTTTGCAGACAATTAAGTGCGACCCCGCCCACTTTAGCGCGACCAAACAGCAGTTTTCTTGTACCTGGTCTTTGATGGTGACAAATATTTGATCCGGTTAAGGATAGTGAGTGTGGGGCTCTCCTGGCTTCTGTTTGTTCTTTTTTTGCGCCCCACCCCTTTAAGAGATCTGAATGCTGCCGGGAACAAAATGGAGGTAAACCGGCAGTCTTTTCTTTCTTTTTTCTCCCTCCCTCGGGCAGCCAGAAACCAGGAAGTGCGGAGGGGGGTGGGGACAGAGGAAGACAGAGGAAGAGCGATGAACCCCTAAGATCTCTGGTCCGAATTTAAGTGGCCAGCGGATCTTAGGGGTCGTGTAAAAAGGCCCATAGTGAAAACTAATACATGCTGAAATGAGGGGTGGAATAGCATTGGGGGGGGTGCTGAACTCTAAGTGAGGCAAAAGAGTGTGATCACACAGGGAGAGATTACAATCTGGGTTGCTTGTGGAGCAGTCCAGTGTAATACCGTATTTCCTTGGTAATCATGTCCTATGGGGAAATATTATTATACTCTAACCCACTCTCAGTCTGTCACCAAGCTTGATCTTTCTGGTTCAGATGTAGAGTTCCTGCCTTTGTGGCTGGGCTGGAATCTCCAGCAAACAGAATATTTCTTTTTTTAACAGAGCACTGTCCCCATTAACCTCTTCCCAGGACAATCATCTGCACATCTCTGCAGCAATCTAATCACACCCAAACTTTGTTGTGCAGATAGCAGGAAATACACTAATACAATCATTACAGAACCTACTTTTTACAAAAACAAATTCTTTGTCTGATTTAATTTACTAATAGGGTAGTATACAAATTAGACAGACGGACGGACGGGCGGATAGATAGATAGATAGATAGATAGATAGATAGATAGATAGATAGATAGATAGATAGATAGATAGATAGATAGATAGATAGATAGATAGACAGAGATAGGCAAGCCCTAATAGAGGAGAATGAAGAAACAGAAGCAATGTTATACTCCCCTTGGAGACTCAGCTCTGCTGTTTCAGGCCGTTACTTCACGAGCCGCTCACTTCGCGGCTAGCCTTCTTTTCTGTGCGAATCGATCGTTTCAGTCCGCACGCTCCTCCTTTTTGGCTGCGATGCCACCCCGACCACGCCCGCTTTACCGTGCTCCAAGCGGGGCGAGTGGTTCCCCTGGCTGCTGCCGGGAATCTTTTCGCTTCGCATCTTGCTTCGCTCCCAACGTCACGTGTGGTCTCGGTTTTTGGCTTTTATTTCAAGTTTTTTTTAAAAATATTCAAACAGGGATATCGATGCATCGCTATATCGTTTCATCGCTTTGCGCTGTTACTTCCTCGCTCGAGTAGGGGCCGCGGCGGTGGCGGCGGCGGCGGCGGGAGCAGGAGGAGCCGCTGCCGCCTCGCCCAGCCAGAGCAGGGCACCCGGGGCAGGCAGCGTGCAAGCGGCGGAGGGCGGGCGGCTGTGCCATGTGGGGCTCCCCCCGAGTAGCGGCGGGGGCGGCGGGGGGGACTGCCAATGATGCCAGGAAACAGTTGAAATCAGTAGAGCCATTGCAACTGACAGTCCAGCATCAGTGCATCGATACGCCGTCGGTAGGAATTTTTTTAAAGGACGGATGGGAAATAACGAACGTTGAAAAGTGGCATGCGAATGCGAAGGGAGCACGTGAGGTTGCGCTCGAATCGGTCCTAAAACTGCAGCTCATGAGTACTGAGAAACAGGGGCGGGAGCAAAGCGAGAACACATGACCGCCACGTGACCGCCTCCGAATTCAAATCGAAGGCAATATCGCTGCGGAGCGCCGCGCCTCGTGAAGTAAGGGCCTCAGTCTGATTCCAGGATCCAGCCTTAGATTTGTTTGACAATGATTTGGTAGTGACCAGAGGAGCATTCAAATAGCTGAGGGTAAACGCACCAATTGTCTGCCCCTAGAGATGTCCATTGTGGCCACAGTGCTCCAGGACTTTGCAGCATACTGTGTGGCCCACTACAATGTACTCAGTGTGGAACAGTCTTTGGAAGTTTGTTCAGAAAATTCAGATGGTCTGGAATGCTGCGACCAGACAGTCTACCAAGTCTTGTTGCAGAGACCAATCTATTTCCAAATACAGTTAAAAATCTTTGTTATGACTATCATACAACCTGCTCAAGTGGGCCTTTACAGGACTGGAATTACATAGCACTATCTAGACTTTGTCTAACCTGGTGCTGATGTTGTGGCTGTGTCTAAAGGGACTATGGAGGACTATAATACAGCCCTTCCATCCTGAGGTGTAGCATGGATTGCCAACACCCAGGGCAGTATTGTGCGCACCCCCAATCTGTGGACTGGTAGCACTCCTTGAAACTTCCCTTCCTGAGTGGCCCCTGCCTCTCTGCAGACCTGTCTGTCATCTGGGATGTAGGTAAATGGTGGAGGCCCTTGGCTCATGGAAGGGAAGCCTGGCTTCCTTCCTCTGAAGATAAGAGCCCCCCCTACCCCTTCTGTGCCTCTCTTCCTCTCCATGACCCCACCACCATCTGCTTCCACCACCGCCACACTGCCTGCCAGGTCTGCTTACATAGCAGAAGGGAAGCTGAGCAGGACAGTTGTTGCCAGAGCAGCCCACCGTCTCTGGGCAAGGGCTATCCCATGAGCTGGCCAGCGCATGCCTGGGTGAACACAACAGGCCAGCTCCAGTTGGACCTGCTGCCTTTGAAGATTGTCGTGGTGTCAGGTAGGGTGGGCCCATAGGGACCCAGTAATGCGACTGTGACGAATGGGTCCAATTTGCAAGTCCCCATCCGTGATGAATACGATGGCTTCCTAGCAGAGTCTTGCTGGAGAAGCTTGGGCTCCTTTTCACCCCCTAAAGTTTTGGCTCCCGGGGAGACTGACCCTGTGCCTCCCCCATGCAACACCACTTCCTCCACCCTGTCTCTTCCCCATCACTTTCTCAACCCTTCTCCGCACGGGATGGTTCTCCTGGCCGATGAGTGTGATGGGAAATTACAGAGCTTAGACCGCATAGGATGGTTCTGTCTACAGAGGAAATGTGTGCCTAATCTTCACCCTCTTGTCCGATGTATCGGTTAATTTAGGGTTGCATTGTTAATCTGCAGCTATTTCTTCAGCTCAGCAGAACAAAACACCTGCTTCGCAATTCAGCAGGTGCACCAGGTTCATGTCTTGGATATTAAGGAAATAATACGAGAGAGAGAGAGAGAGAGAGAGAGAGAGAGGAAATGTGTGCCTAATCTTCACCCTCTTGTCCGATGTATCGGTTAATTTAGGGTTGCATTGTTAATCTGCAGCTATTTCTTCAGCTCAGCAGAACAAAACACCTGCTTCGCAATTCAGCAGGTGCACCAGGTTCATGTCTTGGATATTAAGGAAATAATACGAGAGAGAGAGAGAGAGAGAGAGAGAGAGAGAGAGAGAGAGAGAGAGAGAGAGAGAGAGAGAGAGAGCAAGGAGGTCTGCAGTATTTCCGTGCACACACGTACACTTCAGTAGCAATTACGACATCTATCCAGGGATATCATTTTCCAAGGTGAACTGCAAAGGAAGGCAGGGAGAATCAAAAGTTTTCAGCCTTTGAAAGTGGGCTGTTCAAAAGGGAATGTTCAGTGGCAAGGAACCTTCTTACAGATTATGGCAC
Source organism: Phrynocephalus guinanensis (assembly GCA_037367245.1). Taxonomy (NCBI): domain Eukaryota; kingdom Metazoa; phylum Chordata; class Lepidosauria; order Squamata; family Agamidae; genus Phrynocephalus; species Phrynocephalus guinanensis. The sequence continues at coordinate 112,792,641 of CM074737.1, read as the reverse complement.
TTTCATGCCTATTGACATGATCATCAAATAATCATCTCTTATCTACTTAAGCACTTCCTCTCTGTTTCATTCTTAAGAGCAAAGGCTATATAATAGCCTTCAGCATTTTTTGTACTGTTCTGGATGAAGAAAATATGCAAAAAAAGTTATATTCATCCTCACAACGGCACTGTAATGAAACAGAAAGATGTGTTAAGGGGGGAATAGTGCACCATATTATCATTTGAATTTGCTCCTTAGAAATCCATGTGAGATCTTGGAGGGATCGTGTGTTTGCTCCCTTCATACCAAGCCAGCCAGAAATGGCACCAGGACCCAAGTTCTAATGGCCTGAACCGGACAGTTGAAAGTCGGTGGGTGGGACAGTCAGCGAGGCACCGCACAGGTGGGCAGAGTCAGGGCTGATAGGTCAAAAGTAAGTAAGGATCAAAAGCACATGTTCATGCATGTACACAAGCACAGAGAGAGGAATTCAAGCATTCAGATGCACAAGTATCAAGAGGGCCTGGAACCAGCCACCTGCAATATGGAGACAGGCATGTGGAAGTAAACTGCCACTGCAACCAGGTGGATGCTGGATGGGCTATGCTACCTGGGGGCGCATTCTGCAGTCAAATTGAACATTAGAGGGATGGTTTTTCTGCAGTGTACAATTAACCTGTTGGAAGCTGCCTTGGGTGGTGAAATTCAGCCAGCATCCACTGATTTTGGTTCCTGTGCTGATTCCATGGGCTAATGTATGTTTTTACATTAGAATTATGGTTGGAATATTTGGCAAGATTTACATTTCAGATTTCATTACATTTCTAGTTAAATAAATAGATGTTTTATATAGCAACACAAGAGGTGTCTCTCTCATGAAAGTGCCATGGAATAGAAACTACAGTACAGTGGTACCTCTGATAACAGATTTAATTCATTCTCCAAGGCAATTCATTATCAGAAAAAAATTGTCATCCGAAACGTGGTTTCCCATAGGGATGTATCAGAAACAAATTAATCCGTTCCGGAGCCTAGGAAAAAGGCACAGACACCTGCTTTTTTTGCTCAAAACTCTTTATAAAGTGCACTTTAAAGGTACAGATGTGATGCAGCCTGGGATAGCTCTTTTTTTACCAATGCATGTTGGAGTACCTAGTAGAGATGGGCACGAAATGCCAAAATGGCATTTCATGGTCGTTATTCGGGCCCTGGGGTCCCCTGTCCAGCCATCTCTGATTGGTGAATGACAGCCCACTGGGCTGTCATTCAACAAGTGGAAGGTGGCGAGAGGGGGCTGGGCCTGGCGGAGCCTCTTTGCCCCCGCCCTGCCGTAGCTGATGACACAAAACTTTGCCAATCTCGTGCTTCATATACGTATATGAAACAAAGGGCTCCTGGAGCAAGCTGCATGGGCCCGTTTGAGCCCTCCAGCATTTCCCCCAGGCCTGATGGGCTTCCTGGGCCTGTCAGGGGGCCCTGAAGTGGTTTCTGGTGATCCGGAAGTGACTTCCGGAAAACTGGAAGTCAGTTCCAGATCAGTGGAAACCACTTCTGAGGCCTCCAACAGGTCTGGGAAGTCTGTCGCGAGGCTCGTTCAGGGCAGCACCAGGCCTAAGGTAAGTCTAGGAGGGCCCAGATGCCCCTCCCCAGCCCCGACCCGACCCAGCAAAGGCGTATTGGGGTTTTTCCTTTATCGTGGGTCAGGTCGGGACCCTAAGCCATGCGATAAGTGGGGGATTACTGGGTGCAGAAGGGGACATAGGCCTTCTAGAGAAGGTGTGGAAGGGAGAACCTGTTAATAGTTGTGTTTGAAGGATGGTGGTTATAGCTGGAACTTTCATATTCTCTCTTGCTTGTACAGTTTTATTATCTTCTACAGCAGTGGTAACCAGATGCTCTTGGACTAAAATTCCCAGAAGCCTTAACTGCTCACTGTGCTGACCAGGATTTCTGGGAGTTGTAGGCCAAGAACATCTGGGGAGCCAAGATTGGAAAATACCACTGTAAAGGAATTATTTCTGCTTTCAGTGGAAGTCCAGCAATAGACTTGGCCCATTTTTGTCTCATGTGTTAGGCTCCATTCTCTGTATATCACACTTTGGACTTCAAGTCTTATGGAATGGGGCACTTATTCTAAATGAGCAGGCCATTTAGACATTCATAGAAGCACTTTATTATTATTATTATTATTATTATTATTATTATTATTATTATTATTATTATTATTATTATTATTATTATTAAATTCTCTAGAGCAGCTGCTGGAATTCACACACACCAGCCTTTAGGAGTGTCCATATGGCCTACTGGCAAAGCACACGTACTGATTTGCAGTTGTTGTTCCTCTCCCAGCTGCCAACAGAAGCTCAGACTCTAACCCTGAAATCTTAGGGAAAGGATTGCTAGTTACCTGGTAACCCAGTTTACAGAAGTCCCTCTGTAATACTGCTCATTCTGCACAGTGGGATATTGGAAAGAACCATCGCTTCTTTCTCCATTTCCCAAACCCAGGTAGTTACCAGACAAGAAAAGGAGAGCCTTTCAGCATCTGGGGACTGTGCTCAGTTTGGGGAAATGATTTATGGGAGGGTAAGGTAGTGAGAGTATGAATAAAGAATAGATGCCTGTCTCCCACAACATCTCCTGCCCATCAAAACCGAATGGCATTTTGCTGGTATTGAAATAGTAGGGTGCCTCAAAGAGTCATAAGTATTCAGTCATGCTCTTCCCAATGACTTTGCAAAAGCAATGGGGAGGAATTCATTTTGAGCACAAGATCCATCTGAGATTAAGCTAATCATATTTGTGCTGCAAATGTTTGCTTAACAAAATGCAAACTCTCTGCCAGAGGTGCACAAATGTATTACAGTATACATAGAGGGAGGGATGGGGAAGAATATATGACTAGAAAGAGATGTAAATTGCAATTGTATGGAACAGAGATGAAATCTAATCAACCAGTGGAAGTGTACTATTCTATTAAAAGTGCCACTTAAGGCTGCAGCTCTTCTTGTTATGGGGAAAAATATAAACCACTCATTCATTTTATTTACTTCCCATCTTTCTCCCAATAAAAGGACTCAAGAGCCAGCACACAAGACATTTAAAAGATGGATATAGCTTTCAAATTCAATAAATCACAATGCTAAAAACAATTCAACATTGCCACATTAAAACTAACATGTGCAAAACATTTACAAGGAGTATCTTGTTCCATGGGTTAAACTACAATACTGGAGTCAAAACTGTGCTCACCATCTGAATTTGGTCCTGGTCAGCTCAGGTAGCTGGCTCAAGGTTGACTCAGCCTTCCATTCTTCTGAGATTGGTGAACTGAGTACCCAGTTCTACCTGTTGGCTGGGGGTGGGGGGGGGAATAGAATAGAAACTACAGTACAGTTGTACCTCTGATAACAAATTTAATTCATTCTCTGAGGCAATTCGTTATGAGAAAAAAAATGTTATCCGAAACCCCATTTGCCATAGGAGTGAATTGGAAACAAATTAATCCATTCCAGAGCCTAGGGAAAAGTCACAGACACCTGTTTTTTCCTCAAAACTCTTTATAAAGTGCACTTTAAAGGTACAGATGTGATGCAGCCTGGGATAGCTCTTTTTTACCAATGCATGCTGGAAATTCGTTATCCGAGGTAGCCCTATACCCGAAAATTGTGGTTCGTTATCCCAAAAATTCATTATGAGGGGCATTCGTTATCCAAGGTGTTACTGTATTTGCTTAATATTTAAATGGGTAAACATTGGAGTTATGTTTCGTTCTGGGGAAATGCCTGCTTAAACAACCAGGTTTTCAAAGATCCTTTAAAAATAGACAAGAAGGGGGCCAGGCATATATCAGGTGGAAGATTATTCCACCAGTGTGGGGCAGTTGCTTGAGTTTTTTCTTTCTTTCTGGACCTCTTCAGGTATTAACAGCCACAAATGCCAGTCCTGGGAGGATTGGGTTTTAAGGGCTGTTCTCATTGGGTAAAGGTGTTCTGACAAGTAAACGGGTCCTAAACCCGATTGAAGATGATGCAGAAATGAACTCAGAGCCAGTGCAAGGAGGCCAGTGTGAGGGTTACTGTTGACCCCTATCCACAGTCTGGCAACCGTATTCTGTACCAGTTGAAGTCTCCACATCAGCCTCAAGGGCAGCCCTATGTAGAGAACATTGCACTCTGTACCCCAGAGCACAGAGACAACTCCTAGTTCCCTGAGCTCCTTGCCCTCTGAAGATGCCAGCCACAGAGTTTGATGAAACGTCAGGAAGGAAAACTTCCATAACACAGCCAAACAGCCTGAAAAACTCACAACAACAAACATTGCAGTAGTTCAGTCTCAAGACTACCAATGCATGGACCAGTGTGGTAAGGGTCCCTGTGTCCAGATAGAGATGCAGCTGGGTGACCAACTGCAAATGAAAGTGGGCAGAATGGACCACTGAGACTCCGTGGATAGTGTCAGGTCTCACATTGGTGAGATCATCACCCCCTATGGAACCTCAATTTTGAGGGTCCAACGGCTGGACTTCATCTCACCCATATCTGGTCCTCTATCAGTCCTCCAAGAAGTTGAGAATAAGCAAGAGTGGTTAGAACTAGGATGGGCACAAACCACCAATTCAGCAGTTTGTGCTGGTTTGTCCTCTGGACAAAAAGGTGATTAGCGCTCCCCCACTCCCCTCCTCTGGCGAGCAGCCACTACTAGAGGCAGGGCAGGGAAGCTGAGAACTGCCTCTGAGTGGTGTTCGCTGAAGGACGCTAGACTAGGAAACACTAAAAACACCTGTTTGTTCAAAGGCTGAAACTGCACGAACCACTGAACTGGTAGTTCCTGCCCTTCTCTAGAAATGATGCATCTGATGAAGGGAAATGCAGTCCACAAAGTCTTGTACGAAATGCAACATGTTGGAACAGATTCCAAACTTAGTGGACAAATAGCTGAAGCTATGCACTCCAAGGTACTTTTCTGCCAGCTGATCCTAGCCAAACAGGACAGTTCTGCTGGCTTATCACTGTGTTAAGCAAGTGATTTAAGACCAGCAGACAGAAGGACCCTCTGCCAGCAAAAGGGTCATTTTATATCAATTGTTTTAGAGTCCACCCCTAACTATTCACAATGCCCAAGGGCTAGCTGAAGCTGTACTTTTCTGCCGGCTGATCCTAGCCAAACAGGACAGTTCTGATCCTAGCCAAACAGTACAGCTTGGGGGTCCACCTGGATTCAGAGCTGCTCCTGGACTCTCAGGTAGTGGCTGTGGCCAGGTGGGCCTTTGGTCAGCTTCGGCTGGTGCGCCCGTTGTGGCTGTACCTGGATCATGCAGACCTGGCCACGGTGATCCATGCCATGGTGACATCAAGGTTAGACTACACATTCTATGTGGGGCTACCCCTGAAGACAGTTCAGAAACTACAACTGGTATAGAATGCGGTGGTCCATGTAGTTACTGGAGATAGGCAGTTCGACTCTGTTGGGCTGCTTCTCCAGTGACTGTATTGGCTGCCTATTCATTTCCGGGCCCAATTCAAGGTGCTGGTGATTACCTTTAAAGCCCTATACAGCTCAGGACCAGGATATTTGAGAAAACGCCTGTTTCCATATAATTTAGTACGTCCCCTTAGGTCATCGGAGAAGGTCCTTCTACAAGTGCCGCCACCCAGGGAAGTGCAAGGGACAGCAGCAAGAAATAGGGCCTTCTCAGTAGTGGCACCAATATTGTGGCTCTCCCCTTTGAGCTAAGAACTGCCTCCTCCTTAGAAACATTTAAACGAGCCTTTAAGACTTTTTTATTTAGGCAAGCCTTCTGAGCCTCCAGCTTTTTTAAAAAAAATGTTTTTATTTATAACATCTCAATATTCAGTCTTATTGTCTGGGAGCCTTTTAAACTCTGCTGCTGCTGTTGTTTTAGTATTGTTTTTATAGTGTTTTATTGTTGTTTTTAAATGTTATTTTTGTTATCTTTAATATTTTAAATATTAAAAATATCTTGTCATCTTTAATATTTTAAATATTTCAAAGAATTTTAATATATCTTTCTTGATTTTAATTTGTTAATTGTATTGAATTAGTACTGTAAGCCGTGCTGGGTCCTTTCGGGGAGAAAGGCGGCATAGAAATAAATTATTATTATTATTATTATTATTATTATTATTATTATTATTATTATTATTATTATTATTATTATTATTATTATTATTATTATTACTACTACTACTACTACTACTACTACTACTACTACTACTGAATCCAATCCAATCCCACTCTGTCTGGGACATTGGAAATTGTGTAAGATTATCCTTGCCCTGGCCTATTATTGAGTCAGTGTCACAGGGAGTTTGGGATCTAGTATACGATGGGCTGACTGCACCCCCGACCACACCCCCTACAGCAACCACCTTTGGGGGAACTTGGGGTACTTTGGGGGTATTGTGATGGGGTTCCTGCATGGCAGGGGGTTGGACTAGATGGCCCTTGAGATCTCTTCCAACTCTATGATTCTATGATTCTATGGTTTTGGAGCCAATTTCGATGCTTCTTTTAAGCTGATGAAATTCTGTTGTTGTTTTCTCTTGCCCCCGATTGTGCTTGCTTCCCATTGTGGTTTTTTTAAAAAAAATTGTCATATGCGCTAGCCTGTGTTTCTTCCCCCCCTTTTGTTATTTTAAAGAAACTTGTTGCGGGGTGAAAACATCACTGAAACTGGCATTTTGATGCGCATCATGGTGGTGGGGACAAAACTTAGGTGGAGAATACATCACTGTCCATGAGGACACAGAAACTTAGGCGGAGAACACAGCACCATCCGTGAGGACACAGAAACCCCGTTCTGAATCACGTGATTATTGGTGGAACGAATCCGCCTTCTCTTAGGCGCTGGTTCTTCCGGCCATGGGATAACGCTGGTTCCTGGATCACCAATATGGATATTATGGAGCCATCTTTAGGCATTTTGGCACTCAAATCCAGGTTTTATCCTTCCCTGTGCTAAATGAATTTCTTGAAACAACCAATGCCTTTTTTTTTTTTTTGCTTTTACCATTGCATCCAGAAAGACATCTCTTGATTCATATTTTATTAGTCTGCACATATGCAACAGATTGCTACAGATTGCTACAATAAAATGGACAAAAGGACCTGAATTAAGTCATCATTTAAGATACTGGTTCAGTGAGACAAGATAGTGTTTGGTTCTTTTTGGTTGCCATTATTGTGCAACAGAGATGTGTAGCTTTTTGGGGTCTGGAACTGCTTTTGTGCTCACCCATGAATGTGTGCCATGTCAAAATCTCCAGAGAGAATACAGCTAGGTAAGCTGGCATGTAGGGCCACAGGCCAGCATCATGGCCAGAACCCAATTGGTCATTCAAACTAGAGTAGACCTACCAAGTCAATTGGATTTACATATGTGTCAGTTTGCCATTCAGCAGGAAATTAAGTGGGTCTAATCCAGCTGTGACTACCAATTGGATGGTAAGCCTTTCTTCACTGCCACTTGGTGTTTACACTTGATCCTTCTACAAGTATATCTGTGCCGTGCAGTTGCACCAGTTTGATACTACATCAGCTGCCATGGCTCCAACCTACAGAATCCCAGAATGTGTAGTACTTAACAGCAGGAATCGGGCCCTGAGATCACCCTGCAAGCCTTGGGGATAGCCTGTTGGTTGGCAGCAATCCAAAATGGCTTTTAAAAAAGGAGTGAGAGAATAGGAAACCAGGGAGGAGCTGGATTATATCAGCTCCAAACCTTTGTCAGCCCAAATTTACAGTCCATTATGCCAGCACAAAACCATGCCAGGGCCAGGGCAGTCTTACGTAACTTCCAATATCCTTTGACTGGGAGCAGTTTGAATTCAACACAGTACTCAGCTGGCTTTGAGTGTGACATCAACCAGTCTTCAGCCATCTTGGCTAGTTAGGACTATTGTTCTCCAATATGTGCTATAAGGTTTCTACGGTAAAATCATTTAAATGGTATGACAAGAAAAATTGCAGTGACATCCGGTGGTGGGGAGGAATCGTCCTGGGCAACTGAAACATTTGGGAAGGGATGAGTCATGAAGTGAGGGAAGGAATAGAGAGGACGGATGAGGAAGAGGGGAAAAAGAACACAGTCTTTTCATTATGGAACAGCATGGTGCAGGGGTTACTAAATTTATTTCTGTATTTTCTAGCACTGAATGTGTTTTGACCTATCGTTATTGAAGTTGGATTTGAGTATACTCTCCAAATAGAACGGCAAAGATTTATCATCACAATAGGAGCTGCCCAGCAACATCTGACTCAAATAACTGAAATGTAGTCAGGTGGAAGCTATACATTTTTTTGTTTTTCATTTCTTTTTCTTTTTTAAAGCAAGCATTATTCTGAACTAACCTTCTGCAGCAGAACATTTTTTTTAGAATATGAGTAATATAAATAAACTGTCGTAAAACAGCAAAAACACAAAGATAAAGAAGGTGGAACCTTTGGTACGTTCGCCTTTCTTAATTCACATTTTTGGCCAGATAAAGCTGGCTGGATAGTTCCCTGGTTTAAGTATCTGGCTTTGGAGTCAAAGGTTAGGAGTTAGATTCTCCACTGTGCCTTCTCTGAAATCAGCCAGCCTGTAGGGACTTGGATAAGCTACACAATCCCAGGCCGCCGCCACCACCCATCCCTCTCTCTGGCTTCGTATTTGCAAAGGAAAGTTGAAAATAAAATGGAACATAACCACTCTATGTTTGTGATGTGCAGCATCCCTGCCACAAGGGAGCTGTTACCTTCTTCTGATATATTTTTATTTCCTTTGTAGAATAGGAAAAAGATCATGTTTGTTATTTTCTGCTGTCCGTTGCCGCAAAACACAGGGTACTGTCAGAGCAGATAGTTGTTGTTTGTTGAGAACAAAACATTCTACAAAAGTCACCTTTGCAAAAAAACAACAATCTTTTTCCGTCTTGTGAAGGTGTCTTTCAAAATGACACCCTCTCCTCCTTTTTTCTTCCCTCCCACGTCAACATCCAAGGCCCTGTGATAGGTTGATCAGTCTCCCCCCCCCCCAATTGACTTGGCAAGGCATAAAAATATCTAGAAGTAACAAGAGGACAAATGGGTGAGTTTTGACTTTCTTCCAACTTGTATTTATTTCAAGTCCACTTCCTTTTTCATTCTGCCTATACAGTAGAGCGACTTTTAAATAATGGGTATGTTTGTTTTAAAATGTTTTTTTAAAATATCATTTAAAATTCTCCCCCATTTGAGGTAGACAGATTCAATAGCCAAAATCCTGCCACTTACAGGAGCAAATCACACTAGAGTGGATACACTGAATCAATGGAAATTTGATGGGTCAACACCTCCATAAATTCCATGAGTTCAAATGTGCCTGCTCTAGTTCCAGTATATTGTGTTATTGATAAATCAATAGTTGCCATTTGGGATTTTAATTCCCAGGACCCCAGATTAATTGCACAGACTCTTGGTTATATTGCCTGAAATTTGCATTACTGCTTTGGTGGTACTGTATACAAATATAAATAAATAAATAAATAAATAAATAAATAAATAAATAAATAAATAAATAAATAATGGGTAGTAAAGTGCATTTTCAGGGCAAAACTACAGAAACTTTTCTCTTAGGAAAGAGATACAGCAGACTGACAGCACTTTGGGTCCTTCTAAGGGGAAAGTCAGGGTGAAAATATTTTAAATAAATAATAATAAAATAATGCTTTTGTTGTTGTTGTTCAGTCGTTCAGTCGTGTCCGACTCTTCGTGACCCCATGGACCAGAGCTCGCCAGGCCTTCCTATCTTCCACTGCCTCCCGGAGTTTGGTCAAATCCATATTGGTTGTATCGATGACACCGTCCAACCATCTCATTCTCTGCTGTCCTCTTTTCCTTTTGCCTTCAATCTTTCCCAACATCAGGGACTTTTCCAAGGAGTCCTCTCTTCTCATGAGGTGGCCAAAGTACTGGAGCCTCAGCTTCAAAATCTGTCCTTCCAGTGAACATTCGAGGTTGATTTCTTTCAGGATGGATAGGTTTGATCTCCTTGTAGTCCAGGGGACTCTCAAGATTCTACTCCAGCTAATAATGCTAGTCCTCTCTAAATGCAGCTAACATTTTATTATATTACCACTCCCACTAATTTTTAAGTTTTAATTTGTCATTTTAAAACACTTAATTGCAACTTTAATGCATCAATAGCAACAAGTTATTTCTGAACTCCAAAGGCCAACATCATCCACATTATTGTTTTCCCAATTGCTACTATGAAAGCTGAACCGTGAAGAAAACTGACATTTGTTTGCTGCAGGGGAGCTTTGCAGATACCCTGGATGACCAGAAAGAAAAACAAGTAGGTCTGCTTTCAAATAAAGCCTGAACAATCTCTGGAGGGGGGAAAAGGTTGAAATGGAGGCTGTCCTACTTTGGGCACATCGCAAGAAGGCAAGATGCTCTGGAAGAGACAGTAATGCTAGGAAAGGTGGAAGGCTGCAGTAGAAGAGGATGACCAAAGACAAGATGGGCTGACTCCCTAAAACAGTGGTGGTGAACCTTTGGCACTCCAGATGTTTTGGACCACAACTCCCACAGTCCTTTGCCACTGGCAATACAGGCTTGGAGTTCTGGGAGTTGTGGTCCAAAACATCCAGAGTGCCAAAGGTTTGCCACCACTGCCCTAAAGGAACCACATCTAGATAAAAGCAGGGCTGTTGAGGGCAGGACATTTTGAAGGTCAGCCGTTCACAAGTTCACCATAAGTCAAAGGTGACTTGAACGACAGAACAACAGCATGGGTACCTGGCACCTACCCTTTATCTGTGCTATATGTAGTAGCTCCTTGCTTCTGAATGGCACCAGTGCACATCTAGTCCACAGACACTTGAAACTAGCCTCTTTGCTCTTTCAGATGCAATATTCAGTTCAGGGCAGGAGCAGAGGACCTATGCTTTTCTTAGCTCATCTCTCCCAAATTGCACCATTCCAAGTTTTAGGTGAAAATATTGTAAGAGGCTAATTTTGAGAGAGGGGCATCAGAGGTTTATGAACCGAAAGGGGGCATGGGTTTCAGAAAGGCTGCAGAACACTTCCTTAAAAGGAGGGGGCTTCTTGGATTAATCTCCTCTTTGGTTGTACTGTTTACAATAACTGCTCCTTCCGCCCCCCCCCTCCAAAGCCTGCACTCTGATCTATACGTTTTCTGCTTGGGAAAACCCAGAGTTCGGGAGTTGGCAAGCATTCAGCAATGCAGAGGAAAGTTACCAGCTTTCCAAGCTTGGGAAAAGGAAGGCTACAGCTTGCACAGTGTTAGGTGCTCTGCGTGGAACTGGCAAGACAATAAATAAAACCAGCAGCTTCTGTCTAGACCTCCCCTGCTGTTCAGGGGAAAGGGAGGGGTTGCAGTCAAGCAGCCCGCGTGGGTGAAATCCTAATAGATCCACCGGCATCAGACTCGCCAGATTCACCCGACTGCCACCCCATGTCCCATCAATAACGGTTTCACATTTGAACTGGCTCCCTTCTGAGGTTTAAGAGGGCTGCAATAACTCCAGCTGTGCACTTCCCTCCAGCACAACAACTAACATACGAATTAAAGCAGAAAAGAGACAAGGGTTTATTATTAACTAACCAAATGCCAGCTTTTGTGATGAGGCCAGGGCAGTAGAAGAAAGAATTGTGTTGTTTAAAATATGGGCCTGATGTCGACCAGAGTGGATCTCTGCCTGCCTTCCTCAAGGAACAACTTGGAGAGGATGTTCATCATCTCTAATTAATTTTCCACACAACAGGGGGGTGGGGATGGGCTAGACGCAGCAACACACCTCTACAGTACGTGTCTGTGTGTCATGTCTGTCTGCCTATTTTCTGTCTATCATAGGGCTGGGCAAAGTATATCCCTTATTCTGTATATTAACCACATGGCTATTTTTGGCTTCAGCAGACTCTCCTCCCAAAATAAAAATAAAAATAAATACTGTTTTCCCTGGGGAGAAAGGCGCACTGTCACTTCTAAAAGCCTTCAGGAGCCATGATTCACCTTTTAAATAGGATGCAGACCATACCATCACTGCCACCATCACCACAAACTTTTTTTCTGCTTTTAATACCAGAATTTGATTTCTGGTCTTTCTTGGTTTTCCCATTCCCTTCTTTCTGGTAGTCCATTGGTTCTCAACCTTCCTAATGCCGTGACCCTTTAATACAGTTCCTCATGTTGTGGTGACCCCCTTGCCCTGCTTGGAAGAGGCCACAAGCCCCCTTTGGCAGGCCACTGCCGCAGGGGCCATAGAGGACTTCTCTTTACAGGCACCCTCAGCCAATCACAGCCCCCGGTGCCATTGACTGACATCCCCTCCAACCTATCAAGCTGTAACTCACTCTTAACCCCATTCTTCCCCCTCCTCCTCTAGACCCAAGTCATTTGTGCCTTTTTCTTCATTGGCTCATGGTGACCCTTGTGAAATGGTTGTTTGACCCCCAAAGGGGTCCCGACCCCCAGGTTGGGAACCACTGTGGTAGTCCATAAGGCCCCTGAAGAATTCCAAGCCCAAAATACAGCCCCTGGTTCCACCAGGTGTGGATACAAAACTCCTATCTTGATCCCCCACATTCTGTCTCAGTGTGGAGAGGTGGTCCACTCATCCTGAAACCTGGAATTATCTTCATGGTTATGGCAGGAGGGGCCAAACTTGTACACCTCTCTCATTGCTTGATTCAGCAATGAGTCCAAAGGTTCTCATTTCAATGGAGGTTTTACACCTGAGTAAGAAGAGCCCTGGATAATCTAGAGCCTTGTTCATGGACACAGCCTACTTGTGAGCAAGAACCTTCAGACATATATAGTGCCAATGAAGACGAATGGCGAGGAGGAGTCTATTACAGTATGCAGTAATATTCTTCTCTCTGTGCCCAAAGCCTAAGATGCTGAAAATAATAATGCTTAAGCCGCTGTTAAAAGCCTCAGTGATTGCTGAACACCAACAAGATATGTTGTGTTGTTTAAAAAATGGCTCATGGCTACTTGGGAAAGACATCAAATGCTGGAAGGTAGCATAAGCCAGTTTTATCGGACCAAATTAGGAAGTTGTTTACTCCCACTGTTCTGGGCTGAGAAGTTTGCAGAGGGATAAGATCAAATGCTTCTAACAGGTCCCTCGATTTAACGTCCCACTTGGACATCCTTTGATATCTACTTTGATCATTAGTAAGATGCTCTGCTATCCTTTTGCCAATTAATGAAATATAAACATCTGAGAAATCAGCGGTGCAGAGATGTGTTAATGAACAGGTGCACTGCCTGAAAAGGTATATAAGGAGTAGGGATTTTGGCCAGTGCTGAGCTTCAGTACACACCAGACTCTGGAGTGGTGCCGTCCACTCTTTCTTTAGAGATTCCTAGCAAGCAGAAGGAGTGTGTGAGGTTTCTCGATACTTTATTCTTCTATTGGTGTGCTTTCATTTTTATTACTCTCTTGTCTAAGTGCCTTTTCTGCCATTGTCAATGAATTCCAAAAGATGTTGTCAGCCTTGACCAGAAAACAGGTCACAGCTTAAGTGAACAAAAAAGTGTGTTCTGCTTATATACCTCCCCATACCACTTCAAGTAGTCTCCGGGCTGTTTACAGTTTTAATTACAGTATTCAGGCTACACATTGTCCCCCACCCAACCAACCAACCAGCAAGCTAGGTACTCATTTTACCCACCTCAGAAGGATGGAAGGCTGACTCAACCATGACTCAGATTGAACCCCAGGTCATGAGCACAGTTTTACCTACATTACAGGCATTTAACCACTGCACCATGGGGCTCCTCAACAAAGTGATGAGAGGCAGGACTGGTCCCTCTTTGTTAATATGTTGACCATTACAGCTTTCAAAATGGGCTTAAGATGATCCAAAACAGAAAAGAACCTAAAAGGCTGCTATTGAGAGGGTGTGGTCTTTCTGCTTAGCAGGCCCCCATTCAATGGACTGGTTTCTGTGGTACATGGGTTTAGAATCTATTTTTCACTGCAAAAGCTGAAATCGTCAAGAGTAAAGGCGGGGGTGCAAATATTATCTGCTCTTTTATCTGCTATGAGCCATCTTAGGCCCCTAATAGGGAGAAAAACAGCATGTTGTTGTTGTTGTTAACAGCTGCCAGGTGTTAAGATGGAGTTGGCCTTCTCCAATGATCGAGCTTTGCAAGAGCCTAGGATGACTGGAGATAGCTTTGTTGAATATATGCTGTTCCTAATAATGTTGCCATTTGTAGTTGACCGATGCTGATCTTTTCAATGCTGAGGGTTTTCAGATGTCAGCATCAGTCACCTACAAATTATATAACAACAACAACAACAACAACAACAACAACAACATATGTTTCTTCATTGTTTTGTCATTCTGGTGGTGCTGGCACAGTCCTCCCTATATTGTTGCGATAATAAAGAAGGGAGGTAGGGACCAAACTATTAGAGCTCAGCTGTAACCCCTCTGGCCACTTTCCTCTTTCATGGGTTCTTACCTGAAATTGTCCATCACTTTACCAAGCACCTGCCTTTAAGTTCCGCCTTGCATGTGGTGTTTGTGGGCATTACATCTTCCCTTGATTTCACATGTTCTTCCTGGCTTTCTATCCTTCTGAAAGACTAGAGATGGGCACAAAACAAATTTAGAAACACTATATAATGGCTCCCCTGGGTTCTAGAGGAACCAAAATCGCAGGGGGGGGCTTCCTCAAGCTCTTCCCTGTAAGTCCCTGAAATTTGGAGAGGTATGAGGTAAAGCAGGCTGAGTTATTAAACTCCAAAAGGGGTCCCCCTAGGAGAAGATCATTCTAATTGAGTCAGGAAGCCGCTAATTGCTCACCCTACATCTTTAAAAACATAGTATGATGAATACAGTTGAATATCTGGACAATAAAAAAGGATACTGACTCATATTCAACCCCTACAGTAATTTTTGTGACAGTGATGAGAATGCTGATAGCATGGCTCCTGGTTATTTTTTGAGTCGCTGTTGACTTTTAACACCTACTGTTCAGCTAATGGAGAGAAAATTAAAATTTTATAGGTTCTTCTAGATGTCAAGTGTGAGTGGGTTGAGTGGAGGATCTGATTATGAAGTTCATCTATTGCCATCTACTATAGCTAATAACCATTCTTTCAATGCCATATTCCACCTGAAAGAATGGCCCAATCTGTATGTGTGTGTTGGGAGGGAGTAACTAAAATCTATAAATCAAAGTATTTCATTCAGGAAGCTTCATTTAGATTAAATTGTGATGCTTTTTACAGATTTAGGTCTGTAAGCTGGATTCATAGAGACAGTTCTCTATGATGGCATAGTTTGAGCAACATTGCTCCTGGGCATTTTTATCATTCATTAATTCATTCATGTCCAAGGAAAATGACCATGTTGCTGAGAGGAGCCAAGATATATTTATTTTCTTTAAACAGGAAGGAAGGAAGGAAGGAAGGAAGGAAGGAGAGAGGGAGGAAAGGAAGGAAGGAAGGAGGGAAGGAAAGCTGACCCTTGGGCCATCTCAAATTCAAAAGTAAGATCTGAAAATCAGTCACTACTCTCCATATTTTATGGGAGTAGGGTTCCAGTGAAAATGGGGTATATTCAGTACAGCATGAGTGTAAGAGAAAATACTGCAAAAACAACTTAAGCCTCTGGTACAATCTCTTGCAAAAGGAAATTAAATTGAAGTAGGAGGCTAGAATGGAACTTAATTTAATTGAAAAGTAACTACTTAGGGAAGTGGGAAGCA
Source organism: Phrynocephalus guinanensis (assembly GCA_037367245.1). Classification (NCBI taxonomy): domain Eukaryota; kingdom Metazoa; phylum Chordata; class Lepidosauria; order Squamata; family Agamidae; genus Phrynocephalus; species Phrynocephalus guinanensis. The sequence continues at coordinate 112,776,917 of CM074737.1, read as the reverse complement.
AGCAATAGTATGGTTCCTCTAAATTACATCTTCCCTATTTTTTACAGAACATAGTGGCTCCTACAGCCTTATTATGATTGGGAGTTCCACTCCCCCCCCCCCCCCCGAACTAGTTTCTTCCCTGCCCTGTCATTTCATTTTCAGTCACTCTCAAAAAGTGTGGGTGGTTTGACTGCAAGTTCTTGTTATGAAGTTCATCTGTTGCCATCTAGCAATCTAATATCTACCCACAATCTCCTCTACCTGTCTATCCATCTATCCATGGATTACCACACAAACCCAGAAATAACCCCTTAAATATATTCTAACACCTGTTCTGGTGCAATTCCTTCTTCCTTGAGGAGCTAGGAGTGGGCAGGGAGATGGAGGTGGAGACATGACAAGTACCTCTGTGAGAGAAGAGCAGGGTTTGGACAGTGACTTTTAGGGGGAAATCCATTCCTCTTTGTCAATATAGCGCTTCATATTAACCGACTGCTGTTATTTGTTGCAGTATTGAAAAGTAACTTTTCACATCATGGTGGTGCTCTTTTTCACCTCTTATTATTTTTGGACTTTTGACGGCTACTTTTCAGCATGAAACTTGGAAGAAAATCCTTCTAAAATCCTTCTGAGATGCCTTAAATGATCCTTGAAATACGACTGCTGAAAGTAACTAGAAATTTTGCCTGTTATAAAATAACAATGAACCTAGATGTTACGTGGCCTTTGACATGTAACTTCATTATATTTTTGGTACATTTTCCCAAAGTAGCTGGTTACACATAAGTATATTACTTGTAAAATGTTACTTTCAAGCTCTAGATAACAGGAGGTTCTTTTTCTCTGGTGCTGGCCAATCAGACAGATAGGCAGGATGATGCATGTCTTTGCCAGCTCCTGATTGGCCAGTGCCAGGGAGAAGGGATGATGATGTGTCAGAGGCTACTTCCTGGTTGGAGTATTGCCCCTAGAGAGGTAAGGCAAGGTTACAATATCTCTGGTTTCAGTCCACAGTTTTTCTAGTTTGATTTTAGTGATGCAAAGCTGTTATTTAAATGATCTTTAAGGTCTTAAGGCAGTGATGGCGAACCTATGCCACATGTGCCAAAGGTGGCACTCAGAGCCCTTTCTGTGGGCACCCGACATTGCCCCTTCATAGCCACCTGTATACAGGTTAAATTACTGTATTGGCACTTTGGGAAAAAATTAGTGGGTTTTGAACTGCAGTTTGGGCACTCGGTCTCTAAAAGGTTTGCCATCACTGTCTTAAGGAATATTATTTATTGATACTTTGGCACCATTGTTGTTTTATTTTTCTTCTTCTGCTTCATGCTTAATTTTATTGAAATTAAGACTTCAGCATTTAAATATATGCTAGTCTAGTTTTGGTAGAAAAAATAAAGCTCCCTTGTCTTCTGGTTCCAATTATATACAGTTTATTTGATTTCTACATTAGTACAGTGGTACCTTGGTTTACAAATTTAATGTGTTCTCCAGGATGTTTTGTATTGTGAAAAAATCTTAAACCGAAACACAGATGCCGGCATGCACAGGGGCGGCACTTTAAACCTCAAAAATAATAATAATCATAAACCGAGGCATTGCGAAAAAATAATCGTTAATCGAGGCATTTTTTCAATGGCTTTTCATTTGTAAACCGAAAATTATGTTAACCGAGGAGTTTGTAGACCAAGGTATCACTGTATCTGGTTATCTCAATAAATACAATTGTCTGTTAGATTTTCTAAAGTATGTAATATGTTTGCAATTAACAAATCACCTATGATTATCAGCACATCTTATTTTGAAATGTCACCAATTTATTCCTGGATTAATAGGTTCAAATTCATTAATAGGTTCAAATTCCAGTCCACTTCAATTTGCTCACCACAAACAAACATTTGAACATTTCATTTTTTTCCTTTGTTTTATTATTTGTGTGTGTTTGGTTGTGTGTGTGTGTGTGTGTGTGTATGTGTGTGTGTGTGTGTTCTGTGCTGTTAAGTTGAAACTGGGGATGGGGACTTATTACTCATTGTTGAGTCATGATGACTTGACTTGGAATCGACTTGGGGGTTTTCTGGGGCAAGTTGCAACTCGACTTGCAACTTTGACGCATTTGGTTGAGTCATCTTGTCAAGCCCCTATGCCCCCTTCCCCCACAGCCATCTTCTAAGGCAGCACATCAGAGGGCCTTTTATAGTGATGGTCTAGCCTGCTGTACTCCCATGGCAGGCGCACCGGACTGCCTTTTCCTGTAAGTCACTCTGGTGATGCTCCAGCCTGCATCACTGTGAGATGCATCACCAGGGTGACTTATAGAAAAAAAACTGCCCTCGGAATACATCAAACTGCAGCATCACTGCTTGCTCTCACCTGCCAGATGGCCAGGGCGTTGGGGGTGGGTGGGTGGGGAGGCAGTGGCCTGGCAGCAACAGAGGCGGCAGCAGCACGTAGGCTAATGGAGTTAGGGGACAGGTGTGGGCAGCAGGAGGCCTGAGTCTTTAGTACCAAGTCCTGAGTCCCAAGCCTTAGGGGGCAGGGCAAGCAACTTGCAGCTTAGACTTGGGACTTTAGACTCAGGTCCCAAGACTAGTTGCCAACTAACTTATAGCAACCCCAATTATGCTTTTAAGGTGAGTGAGATATTCAAAGAGTTGCTTTTCCAGCTCCACTCCCCCAGTGAGTTTCCATGGCCAAGTGGGAGTATCAACCTGTTCTCAAGAATCCTAGTCCATCACTCTACACACTAAAGCAGGCTGGGGATTATTAGTTTTAGCATATGTTCATTCATATGTCTTCGCACTCCATGTTCCATTTATATGACTTGTGCAGCAACAGATTGTCTTTTGGCTCTGTGCACATCAGCAGTTAGATGTTCCTGTAGCTTCAGTCCATCACCAACAGCTCTCTACTCGTGCAGCACTTACCTTAGCACTTCCCAGGGGCTGATTGAGTACCTCTAGGAGCATCATCTTCCAGCACTACCTCTTTTTCATTTTGGATTGTCTCATCGTAAGGCATTTGAAGTATGAAATGATCAGAAATGCTTTACCATTGCCAGCTTTTTCACAGTCCTAACAAGATTTGATGTCACTGCCATTTTCTATGAAAGATCCTCTACCAGAGTCACCTTCCACCACTGCTACTGTTAAAGTGGCTGTCCTTCAAGGATGTGTTTATTCCATCACCACCCACCAGAATGAGGAATTTTCGCCTGCTGCTGTGGTCATTAATTCTTGGAGAGGGGGAGTGAATCTTAACCTGGTGCTTCAGCTTTGACCATTCTGCCTTGTGTGACCCTGTTCGGAGTCTAGACTTCGAGTCTAACCTCCTAATAATAATGCCCTCTGCTTCCCAACACATGAACACTGCCTGATTTCATGAAGATAAGCATTCTTGCCCCCTTTCCTTGTTCCCCCGAAAGCCAATAGAGAAGATTTTTTTTCTGAATCCTTACATTCAGAATACCCCAAACAAGACAAGCACTGGCCATTTTCTAGAAATTGTGTCCAAAAGTTCATTCCTGCCCACTTCCACCTCCTCTCTGTGGTTTAGAGACACTGTTTCTTTTAGCACTTTGCATAAGCCAGACATACTCTGCCTAGTAATATGAATATATTATGCAGTTGAGCCATGTGGTGAGTTCCAATACAACCACAGCCCCCACACAGTGAAAGAATAACTGTTGTTGCCGTGATGAAGTCAGTAGTGATGATGAATAGTTTTGCTTATCTTCAAGCCGGCAGGAACAATAGATCATCTTTGGTGATGAAATATTTTATACATTGAGTAAGATGCTCTCTACAGTAACTAGGTTAAGGGAGTTACAGGAGAAAGCATTAAGGGGAAGGGGGGGTTCAAATTCATCTCTAAAATTTGTGTGAAAGATTGCCATCATCCCCTGGGCTTAATTCCCACCTCCTGGCTCAGAATCTTACATTTCTCAGTGACTCAATTTTTTGTCCTTGAACAATAATTTGATGTCATAAGTAATTTGGACACTCAGTCCCAAAAGACCCAAAGAAAGGCTGAAAAGAGTCTGCTTCAGACTTGGCTGATTCACTGGTATCCTCCCCACCCCCCATGGCAAGGTTTCAGTCACCCATACCTCAAGAAGAGTGTGTGTGTCGCAGTCTGCATGTACCAGAATGACCAGAAACAAAGCAAAAAAGAGAGGCCGTTGTTCCTCTAAGATTTTTTTAAAAAAATTCAGAGATAGAGGCAAAGTTAACAGCAAGTTAAGGAAGGAAGGGTGAAGGAGAAGGCAATGGAAAAACCAAAAAGAAGTGGACACATTCAAGAGAATTGGTTTGTCAATTAGTGTTGCTCATCATCTGTCTTTGGAACCTCCCTCTTCAACCTGCCACTGAACATTAACATGCTGCAGAGCAATAGAAGGAAATATCTATATCAGTGGTTCTCAACCTGTGGGTCCTCAGATGTTCCTGGACTGCAACTCCCAGGAATCCTCACCAGCTCAGCTAGTGATGAAGACTTCTGGGAGTTGCAGTCCAGGAACACCTGGGGACCCAGAGGTTGAGAACCACTGATCTATATGATGACCTTAGAGTCTCATGTCTGAGCTTTTGAGAGGCATCAGTTCCCAAAGGCATTGGCTACTGGGGAAACCAGGATGTTGGACTAGACAGATGTTCGGTCTACTCAGTGGTTCCCAACCTTGGTCCCCAGATGTTCTTATCAAGCAAGAGCAAAAGATAAATTTAAAAAATAAATAAGGCACAAACATGTACCTTAAACATCTATTGCTACATTTTAACGCAAGCTTTCACAGTCCATTTTCAGTCTGAAGAAGCTACTTGGATGAGGAGTGAAACGTTTCAATCCCACAAGAAAAGAACTATAGTTGCCATCACTCAACTCCTGGATGACTGAGAATCTCCACAGGCTGATGTGTTTAGCCTTGTCATAAAAACCCTGTTGGAGGTTTCCACTGAATGTGCTCACAAGAGCCTCTACAGAGCTTTTGGGACGAAGACTCCTTGTGTTTGTTGTTGTTGTTGTTGATGTTGATGATGATGATGATGATGATGATGATGATGATGAGATAGATAGATAGATAGATAGATAGATAGATAGATAGATGGATAGATAGATAGATAGATAGATAGATAGATAGATAGATAGATAGATAGATAGATAGATAGATAATAACATGTAGACTGCAAAGAGGAAGATGAAACTATTGATCATATATTGAGTTGTTGCAAGAAAATTGCTCAGACTGATTACAAACAGCATGATAATGTAGTTGCTCAAATGGTCCACTGGAATTTGTGTCAGAACTATCATCTGCCCATAACAAAGAACTGGTGGGACCATAAGCCTGAAAAGGTGACTAAAATGAGCATGCAAAATCACTTTGGGACTTCCGAATACAGACAGACAGGGTTTTGGAGCATAATACCCCAGATATTGTGATTGTGGAGAAGAAAAAAGTGTGGATCATTGATGTTGCTATACCAGGAGATGGTAGAGTCACTGAGAAACAACTTGAAAAAATTACCCGATATCAGGATCTCAAAATTGAACTTTAGAGACTCTGGCATAAACCAGTACAGGTGGTCCCAGTGGTAATTGGCACACTGGGTGCGGTGCCCAAAGAGCTAAGCAAGTATTCAGAAGAAATTGGAGTGGACAAAGTCACCATCAGTCAGATGCAGAAAGCCACCTTACTGGGATCTCCTCGCATAATTCGCCGATACATCACTGAGTCCTAAACGCTTGGGAAGCGTTCGACTAGTGATTGGTAATATAAAATCCAGCATAGATAGCTGTGTGGTTAAATAATAATAATAATAATAAAACATTCTATACTGCAAAGACCATCTGGCCTGAAGGCCATTCAGTTGCAGTGGGCATAGGGCTTAGAGTCATGATGACTGTTGTCCCACAACCCTCCAGGCTTATTGACTCAACAGGCCTACTATGCCAAGCATAAGGTTATAGAGACCATGGATTGATTGAGCTGCACCTGTTCAGGAGCAGAGCAGTTCTGCCAGATGGCACAACCAAGATAGATGGAAGAAGGAACAGAAAGGGTCTCTGCTTTCCTCCCTGCCCCATCTTCAATTCTGCTATGGGTCTGCAGAATTAGATATATAGACACCAATATAGTCAGAGCTGTTATGACAGCTTAAGTCGTGCTTCTGCGTAATATAAAATGAATAATGAGAAGAAAACTGTAAAGATAATTTATTTACTTATCTCTGTATTTTCAAGAGATGTGGGCGGAGGAGTGTCATTGAATGCCATTAGTTCAAAGCCACACTCGCTGCTCTTTCCAGCATATATTTTTGTGTCCTCTGGACAAATGAGACATCTTCTTGTTTATATACTTTATGTGCCCAACAGCGCAGGATGCAGGGACACAGGCCTCACTGGATGAGACACCCTTAAAGAGGAAGAGACTGTCCGCTTATTCCAACACAAGGTTTTTATCACTCCACATTAGGCAAATTAGCTTTCTTATTTTTATTTATTTATTTATTGAGCTTATATACCGCCCGTCTTCCCGGAGGAACTCCGGGCGGTTCACAGCATAAGAAATATTAATAACAACTTTTACACAGACAATTAAGCAGTTTAAAACAGTTAAACACAAGTGGCCAGACTAGGCAGTAAAGCGTGGCTTTGCAGATGGCGGGAAGGGGGGGGGGAAACCACCTTCAGTCACCAAACGCCTCCCGGAAGAGAAGGGTTTTTAGTGCCTTCCGGAAGGCTGGCAGGGACTCTGCTAGGCGCACTTCTGCTGGGAGATGGTTCCACATAGTGAGGCCAGCCACAGAGAAGGCTCGGGTATGGGTAGATGTTCTCCGAGCCTCCCTGGGCGTGGCCACACGGAGCATGTGCGCCCGTGACAACCTAGTCGGACGGGCTGATGTTGACCGCTGGTCGATCCGCTCTGTCAGGTAGTCAGGTCCTAGGCCATGGAGGGTTTTGTAAACCAAAACCAGGACCTTGAATCTGATTCGGGCCGCAACGGGCAGCCAGTGCAGGCGGGCCAGAACTGGGGTGATGTGCTCGAACCGACACGCGCCCACCACCAGTCTGGCCGCCGCATTCTGGACCCGCTGCAGTCGCCGAAGAAGAGTCAAGGGCAACCCCATGTAGAGCGCGTTATAATAGTCCAGTCTCGAGATCACCAGCGCTTGCACCACAGTTCTGAGGGAGTCCTCATGTAGGTATGGCCGAATCTGGGCAATTCGATAGAGCTGAAAAAAGGCAGCCCTGGACACAGCAGACACTTGGGCCTCCATGGTGAGCGCCGGGTCCAGGACTACGCCCAGATTCCGGACAGAGTCCGAAGGCCGGAGGGAAACGCTCTCCAAGGTGGGATAAGGGCCTGCATAGCCAGATGGGGAAGTCCCAAGGAACATAACCTCGGTCTTGTCAGGGTTGAGTCTGAGCCTGTTAGCCCTGGTCCATTCCATGACCGCGCCCAGGCACTGATCGAGGGTCCGGACAGCCTCATCTGCAGCGGTGGAAAAGGAGACATAGAGCTGCGTGTCATCAGCGTACTGATGACAGCAGACTCCATGTCTCCTAATGACCTCAGCCAGCTGCCTAATATAGATGTTGAACAGCATGGGGGAGAGGGACGACCCCTTTGGGACCCCACAAGGGAGTATCCATGGGGCAGACAACTCCCCCCCCCCATGCTGAACCTGCTGGGGACAGCCCCTGTGAGATGGTGGAACAACCCGGAGACAGACCAGAGGGTGTGTCGTCTGGACCTCCCAAGAGCAATCGCGAAGAAGACAAGGAATTAGAGAGACACATTAAAAGACTTCATGTCATTGAGTTAGTGGATGACATAAAGGAAGATTGGGAAGCAGAGATAAGTGAGGGAGCAAAGGATGCCTATTGGGTGGTAGAGGAAAATTCCAACCAATGGGGTGAACGCGCGCAAGGGGAGAAAAAGCTGTGTGATGTGAGGGGAGGAAAGAATGACAGTTGGGACCAACGGTCAAGGGAGACAGGGACCAAAACTGACAAGGGTCTGGATTGGGGGTGTGTCGGATGGACCAAGGTCCATAAAGGTGACAAATGGGTGTGGGCTGTCCATGTAAGACCCATACAGTGGCCGGGAAACTCTAGGAGGTTTCAAGAATGGAAAAGCACGAGACCTGCCGTTCCTGTGGCACAGCAGGCAAAGCACCCACAATGTCGGGGGCGAGGATCGGCTATTCCCCCTCATCCGTAAGAGACCCGAACTTATGTTTAACGTCCGTTGATGTTGTTCTTGAAGACCCTCACGTTGAGGGAAACGTTAGTCCTGTTATGCCTGAATTGACTCCTGAAGTTACTGAATATGCCCATAGAAGCTTTGATTTAAAACACAATAAAAATCCTTTCGATATTTTATTAAAAACTGACTCGTCTCCGGTTTGTGACTCGGATCCGCCGAGGGAGAGATTCGAACCCTCACAGCCCCCGAGGAAGGATCGAAGCCAACTGTAAACAGTGCCCCCGATCCCAACCTCAGAGAGCCGCTCCAGCAGGATACCGTGGTCGACGGTATCAAAGGCCGCTGACAGATCCAGGAGGACCAACAGGGAGGAACACCCCCTGTCGGCCCCCCGGAGGAGGTCATCTTGCAGAGTGACCAAGACTGTCTCAGTCCCCCGGCCAGGTCTGAACCCGGACTGGAATGGGTCCAGGGAATGTTCTTCCTCCAAGAATGATTGAAGCCAGGTCGCGGCCACCCTCTCGATTACCTTGCCCAGGAAGGGAACATTAGCGATTGGGCGGTAGTTGGTCAAATCTCCCAATGCTAAGCCTGTTTTTTTCAGAATGGGCTTTACCACAGTCTCCTTCAGGCGAGAGGGAAAAATCCCTTCCCTGAAGGAGGCTGTGGCGATGACAGAAGCCCATTCAGGCATGCTCCCACCGACTGCTTTCATAAGCCATGCTGGGCAAGGGTCGAAGGGGGTGGACGCGGGCCGGCAATGGGCAATAGCCCTGGAGGCCTCAAGCAAGGAAACAGGCCCAAACTCAACCATAAGAGGAGGCCGAGGGGGTGCAGCGACAGGGGGTGCCGAGGGTGGGCTAGAGCAACAGGAGTCGAAACTGGAACGGATGGCCTCAATTTTCGATCGAAAAAAGGCTGCAAAATTCTCGCTACTGAAATCAGTAGGAGGAGGCCTAGCCAGCCCAGGATTAGTAAGGTCGCGAACCACATGGAACAGTTCCGCTTGACGGTTCAAGGCCTCACTAATTCTCAGAGAGTGGTAAGATCTTTTCTTCTCCCCCTCCCCCCATTAATTGGTTAACAGAGAGACACCACAACTTTGTTCACATGTTTGATGTCTGAGGAACATAGCACTGAGAGCAGTTGTGTGCCTGGAGGGATAACTCTGTAAGAGCAGGAAATAAGAATTTGCCTTGTGATCTGATCCATAGTAATGTAAAATATTAAAATTACTTCTTACCACATATTATTAAATGGCCAACAGCTGAAACTGCTTTTCAAAGGAACAAATCCCTGATGGTCCTATCAAAGGTTAATCAGGTTGAGTTTCTTTCTATTGCTTTTGCTCCCTGTCTCATTTGAAAGGAACCAAAGTGTTTTATTTTACACACGGAGGGAATAGCTTTATTTGTCAAAGCCAGTAGTCACAACTCGTTGGCAGAAGAAATAGTAATTCTTGAACAATAAACCAAGAAGGGGCAATACCTGGTAAGAAAATGAAGCCACAGGCACAGAACTGAATGCTGTTGTGCTGATAAATGACATTAATGCAACACAAACAGCTGCAGTGAACAAAACAACTCTGTAGACACTCCAGAATTTTTTTACCACCATCTCAATTTTGAGGACCACACAGATGCCAGGCTAGCTTGCCCTACAATATTTGTGCCCTAAATAAATGAAAATACCTTCTCTAACTCCTCTTCCAAGTGTTACCATATGCCAAACAGAATATGTTTCTAGGTTTCCCTGAGGCAACTACATAGCCACTATCAAGAACAGAACATCAACTAAACACGTATTTGCTCTCCTCCAGCAAGATTTTCCTTATCTTTATTAATAAATGTCATGGATCTTCTGTTAGATGGCATAAAGCAGTGGTTCCCAACATTGGGTAATCCAGATGCTCTTGAAGTCGCAGATATGCTGGCCAGCATAGTTGTTTGGTGAAAGCGTCTGGGAATTGTAACCCAGGAACAGCTGGTTTGCCCAAGGTTGGAACCACTGGTATGAGCCATTCAGCTTTTACACGACCTCTAAAATCCGCTGGCAACTTAAATTCGGACCAGAGATCGTGGGGGTTTGTTCTGCTTCCTGTGTTCCCACCCTTACGCACTCCATTGCTCCTGTCTGCATGGTGGGGAAAGAGAAAAAAAGGGAGAAAAGAATGCAGGCTCACCTCTGCTCACCTCCGTCTGCCGGTCGGAGCAGCCCCGTAAGGATTCTAGGCTGTTAAAGGGGCGGCGGGGACCAAAAATCAAACAGAAGGCGAGGAGAGCTGGCATTCACAGCTTTATATAATCCACATTGGAAATTTTTTTACCTCCAGAGACCAGGTACTTCTAAAATGCGCTGGGGGGCGCTTAGGTGGGCATGGTCGCACTTGATTTTTTTTAAAGTCTGCAGCTGGTGGGAAAACAATTTTAAGCTCTGCATCTGGGAGTCCTTTGCCTCGGATTTTAGGGGTCGTGTAAAAGCAGCCAAAGTGACATAGATTGCAGATCCCCACTCACAGCAGGATCAGCATTGCTGTTGCTCCAGAGAGCCATTTTCTTACTGTTCTTACATTTGTATCTTTTCTCTTTTCTGCTGTGAGCTCAATGGGGCAGACACTTTGATGCCACAACAAGCTTCGGAGGTAGATCAGCATAAGAATAGGCAGTGAGTCTAAGATCAACCTATGAGAGCTCTGGCTATGTGACGGTGCAACTACAGGTCTCCCTAGTACCTAATCCAACAGATTGACCACTACGCTACACTAATTCTTCAGTGTTTTTTTTTTTCTTATTTCCTTCCAGAGCAGCTGGGCCCAAACTCTTATATTGGAACCATCACCTCCATGCAGCTATCTGTCACAAATGTCCAATAGGTGCAGCTTGGGAGCAGAGTGGCTTGTGTCTGTCCTTTTCAATTGCTGGTTTCTCCACCTTCTGATTGGCCCCCTCCAGAAAAAAAGGAAAATATCTTCTGTTTCATATCACTCTTGGGGTGCAGCTACATTGACATCATCATCATCATCATCATCATCATCATCATCATCATCATCATCATCATCATCATCATCATCACGACGTAGCAAAGAACTGGTGGGATCATAAGCGTGAAAAAAAGTGACTAAAAATGAGCATGCAAAATCACTTTGGGACTTCCGAATACAGACATATAGGGTTTTGGAGCATAATACCCCGGATATTGTGACTGTGGAAAAGAAAAAAAAAGTGTGGATCATTGATGTTGCTATACCAGGTGATAGTAGAGTCACTGAGAAACAACTTGAAAAAATTACCCGATATCAGGATCTAAAAATTGAACTTCAGAGACTCTGGCATAAACCGGTACAGGTAGTCCCAGTGGTAATCGGCACGCTGGGTGCAGTGCCTAAAGAGCTAAACAAGTATTTAGAAGAAATTGGAGTTGACAAAGGGCCTTTTCACACGACCCCTAAGATCCGCTGGCCACTTAAATTCGGACGAGAGATCTTAGGGGTTAGTCGCCATTCCTGCGTTCCCACCCACTCCGCACTCCTGGCTGCTGGCTGCGTGAGGGGAGGGAGAAAAAAAGGAAGAAAAGAATGCCGCTCACCTCCGTTCTGCCATCTCGCTTTGCTCCCGGCACTGCATTCAGATCTCTTAAAGGGGCGGGGGGGGCAAAAAAAGAACAAACAGAAGCAAGGAGAGCCCGGCAGTCACTACTGTTATATCCGCATCAGGGATTTTCACCCTCCGAGAGCAGGTACATGAAAAGTTTGCTGGGACGCGCTTAGGTGGGCGTGGTCACACTTAATTATCTGTAAACTCCGGAGCTGGGAGCCATTTGCCGCAGAGTTTAGGGGTCGTGTGAAAAGGCCCATAGTCACCATCAGTCAGCTGCAGAAAACCGCCTTACTGGGATCTGCTCGCATAATTCGCCGATACGTCACTGAATCCTAAACGCTTGGGAAGCGTTCGACTAGTGATTTGTATTACAAAATCCAGCATAGTTAGCTGTGTGGTTAATTAATTAATTAATAACAACAACAACAACAATAACAACACCAATAATAATAATAATAATAATAATAATAATAATAATAATAATAATAATAATAATAATAATAATAATAATAATAATAATAATAATAATAATAATAATAATATGGGAAATGCTTCAGAACAGACTGAGACAGTCTGATTCACCTTCTTTTCCATTGATGACATAACATAAAGGTAATTGCAAATATTCCTAGTGTTTGAATCATAGAATCATAGAGTTGGAAGAGACCTCAAGGGCCATCCAGTCCAACCCCCTGCTATGCAGGAACCCCCATCACAGGATTTCCGACAGATGGCCACCCAGCCTCTGCTTAAAAACCTCCACAGAAGGAGACTCCACCACCCTTTGTGGCAGCATATTCCACTGCCAGACAGCTCTAACCGTCATGAAGTTCTTCCTAACGTTCAAATGGAATCTCTTTTCCTGTAGTTTGAAATCATTGCCCTGAGTCCTAGTCTATGAAGCCATGGAAAACAAATCTGTTCCCACTTCAATGTAACATCCTTTCAAATATTTAAACAGAGCTATCATATCCCCTCTCAGCCTTCAAAGGCTAAACATTCCCAGCTCTCTAAGCTCTTCCTCATAAGACATTTCTTCCAGACCTTCAATGATCCTGGTCACCCTCCTCTACCCGCTCCAGGTTTTCCACTTCAAAACCTGCAGTTGTTCCAACACCACCCGCAACTGGGGATTCTACTTTTTTGAAATTGAATACATCCATATTGTTTCAGACATTGTGATTGACTGAGCTGATATGGAAGGGAAATGAAGACATCACTCTCACAAGTTTTGAATCATATCCTTGTGGCCAAGGCTGAACTTTGTCCCTCACTGTTGGTGCTGCTTGACTCATCAGTAATATTTTATATACGGTACTTGACCACCAGATACTTCTGGTAATACTGCCGAAATGCTAGTTCTTGGTTTTCTGCTTATCTGTCACATCATTTTTCAATTTCTACAGGCACTAAAACTCTCAGTATGTCTCTCTCACTGTTGGTGTTCCATTTCTTTTTTTCTCTCTATATACACTTCTCTTGGGTGCTTTAATACCTACCTTGGGTTTTCATTATCCTATTTATCCTTACTATACCTAAGTGTACCAGACTTATTCTGAGCTTAGTGATGAGGTTTGAACTTCCTTGATGGACTGCTTATTGGGCATCTCATCATGAATGTCCTCTCATCATTTGAAACGGAACATGAATAAGACTGAAATCTTGGCCTGTCATCCAGATGGTCTTGCCCATCCACTGACTGTCTCTCCTCTCTCCTACAAAAGTTGTTGAGTGATCCCGGCTATGGAGACCACAGAGCTCGGTGTTCTAACAGATGACTGACTGTCACTCTGTTCATTTGTGAATGTGACAACCGGAGGTATGCAATTTCCATTTTGCTAGTATCCACCAGGTCCATCACTTCCTGAGACTACAAAGCTCTGGTGGTTTCACACCTGCATTACTAGAAGAACTTTTTGGTGGGTCTTCCTTCTTCACTACATCTTCTCACACTCCTATAGAATTGTGCCCTAGGAGTGGTTTTAAATATACCAAGTTATTCCCATATCTCCTGTTGTAAGATATTGCATTGGCTCCTTTTTTTAAAAAAACCCTTGCCTCGACATTTAAAGTCCTGCAGTTTTCTTGCCCTAATTTTGTAGCAGAATTGGAGCCATGGCATATTCCTCTTCACAGGACTCAGCTCACAGATTCTGGACTTTTCTTGGTCTCTTGGACTAAGGTGGCAAATTCTAGTCTTCGAGCATTTCTTTCACTTGTCTGCAAAGCTGTAGAAGTCTCTTCCCCAGCACCTTCATACAGAACAAGAGTGGACAAATTTAGACATGTTCAACTTGGTGTCACAGCTGTTGGTTGTAGACATGTTCACCTTGGAGTCAGAGCTGTGGGTCACTGGTTAGTGACCAGTGCATTTTATTTTAAATAAATAAATAAATAAATAAATAAATAAATAAATAAATAAATATCATCATCTTCTTCTTCAGTTTCAAGCCATCCATCCCAGCACGCTCTAGCAGCCAGTATAGACTGCATAGTTCTGATGTTTCTTCTTTTTCTTTCTCATGTATTGTTGCCTACGTTTGGAGTAGACTGATTTTCTCAGGGGTCTTCCATTCCTTTTTAAAAAGTAGGAATAGAGAAAAACAAAACAAATGACCCTTTTGAAGCAACATGTAGGACCCAGTGCACAAAAATGCAAAAATGAAAGAGCCTCCCTCCCCAAAAAAGCCAACCCCAAATCAAAGAAATAACAAAAATGTTCACTGTGCAGATCACCACTCTCTAGCAGAGCATTCTGTTTGCCCTACTTAGTAGTACATCCCAGTATTCCACGGGATGGAGCCATGGCAGTTATATCAAACAGCTCTAATTGCATAGTGCAGAAACCAAAGCACTGAAGACTTGGGCTGCATCCTGAGTGCACAGTCTGCTTTCCTCAGTTCCTTCAAAGGAACTGCAAAGTAAGTCTCAAAGTCATGATTTTGTTCGACACGCCTGAACCGGGGGGGGGGGGACGGACTCTAAAGTCAGCAACAGGGCTGACTAAATGTGTATATCTAATAAGAAATCATCTATATTTTATCATACTGGTATCTCCTGAAAAATTCCAGAAAGAACTGACATAGCTACTAATCTCATAGTTTGTATATATGTGTTCTGAACCACCTTCTGTAAATAAATCTGCTGCCAGGATCAGAAAACCACCAAGAGAGGCGTCTTTTATTTAAACCCAATATTCCTGATTTTCATTTTCTTGTTTATGTGCTGCTTGCTAGATCCCTCTAAAACCAGCAGACATCAAAAGCAAGGTCAAACAAGAGGAGACGTAAAGGAGGAGGAGCAGACAGAATCCTCCCATTGCACTACACGTCACATATTCACCCAGCAGGACTTCTGCACAGAGCATGGTATTGAACCCATGTCCATCACTAATGACTGTCAGTTCATGTCCATGTCCATCTCTAATGACAGTCTCATACTTCTTGGCAATGCCATAAAGATTACTTGCGAGTTTTCTTACCCTGCATGGCAGGGGGTTGGGCTGGATGGCCCTTGAGAGCCCTTCCAGGTCTGTGAGTCTATGAATGGGAAAGGTCATCTCAACACAATGAAAAGTCAACCACTGCAAGATGTTTCACTACTGCATGAGAACAAAGGGTGTCAGCACCCTTTTCATCAAGAGCACCATTAGACCAATAAAAGCAGCACAAAAATGTACATTAAAAACCCTTTTGTGTATTTGAGCAAAATGCATGGCTTTTGTGCAGTATATATATATATATAGTTTCATGCAATCAACACTCCCAAGAATTTAGTTTCAATTTTAATTTATTTCCAAAAAGAGTGCTAGAATGTGAAAATCATTCCCAAAGTAATCTTGCTTATTGGATAGAAAACCCATGAGAATGCTGTACGAGAAGTTTTATATCTCTTATCTTGGCATATATGTATGTATGTATGTATTTGATTTTATACTGCCCATCCAGGAAGTAGCTACTCTGAAGCGATGCCACTTCAACATGGGGTTAGGCCATCCAGGAGCACAGTCACAATAACTAAGCCCTCAGTCTGGTTTCTGAAGAACTCTGCGGTCACATAGGATGCAAACGTTGACTGTCCTTGATTCTGAGGACCTCCAGAATGAAATGAAATGAAAATGCTTTTCAGAAACAAGTTGGCTTTTGTTCTGTATCTCAAAGACCAAACATCTCTACAGCAGAGTCAAAACAAAAACCTTTATAATCAAAGCGCTTTGTGCCGACTCCATGGTAAAAAAGAATCATTATAAAACTGTGCCTGACCTAGAACAAATTCTCTGATCAAGAAGCAGATGATGAGACATCCTTCATTCCCGGTTTCTTTCTTTCTTTCTTTTTTAAAAAATCATTTTATGTAGAACTGTCACCCTACAAATCAGAACACTCTGTATCCAACATTTGTTAAAAACCCAAAGAGGCAAGTTTTTAAAAGCAGCTTCTTTGTTTCATTGAACGCAAGGTGTTATTATTTCGTGTTCTCAGTGTTGTTTTGAAAGTAGATTGTAAGTCTGGGAAGGCAGTCAGAAACTCTTGTTTCACTTTTTCTTGATGTCTGCTAGTGTTAGAATGAACAAGCCATCACAATGTAAATGAGAGAATGAAAATAGAGAATACAGAGCTTAAATACAATTCATGGTGTGACTGAAAGTGCAATGCTTTCCTTTCAGTTTTTGTTGATTCTCCTAACCTGCCTCCCCTAGTCTGGGAAATGAAGTTTTGAAAGCCTGGGCCACTTTTTCAATTAAGTGGAGATTATCAAGCAGAGCTTGCTCAGTGATTTTAAAATTTAAACATTTTAGAACTCAAGTTTTTTCCATCAAGTTCTTTGCACATTTCAGTCAGTTCTTCAGAAAGAAGTTCAGCCATTCTTTTCACCCATGTGTACTGGCCAGATTTGAGAGGAACAGTTATGTCAAGTATGGAGGGAACCTTGCTATACCCACATACAGTATATGAGAAAGAACAGGAGCCTCTCTGAACAGAATCTATGGCACTCCTAATTCAACAACAATATGGTCAAATGCACAGACATTAGTACTCACACTTTAAGCAGTTCAGCATTCAAAGCAGTGTGCCTGACTGGACAACACCAGTAGTTTCTGTTTTCCCCACAAATGATACATGAAGTCTCACTATAATGACTAACCTAAAGATACCATACTCTGGACAGATCATGAGAAGACAGGGTATACCAAAAATACAACAATGCAGGGAAAACATCAAGGCAATAGGAAAAGAAGAAGTAGCTATGTTTAAATATTTGAAAGGATGTCATACTGAAGAGGGAACAGGTTTGTTTTCCATGGCTTCGGAGATGAGGACACGGGGATATGGTTTCAAACTACAGGAAAAGAGATTCCATTTGAACATTCGGAAGAACTTCATGGCGGTTAGAGCTGTTCGGCAGTGGAATATGCTGCCACGGAGGGTGGTTGAGCCTCCTTCTTTGGAGGTTTTCAAGCAGAGGCTGGATGGCCATCTGTCGGGAGTCCTGTGATGGGGGTTACTGCATGGCAGGGGGTTGGACTGGATGGCCCTTGAGGACTCTTCCAACTCTAGGATTCTATGATTCAAATATAAGATAGTTGGAGCCACCAGAGAAAGCCATGGCCTTGAGCTTGCAAGATTTGGGCAAGGCAGTGAATGACATATTTGTTAATTCACTGGATTGCCAAAATCAGGAGCAACGTGACACAACCATTAGAGCATGTCCAAAATCATTGAAACTCCTCACAGCCAAACTACTGGAGAAAAGCGGGAAAGGCTGAAAGTTCAGCATGGCAGGTAGGCAGCTTTGTCATGCATCATCTTCTTAGTATTTGTCCCAGTTGTTGGTGGGGTCTGCTATTCTTGTTTTGGCACTCCATTTGGCACAGTCATGAGCTAGGTCCAGGTGAACCCGGGACAACTTCATGTCATTCTTGAGAGTATTTTGGATGACCTCCTTGGTCAGGATCTGCTGACCTGCAGGGTAAGTCCCTATTTGGCCAGAGTTTTCTCATCCATCTTTGTCATACATGTAGCAGGTAAAGAAGAATGTGAGTTCCATTAGAATCAGTCCCCATTAAAAAGTTGAAATGCTTTGCCTAAGTAAGGGTGGGCAACACACAGTTCCCAAGCCCCTTGAAGTCCACCTCATCCAGAGACGTTTAGCAGTCCGGGGGGGTGGGGTGACTGGGGAAAGCCCTTCAATCCAGCAAGAACTGGTCATTCTAACAAGGTTTAAGCCATTTGCTACCAGAGTTTGAGAACATCACTCAGTGGGTCCCCATGGATGGAATCTCGGCTCCCACCCACTGAAGGTGTCCATCTCTTTTTTTTTAAAAAAAAAGAAACGTAAACCAAACCAGCCCTACACACACACACACCACCACCACCACCACCACCACCACACCAAGTTTCAAATGAGAATTCCACCAGTTACTGTGCTGGATTTAAAATCAGGCCACCACAATAGGGGGGCCATTCTACCCTTTTAAAGCCTCTTTGTACTGACTCATGCTTGCTCTGAAGAGAAATAAATATCCCAATTTGTTTCATATGGAAACCTTCATCCAAAAGCAAGACACATCTCAAAGAAATCACAGCTGTTCAGGTAATTATGGCTGTCTCCACTTCTAGCACTTGAACTCCCTTTGACCCCCATTGATTATAATCCCCCTCCCACTCACTTATGGGCAGGTTTTCGAGTTGGGGGCACCATTCCACGTTGTTGGAGGAGGAGGTACCTCCACCCCAAACTCATTTCTTTGAACTACAACTCCCAGATTCCCTTGCAAAACAATCAGTGTGGCTTCTGGGAGTTAGAATACAAAATATTAACTTTTCTAAGTCATGCACAAAGTCAACACACTTCTGACAAATCCCCATCCCCAAAGATTGTCTGTGAAGATTCTCAGTTATCCAGGTGAGTTTATCTGGAAGTTGAGTCATTTATTTATGTATTTATGTATTTATTTTTATTTTTGTACTTGTTAGCCACCCAATTTTCCCTCGGGAACTCTGGACGTTGTACAACAAATAGCAGATACAACAAACCCAAACTAACCCCCCATCATAAACAAAGCAATTATAAAGCTGTTCAGGTAATGATGGCTGTCTCTACTTCTAGCACTTGAATTCCCTTTGACCCCCCCATTGATTATAACCCCCTCCCACTCACTTATTGGCAGGTTTTTTAGTTGGGGGCACCATTCCTCGTTGTTGGAGGAGGTGCCTCCCCCCAATTCAATTTATGAGCTGCAGTAGCAGTTCAACCTTCCACCAAACTGTCCAGCATTTCTCCACAAAAGAACTGCTGGATATCTCAGTGGTTTAGGCATCTGGCCGTAGAGCCAGAAGTTGGAAGTAAAATCTCCCACTGTGCCCCCTTGACAGGGACAGAACTTGATAAGGTCCCTTAAGGTTCTCATTAAGATTATAAACGTGTGTGTCACAACCTGTCATCTGAGGAAGCGCTTCAAGCATCTGAGGAAATGGGTTGCAATCCACAAAACTTTGTGTCAAATAAAACATGTTACCCTTTAAAGATGTTGTGTTATTCAGTTTGTTATTTTGCTACTTGCTTTGTTATCACATGATTTTTTTTTCATCTCCATCGAATTGCCCAGATTCGACCCTGAGGACTCCCTCAGGACTGTTGTGCAACCGCTGGTGATCTCGAGACTAGACTATTGCAACGCGCTCTACATGGGGTTGCCCTTGACTCTCCTTCGGCAACTGCAGCGGGTTCAAAATGCGGTGGCCAGACTGGTGGCGGGTGTGCGTCGGTTCGACCACATCACCCCAGTCCTGGCTCGCCTGCATTGGTTGCCCGTTGCGTCCCGAATCAGATTAAAGGTCTTGGTTTTGACTTATAAAACCCTCCATGGCCTAGGACCTGACTACCTGGCAGAGCGGATCGACCAGCGACCAACATCTTGAAAATTTTTTTTTTCAAGTTGTGCCCATCTCTAGTAGTCACTATAACAGGATTGTCTCCTGCTTTCCTTTTATAGGCAAAGAAGGACAGAAGGAATTTGGCCCTTTGGCTGGGTTATCGCAACATCACCACTTCAGCAAGTGGGTGGGGTAGGGAGACTAAGGGAGAAGTAGATAGGCTTGAACACTGTGATGTGTGACCTAACCACTCAGAAGTGATACAGGAATGCAAGCATACATCTGCAGACAGATACACATTCAATGTATTCTCGAAGGCTTTTCACGGCCAGAATCTGATAGCTGTTTTGAGTTTTCGGGCTGTTTGGTCCTGTTCTGGAAGTGTTTCTTCCTGACGTTTCGCCAGACTCTGTGGATGGCATCTTCAGAGGGCAAGGAGCTCAGGGAACTAGGAGTTCTCTCTGTGCTCTGGGGTACATTATCCATTCTGTGCCCCAGAGCACAAACAGAACTCCTTGTTAACTGAGCTCCTCGCCCTCTGAAGATGCCAGGCACAGAGTCTGGCAAAATGTCAGGAAGAAAAACTTCCAGAACACAGCCAAACATCCCGAAAAACTTACAACAGCTATCAGATACACATTCAGTCGTGTGTGTGTGTGTGTGTGTGTTGCATTGATAGTCGTGTCCGACTCTTCGTGACCCCACATCCATGGTGTTTTCTTGGCAGGAATACTGGTAGTGGCTTGCCAGTTCCTACTCCAGGCACCTACAGCACCTAGTATTCCCTGGTGGCCTTCCATCCAAGTACTAACCAGGGCCGACCCTGCTTAGCTTCCAAAATCAGGTGAAATCGGATGTGCTTAGAGCATCTAGGCAGCGATGTCATAACAGTGTAGTAAGTTACAATAACAGAATTTAAAAGTACATTTAAAAAAGAGAATTTGAGAATGCAAATCGTAGGCAATATGCTACACCAATGTAAGTTACTGCAGTCGCTTTACATGCCAGCAAAACCAAATATCATGGTGAGTGGCTATAAGAGAATCTAGCCCAGTGACCTTGCTGAGAAACACCCCATGAGCTTCCCTGGAGGGGTAACACTCTCAATCTCCTTCAGTGGCACCAGCTCAGCATCTTCTATGTGACAATTTCTGTTTCTCTTTCTTGACTTTTAGTCATATTGCTTTTCAGAATTTCAATATTCTGAACCCCAAGAATACTGGGTTGCACAGAAGGGATTCATGGGAAGCGCCAGGCTGCCCCACAGAAATTATCAGGGTAGTGCGTTGGTGTTATTCTGCTTGTGGTGCAGAGAGCCTTATTTGTAACTTTAAGAACCTGCATTGTTCTGTTCTGTTCCTCCTAATCCCATCTTTTTTTTTTTTCCTGGAGCTTTGTGGATTTATGTTTTTGCTGTCTGGGGATATCTGTGAGCTGTGGTCCGAAAGCACAAATCTGCACACCTCGACTGCTTTTTTGTCTGTGCCAAGTCTCTTAAACTGTAAGCCTGTGGGGGAAGGGCTGGTCTTGTTTGTTACTGAACTTTTGTAAGTTGCTCTGGGAACCCTTTCAGCTGTAGAGCAAAGTAAAACAAATTCTAGATAGATAAATAACATTCCCAGAGTTCCTGCTGGCCATGGAACATCCTTAGAGGTCTTCATTCCAGCAGAGTGGAAATTGAGGAGGAATTTTGGCTTGACCTTTTGGCTGTTGTTTTCCGTCTCCATCAACTCCCATATAACTTTATACGTTTGGATTAATAAATTGGGTGGAAATTGGTCATCCAGTGGGCTGGTGATGAAGCTGGCCTTCTCTTCACATGCTGGATCTTACCCAGCTGCAGAGACTCTTAGAAAAAACGTGGGATTTTTTGTATTCTGCAAAAAAGTTCAGAAGTCTTTCCAAAGTCATAGCAGGCATGTCCAAACTTTGGCCCTCCTGATGTTTTAGACCACAACTCCCAGAATTCCAAGCCTAGATTGCCAATGGCAAAGGACTGTGGGTATTGTAGTCCAAAATATCTGGTGTGCCGAAGATTTGCCATCACTATTATAGAGTCATAAAATAATAGAACTGGAAGGGGGCTATAAGGCCATCAAGTCCAAACCCCTGCTCCATGCAGGAATACAGATCAAAGCAGATCTGGCAGATGCCTGTCCGTTTGTGTTTAAAATCCCTCCACTGTTGAAGCACTCACCACTTACTTGGTTCATTGGGTCCATTATCACAATTAAGACGTTCCCCCCCCCCCAGCACTGTGGGATGGTCAAGAACAGATCCTGCCTCACCTCTGTATAGCTAGTTTTCAAATATTTGAAAAGTACTGTCATCTCTCTCCTCATTCTTTTTTCAAGGCTAAACCTGCCGAGTTCTGTCAGTCTTTCCTCATAGGGCATGATTTTCGGTTCCTTGATCATCCTTGTTGCCCTCCTCTGAACTTGCTCCAGTTAGTTTGCATCCTTCTAAAAGTGTGATTTCCAAAAGTGGACACAACACACTAGATGAGGTCTAACCAATCCCAGGTCTGGAAATGGCCAACCCCATCATAATAACATCATAAGAGCCATGCTGGATCAGGCCAAAGGCCCATCTAGTCCAGCTTCCTTATCTCACAGTGGCCCCACCAGATGAGTCTGGGAGCGCACAAGACTAGATATCTATCTCCTGATACCACTCCCCTGTCATCACAGCCATTTTGCCAGTACAGTATTATGAAAGACCAGTGATATGGCCCAGTACTGATGCTCCTGACCCCTAAGGCACAAAGGACAGATATGGTTGTTTTCAAAAGGTGGTGTGAGGCAGATATTGGAAAAGTTACCACTGGGAAAATTGTAACTCTTGGGACATCCAAATGCTATGGCCAAAAGGCCCTTTCCTGCACTTGTTTCAAAGATGTCCTTGTGAAATGTTTAGCTCTGCCCTGAACTGAATTCCCAGGTCTGCCAACTGGACTTCTCCCAGCCAGACATCGAAAGGTGAACTTTTACCTCCTTGTCTGTGAGAAACTAGGGAGGAAATGGTGGCAGCTTACATAAACAGCGTTCAGGTGCAAAGTACATAAGATAAGGGAAAAAAAGCAGGGGAGAAACAGAATGGGGAGAATTCCTAATCATTCTGAGGGTGGTTGAAGGGTGTAGCAATGCTTGACGGGAACTCTGGGGGAGTTCTAATATGAATAAACCAGCTTTTAAAATACCATTCTAGTGACAGGAACTGCTGTGCTGAATTCAAATTGCCATCTATAACTGATGGAATGCTTTTCAATACTACAAGAAGGTGGGGACTGTTTGTTCCAGGCTTTTATGTAACTTTTCAAGAAATCACTGCAAAATAACTGGAATTGGGGGGGGGGTTCCTAGAAGAAGAAGAAGCAAAACTCACTTTTTTTCTAAAAGAAGAAGAAACAAAACTCACAAAAAGGCAAATAAAATGCTTGGTCATGAGATAAAAATAACGCATAAGTGTTCCAGACAATGGCATCCATTGTTTCCATTTCAGAATTAAACGGATGCAGACAGAGCATTTGAATATGTACCACCAAGAGAGTAAATTGCTTGGTTTTCTGAATCCCCCATCATTTTATGCAATTGCTCTTAGCTTGTTGGCAAGAGAAGGGAAAATTTGTAGAAGCAGGATATGTCATGATGTTTTGTCTAGTACTTTGCAAAAGGCTGCTATGGCTCAACTTTGACAGAGCAAACATGCCAAAACATTAGAATCACACACCTAGTGGGCCATAATGGCTGATCTGTCCCATACCTCTGTGAAATGTGAAAATTTCGGTATCTGGTATCAGCATTTAAGGATAAAATCCTGTGCGGAGAGGTGGCCTAATCCAGTAAAAAAAAAAAAACAGAAGCACTGTTCTAAAATGTGACTGAAAGGTTAAGAATATATCCAGCAGGCCAATCAAGAAAAATTAGCACTGAGCAAAACTGCCAACTACCCAATATGAATCTAACCAAAAAAAATGTAGCCCGCCAAGTTAATTAGTACAATTTGTAAATTTGTAAAAATTGTACAATTCGTACAATTTGAAAAAAAATGATTTTCTGATTCTGTTCCATCTTCTCCTCTCTGATCTCTCATATTCTGCCCAGGATCACATGCATTTACCCAAACTGCCTCATTTTCTTTTGGTGGTGGTGGTGCGTGTACAAATCTCTTTTTGTCGCAAGAGTGGAAAGCTCTGTAAGGAACCCAGGGACAAAGTTTCATTCCTAGCATCTACTGGGGCCTCTATACCAAGCCTGAAAATGACCAAAATATTTTTGCAACCAACTGGAAGTTACTAGTAGAGATGGGCACAACCAGAAAAAAATTACGTTTCGAGTTGTCGTTTGTCGGGACGGGCCCGTTTCGGGTCATTTCCGTTTGTCGTGAATTTTTTCAAAAAATTGTCGTTTCCGTTTGTCGTCTATCGTTTGTACAGTGGTTTAGGTAGGGAGCGTAACGTGTAGCTGCCGTTATACATTATGTTGGGGTTGTTAGTGTGACAGGAAACCTCGTCGGCACTTCTCTGTCTCACTAAGAACACTATGTTAGGGTGGGGGTTAGTGTGTCAGGGGAACCTCGTCGGCGGTTCTCTGACTCACTAAGAAGGAAAGCATACTGGCGTACCGTCGTACACGTTACGCTTAGGGAGGGAGGGAGTGGGTCTCTGGAGTTGAAGGCACCTCTCTGGGTGCATCACTCTGACCCACTAAGAAGAGAAGTGTACTTGCGTACGAATCTGGGTTAGGGTTGGGGTTAGGGTAAGGGCTAGGCTTTGGGTAACGGTTCAGGTTAGGGTTAGGGTTAGGGTTAGGGTAAGGGTAAGGGCTAGGCTTTGGGTAACGGTTCAGGTTAGGGTTAGGGTTAGGGTTAGGGTTAGGGTTAGGGTTAGGGTTGGTGGGCTTTTTATGCCCTCTCTGGCACATCCAGAAGTCTCAGCAAAACCTGGCCATGCGATTGGTGGAATGGCTCCAAAAATTTGCATGGTCCCATCCCATGGCCAGCCCATCATTGCGCGTGCACAGGTGTAAAAAAATAAAAATAAAATAAAATCAATACGACGTTTTATTGCTATTAAAAAACGCACTGCTGCTACTATAACAATTCAGGCATTTAAAATACCTAATTTTCACATGTTTCTGTGCTGCTTTGGTGGGTTTTTGGACCACGATTTCAAAAGAAAAAATGTGGTCGCCATTTTGGATCCCCCCCACCGCATGGCATGGCGAGACGACGAGGATGCCCCCCCCCAGCCTGGTGCAAGCAGCCCAGGACAGGAGAGGGGGGGAAGGCCGGGGACCCTCCCCCCAGAAACCACCCCTCGGTAGGTGCCCTCACTGAGGCAGGCATATTTTCGCCTGCTTTTATGGCCGGGAATCAGGTTTTTTTTATTTTTAAAACTTTTTTTCTGTGCTGCTTGGCATCGCGCAATCGCCAAAATCAGACCCAATTTTTCTTTTTAGGTTCAGGTTCGAGATGGAGCGGAGTAATTCTCGTTACCGTTACCCGTTACATAACGATAACGAGAACCGAAAACGGAAATGACAATTTCGCCTAGTCGTGCCCATGTCTAGTTACTAGTCATTCACTTTTGGTTTTGAGGGGTGGAGTATTGAGCAAAACTCAATTTGATGCTGGAGAAAAACTCATTGGGAGTGAAAAAAATAATTCATAGGCACATAGGGACCTTGGGAAGCCTCAGGAACCACACTGACGAAGCCAAACGGCTGCACTGTGCCCATCTGGGTCTAGCCCCTTTTCTTGAGTTAATCTGTGGTGGGTTTTCTCAATGGTATCTGAACCCAGAAGAACCTAGCATTCTGGCTTGGCTGCTCCCCAAGAAGCCTCAGAAGTAAACCCACAGCAAAACACAGGCTATCGGAAGGCGACTCAATCCAGATTGGCCACTTGACCAGACCTCCCCAAAAAGAGTCCTTCTCATCCCAATAAGACAAGGGATCATGGATTGGGAGGTTTGGGGCTTGCAGGACCTCTGCATGAACAACTCTATCTTAGCCTCTGCCATGTCTTTCTCTGAGATCCTGTCTCTGGGTCCTGCCCTGTTTGTCAAGCCAGCATCCCAGAAACCCTGACCTGCTGCTGTAGAAGTGAGGGACTTGGTGAGGTTACAACTGGTGTTAATGCTGTTTGAGGTGCTTGTGAGCAGTGCTAGGTTCTTCCTGCTCAGTGTGAACTCTAAGTTCTAGCCGGACCTTTTATGGAAAAATGGTTAGCTGTGATACCAGCATCCTACACTTGCTGCTGCTTGGTGTCCATTGCCTGCTGTTTAACTTGGGTGTCCAGGAAGGTTGCTAGAACTTACTCCTCCTTCTTCCACAAGGGGGCAAGTATTTAGTAGAGTAGATCTTTCAGCCTGCTGGCCAGGTCCACCACCTTAGGTTCAAAAAAATACTGTTCTCCATCTAGGGGAACCTACCATCCAACTAGCCTGGCCCTTCATTGCGCCTTCCATCATGCCAACCAAATTCTAGAACATTGAGATCACTTGACTAAGGGTGGCTATCTACCCCCTAAGGACCTGTGTTTCACTCTCAGAGCTTCAGGCCACTTGACTCAATATCCTTCTCTTTGCCCAGAGGAGCGGCCACAGCAATGGAAGTCCCCAGTACCAAATCAAGGGGTGCCCTTTGCTGCTCCAGCACTCTTTCAGACATAAGGAGTGGGGCTTCATTGAACTGAGACAGCCTAGATCAGGTGGGTGTGGTGGTAGTTCCAGTTTTTCTTGCCTCTGTTGCAACAGCTCACTGTCCTGGACATGGTAATGAAAATGCCCTTTCTGGCCCACTCCATTATATTAGGTATCCATGTGTCTTCTACACCCTTCCAATCATTACAAACTACTAAGCTGAGAGTGTACTCCATACATTGCACCATTTTCATCTTCCCACCCTGCTGTCCTGCAGCTATGTTTGTCCCATAGCTGTACTTAGACTCCACAGCTGGACGTGTCCCTCATGACCTCTCTAATGTGAGCTGTGCAGCTGCCATCCACCATTGCCACTTTCAACAGGGCACACCTATACCCTACCCTTTTGTGTTGCCCTGCGGTTGATACCTTCATTACCAGCCAATGACTTTTCAGGGAGAGATGGGCATATTTTGTGCCCTACCTGCTCTAGTTAAGAACATAATAAGAGCCATTCTGAACCAGGTCAAAGGCCCATCTAGTCCAGCTTCCTGTATCTCACAGCGGCCTCACCAAATGCATCTGGGAGTGCATGAGACTAGATATCTGTCACCTGATACCACTCCCCTGCATCTGGCCCTTGAAGTACCCTGGTTTTAAGCCTGGAGAGATTACACATGTCCATCATGGTTTGTAACCTGTGATGGACGTTTCCTCCAGGAATCTGTCCAATCCCATTTTGAAGGCATCCAGGCCACATGTCATCACCACATCCTGTGGCAGGGAGTTCCACAGACTAACAACACTCTGGGTAAAAAATATATTTTATTTTGTCTGTTCTCATTCTCCCACCCTCAATGTGAGTGTATGTCCCCTAGTTCTGGTATTTTGTGAGAGGGAGAAGAGCTTCCCTCTATCCACTTTACTCACGCCCTGCATTATTTTGTATGTCTCAATCATATCCCTCCTCAGGCACTTTTTTCCAGACTAAAGATCCCCAAATGTTTCAGCCTTTTCTCATAAGGGAGATCCCCCAGCCCAGTAATCATTTTAGTTGCTCTCTTGTGCACCTTTTCCAGTTCCACTATGTCTTTTTTTTTTTTTTTTTTTGAGATACAGGGCGTTTATACATGACCCCTAAGCTCCGCCGCAAATGGCTGCAAGGTCCGGACCTTAAAAATGTTTACCCACCAGCTCCGGACTTTGCAGACAATTAAGTGTGACCCCGCCCACTTAGCGCGACCAAACAGCAGTTTTCTTGTACATGCTTTTTGGATGTGACAAATTTTTGATCCGGTGTAAGGATAGTGAGTGCGGGGCTCTCCTGGCTTCTGTTTGTTCTTTTTTTGCGCCCCGCTCCTTTAAGAGATCTGAATGCTGCCCGGAACAAAACGGAGGTAACCGGCATGCTTTTCTTTCTTTTTTTCTCCCTCCCTCGGGCAGCCAGAAACCAGGAAGTGTGGAGGGGGTGGGGACAGAGGAAGAGCGAGGAACCCCTAAGATCTCTGGTCCAAATTTAAGTGGCCAGCGGATCTTAGGGGTCGTGTAAAAAGGCCCACAGTGACTAGTTGTCATTTGTAAAATGTATCACCTGTGCTCTGGCCAACTGCTGCATTGCCTCACCTCCCAATATAAATTTGGCACCATTGCGCAGATAAGAGTCATTTGGGATGGCACTTGATAATGGTCTGCCAGTTCTGCCACAAACTGCAGGAACCAATGAAAATCACACATCCACATACACACAGAGAGGAACACAAAGTCTGTTATTTTAATATATCCGCTTTTTGTTGGTTTATAATGTAATAATCTATAAATCTACTAATACTAAATCTTATTTCTAACTATATTAAGTACAATATACATTGTGATTAGAGGTGGGCACAAAACAGAAAACCGATGGTTCAGTTTGTTCTGTTTCGGGCCCACCCTTGGTTCAGTTCGGTTCGGTTCGGTTCGGGTTTGTACAAATTTTATTTGTACGAACCTGAACCGAGCCGAACCCGTTCGAGTCTGACTTACCTGCAGCAGCGGCAGCAGCAGTGATTCTGGTGGCAGCGATGTGGCAGGGGCTTTTTGAGGTGCTGGCTTGGGGCCAGTTCCAACAAGCCAGTCCCGGAGCCGCGGGGAGCCCTTCCGGGGCTAGGCACCGCCACAGCCGCCAACAAGCCCACTCAACGCTGTCATCAGGAATGGGGGGGAGTTTAAAGAGCCCCCTCTTCCCCCTACCCCATGGGGGGAGCGGGCTTTTAAAACTTATCTTCTGGAGCTGGCTGGCCCAGGAGGGCTGCCCGCGGAAGCAAGGCTGCCCTCCCGCCCAGCCTGTCTTTTGCTTTTTGAGGCTCCCTGTGGGCTTGTCGGTGCTGGCCGTGGGGTGGGGGGAAGAGGGGCTCTTTAAACTTTCCCCCCCATTCCTGATGACAGCGTTGAGCGGCCACTTGGCGCTGTCATTGGGAAGAGAAGTTTTAAAAGCATGCTCTTGGGTGGTGGGGAAGAGGGGGCTCTTTAAACTGTTTTCCCCACTCCCGGAGCCAGCGCCCAGTGGCCACTCAGTGCTGTCTTCGGGAGAGGGGAAGATTTAAAAAGTCCGCTCCCCCACACACACATGGGGTGGAGGGAAGAGCAGACTTTTTAAATCTCCCCGCCACCCTGTGCCCATCAGCTGTTTGGTGCTGGCTTCAGGCCAAGGCAGATCAGTTGCTAGGCGCTTGAAGGAAATCTTTCCCATAGGAATGCATTCCTATGGGAAAACAAAAAACGAAGCAGAACAAAGTGGAAATTTCTGCTCCGTTTTGTTTCGTTTTTCTGTGATGGGTCAGTTCGTTATTCATTTCATTCCCTAACGGAATGAAGATCTCCTGTCAAGTGGCTAGATTCTGTGTGATGATACTTCGACTATGGAAGTTAATGGCCAACCAGCTGTATGCATGCTAACATGTTTTAATTGTATTTTTAATCCATGGTTTTATATTTATATGTAACTGGTCTAATGACTGTAAATAAATATTCTATTCTATTCTATTCATTTCCTAACAAAATGAATAATGAATAACAAAATAAATAATAAATTCTTTTCATGCCCATCTCTAATTGAGATGTAGAGAATGTACGTAAATGAATGTAAAAGACGCAAGACAAAGTTTGGACTTAATAAGGGCCACAATTTATTTATAACAAGGATTAACTGTTATCTTAACTAAAGACTAAAGAGGAAGTGTGCCATAACGCAAGTGGAGGCTCCAGTAGGTGTTGCAAGTTCTCAGTCCCTCCCATATATGAGAGATTCCTGAGGCAAGTGTAATAATGCCTCAAGTAAGATGCAGTCCTGGTACTTAGGCATGCTTACCCTGCTAAATCTCTACAACCATTGGTATCCACTTTGTGTGCCTCATCCAGTTGGGTAGCAAAGGAGCCCCGCCCACTGAAGGGGTCCCGGGCGGAGCAGCCGTTGGTGCCAGAGTCTATGTAAGTTTCACATTTCTCCGGAAATCACTCAGGATGCCTCAAAAATAGAATTCTTTCTTCCTCAAGCAAGCAGAAATCTAGCCTTTTGATTTTTAAACTGACAGAAATAATGGGACTGAAAATATTATTACAGATATTGGAAAATACCACATTCAGATGTGGATATATTCAGAACTATCTGAATATGGCATTATTCATTGAATTCTTAATATTTCCAAATTCTGGAGCACCGCCAAGCACCAAAGAGTCAGGTGGCATGTTTCTGTTGGGCAAAAGCCAGTCTACACATCCTTCTCCGACTCTCCATTATCCTGTGTTGAAACTGTGAGTAGAAGAAGCAGACCTACAGGAGTCACTTAAATCTGACAGCTGATTCATTTCTGATTCATAAAAAAACAAATAGCAAGACATATGTCTAAGTGGAGCCTGTCTACAGTGGAGGAGCATGGGAATGCAATGACATATTTCAACAAGGTCAAAAAACATTAGCCCTTTGATTTGTCATTATTAGCATCACTAATTCTAGTTATTTGAGCTTTGGGGAGAACCTCTGGCAAGCCAAGAGGGGAGCAGAGAGAGAAATGGAAAATATCCAGCTACTGTTATGTGCAAACGTCCTTCTGTCTTTCCCAAAGAAACAGCCTTGGTAAGAATTATCGCAGATCAGTAAGAATTTTACATTTTTGTTTGTTTGTTTGTTTGTTTGTTTGTTTAAAATAAACTTATTATTCCTTAAACGCTGCTCATGGTTGGAAAATAATCTAGGAAATAAATGACCTCCCATTACAATTGCACTTACCTGTTCCTATTCATCTTCTGCCATTAAAAATCAGACAATTATTGGTAATTACAGTGATTTGATAATGCTCTGATTAATGTTAAGAATAAATTTTCCTGCTGGCTTCAGTGTGGGAAAATGTTTCGCCAGTGTTTTAAAATAGAGAATTGGGGATATCGGGGTGAGGATGGGGATTAAAGAAATGGGAAGCGTCCTGATTCGAAGGAGGTTGGGTATGATTCTTTATATGTCATGAGCAGAAGCTACTGCAGTATTTGAAAAGTCTCCTTTCTTGGACTAGAATTCCAAAGGTTTGCTTTCAAACTGAAAGTTATGGTAGCTACATAAAACCTTTAAGTTCAAGGGCAGTGCATCTTTTTAAGGAGAAGATGTCTATGGCCTCGAGCTATATTAACATCTCATCTTTTCTCACTTAAGCATTAAAGGATTTTTCCTACTCTCTTTTTGTCTTTATAACAATCTTGTGAAGGAAGCTAGATGAGAGAAAGAAGTTGCCACAGGGTCATAGGGCATTTATACATGACCCCTAAACTCCGGGGCAAATGGCTCCCAGCTCCGGAGCTTAAAAATGTTTCCCCACCAGCTCCGGAGTTTACAGGAAATTAGGTGCGACCACGCCCACTTTAGTGCGTCCCAGCGCACCTTTCAAGTACCTGCTCTTTGGAGGTGAAAATTCCTTGATGCAGTGTAACGATAGTGAGTGCGGGGCTCTCCTCGCTTCTGTTTGTTGTTGTTTTGGCTCCCGCCCCTTTAAGAGCTACTTTACAGAGACTGGAATGTTGCCGGCAAGAGCGAGAAGCAAAACGGAGGTGAGCGGCAGGCTTTTCTATCTCTTTTTCTCCCTCCCCTCACGCAGCCAGCAGCCAGGAAGTGCGGAGAGGTGGGGACACAGGAAGAGCGACGAACCCCTAAGATCTCTGGTCCGAATTCAAGTGGCCAGCGGATCTTAGGGGTCGTGTGAAAAGGCCCATAGTATCATAGAATCATAGAGTTGGAAGAGACCTCAAGGGCCATCCAGTCCAACCCCCTGCCATGCAGGAACCCCCATCACAGTATTTCTGCTTAAAAACCTCCAAAGAAGGAGACTCCACCAACCTCCGTGTCACCATATTCCACTGCCGAATAGCTCTAACTGTCTGAAGTTCTTCCTAATGTTTAAATTGAATCTGTTTTCCTGAATCTCTTTTCCTGGAGTTCACCAAATTAGTGAGCTTCATCGCTCAGTGAGGACTAGAACCACTAACTTCCATACCTTAACCCAATGCAGTAACCACTGTAGCACAGTATTTCTCTTGGTTTCATACCTGTTGGGCGTCCCATCTGACTTTTGTTGGAAGCAGGATGCTATTTGTCAAAGTTCCTCTTGTAGGGGGTAGGAGTGGAGTGTTCTGAGTGCCGACAGAAGGATGCTGGAAGTTGATTAGAGGCAGGCCATAGCTCAAAAGGATTGCTTTTCCAGGGTATGGACCACTACCAAGTTCTTTCAGCGTGAACAACAGCATCTATTTTAGCAGATGCCAGTATATGACCCTAACAGACTGTTATGCTATTAAAGAGGTTGATTGGAGAAAAGATTTAGGAATATTCTTGTTAAATGTTAATTGTTCGGTGAAAGACAGCATCAACTGGGATACTGACTATCTACAGAAGCTATCTGCACAGGGCACAGAGTAATGCAAAATATTCTTTTCTGAGCTCTAGAAAATTAGGGGCTGGTGGTCCTTACCCCTATAAACAACCTGCAGTTACATGTTAAAACTTGTATGACAGACCTCATGCTGCCGCTTCTCCAGACTGGATTTAGGCTGGCTTTTTCCTACTTAAACTCTTTGACTGTGTTACTAGGACAGTTTGTAGACACCATCTGCATTCCCTCCTGTGTTTTTTTTTCAGATAAGATTTCACCTTTGGATGTCTGACTGAAGTCCAACCAGCTGTCTGGCTATGCTTGGCTCTTGTGGCGCCATGCCTAGGGAAATCAAAGAGAGCTGATGGGAGATCTCAGACTGCAAATCCAGATTCAGATGATTTGGGGGAGTGGGCGAGAGTCGTCCGTCAATCATTTCCTGGATTGATTTGCGGAAGAGAGCAGGGGCACTGGAATTTTTTTTTTTGCCTTTTATGTGTGTGGGAGATTTGAAAGTTGGTCAAAGTAGAACTAATAAAGGAAAGAGAAAAGCAAAGAAGAACCGGGAGCAGAGCTTGAAAATATCACTTTGTGTGAAGTCTAACACTGTGCTGACAGGAGAATTCTTAGTGCTCCAGTCCTATTATTACAAAAAAAGAGAGAGGGTGTGTGTTACAGATACAGCTTTAGATGTTAGACTATATATATATAGAACACCTCTCATTTGAAATTTGGAAACAAGATGGATGGAGATCCAAACCATAACAACTCCAGAATCTCTGAATGACAGCCCCAAATTGCACATGCACTGTGTGAAGCCTTTATATTGCACGCACGCACGCGCGCACGCACGCGCGCACGCACACACACACACACACACACACACACACATGGTTGGGCAGCAAAGGAGCCCCGCCCGCTGAAGGGGTCCCGGACGGAGCAGCCATTGGTGCCAGAGTCTACGTAAGTTTCACATTTCTCAGGAAATCACTCAGGATGCCTCAGAAATAAAATTTGCACGTGTTAGGTACAAACCAAGAGTAAAAGCTTTGAGAAAGAGGAGTATCTGAAGAAAAGGGTGTAAGAGAGAAGAAAATGATCAAAGCAAAGTGTTCTGCTTATATACAGCCCCATTTCAATTGAGTTTCAGGCCGGGTTTGGGTACAGAGACTGCCTTGGTTGCCCTGTACGATGACCTTTTCCAGGAGAGAGACAGGGGGAGTGCGACCCGGTTGATACTCCTGGAACTCTCAGCAGCTTTCAACACCATCAACCATGGTGTCCTTCTGGATAGGCTGGCCAGGTTGGGGGTCAGAGGCACCGCTCTGCGGTGGTTCCACTACTTCCTGGCTGACCATGTCCAGAAGGTGATGCTGGGGGACAATTGTTCTGCCCTGTGGCGTTTACATCAAGGGGTTCCACAGGGCTCAATACTGTCCCCCATGCTGTTTAACATTTACATGGAACCACTGGGAGAGGTCATCAGGAGGTTTGGGCTGTGGAGTCAGCAGTATACTGACGATACTCAGCAATAACTCTCATTTTCCACCAATCTAGGTGAGGCTGTCTCTGTACTGAACTTGTGTCAGGGCCAAATAATGGACTGGATGAGGGTTAATATATATTGAAACTTAATCAAGACAAGACGGAAGTGCTATTAGTGGGTGCTTCACCAGACAGGTTAGAGGGCCATCTCCCTGTTTTGGACGAGGTTGCACTCCCCCTAAGGGACAAGGTCCGCATCTTGGGGGTACTCCTGGAACCCAGTCTAACTCTGGAAGCCCAGGTGGACTCGGTGTCCAGGGGTGGCTTTCTACAGCTGCGGAAAATATACCAGCTATGCCCCTACCTGGACGAATGGAGCCTCATGACAGTTATACATGCACTGGTAACATCCTGTATTGATTACTGCAATGCGCTCTACGTGGGGCAGCCTTTGAAGACGGTTCAGCGATTGCAACTGATTCAGAATAGTGCAGCCCTGCTAGCGAGTGGTGGGGCTGCCAGGGATCACATCATACTGATTCTGAGTAACCTGCATTGGTTACCAGTTGTTGCCTGAGCCCAATTCAAAGTGCTTGTTTTGGCATATAAAGCCCTAAATGGCTTAGGACCTAGATATCTGAATGACTGTCTCCTTCCATATGAAACTCCTTCCATATGAAACCCAGCAATTAAGATCTAGCCAGGGAGCCCTCCTAAGAGAGCCATGCCTAAAGGAGGTGCAAAGGATGGCTTGTAGGTCCAGGGCCTTTTTGGCAGCTGCCCCCAGGTTATGGAATGTCCACCCAAGTGACATCCGCCTGGCGCCAACACTGATGACATTTTGCCGCCAGGTAAAAACCTTCCTGTTTCTGAAGTTCCTTAACTGACATAACATAGATTGTGGGTCCTGGTGGCAATTTTAGTGTTTTGTGTTTCAAATGTTTTTATTGTTTTTAATTGACCATTCCCTTTTCAATGTAGTGTTTTAACTGTTCATTTTTATTGTAAGCTGCCCAGAGACCTTTGGGTAGTGGGCGGCATATAAGTTGTATAAATAAATAAAATAAATAAAGCTGTATAAATAGTGCTTAAAGCACTCTCTGGGCAGTTTACAATTTAATTATGCAGGTGCATCTCCAAAGCCCAACCCCAGCAAGCTGGGTATCCATTTTACTGGCCTTGGAAGGATGGAAGGCTGAGTCAACAACGAGCCTGCTTCCTGAGACTGAACCCTGGGCCGTGAGCACAGTTTGGGCTGCAGTACAGGAGCTTAACTTCTGCGCCTTTCCAATCCTTTCTCTGAGGAACTTCGGATCCAAGGG
Source organism: Phrynocephalus guinanensis (assembly GCA_037367245.1). Taxonomy (NCBI): domain Eukaryota; kingdom Metazoa; phylum Chordata; class Lepidosauria; order Squamata; family Agamidae; genus Phrynocephalus; species Phrynocephalus guinanensis. Next base: position 112,741,909 of record CM074737.1, on the reverse strand, counting down.
ATTATTTCATTTATTAATTCTATGCATGTATTAGAAGTTTTTTTTAAACTTGCCTCTTAGTCAAAAAGGTTGTTTAGGGAGCAGTAAAACATTCCCTGCGCACAGGTTTCAAAAAGCCAATAATAATAATAATAATAATAATAATAATAATAATAATAATAATAATAATAATAATAATAATAATAATAATAATAATAATAATAATAATAATAATAATGCACCACCACCACCACCACCACCACCATCTTTGTAGCACATAGCTGGAAGAGATCCAATGGATTACCCTGTCCAGACCCTCTTAAGTGGGGAACTGAACTCTCTCAGCTCCACAGCCAGAGACCTAAGCCACTGAGCCGTCCAGAAGTTCTATTGGTATTGGTATAAGCAGGACTTGAAGGCTTTCCCTATCCATTGAAGCATCCACTGTTGCTCAAACTGCAAGACAACCCTGAAAAGGACATAGTGCAAGGAGGGTGGTGAAGGCTGGGAGGGAAGAACAAGGGAAGACAGTAGTCATTTCAGCAGAGTTGGCTGTTATCACCACCTTGCTTTCTGCTGAAGAGTGTGACAGCTGAGAAAAAGAGTGGGCTTTATCTTCCTAATGCATTTCCAAGGATTTGGATGAGGGGCACGTTTTATATGACACGGGTAACGTATTAAAAATAATAGTGGAGGATGGCGCCTAAGAGGTGACCTGATTGAAGCTTATAAAATCATACGTGGTGTGGACAAAGTAAATAAGGAAAAGCTGTATTCCCTATCACACAACCCTAGAACTAGGGGGCACTCCAGGAAACTTATGGGTGCTAGAGCTCTAAGAAATAAGAGAAAAGTACTTTTTCACCCAGAGGATCACTGGTCTGTGGAACTCCCTGCCAGAAGAAGTGGTGACAGCTGTCAGCCTTAAGAAAGGACTGGACAAGTTCATGGAGAACAAGGGTATCAACGGCTCTCATTATGGATGCCTAAAGACAACCTCTGGGTTGGAGAGATAGGTAGGATATCTCTCAATGCCATTTGCAGTGAAGACCTCTGCTTGGGAATACCCTGAAGCAAATGGTGAGCCAATGTGTGAGACAGAATGCTGGATTAGATGGGCTGTGGCCTGTTCCAGCAAGGCTGTTCTTATGTTCTTATGAATTTAAAACTTCTTATGAATTTAAAACTTTTTAAAACTATGATGGTAATGTGCAGGAGGAGGGATATGATAAACAAAATGTGAAACCATGCCAACCAATATTTGAACAATATGTATGGCTTACAGCAGGGCTGTTCAACTTTGAACAGGCCAAGGTCTACTTTTTCTGGCCCAAAGTGCCTGAGGGCTACTACACTAAAACCTCTACTTATGAATTTTATCTGTTCTGAGCACGTGCTCATAACTAAAAACTTTTTGTAAGTAGAGCAGCAGTTTCCCATAGGAATGCATTGAAAACCAATTAATCTGTTCTGGAGGGAACAGATTTCAATGCACCATGGCCCTTGAACTGCCCCGCTCGGCTGTTGAGACAGTATGCTGGCAGACCCAGAACTTTGCTGGGGGAGTGGTGGTCCTTGGGATGGGGGGGAGGGGTGGAGAACTTATCCCCTCACTTTTTTAATTGATGGCCAGAGGGCTACTTTTGAACCTTTCACGGGCTACCAGTAGCCCGTGGTCTACCTGTTGGGCAGGCCTGGCTTACAGGGTTTCTGCAGTTCCCCTCCCTTCTATATATTTTTTAAAACCACTGAATATTGGAGGTTCAACCCCACTTTGAAAATCACTGGCACACCTTCTGAGCTATTCTTCCTGCTTCTTCATGGCGATTTTATGTTTACTTCCACTTTTTCAAAAAGCCATCCATCCATCCATCCATCACCCACAGTCACAGTGGGTGCAATCCAAACAACAAATATTATAAAACAGAAGCAAGTATCATCTCACACATGCTTTATGCATAAACACTAAACTAGTTTTGATTTGGACTCTTTGTGTCCACTCAAAAATATTTTAGATGCCAATCTAAGAGAGCAGTTTTAGATAACTGGGAAATAACTCATTATATTTATTTATTATTTATTTTAGAGTTTTTTTACCCCGCATTTCTCCTTGGAAAAGGACACGAGCAGTTAAGGAGTTGGTAAAACTGCATATGAATAAGATTTTTTAAAATACGTTTATTCAGTGGTTAAACATAGTTTACCAGTTTTCCTTTTATGTAAAAAACAAAGTGTGTTTCCTGTTTCTTAATTGTCTTAATTAACTAAGGACCTCTTTTCCTGGAGTAATTACTTCCTTGTTTCTGACCGCCAATTAATCTGGATAGAAGCCAGGAAGTACATACTCTGAGTGAAGATTTCCTCCTGGAATTAAGACAATTAAGCTGTGCCCCCTTCCCCCAATACTCTGAGTTGTCATACTACCTGGCTATCCAGATATAGGAAGTGGAAAAAGACAATACAATCTACATGGCTCAAAACAAAACCAGGTATCTCTTGGTGATTTTGGTAAGTTGCAGCATCCAATTTGAAGCTCACTTTAAAAGAGAAAGGCTGACCTTAACAACAGACCAAGGGTATTTGGGGCACTTCTGCAAATATTCTTTCATTCTTCCTCTGCTCCACACTTTGAAGTGTGCAGCCTGATGAAGAGCCCTGCTAGACTCAAAAATTAAGATATGTCATCCGTCCCTTCCCTTTTATTATTTTTTACTTTTACTAATATTTGACCAAAGAGAATACAGACACCTCCTTCAAGACTTTGTTTCTGCTTAGCTTCGTTTTATTCTGGTCCTGGATCAATTTGGCTAGATTTCCCTCATGCCTGCTTCCACAAAGCAAAGCAAAAGCAAAGTGTTCTGCTTATATACCGCCCCATACCACTTCAAGTAGTCTCTGGGAGGTTTACCGTTTTTAATTACAGGCTACACATTGCCCCCACCCTAGCAAGCTGGGTACTCATTTTACTGACCTTGGAAGAATGGAAGGCTGAGTCAACCTTGAGCTGGTTACCTGGGATTGAACCCCAGGTTGTGAGCACAGTTTTACCTGCAGTACAGGCATTTAACCACTGCGCCACAAGGAGTTTGTCTCCTCTCTTCTTGCCCAGATTAACTCTGTGACACCAGAAAGATCCATCCAGTGCTCATCTCCCCCTGCAGTCTCAGGTTTTGGCACTGATCAGAAAGTCAAATGCTGTTCACCTGACAAAACTAGCTGGGGAAGTGTGGCTGGTCATTAAAAGGTGTTCCCTTCCTGGATGAGCTTTTAAAAAGATCCGATATCCATGTTCAGATCAGTTTGTGGAAAAGAAAAATGGTCCCAATTTGCAGTCTTACTATCTATTGTAATGGGTCTTTTTAAATTTTGATTCTGCTTACTCATCCAAATTATTTAATTTTGAACAGCTCCAATCGGTGCACAAAAGGGACCACAGTTATTGGAAGACCTCCACAGTGCCAGTCACTTTACTACTCCATTTGAGCTATCAGAACACAATCTCCAGGGTGGAAAGAGAATCTGGGGGGGGGGGGGGGGATAACCTGGCCATGAGGTAGGGCATCTGACAAGTGACATGGGAAATTTTCCATAATGTTTGAAGAGAGTTGCTAAGGGATTTGTAGCTGTCATGTCTAGAGTGATCTAGTCCAATTCTCTACCACTGCAGAAATCCAAAGATAAAGTATCCCTAACAGATGACCTCCAACATTTGTTTAAAATCCTCTGCTGTCTTCTGAGGTATTCCATTCTACTGTCTTCGGAGTCTCATGGCACAGTCGTTAAATGCCTGTAATGCAGGTAAAACTGTGCTCATGACCTGGGGTTCAATTCCAGGTAGCAGGCTCATGGTTGACTCAGCCTTCCATCCTCCCAATGTCGGCAAAATGAGTTTCCCAGCTTGCGGGGGAGGGGGGGCAACATGTAGCCTGCATACTGTAATTAAACTGTGAATTGCTCAGAGACTACTTGAAGTGGTATGGGGCAGTATACAAGCAGACCACTTTGCTTTGCTTTGCTGTCTTTCAATAAAATGTTATATCTCATATTTAGGCAGAATCCCTTATAATGTAGAATTGATTCGCTTGGGTCTTACCGCTGGATCAGAAACACGCAAATCTGCTCCTTTTTTATCTGGCTTTCAAACACCTGAAGGCAACAATAATTGCTGTCTCTCATCTTCTTTTTCTAATGCTAAATATACTCTGCTCTCTCAACTGTTCCTCATAAGCTCTTCTTCCTAGACCTTTTACCACATTGGGTTCTTCCTCTTGACATCTTCTATGTCAGGGGTGTCCAAACTTTTTGCAAGGAGGGCCAGATTTGGTGAAGTGAAAATGTGTGGGGGCCGACCATTCAGCTGCATTTGGCCCCAGGGCTGGACTTTGGACAAGTCTCTAGGACATGCAAGAAGGAGGGGATGCTGCTGCAGCAACGGAACTGGGGGTGGGTAGGCTGGGCAGGTGGCTGGGGGGATGGACAGAGGCAGGGAGGGCAAGCAAACCATAAAACTGCAAGCTAACGTCTCCATCCAGTATGGGGAGGGGCCAGCTGGTGGGGATGCGTGACAGGCTGAGCCGGTGGGGAGAAGAAGCCGCGGGCCGCTCAGAACTTAAAAACAGGCCGCATTTGGCCCCTGGGCCTGACTTTGGACATGGCTGTTCTAGGTGGTTTTGGCAGCTTAGGTCTCTGGCTGCAGAGCCAGAGGTTGGGAGTTCAATTCCCCACTGTGCCTCCTTGACAGAGGATGGACTCGGTGATCTATATGGGTCCCTTCCAACTCTGCAGTTCAAAGACTGTTGTTGCTGCTGCTAATATTCTTCTTAAATTGTGGTGCCCAGAAGCAGATGTAGCTTTCCTGTGAGGTCTGAGAGTAGAATGGCATCATTACTTCCCTTAGTCTAGGTCTATGCCACCTCGAATTGCATTAGCCATTTTTTCTGCTGCATTGCACAAGCCATAGTCATGCTTCAAAGGCGATGCACCAATCCCCACTCTGTCAGTTTAATCACAGAAATGTGACTGTCTGAAGAGGGGTGGGTTGCTGTACTTTTGCAGCTTCTCCACATGAACCAGAACTACTATTTTTGGACAGAGGAGAGTACCAAAGGACAGCAGTCTCCCACCTAACACATAGAGAAATGACAGAATAGGGCCGTTACCCTACGTCCACTTTGTACCGCAACAAACTAAAATGTGTAATAAATCTTGTGGTCATGTGGTTTTATTGCTGTTCCTGTGTCCCCAAGGACGCACTTTATTGTTATGTAACTTCTGTGACCCCACGCACAGGGTCTGCATCAAAGTGCATTTTATTTTGTTTTGTTTTCCCGCTGCACTATTTTTAAAAAAAATTAAAACCCAATAGGTAAGTATAACAGTATATCGAGTTTCGCTTGTCATTTGTTGAAGTTCGAATACTTCGTTTTTGGCTTCTTTCCATTCATAGTGGCTTCTCATGGCCAAAAATGTGAATTTACTGTCATGTGGCTGTTCCAAGTAGTGTCACTACAGTTATGCTGCGGATTAAACGGTACCCCATGGGCGCGTGTACCTGTTTAAAAAACTCAACACAACAGCAACAAGGATTTCAACACCCCGAGGCCAGGTACAAGGAAGATGCGCTGACTTGCGCTTCGGGGGACGTGGTCGCACTTTATTTTGCTTAAAGTGCAAAGGACGTGGAGGAAACAATTTTAAGATCCACATCTCAGAGCACTTTCTAGAGCAATAAAATCGACGTGGGGTTATGGCCTAGGTGTGGCAACAGGTACAGTAAAGAACAATTGAAATGCAGCTACTGCTGCTTGGGCATTTGCTGTACATTTGCCCTGTGTGTGCCTGTAACCCTTCCTCAGTTATGCTTCTTTGAATAAACAGGATGTTGCAGAACTCTGCAAGTGTCCCTCCTGCTTTAGCAGAACTCTGCAAGCGTCCCTCCTGCTTTTTCTGCTTTAGCCTGTACAGATTGCCCTGTAAAGGATAATAATATGAAACAAGACATACTGCAAATCTGAGTCATTATTTGGATATAGCTCCATATCTTTTCTGCAGAAGATGGGCAGTTTCTGCTGGAAGGAAAGAACCCTGTGTCATGCTGTACATCAGTGGTGGGTGTCTAAACCCAACACATTTTGCTTAGGTCTGCCGTTCTCTCCCGCCATTTGCATCAGCTGTGATTTGGCACTGTGGATGGCTTCGACTCAGGCAAGAAAGCCACGTCTAAGCTAGTTAGCAGTCTATCAGAATCACCATTTTATTTCTCAAAAGGACAGTCTTTCTAGGTCACAGCTAAATATACTGACCTGAAGGATGAGAATAGGAACAAGACTTTTTTTCAAAATGACCCATATCATGCCTGTTCTGAATCTTGAGACTGAACACTTGAAAGGATTCTCATATATCTCTTATCTCCTTTTACAAGGCAGAGGTAAATGGCTAGTCTGGGCACACTCTACTGACACTTCAGAACACTGAAACAGTGAGCGTGGAAGTGGGAGAAGATTGCAAAGGCCCAGTCCATACCTAACCAACCAACAAGATGACTTCACAGGCATTTCGCTGGCTGTTTGGTCTGCTGCAGGGTATTGTGTGGTGAACTGACAATGATCAGACAACATCTTTGCTGGAATGATCCACCCCATCCCCAGAGCTGTCATACTTACACTTTTTTGGCTCCTCTAAGGGGCTTCTACTTTTTTTCGTGTAGGTAAGATCACTCTCTTTTGATCTGTTTTCAGCACATGCAATCACTGGGAACCAAGCAAAAGCCTTCCTTTTCTTATTTGGTCACTTAAGGATATTGCTTAATTAAATACTTCCTCTGCCCCTTGGCAAAGGAGCAGATGAAGTAAATTTTGTTTTAGCCTGTATTAGAATAAAACGACACAACACAGGGAGAGAATAGCAAAGGTGCACTGCCTCACTCATTTAAATTTTTTAAATAACATTCTTTTCTTTCCCGTGCTTTAAAGGGCTAGTTAAGAAACTGCCCATAGCTGCAGCAGTTTCTCAACTGGTCATTTATAAGATATATACATGCCTAAGATACTTTTCCTAAATTTCACTTGTAATGCACATACAGTTGCAAAAAGCAAACCAAATAGAGTCCCTTGACATCTGTATGCCATTTGGTTGTTGTGAAGATTGTGCCAAATGGCATACTCTGGACCTCCTTGAAAACTTATTTAGCTTGCTCCAGCCTACTTCAGCCCACCTGTGTAAAGAAACCCTATGTTCTCTTTTGTTTCTCTGACTCCCACCTGCATTTGCTCTCCACCCGTAATTTGTCTTGGGTTGCAAAACTCCCTATTGTTCCCACACAGAAATTCATCCACAGTTAAATGCATTTTGCCCAATGTACACATTTATTTAAGTGTTCTCCTCAAAGGACGCATGTTTCCTACCTAATAAAGCTTGCTTTTGTACAGCCTTAGCTCCATGGCTTCCATGAACTTATCTCAGCATGTTTTATGCCTCACCCATAGAGCTGGCCACACCCTAGACCTGGTCTTTTCCTCCATGTCGCCGGATTCGTGTCTGGGGGTTGGGGACATCTTGCCCCGGCCCGTGTCATGGTCGGACCATTACCTGCTAAAATTTTCCCTGTCGATCGCCCCCCCCCACCCCGCGGGGAGCGCCCCTCTTACACCTGGGCTCGCCCCCGTAGGCTCCTGGACCCTACAAGGTTTATGGAGGCCTTCGGGGAGCTCTCTGGCGGTCTGGCAGACGATCCGGTTGATGCCCTGGTGGAAAGGTGGTATGTTGGTGCCGCCGGGGCGGTAGACCGGATCGCCCCTAAGCGTCTCCTACGATGTCGAAGCCGCTCCTCCCCGTGGTTCACGGAGGAGCTGCGGTCGATGAAGCAAGAACGTAGGAGACTGGAGGTCATATGGAGGGCGAACCGGACGGAAGTGAATAGGGCTGCCCTTAAACAGCTGACTGGCCGCCATCTTCGCGCGATCAGGGACGCCAGAAGATCTTATGCCTCCCTGAGAATTGGGGAGGCCTCGAGCCGCCAGGCGGAGTTATTCCGGGTGGTTCGGGACCTCTCCAATCCCAGTCAGCTGCGGCCTCCTCCTAGTGATTTCACTAGTGAGCAATTTGCAGCCCATTTTAGATCAAAAATTGAGGTCATCCGTTCCGACTTGCCCCCCAGCTGCTCTAGTCCATCCTTTGGGTCTTCCAGTGCCTCACCCCTCCGTTCTCCCCTCCTGGACGAGTTCGGGCCGGTCTCTTCAGCGGAGGCCTCCAGAGCTATGGCTCGTTGCCGGCCGGCGGCCACTCCCTTTGACCCTTGCCCAGCTTGGCTTATAAAATCTGCCGAGGGGAACATGCCAGCGTGGTTTTCTTCCATCGCCACGGCCTCCTTTCGGGAGGGTTGTTTCCCTTCCCATCTGAAGGAGACCGTGGTAAAACCCATTCTTAAGAAACCTGGCTTGGCGACGGACGATCTTTCCAACTTCCATCCGATCGCCATTGTTCCCTTCCTGGGCAAGGTTGTCGAGGGGGTGGCTGCTGTCCGGCTCCAGTCATACCTGGAGTTAAACCATATCCTGGACCCCTTCCAGTCTGGATTCAGGCCTCTTCGCGGAACCGAGACCGCCCTGGTCGCTCTGCAGGATGACCTCCTCAGGGAGGCCGACAGGGGGTGTTCCTCCCTGCTCGTCCTCCTTGATCTCTCAGCAGCCTTTGATACCGTCGACCACGGTAACCTTCTGGCCCGGCTCGCTGAGGCGGGAATTGGTGGTCAGGCCTTGGCCTGGCTCTGTTCCTTCCTTAGCGGCCGGACTCAGAGGGTACAGCTGGGGGATGTCTTGTCGGCTCCTTGGACTCTCCCTTGTGGGGTGCCCCAGGGGTCGGCAATCTCCCCCGTGCTGTTCAATGTTTACATGAGGCCGCTGGGGGAGGTCATCAGGAGATATGGAGTTCGCTGTCATCAGTACGCTGATGACACGCAGCTCTATATCTCCTTTTCTACATCTGCAGAGGAGGCGGTCCGCTCCCTCGATCTGTGCCTGGAGGCCGTACTGAAATGGACCAGAGATAACCGGCTCAAGCTTAATCCAGAGAAGACGGAGGTTCTGTTCTTCGGGGCGCCTTCGTCTCGGTACAATGGCCCCCTCCCTAGTCTGGGGGGTACTTCCCTCCAGCCTACAGACAGGGCCAGGAATCTGGGCGTGGTCCTGGATTCGGCCCTCTCCCTGGAAGCCCAGGTGATGGCCGTCTCCAGGGCCGCTTTTCTCCATCTCCGCAGGATCGCCCAGATCCGTCAGTACCTTGACGAGTCCTCCCTGAGGACAGTCGTGCAGGCCCTGGTGATCTCGAGGATCGACTATTGCAATGCCCTCTACGTGGCGTTGCCCTTGACCCTGGTCCGGAGGTTACAGCGGGTGCAAAATGCGGCAGCCAGGCTGGTGGTGGGTGCTCGTAGATTCGAGCACATCACCCCAGTCCTGGTCCGCCTGCATTGGCTTCCCGTTGTCTTCCGGATCAGGTTCAAGGTTCTGGTCTTGGTTTTCAAGGCCCTCCACGGCTTGGGACCAGGATACCTGGCGGAGCGCATCTCCCTGAGGGCATCCGGATCCAGACCCACGAGACTGGCGCAGGCGCGCTCCTTGAGAGTGGCCACACCCAGAGAGGTGCGGAAAACGCGTACGCGGAACCGCGCCTTCTCTGTGGTGGGGCCCTCGCTCTGGAACCATCTCCCTCCTGAGCTGCGCCTGCTGGAGTCCCTGCCCGCCTTTAAGAGGGCTTTGAAGACCTTCCTCTTCAAAGAAGCATATGGTGTCCTTATTAGTTAGTTTCTCCTTCTTTTCTTTGCCTTACCGTTTACCGCCATCTTGCCCTCCGCTGCCCTTGCTTGGTGGCCTTGTCATTTTTAGCTTTTTAGCCTTTTTAGCTTTTTAGTTTTTTTGCGCTGTTAGCCGCCCAGAGTTCCCGTCGGGAAGATGGAGCGGGATATAAGTATTTAAATAAATAAATAAATAAATAAATAGTCTTGTGAGCACAAGGTGAGATTCCTGTGGTGGTGTTTTTCTGAATAGGCAGGAGAAAGATAGCACAGACTTCTGGGACTAAAGAGAGTCCAGGAACACAGATGGAAACCTATGAGCACATGGCACTTCTGTTTATATTCATTCATTCATTCATTCATTTTTATACCGCCCATCTTCCCGAAAGAACTCTGGGCGATTAACAAAATGGGAAAACAAACCAATTGAAGAAACAGTACATAATCAAAACAGAGGATAGAAAAATAAAAAGATATATATATATATATATATATATATATATATATATATATATATATATATATATATATATATATATATATATATATATATATATATATATATATATATATATATATATATATATATATATATATATATATTTGTTTTCGTAGATTTTCACGGGTATAGGTATGCATGTTAGGGTGGATTCGGGTTTCTTCCCGTGTAGAAATCTGGTTGTTTTGGCGACGTTTCGACGAGGTCTCACTCGTCATCTTCAGGCTGGTGTTCTGGCTTCTTTCTTCTTGAAGCAAAGCGTGATCTCAGTTGAAGTCCTTCTATAAATACTGCTGGGGGTGTGTGGTTTGCTTGCTCTGTTGCTGATTGTAGGTTCGTTTGTTCTTTTGTGATCTGCTGTGTGGCTGAGGCGATCGTTAAGGGCTTAACTGCTGGTGGGTTAGATGGCTGTTTAGAGACATCATGTGTGGGTGAGGTGCTGGATGTGTGTCTATTAGCCTTTTGTTTCTTAACGACCTTGGTGATGGGTGTTCTGGCAGCATCCTGGGCTTTGGTGGAGTGGGGTCCTGTGTCTTGTGAATTCATTTTGGTCTGGCTGCGTGTCTGTGGTCTCCCAATGTTTTTTTGGCGTGTGTAAGTGTGAAAATCTACGAAAACAAATATCCGACCTCTACGGGGAGGAAACCTTCCAGCTGACCAGAACCTACGAGAAACTAGAAGTCCGAAGAGCCACCATCTTATGTGACATTGCATTCCTACGCAACTGCCGAGATAAAAATGTGATCCCCACAAGCTTCCAACTGAAATTCCACTCAAAAACCCCATCCAGCGAAAGGATCCTGAAAAGAACAGAACTAGCCCTAATCAGAAACGAACTACACAAGAAAAGATACCTACTAGATCAAACCAACAGAGACCTACTCACTCTCCACCTCAAACTCAGCAACAAAATCCACCCAACACTCTGGAACAAATCCAAGCAACTCGCCGCCTGGAGAGCTGAAACAGAGACCTCCCACAAGACAGACATACACACCAACAAACTCCACAAACTGGAAAAACGCCAGAAGCCCAACCCCCCACAGCAGCCCATGAAACAAACAGTTCACAACATATCAGACAGGACACTCACCATCGCAGAGACCAAAGTCCTGCCCAAAGGATTCAACTTTGCAGTCGCCCCCAGACACATCCCCACTGAAAACATCATATGCGGAGTGGAAGCCAGCCTAACCAAAATCAACCCAGATGAAGCCAACAAAATCAGACTCGAAGTCACCAATATCCTCTGCTCCAGCAAACCACCCAGAAGCAATTTACACAAAGAAGAACAAAAAGCCCTCACCAACCTGAGGAAAGACAACAACATAATCATTCTCCCAGCAGACAAAGGCAATGCCACAGTGGTGATGAACACATCTGACTACCAAGCCAAACTATCCAACCTACTACAAGACCCTGCTTACATACCTTTGAACACAGACCCCACCACCTACCTGCCCAGCCACATACATCGGACAGACAAACAGGAGAATAAGCGCACGCATCGCAGAACACAAGAACGCAGTCAAAAAAGAAGAAAAATCTTCCTCTCTCTTCCAGCACATAAAAACAACAGGTCATGAAATTGATTTTAAAAGAACCAAACTCATCTCCAAAACTGAACACTTCAACAGTCGAATAATCATGGAAGCCATTGAAATAGAGAAACACCCAAACAACATGAATAAACGTGATGACACCTCCCGCTTGCCTGACATCTGGAAACTAGCCCTGGTCAACAGACGAGCCTCTGTCACAAAGACTGACACCAGGTCCAAAAGGACACAAGATGCCACCACCTTCCATCCACACCAAACACAAACCCAGACCCTTCCCACAGATGAAACGAAACCACCATCCAATAACAAAACCACGACTGCACCATCTACCGCTACTCCCCACTCCAGCCACCACATGGAGCACACTTACACATGCCAAAAAAACATTGGGAGACCACAGACACGCAGCCAGACCAAAATGAATTCACAAGACACAGGACCCCACTCCACCAAAGCCCAGGATGCTGCCAGAACACCCATCACCAAGGTCGTTAAGAAACAAAAGGCTAATAGACACACATCCAGCACCTCACCCACACATGATGTCTCTAAACAGCCATCTAACCCACCAGCAGTTAAGCCCTTAACGATCGCCTCAGCCACACAGCAGATCACAAAAGAACAAACGAACCTACAATCAGCAACAGAGCAAGCAAACCACACCCCCCAGCAGTATTTATAGAAGGACTTCAACTGAGATCACGCTTTGCTTCAAGAAGAAAGAAGCCAGAACACCAGCCTGAAGATGACGAGTGAGACCTCGTCGAAACGTCGCCAAAACAACCAGATTTCTACACGGGAAGAAACCCGAATCCACCCTAACATGCATATATATATATATATATATATATATATATATATATATATATATATATATATATATATATATATATATATATATATATATATATATATATATATATATATATATATATATATATATATATATATATATATATGATATAAAAGCAAATCGACAAGATTGTCAAATATTCAATTGGGCGGGGGAAGGAAAAATTAATTAAGGTCGCCAAATGCCTCCCTAAAAAGCAAGGTTTTAAAAGCTTTTTTGAAGGCAGGCAGGGACTGTGCAAGGCGCACCTCACTCAGAAGATGGTTCCAGAGGGAGGGGCCAGCCACAGAGAAGATGCAGATTCGGGTTGCAGATTTCCACGCCTCCCTGGGCCTGGCCATCCTGAGTGAGAGCGCCTGCTACATTCTAGTGGGCCGGACCTCAGTTGATTTTTGGAAGATAGGTCTGACAGGTATCCAGGACCCAAGCTGTGGAGGGTTTTGAAAATTCAAACCAATGTTTAATACTTCCATTTTATTCTCAGAATAAGAGATTATGAGCCAGTGGCCAGAATGCTATCAGTGGTTTGATGTTACATAGGGTCTGGAGGAAAAGTCTTACGAGGAGCGACTTAGGGAGCTGGGAATGTTTAGCTTTACAAAAAGAAGGCTGAGAGGGGATGCGATAGCGATGTTTAAATAGTTGAAAGGATGTCATATAGACATGGGCACGACTCGGCGAAATCCTCGTTTCCGTTTCCGTTCCTCGTTTCCGTTATGTAACGAAACGAAGAACGACAATTACTCCGCCAGAACTCGAACTCGAACCAACTAAAGCAAAATTGGGTCTGATTTGTCGTGGTCGTTCCTGGCGGCATTGCAGCGATCGCGCAATGCCAAGCGGCACAGGAAAAAAGTTTTTAAAATAAAAAACCCCGATTCCCGGCCAAAAAAGCAGGCAAAATATGCCTGCCTGAGGGCACCTACCAGAGGGGTGGTTTCTGGGGGGTGGGTCCCCGGCCTCCCCCCCCTCTCCTGGGCTGTGCATCCTCGTCGTCTCGCCAACTCGCCAAGCGGCGCGGCACAGAAGAAAGTTTTAAAAATTAAAAAAAAACTATTCCCGGCCAAAAAAGCAGGCGAAAACATGCCTGCCTGAGTGAGGGCACCTACCAGAGGGGTGGTTTCTGGGGGGGGGGGTCCCTGGCCTCCCCCCCTCTCCTGTCCTGGGCTGCTCTGGTAGGGGGCATCCTCGTCGTCTCGCCAACTCGCTCGCCATGCCATGCGGTGCGGGCGGGGGATCCAAAATGGGGCGACCGCAATATTTATTTTGAAATCGTGGTCCAAAAACACACCAAAGCACCACAGAAGCATGCGAAAATAGCTATTTTAAAACTGCCTGAATTTTTACAGTAGCAGCAGTGGGTTTTTCTTGCAACAAAACGTCTCCATTGATTTGATTTTATTTTTTTTATTTTTTTTACACCCGCGCAATGATGGGCTGGCCATGGGAGTGGACCATGCAAATTTTTGGAGCCATTCCACCAATTTCATGGTCACTTGGCCAGGTTTTGACTGAGACTTCTGGGATGTGCCAGTCAGGCATAAAAAGCCCACTAACCCTAGCCCGAACCCGAACCCGAACCCTAACCCATACGCCAGTACACTGTCCTTCTTAGTGGGTCAGAGAGGCACCCAGAGGTGCACCCCAGTAACTCACCCTAACCTTACCCATAACCCTAAGACTAGCCCTTGCGCTAACCCTAACCCTAAGCCAGATATGTGTACTCACATTGCACTACAGCAAGTACACTTCCCTTCTTAGGGAGCCAGAGGGCGCCCATAGGGGTCCTCTCTCACTTTGTTCCTCCTCCCCATCCCCAGCCCAAGTGCACCGTATGCCAGGCAGTGAGTCACAGAGGCACCCGAAAGAGAGGTGCCTCTGCCTGCCACTGCAACTTGGTATGCATATCCAATTGGCTATGCATACCCTTTTGTAGCGGGCCAGAGGAGGCACCCACCCCAGAGAGGTGCCTCCAGGAGCCCGCTTTCCCTTCATGGTGGGCCATAGGAGGCACCCACCCCAGAGAGGTGCCTCCAGGAGCCCGCTTTCCCTTCATAGCGGGCCAGAGGAGGCACCCACCCCAGAGAGGTGCCTCCAGGAGCCTGCTTTCCCTTCATAGCAGGCCAGAGGAGGCACCCACCCCAGAGAGGTGCCTCCAGGAGCCCGCTACCCCCCCAAAACCAGTACTAACGACAGACGAAAAAACGACAAACGAAATGACAAATTTTTGAAAAATTTCGCGACAAACGGAAACGAGCCGAAACGGGCCGGCTCCGACACACAATAACTCGAAACGTAATTTTTCCTGGTCGTGCCCATCTCTAATGTCATATTGAAGAGGGAACAGGTTTGTTTTCCATGGCTTCAGAGACTAGGACTCGGGGCAATGGTTTCAAACCACAGGAAAAGAGATTACATTTGAACATTAGGAAGAACTTCCTGATAGTTAGAGCTGTTCGGCAGTGGAATATGCTGCCATGGAGGGTGGTGGAGTCTCCTTCTTTGGAGGTTTTTAAACAGAGGCTGGATGGCCATCTGTCAGGCATACTGTGATGGGGGTTCCTGCATGGCAGGGGGTTGGACTGGATGGCCCTTGAGGTCTCTTCCAACTCTATGATTCTATGATTCTATGAAATGTCCTAAGTATCAGTGAAAAATGCTGCTTCTTTCTCAGGTACTCAGCCTGGGCAAATGGCTGCTTGTATGATTGGGTGCATGTTCAGGAGTACATGCAGCACCTCATTGCACCATCTGTAATAACAGCAATAGACCTAATTCTGATGTACAGATGGCTGCAGAGGCCTAGCAGGTTCTTGAGCCATGGAAAGTTCCAATGAGTCTCAGGAGATGCAGAATGCCTGCTTTCATCAAAACCAAAAAGAAAGAAGAAAATTAAAGTGTGCTGGCTATAGGTTGCCTCATAGTGCTTAAATCATTCTCTGGTCAGTTTACCATTTAATTATGAAGGCTACACATTGTCCCCTCCTGTGAGCTGGTTACTCAATTTACGGACCTCAGAAGGATGGAAGGCTGAGTCAACGTTGAGCAGGCTACCTGAGCCCATCAGACTCAGGTTGTAGACTCTCAAATTGAGCTAGATTGTTTCCTATCCTTAGCTGAAAAAGAACAGAAGACAGATGTGGCCTCACTGGTAAATTCTTTGGGAGATTTGCAGTGGAGAGTCAAGGATTTAAAAAACTGCAAGTGTTTAACAACGGCACTTGCCAAAATGGCTTCCAGCTCCCACTTTGATTAAATGCTCAAATGAAGGGTGCTTGAGGTAAACAAGAGTGGAATTTTGCATGGGTGGAATGTGAACACCATTTATTTTTGGCAGTCAAAATGTATTTCTGGGCTCAGCACTCCCTTGTTCTATATGGATCTCTTTTGACAAGTAGAATAGCTCTGCGCGTTGCAGCGCCACAGGATGGGAGTTCAAAGTCAAATTGTACCACCTGGGAGAGGGGCCAAAGAGGACCACCCACACTGTGGTGAGATTACAACCTCTGCCACCTGGGCAGTCACAGGCAACCTGCACAGTCCTAGACCGCGGTATTACCATTGTTTTCTGTGTATATAAATTTCATGTGTATTTTTTGGGGGCGGTCATGTGGTTTTTAATACGCAGTCAGTGTCCTCTCTTTTGTGTCATATTTTCCTATTCTGGTTCCGTCTCTACCTGTCTACTTTGCATTTTTCCCTTCTTTCCGGCTCTACTTTCCAAGCCTCTGTGGTGTTTAACCTCAGGAAGCTGCCGGAAAGGGGGAACAACAGATTTTACTGTGTATTTTCGGGGTCCTGTTGTGGTTACAGAAGCAAATAAGTAAGCACTGGTGGTGGTTTAGGAAACTTCTCTGAAACTGCTGTTCCAGGGGCATGGTCGGCTGGGACCAGAATTTACTTCTCGTCGTGGTTAGCACGCAATCTTTTTCTGCGCAGTTTGCCGCCGGGAAACTACGCAGAAAACGCTGGTAGAACCACGGCCCTAGAGCACCACCAGAGGAAGGGACTCAAATACCACTACTAAATACTTCACCATATACCAGAATCAAGTTACACAGGACACAATTAATCAATGAGACAATATTTCTTTACAACAGGCTCTATTTTGTGGATCTGAGGCAAAACTAGAATAGCTACCTTTTTTTAAATCAAGGAGGTGCGCTTAGCATTCTAAACAATCCCAAGTTCGATAGCCGTTGTGAATTTTTCAGGCTGTTTTGCCGTGTTCTGGAAGTTTTTCTTCCTCAAGGTTTTTTCCGTTACCACCTGCAAATTTTTGAAACAACTCTTTCCTACTTTTCAGAGATGACTAAAATAGTTACTTTTGGATTGCTATTTCAAAATACAGTGGCACTTATGAGTTTAATCCATTCCGAATGCATGTTCATAAGTCGAAAAACTCCTAAGTAGAGCAGCCCTATCTAAAAAAATCAAATAAATAAATAAATAAATAAATAAATAAATAAATAAATAAATAAATAAATTGTAAGTAGAACAGGCTGCATCTAAAATTTGTAACACAGCAGTTAAAATGCCAATGGCTTTCTACTCTTAAGTCAGTCATGTCCAAAGTCAGGCCCGGGGGCCAAATGTGGCCCGTTTTCAAATTTTGAGTGGCCCGCAGCCTCTTCTCCCCACCAGGTCAGCCTGTCACGCATCCCCGCCAGCTGGCCCTCCCCATACCAGAGAGAGATGTCAGACTGCAGTTTCATGGTTTGCCTACACTCCCTGCCTCTGTCCATCCTCCCAGTCACCTGTCCGGCCTACTCACCCCCAGCTCCATTGCTGCAGCGTCCTCCTCACCTCCTTGCATGTTATAAAGAGTTGTCCAAAGTCCGGACCAGGGGCCAAATGGGCTGAATTGTCAGCCCCCACATATTTTCACCTCACCAAATCTGGCCCTCCTTGCAAAAACTTTGGACACCCCTGTCTTAAGTCAAATTGCTCGTACGTAGAGTTGCTCGTAAGTAGAGGTACCACTGTAGTTGAATGGTACAAATTGCTGGCTCATCTTCACATCTGTGTTCACAACAACCCCAGGCATGGCATAAACCACCATTTCAATCAGATGATCTTCCTCCCCTTTTATTTAGCAAAACCATACCTACATAACTCTAAAATTAAATTCAAGATATACTTGCATTGCCTATGGGTGGAATTATCTTACACTATAATTATAAAAGAACTCTGGTATGCCTTTTTTAATTGGACAAGCTGCATACTCCAATTCATCTCGGGTTCTTTACTTTTTTCCCCTATCACTTTTTATTTGGGTTTATTTTTCTGTTGATGGTTATTTATTTATTTTAATGCTATAATAGTGTATCCTTTTTTTACCTGATTGTTTTATAATTTGTCTATTTTGCTGTTGTTCGCCATTGAGAGTGGGCCCCAGGCTAGATGGGTGGTAGATAAACAAACAAATAAATAAATAATACCTAGAAAACCTTTAAAAGGGTTGCTATAAATCAAAGTTGACTTGACCATCATTATTGCTGCTTAATGTTGAAACAATTTCATCGCACATGCACCCTAATATCACAGAACAAAATCTTCCTGCTATTGCTGATTTCATTCCCATTGCACAATAGGATTTGAGCCAGAGAATGACAGAGGCAGTTACTTCACGTTCCGTTCATCCCTCCTTGCTGTCCCACTTGGGACCGGTACAAAAAAACTTACTTCACATTCATAGCATGATAGCAAAAAGTTGTCTCGACCACACCCCTGGAACAGGGAACAGAGCGTGACAAGCTGTATCTACCCCTGGGCTGGGGAATTCTTTTGTCTCTGTTCCTGTTCCGGAACAAGGTCCTGTGAGGTAACAACTGTCACACAACGAAGGCAATCTTCCGCTCGTGAACTTGCGTCCGTCGATTTCTCTCATACTTTTGAGTGCTGTGGATTGACATTTCGAATAGACAAAGCACAGGGGGTGTGGTGCGCCCTTTATTTTTATGTTGTTGTTTTTCAAAAAAGCAGATCTTGTCATGAAACAAGGCCGTGAAGTAACACTTGTCACGAGACAAGTTATCACAACCGCAAGTAAACGGAAACAGGGACTGAACAGGGACAAAACCACGTGACTACGAACAATGCTGTCATGGCACAAATGTAATCGCAGAAGAAGGTAGGACGTGAAGTAACCGCCAGAGTCACTCCTAAAATGCCTAGAGGGCTGGAAAGTGGGGCATTGGCCTTGACCAAGCAAGTGACATTTTTGCCAGAACTGAATCAAGAATCTGACATGAAACGTGGGCTGCCATATTGGTGTCCTCTTATAACATGGCTCACCATGGACTATGGGCAGGAAGAAGTTGGAAGTGTGAGATGCAGCATAATGGATCCAGTTAGAAGTGGAGACTGAATGGAACTGTGAAGGAAGAGCAGAAGTCAGGAACTGATTGATGGCTCAAGCCAAATTGGAAAGTAGAGCGGGAGAGGGAATAAATGGAAAGAGAGAAATACTCTGCACACTAAGAGTCAGAGCAAGTGTCTGAGTTGAGAGAATGTTCTAACAATGTGGTTCAATGGCTGAGCCCCTGAGATAGTTTCATTTAGATGCTAAAGCTTCTTGTTTGAGCCCTGGCATCTCCTGACCATCCTTCACCAAAGATGCAGAGATGCCTTTTCACAAGGGTTATGACTTTGGGTGCTCCTTTTAAGTTTGATCAAAAACCCGCAGAGGATTCACCTTGACCCACCTCTGTGATACTCAAGTCACCAGACATTCCAACCGTCCTGTTGATAAAAGATGGTGCTCCATTTCCAACATACTTAAGTTCCACCATGGTGGAAACAGTCGCAGAGAAGGCAAGGAAATTCACCTGTATCCAGATACCATATGCATGCTGAATATAGCTATGCCGCAGAAGAAAGGGAAGGGCAGAAGAGAGAGGTAGAAGGGATATGAGCAACTGGGAAGGAGCTATGCCTCCCCCCCCATCTGAAGCAGTGGTTTTCAATGTGTACCATCAGAGAACACTTTCAACATTGACCTCAGGATGCCCTGCTGGTTGGTTCTGAAAACAGCATGTAAGAGAAAGGATTCAAGGTTTAGCAGAGACTGGCAACTTGAATGTCACAAGGGTGGTGAATTCCCTCTTGGAATTGGTCCAAACTTGAAAAAAGTTATTCAAGTTTTTAAACCTATTAGAGATGGGCACGACTTAGCGGTATTCCCGTTTCCGTTTCTGTTACTCGGTTCCGTTACTCTACGGAAACAGTAACGGGAATTACTCCGCCAGACTTTGAGCTCGAACTGACGAACGAACAATTTTGGTCTGATTTGTCGTGCTCGTTCCTTGCATCACGCGATCGCACGATACCACGCGGCACAGAAAAAAAGTTTTTAAAAGTTAAAAAAACCCGGTTCCCGGCCGAAAAGCAGGCGGAAAAATGCCTGCCGTGCCTCAGGGCACCTACCAGAGGGGTTGTTTCTGGAGGTCCCCGGCCTCCCCCCCCCATCCCCCGTCCTGGGCTGCTCTGGTGGGACTCGCCGCAGGCTCGCAGCCAGCAAAAAGCCCAGTCTCGCCGCCGGCCGCCGCAATTAAAGCGCAAGCAAGCGGCACGGACGGCACAGGAAAAAACATTTAAACTCTCCCCCCACCCATTCCCGGGCCAAAAAAGCAGGCGGAAAAATGCCTGCTTGACTAAGGGCGCAGGGCACCTACCGGAGGGGTGGTTTCTGGAGGGGGGTCCCACCTCCCCCCCGTCCTGGGCAGCCGGACTCGCCATGCCATGCGGTGCGGGCGGGGGATCCAAAATGAGGCGGCGAACGCAATATTGTTTTTGAAATCGTGGTCCAAAAACACACAAGCACAACAGAAACACACAAAAATTTATAAACTGCCAGATTTTTCACAGTAGCAGTGGGTTTTTTCTTGCAACAAAATGTCTCTCCTCTCCTCCTCTGTCCTCCATTGATTTTATTTGATTTTATTTTATTTACACCTGCGCAATGATGGGCTGGCCGAGTGGCCAGCCATGTGGGAGTGGACGACCATGCAATTTTTGGAGCCATCCCACCAATCGCATGGCCACTTGGCCATGGAGACTTCTGGGATGTGCCAAAAAAGCCCCCTAAAACCTGCCCTAGCCCCCTAACCCTAACCCTAATCCTTGACTCCTTACCCATATGTCACAGACTGTCTTCTTAGTGGGTCAGAGAGGCACCCAGAGGTGCAACCCACTAGCCCACCGTAACCTTAACCGTCACTAGCCTAACCCTAGCCCTTGCACTAACCCACCTTAACCCTAAGCCAGATCTACTTGCATTGCACTACACGCAAGTACGATTCCCTTCTTTGTGAGACATGGCGGTGCGAGAGCCTTAGGCATCACCCTATGGCTCTGGGTTCACTCACTGGTCTCACTGTCTGCAACTGGTATGCATATCCATATGGCTATGCATGCCATTTTGCAGCAGCAGGTGAGGAGGGGAGACCCCCATGTTGAGGGGTCTCTTGGAGCCTGCTTCCCCTTCCTAGTGGGTGAGGATAGGAGGCACCCACGGGTGCCTCCAGGAGCCCGCATTCCCTTTATAGCGGGCCAGAGGAGGCACCCACCCCACAGAGGTGCCTCCAGGAGCCCGCTACCCCCCAAAAAAACCAGTACTAACAAAAACGAAAAAACGAAAAAACAAACTGACTAATTTTTGCGAATTTTCGCGAAAAACGGAAACGACCCGAAACGGAACCGGCCCGACTAACGACAACTCGAAAAAAAAATTTCAAGTCGTGCCCATCTCTAAAACCTATATTGTGGATGACGTTCCTCCCCTAGCTCCTGAAAAAATCCAGGTTAAATCCAGGGTTGATTCACCACCACCATCCCAAAATCAGAGTCACTAGACTTCATGGATAAGGCATGCCTCAGTCAGATCATATGGAGCCCTGGGAAGGTCACAGAATTCTGTGTTGTCTAACTTCAGAGCTTGGGATTAACATGGTACAATTAAAGTATTAACAACAATCATAATGATGAGCTTTCTGTACTTCTTTAAAAAATTGGCCTGCTATAGTCAAGAAAGCTATTTGTAGGGGAGACAGCGAGGAAAGGGCAGAGCTTGGATGGAACTAGTTACAAGTAACATAAGTAGCTGTAGATAGTTACTTTTGGTAACAGGTTATGGAACCAAACACTACAACCTTACTTTTTATGTTTCTAGGTGCGTAAAACTACTGCTTGCATTGCTATTTACTTTCAAAAGTTACTTTATAGGGGCTTTTAGTACCATTTTATAAGCATTTTCATATAAAATTCTCAAGGTTTATGCCAATTTCTTACCAGTTATTCTTCGGTTCTCTATTTCTTTTTATTTCTACAAGCATTTACCACGATTCCTATGATGCAGTATCAGAACTGGCCACTAGAGGTACCAATGCTTATTTATTTATTTATTTATTTATTTATTTATTCATTCATTCATTCATTCATTCATTCATTCATTGCCTGCAGTGACACCAACAATGCAGAAGTAACACGCCCTGCAACAAATTCTTACTGCAGTCACAAGCAGCAGTAACAACAATCTGGCTGCCAAGAAGTGATGAGATGAATAACACAGTGAGTGTGTTTAAAATGTTTGATATAAGCCATTTGTTCCCAGGCACCCAGCTTCTTCATTTTCAGCCCAGACCAGACCACAAACAGATCTCTAATAGCTATTGTGGAAAACAAGGACACTCTAAGGCGTAAAATGTAGCATCTGCCTCTTATGATGCCTAAAGAGCCCTTGAAAAGCTCTTAGATGCTGCCATCAACGTTCCTCTTAGTTGACTACACTTGGGAGAAATAGCATGGTTGCTTTTAGCAACTCATGAGGCTGTGAGTGCAAAAGGTGTAGAGTGTGCCTAGAGGTAGAATTACT
Organism: Phrynocephalus guinanensis; assembly: GCA_037367245.1. Taxonomy (NCBI): domain Eukaryota; kingdom Metazoa; phylum Chordata; class Lepidosauria; order Squamata; family Agamidae; genus Phrynocephalus; species Phrynocephalus guinanensis. Next base: position 112,719,352 of record CM074737.1, on the reverse strand, counting down.
CATCAGATCAACCATACCCTCCTGCAAGACGCCTTGCCTGTTTTCAAAGAGATTAGGAATCACGTGACCTACAGAAGGTGTGGGAATCATTGACTGCATGTCGCCCCCACATCAGCTCCGTTGGCCTTGGAACGTCATGGGGGTTAATGTTTGCCACCCTGGGAACTCCTCCCCACCCCACCCCCAGAAAGGGGGAGAAACATGCCCAGGGATGGATATGCAGCTTAATGAAAGAGGGCTTCCTTTGCATGCTTCTGGTCCCAGGTTCAATTCCCTGACACTCCTTTCTGAAACTGTGGACAGCCTTTGGCTGCCAGCTCAACGACGAGACCTAAAATGCAAACCAAATAATGGGTGTGTGGCAACAAATAAAGAGGTCTTCTGCAGGGGTTATGGCTCTTAACTGCCTTTACAGGGCTAAACTCACAAAGGCCAAAGCAAAGAATTCTACAAGTTATCACTGCCTGAAGTGATAACTTTTTATTGCCCTCCAGTATTTAAAAACTGCATCTTTTCTTATGATGGGCTGGAGAAAAAAGCCCTCCATGTTGATCTTAAATCCTAGGCAGATCACATGGTTGAATATTGGTTCCATACCTATTAATGTTGACAGTTATCATCTGCACCTTAAACTAAGCCTGGAAACATCACGTAGGGCCTTTTCACACGACCCCTAAGATCCGCTGGTCCCTTAAATTCGGACCAGAGATTTTGGGGGTTCGTTTCTGTTCCTGCGTCCCCACCCCTCAGCACTTCCTGCTCCTGTCGGCGTGAGGGGGGGAGGGAAAAAAAGGACAAAAGAAGCCTTTACTAACCTGCTGGTCGAACTTGCCACGAGCCCTGTTACTTCCTGGTTCCGTCTCAAGGAGCTCTTAAAGGGGCGGGAGGCAAAAAAACAACAGACAAGCCAGGAGAGCCCGGCACTCTTATCCGCATCAATTTTTTTTCACCTCCAAAGAGAAGGTACAAGAAAAGTGCGCTGGGTCGCGCTAAAGTGGGCGGGGTCGCACTTAATTGTCTCCAAACTCCGGAGCTGGTGGGAAAACATTTCTAAGCTCCGGAGCTGGGAGCCATTTGCAGCGCAGCTTAGGGGTCGTGTATAAATGCCCAAAGGAAGCTACCCAAACCAGGCTCCTTGTGCATTAAGATTACATTTGCTTTTGCGCTTTTTGGGGTGTGTGTGTGTGTGTGTTTCTTTATTGCCAAATAGGGCAAAGAGTTTTAAAATCATGATTTTAGTAACAAAAACATTTGTTCTGCATGTTAAATTCATTAGCTGTGCATATCCTCTATAGAGGGTGATTCCTAGTGTACTTGATGGAGTGACGGACAAGGACTCTGAAGAACAAGGTTGAAATCCCCACAAATCAGTGGAAACTCATTCGGGGATTGAAACTGGTAGAACCACTCCTTATACATCTCACTTATCTTATTAGAGCCACTATAAGTCAGCTCCAACTTGACAGCATGAGACAAGCACATGTTTATACAGGGCACATCTTTATAT